>JAJFDH010000010.1:0-600000 GCA_028637635.1 Xylariaceae sp. X802 | reverse complement strand
AATTTGAGAAATTGCCGTTTGAATTGAGAAAGTTTTCGGTACTTCCCGTGTCACACTTAATGCAAGTAATTCAAGGTACCGTTTCATTAGTGAATACAGCGCATACTCGCATGCCGATTAAGAGAATAATAGTGACCCGAGTCTGCCCCTGAATCGTCAATTCTATCACGGTTCTGGGGTCACGATATCTCACGAAAGTCGAACTTGTTTAATAATGAGGTTCTCGCACACAGTAAACGCTACATAGGGGCCAAACGCATAACTATATCATACCGGTGCATCGCAGCTAAGTTAAAGCACTCTATGAGCATCGCCGTCGCTATTATCATTAGTTCTATAGCCGCCGCCATCATTCCTATATGCTCTCAACAAAACCCGCTGGTTGTTGCCTTCCCTTTCATTACTGTCGTCTGCTTCGTTGTCGACATTATTCTCCGCTCGACGCAATTCCATCGCTATATATGAGTTCGTTCTTGACCTCGCCATCATCGTCAACGCTAGCTTGCGATGTTTCTTCATAGTGAAGCCGCCTTGTAGCAGCTCTTTTCATAGCTGCAACTGTGGCGCTCTCAGTTTGTGACGCAATAAGCTCATCAATAATGTCGAAATCGGGTGGATGTAATGGCATCCAAGGGACAGAGCCGCAGATACCTTTACGAACAGCTTCTTCGGAATCAACATAGACATTCGACCGGCCTAGCTTATGCCGTAGCTCCCGTTGGACTCGGTAGTAGGATTTCAATTGTGGTGTATTCGTTGTTAATGACTTGTAACGGGTGGTCGTCTTGCTACTATTCGAATTCTTAGCTTGTAAGCGACGTCGAACCTCAGCTGTCCAGACTCGTATACAAGTAGCTTCTTGGTCTCGAGATTTCTTTAGTTGGTGTGTTTTTTCGGCTTGAATTCGAGCTTCACGTTGACCATCATTATTGGCAGCACGTAGCCGGATATCTCCAGCTTTCAAGGGGCCATGCCGACCAATTACTCTTGTTTTTTCCTTGCGTTTCTTGCGTACTAGAATACCATCACGAAGCCGTGTATGCTCATCTTTTTCCTTCAGCCCATCGATACCTAGCGCAAGCGCGGAATTGCAAAAGTTTGTCAGTGTTCTTTTTACTGACGGTGTAAGAGGGATCTTGGTGACTTCATGAGCTTCGAGGCGGGTCAAGATGTATTCGTATGATCTTATCAACGAAGAGATATCCATTGGCGGCGCCTTAAGTGCTTCAGAGACGGAATTTCGTATCGGAGTCGAAGGACCTGACGGATTTAAGGCAGGGGCTGAATGGAAATTACTTAAAGTATCGTTTTCTAGCCCCGCCATTCGCTGAACGTCAGGGAGGCAAGCTAATGGTGTTATATAACCACGTTTGCCTTGTAGGAATGATAGATCCGCAATGGATGACGATGGGTCCGTGATAGTCTTCAGAACTATTTCTGGGTTAAAAGGTGAGATACCGGTCTTGGCCCATGCACTGAGAATAGTATGTCGCTTGAAGGTTTTATTCCGAACAGTCTGGAGCCCAGCTAGGAAATCATCCTTTGCATAATCAACTGCACCATTTTGTACAGCAAGAAACATTTCCGTACCCGAGTGAGCCTTGTATGCTTGGAAAATACCGACATCTAGGGGTTGTAAAATATGACTGGTGTGTTCTGGCAAAGGAAATATAATGATTCCTGCTTGGTTCGCTCTGGTTTCGAACTCAATAGTTTCATGACTTCCATGATTATCTAACAGCAGTAATCGTTTTTGCTCTGGGTTGCTCGGTTTTGTGTGTTCATCAAAGTGTTCGAGCCAATCTAGGGCAATCATGTCGTCGATCCATCCATTCTCAGAAGGGCAGATAACCGCATCATCATCTAGGTCATTATCCCCAAACTTTTCAGGAATATGTGCAGCAGGAAGAATAATCCAAGGCGGAATGACAGTACCAATAGCTGATACACACTCAACAATTGTTGCAGGTATTCGTGATTCGGGATCGATGAGCTTCAGGTCCTTGATTTCGCAATAAGTCCAGACAGCTATACTTAAGATGCAACCTAAGCGGAATCCAGTTTCATCCATGTTGAATAAAAATTCTGGTGTGATTCCATTTTCCTCACAGCACTGCGCAAATGCATGGAACCACGCTTCTAAGTTGGCATAGTCGTTGGCAAGTCTTCGTTGGAGCGATTGTGGTTTTCCTTTTAATTTCTTGAAAACGTCCCGATGCCTAGCTAAATATCGGCGAGCCCACCGGTGCTTCACTTGATGCGGCACCTTACCATCTTCACAATTCAGCTTCAATATTTCGTTGGCAGCACGCCAAAGACGGTGAGAGCTGATATGCGTTCCCCAAAGGACAAGGCGCTGTAAAGCCGCATGTAAAGCCCGGTCCGAAGCTTCATCTAATACATAGTATGTATGGCCATTCTGCTTCCGAGAATGACGGCCATTTAAGCGATGCCAAGCTCGTTGATAAGGGGCATCGTATGCCTTTGTAGCGGCTCGAAGACTACGATATTCATTATTCCGAAAAGCCTGTACGGCTAACAACACTTTCGCTTCAATAAGGTCATCTGCGGAGGGCTCGGTAGCAGCTTGTTTTTGTGCCCGGCGATCGATATTATCCGACATCTTTGTTGTGTAAATAGCCACGGCCAAGGACTGTCGAGAATCACTGAGAACCGCGGAAGATCGTTGTGTATTACCGAAAATAACCCAGTAGTATGTCGTGGTATATTAAGGAACATCAGCTTTAATCTGCGACAGCATCACGGACGCATTATTCTGAAGCTGTACTCAATACCCCGCTCCTTTTCCATCACGTCGTGCCAACTTGGAAGCCTCAATTATTACGATTATTCTGCCCGTTATTCCCTTGTACTGACTATATTAGGTAATAAGTATGCGATAGGAATGGTATCTTAGCGGGGAGTTGTAATACATAAAGAATACCTCCATTTAGGCGGTTTTAGTGTGGCGGTGGAAGTACCAGAAGTTTTTCAATTCAAACGGCAATTTCTCAAATTAAAGACCCAGGCTAGAGGGCCAGGTCCCCTCCCGCTTAGCCTGTGTCGCTATTAGACCGGGCGAGTACATGATTCAATGACCCGGCCAACCCAGCCAATATTGCTCGAGTTCCAATAATAACCTGCGCCCGGGGACCTTAACACGGTATACCGGCCAGCGGTAAAAGTGCCAAGTATGTAGGCACCAGCACGCAAAGCCAACGAATATCTAGGTACCTTAGCTTTCAATCAAACTTGAAAGTTATGCCTCCACTAACACTCAACATCAGCGTTAAAGGAACATGTTTAGCAGAATCCTGCTGAAAGCAGCAGGGTCAGACAGCCTATGGCCTCAGACGATGGCACGAAATTTGACGCACCCTGTTACATGTGAACAATGTGTGATGCTTCTGACCGGGGGGTTGTTCCATGCTAAGGCAATTAGCCGAATTAAGGCAACTTGCAGCACTGGCTGATGTTGGCGATCGTCGTCGCAGCGATACCTAGGGAATCCAATCGGTACCGGCGATGACGCAAGTTGGCCTCTGTGACGGCGGTGGCTTGTCAAGTTTGGGGGCGCCGGCTCCCGCATCAGAATCACGGGTACTGTACGTACCATCCCACGGTCAGAACCACGGACCCTGGCCCCTGGGCGGATTTAAGACCAGGATCCTAGGTATGTGCTCGACATCCGGTTCTATGTACATAGAGTGGCCGTGGGGTTCCACCGTCGGCCTGGCGTGAGCTCCTCGGTGACCACCCGTCTAGTGGATCGCCATCTACCTAGATAGGTCGTCCGTCCTCCGCACCCATTCTCTACCACAAGGGAACCTCAGGGGACTTCAGAGTAGTGCCTAGGTAGCTTGTGTTAACGCATAATTCGGTACAGCCCCGGGCTGCCTTTCGCCTGCGTAACATATTTCGGCAAATATTGTTATAATGACTGGCGTTGAACTCTCACTTCGCAGGGCTCGAGTAGGCCGGTGAACCTCCTCTAAAGGCTTCAGACGACTATGTCGGAGTTGATTTCCAACAAGTACAAGCGATGACCGTGGCCAACCCCAGACTAACAAGGACGCCGAGATGGCCGAAACATGCTCGTGATTGCACCATGGGCCGTCTCAACATGGCCTACAGTCTCGAAACCAAACTTTGAATAGAGCGAGACCCCCTCCGGCGCTGCGAGCACATATGCGCACCGTCCTTTCTGATCCGTTTCTTCGCAAATGCGCTGCATCATCATCGAACCTATCCCTTGTCGTTGATACTTCGGATGTACCGCCATAAATGTCAGTCCTGGATTTCGAAACCATTAGCAAGCAGGTATAATAGGATAACGTAACTTAACTTACGACATATACCATCGAGATCCTTTAAAACCCGACAGCGCTCTGCCCGCAGATCCTTTGACAGAGCAACCCAGCCATCCACATCAAGTGTATCCGGTAGCCAGGATAGCTTCCGAGGCTTTTCTCTCTTTTTCGGTTCATCTGCTTGTTGCCGGTCATGGTCCTGCTCCATAACAGTCCAACCGCAAAAACCAACTGGAGTCCCATCAACTGAACACGCCTTCAGAAATCTTTCCTCCCGGGCTTGAAAGGCGTCTTCTAACATCTCGATATACCAGCGTGTTATTTGCTCCATTTGTGCTTCTGTGAGTGTGTTGAACTGAGGAAACATTGTCCGGTATAATGGGCCGTTTTGGTTGGAGGGTACTTCGACGTGATGTCCAATGTCTTGTGCGTCGGATACCTCGACATCAGAAAGCTTGAAGTCTGTTTTCGGCATTGAATTCATTCTTGACAACTGCAAGATGTTGGATAAGTTGAAAGTCTCAGGAGGTCGTGAGAGAAGATATGTGTGGTTGATCGTGAAGTTGGCCGGGAAACGAGTACCGCAGAGGGTAGTAGAAACGTAAAGCTTGAAGTATTCTTGGGAAAGGCTCTGAGGACTTCTGCAGGAAAAGCAGCCCTTTTTATATAGATGGCATTCCGGTAGGTTTGCCGTGAGAGGTGCTATACAGGATTTATATGCAGTAAGGAAGCATGTGACTGGCCTTGGAATACGTCCAGTGTGTTCAGTGTGATCAGTGACCAGCACGACATTTAAACCAGTATAGCTGTAGGCGCCGTACTGGTACGGACTTGGAACAGCACGGATTAGGACCTATACCTTCGCGGCTACATTTTGTTGTTTGTCGGCGACTTCCTAGGAAGTCGCTCGTACGGACCGTCCTGTACGTCCGTAATTCGTACTGGTAAAATCCGTTTTACAATCTTGAACGGTCTTTGTTCTGTGCAATTACGGTAAAATTATGCGGGTCTTGCTTGGTCAGGCTCCGACTCCGAGCGGCGTGGCTCAGGTTGCATTCATATTCCGATTCTGCGCGGGATGGACAGCACGCTCAGACTACAAAAAACGGGCTTATTCGAGAAACACCAACGTGGCGGCATCCGAATAATTGCTTGGGTTAAACGCTCTTTTTGATGTCCAGCAACCAATTTCATTCATATTACGAGATATCTTGTTCCTCACGAGTTTCCGCAATTATTTGACAAAAGAAAGCCTTCACAAAAATGGGGAATTGAGTGACCCAGGGTCTACCGGCAATGTAGGATAGGCACTGCTCTTACCCTTCTCCTACTTCTTCAAGTCGACGCCGTCAGCTGCCACCCTTTCTGTGAGATCTCGGCACGAAGCTCATCCCACCTCGTCTCGCGCAATCTCTTTTTGATAGCCTTCGCCCTCTTGGCACTAGGAAGCTCGTTGAGTCTTCCTTCACAGGATCCAGTAATGACATATTCCAAAATTCTGCATTCGCTTGCGGCCCATGAGTGTGTCTGATCGGTGTTCCCCAGGCAGGGACAATGATGCGAGCCCTTGGAGCCCCGGGAGCCCTCAGTCGATTTCGAGGTTGTGAAAATTCTCCGTTCCCGTAGAGCCTCTTCGTGAAGCATGTCCCGAAAACGTCTGCCGTACGATTCTAGGGTTAGCGGCTCTTTCCCCAAAAACTCATCTTGGTAAAGACGGTACAGGTGCAAGCGAGCCCACTTCGGTGCCATGCGGTGACCAACTGCCTCCAGAAAATCCCTTATGGCGAGACTACCATTGAGGACAGGCAAAGTTTCACTAACACGTGCGACCTTGGCTTTCGAGAATATCGTTTCCCACTCTGTGTACCACGCTTCGGGCGTGATATCTGCCACTTTTGCGCGCTCCAGGATGGCCCGATAGTCCTCTTGGATGTTGAACATTAACACCGATCGTAGCGGGGCCAGATAGTCCCTCAGGGCGCGTAATAGAGCTTGAAGATTGGCGGTTTTCTCATGCACTGCCTTGGTAATAGCGACAGACATATACATGGGTTCAACGCTGTCTTGGATCAAGTTATAGATGTCGAAGTAGCGATTCTCCATGAAGGTCCAATAGCCGAGACTTTCGACATAAGATGAGAACTGTTCGTCAATTTCGGCAAGCATTTCGGCGTCTGTTGGTTCCGTCTTGGACAGCACGGGTTCGGGTCCTTTGTTGGGGCCGTCCGGTTTGCTGATCCATGCCTTGTGGGCTCTGTTGTATGCATCGAGGCGATGGAGAAGAATCGCTTCTCTGGCCGATTCCTTGGTCGGTTTCTTTGGCTGGTGGCTCGGCACATCAGGTAGCTCGGGGTCGATATACTCCCACACACCATACATCTTTGCAGTGAACTCGATCATGGTGATCCAACCATGCCAGTCGTCGGAAGTAGTCAAGTGCTGGTAAGGATACAGGCGGACGGATGCCGGCAGAGAATAATCATCTGCTGCGAGTTTTGAAGACATGGTCGCAACGAGCTGAGATATCAACAAGTAATGGGATGAAACAAGAATGGAACGAGAGCGCACAATTCGAAATAATGATCACTATTGAGAAGCAATACCAGTTCTGGGGTTGAGGCGAACTTGGACAAAGACGAGAGAGAGATTCGAGTCAGGTACACAGCAATAAGAGGACCCTCCAGATATCTGTATCCAAAGCAGTGTACCTATATACGAAGTAGGTTGCCTAGCGGAGATACAGCTCGAGTCACGGACTCCACTCCCTACACACGTACACTACATATGTGCGAAGGGGGTTTCCGTGGGTGGATCCCCTAGTAGTAGTAAGGTTCTGGCTCCGGGGAGGAGAGCGATATGATCCTAGTTAAGATCCCTCTATTGGAGGATATGCGCCGAGAAGGGGACGCTAGCCAGTTAGCGTCCCGGGAATCGAGGCCGTATGCAGTCGATGGTAAGACGCCTCTTGATTCTCACAGCCATCCCTTGGTTCTACCTATCTAGCCACGGATAGACCACTTTATTAGTGGATGTACGGACGTAGATACTTACCTATCAGTACTTTTATTCCGTGGATGTGATCACACGACGCCGTGTGATGTGACAAATACTAATTAGATACGCTAGGTGTATGCAATGCGGGAGGTTGAAGTTGGCTGTCCGATCCAAATGACAACGATTCACTCGGCGGTGATGCATTGACTGTGGACTACAATTACCTATCTAGCCGCGGTCACACATACTCTCTCCTACAGAGTATCATTGCAGTATCTAGCCTCGACTATAACCTGCAATGTGACATTGAACCAACATCCAACACAATGCCAGACTGATCCGCAGCCCGCATCACCATCAGTCCCCCCAGGATCGCGTAGCCGTTCTCCACGTGTGTCATCGCCGGCGATGGCAATGACGCATCATTGGGGTTCTCGGGAGTTCGCGTTGAGAGGGAGCTACTGGTCGACTGTTTTAGGCTGGTATGGTCGTCGAAAAGCTGGTCAACCCATTCTGCGAATAGCCGAGACTATGGTCTGCAGAGTATCAACTCCCAGGGAGAAATATTGGTGCCCAGGCAGACGTGATTAAGATGACCGAAGAGACGTTAACACAGGGTCACAAGGTCCTCGCTCTTGGCCAATTCTCGTTCCCGCCAAACGATAAACACTAAGCAACCGCTCGCAATTTGAAGGGGAAAGATAATTGTCCAGTGACGATCCCAGCACTGGTCTTGATCTCCCCGCGATGAAAATGGTCCATACGTTGCCGTATTTCTGCTGTCCCAATCTGCAATTGTTCAAGAATCTCCACTGCGGCCGCTTGCATAACGCCATAATTCCCATCTTCGATCTTCAGAGCAATGCCGACTCCTCCGTGGGCGCCGAATCGCCGCGTATCCTCCGACTCACGGACACCGATGGCATAACAGCCGTCCGCTCCGGACTTGCCAATGAGGGCACCCTCGTACGCCCCGTTGAGTGTGCTGCAGAAGGTACTGTCACCGGCAATATTCTCCGGGTGCCGAACCATTGCATTGTAAATCTGAGCCATTGCCTGAGTACGCCGGGACACCGAGCCCTTTTTCGTTGCAACATCATCCGCCGCCTGCGGGAAGGCGGCGTACGCGAGAGCCAATGACTGGAGAGGTGCTGCTGGCGAGTACATATTGCAGCCATCCAGTGCCCATTTGACGTCGTCGGCACCCATGCCTGTCAATTCCTCCATGACAGACCTGATCCTCGCCTGAACTGGGTGGTCCAAGGTATGGTAGCCGGCAATGTCAGCCCCGATGGCCTTTGCGGCAGCCATAACACCAATGTGATTTCCAGAACAAGCGCTGCAAACCGGAGATGGTTCGAATCCATTCTTAATCCAAGTCTGTGCCACGACAGGAGAAAAGGGTGTATGACCAAGACACTGAAGTTCACTCTCCTTTGCCTCTAACTTTGCTAGCATGCCCCTGGCTCGCTCAACATGCCTGTCCTCGCTGCTATGAGAACCACACATTAGTGCTAGGTCTGCTTCCTCAAAGCCAAACTGCTCTATCGCGCCGGACTCTATCGCAGGTATGGCCTGTACGGGCTTGGCCGCTGAGCGAATGAGGGTCATGCGGGACGGGTCACCCAGAGAGTAGAGGAGTTTCCCGGTTGCGTCAACCACGGCGGCGTGGACCAAGTGCCGGTTCTCGAGGATGCCACCCCGATGGCTGACAGCGAAATCGCCATTGCTATAAGCTGTGGGCTCCATTTTCGTTATGGGAGATTTCCTGATATATGGCGAACCGTTGTGCGGAGACCCAAATGGAGACGAAATTCGGAAGGGAAGTAAGGATAAAAATCTGCGAGGTGAGCTGGCGATTTAAAGACTGTACGCGGGATTATATAATCTGAGAATCCAACGTCGCGATAAAAACGAGTTGTTGTATCGGTGTTGGACCCTGGTCTTACGGAGTGACTCACTCGCCGCGCTCTCTCCACCAACATCTCATAGTGTGCACCAACAGATATGCCCTTTTAGGTATACGGTCGATGTTTAGTCGTATTACCAATCTCACGGGGGCTCTCGCTGTCGCAGTTCAGTCTCATAATAATAAGCGCAGCGTGTGGGTTGACTTATACCGTAGACCCACAGGTAGTGCTAACCGCTCGCGCGTATAGGTAAATTCCTGCTGCTCAACCTCACCGGCCGGAAGCTCATAGCTATTAGGCTGCACCAGCATGACTATCTGAGTAGCTGCGATGTCTTCAAAGCCCGGACCCACACCGATATGGCGGAATTCCGGGGGTGACAAGCGTAATAAACACCGGCGCCTGCGGGATACATTGAAGCGCTTCGTTGGTAAGGCGAGCAGTACTAGTGATCTATTTTCGGCATCGGCATCTAGATAGGTCATGATAGCCAATGAAAAATGCAACCCCGTTGGACGTTCAGCGAAAGTCATACGGGATGGCTGTCCTTCTTAGTAGAAGGACGATGCCCGTATGGCCAGGTCCAAGACGGCGGATAAGGAGATTCCGCCCTCGATTTTTCAGTTAAGGAATCAAGTGGCTTCATTCCAGAGCAAAACCGGCGACGCGCCGCCGAGTCTGGCCCCAACTGGTACCCGGTCCCGCCTCGCAGGAAAACATGCCGATTTGAGCCGATCGATGATCGATCTTGGCTTCAGACCGGGTTAGTGGGCGCATATGACATGTCGCCGAACAGCCGGGCCGCCGGCTGAAGATCGACACGGAGGTGCTGCTAGAAAACGTCACATCGTTCTCCGGGAGCCGTTGGATTTACTGATCAGCGTGGGGTGAGCTTTATATTGGCTATGGCTGTCGGCTGAGCTTGCATAGCTATGTCACTCTGACAAATGCGGCCTTTTGCTAGGCAGAGCAAGATTCTGGCATGGTGAACTTCGTGTCTCGCCGCGTCGTTCGACGCGAAATTAGATTACCTAGCAGAAAGCATACTATGTATGCAATTTGACATGCAAGTAAAAGGCATAGTCTACAAAGAGGAGACAATACCGGCTAGATAGATAGTCCCGGACAAGCGCAATCGGTGTCCCAGAATTTTTCGAGCCGAAACAGAACATGAGGTGAACCAGCGAAGCTACCGTACGACAAATGGCAGGCATTGTAGCTGCTGTCTCACTCGTACATTACATACACTCTACATTATACCGAGCGCTCAGTAGACCGGGCCTGTAAGCCAGGGCAGAACAGGGCGAGGATCAGCCGAGTTTCCGTGTCTTCCGCTAACTTGGTGCTACTGCAAGGTCCCTATCTCACTGAGTCCCCTTCTAGAGTGCCCGTGGTGACCTACAAACCCTGTAGTGTGCTCACCATAACCCTTGCAGGATATGTAGTCGGATTATATCCCTTTCTCGCGTCTTTCCTCTGCCACGACCAGATCATCATCTGAGGCCAAACACCGTCATCATGTCCGTCTTTAGCTTTCCGTATCATGAGTCTCGTCCCGGGTTCTGGGGCGAGAAGACGGTCACGCTGAATTTCTGCGAAGAGGTCCGGCGCAATCCTCCCTTGCCGAGCACACCAAGACGTGTTGAACTGACGCCGCCTTCTCATCTCAGGACTATGTCATGAGCTACTATTGTGCCGAAGTCTGCAATGTAAGCTGTACCGGTATACCCCATTCCACGCCCGTACGGTGTGTCCACGGCACCTTTCTAACGCTGGACATCTCATCCTCAGACCATCACGAACCTCATGTTTCTATGGCTCGGCGTTCGCGGGATCAGAAGCTGCCTGAAATACAGTCACCCCCCGATTTTCTTCGTAGCATTCATCGGCTACATCGTCGTTGGCTGCGGCTCAACTCTATTCCATGCCACGCTCAAATGTATGTATCTACCTAGCCACCCAAATGTCTACCCGTTCTAACCTGCTCTCATTCCAGACCCTATGCAGCTTGTTGACGAGCTGGCCATGATCTATACTACGTGCTTCATGGCCCATGCCACATTTGCCTATGCCCGCTCCATTCAATTCTCGTTTGCCCTCGGCGCCGGGCTGATCGGCTTGGCCTACTTCATCACGGTATGTTGTACAGAGTGTGCATATACCCCGCAACCTCGTTCATGCAGGCTGACTGGATCGCATATCAGGCCAGGTACTATCAGACAAAAGATCCCAAGTTTCGTGAGCCAACTCCCCGTGTTTCCATCTATCTTTGCTTCCTGGGAAGCTGGGACCTGGCTAACGTCCTGGGCTACTGAAGATCAAGATGCTTACACCGTGCTCACGGCCGTTGTGGTCTTGTCTAACATGTGGATCATGGAGAGGGTTCTCCGGCCGGCTCTCAAGGCCCGCGAGGGCAAACGGCCAGCCAATTCACCGGTTCCAAGCGCCCGGGAGCTGGTTTCGCAGATGTGGATCATGGTGGCCACTGGTGAGGCTCTTATTGCTCTGCTAGTCAAATGCAACGCTCTATTGCTAATGCTCGCGTGTGTGAAGGTTTAAGTATCTTCCTTGGCGGGTATCTTATCTGGAACCTCGACAACATCTACTGCAACATGATACGTCGCTGGCGGCACCAGATCCAACTCCCCTGGGCCGTCGTATTAGAAGGACATGCGTGGTGGCACCTGATGACTGGCATAGGAGGTACGTTGCGCTCTCACTCCCAGTGTTGACCAATTTGAAAAGTGACTAACATGCTTGGCATCGACCAGCCTACTATTAGTACGTTTCTCCTCCTTTCTTACTGGTGACCATCTTCGTCCGGTTTTAAGCTTCTCTTTTCACCCAAACCTGTGAGTTAATCGAGAGAGTGCTGCAAGCTAACTATTTACAGCATTGTGTGGCGTATCTGGATCCATAGATGCCTGGACGGCGATGAGGATAAATTCCAGCTCTACTGGCCATCGGTCTACCAATTCCCCGAAGTTAGGACTCTGGATGATGCGCGGTTGGCAGGAGAGGACCGAAAGCGACAGTAGGGGGCCCGGGGGTGTCTGTCCAGCATTCACTGGTTGATCTGGAGACTGGAGGCAGAGACATGCTTGCGCTGTAATACACATATCCTAAACTCGTAATTATAGCTATGGTTCGTTCTCTTGCTCGGCCTACATGTAATGATTTCCCCGGTAGATGGAAATAAACAGCGTTGTGGCCTTTGTAAGGAGGAATTCTATACGTACAGTAAGGACAATGAGTTGTACTGAATACACACTGTATGCACGTCCCCACGGCTAAAAGCCAGCGCTTGAACAGGCCAAAGTGTTTTACAACTTCACAACCAACTTATTAATACATGTTGAGTCGAGTTTGACGACAAGACGACTCACCAAACTTATTTAATCAGTCACGGTCTGTCGGACGATCATCTCAACAGAACGAACAGCACAACGAGCTACAATATAAACAACAAGTGGGATTTGCAAGACCCAGAAACGAGATCATGTCCATCTCAAACGAAGCTCTCCAAAAGGTGACCCACTGACTTTTCGCCTCGCTGTCCCCTCCCGACCCGTTCGCGCCCAGCAGACCAAGACGCGTATGAACCCCGACGAATGAAAGCATGCTGACTTTGCCCATCGGTTTGGCCCGGTACAGCTCTTGCGTGAGGTCGAGACGCAGGCCATCGCCTCGCAGCAGCAGATCGCGCTCACCCGCACCCAGCAGGCCTCGAGGCAGCGCGAGATGCGCATGGCACAGTTGACGCGCACGGAGATCTCGTCGCTGCCGGCAGATACGAATGTTTACGAGGGCGTTGGCAAGATGTATGTATCCTTCTCTCTTCCAATCCTGCTATCAATATCCTGGGCAGCGCCATTCTTACCAGTTTACTCCCTTCTCATCTTACACCACCAGAACGAATTCACGTGATTAATTATTTAAACTTTTTAGGTTCATCTCCCGACCAGTGGCGGAAATCAACGGCAAGCTGGACACGCGGATCAAGGAGCTGCAGGGCGACGTGGAGAATCTCGGGAAGAGACTGCACTACCTGGAGGTCTCGCAGAAGAATAGCCAGGACCAGATAAATCGCATGCTCCGGGGCGGCGTGGGCGCCTCTTGATCTTGCCCTTTGTTTATACGTACAGCAATGACTTCTTCGCTGACGCGATATGAATGAAATGAATGAATGAATGAGTCGGCAGACGTGTATTTGGT
Organism: Xylariaceae sp. X802; assembly: GCA_028637635.1. NCBI lineage: Eukaryota > Fungi > Ascomycota > Sordariomycetes > Xylariales > Xylariaceae > Xylariaceae sp. X802. The sequence continues at coordinate 586,571 of JAJFDH010000010.1, read as the reverse complement.
TTTTTAGTATTCCTTTTCACGGGCATACTGGACTTCACGTTGGGACGTCAAACGTGTTTGAGGTTTGATGTGTCGATGGATGAGATGCCTCTGTATAGTCATGTGGGACCGGACAATCAGGAATCGTGCTCGGTGAGGGCAGAGGCAACCCATTTGATTCCTGGCCTCCATGACTCCTCATCGTAGGTAATACCTATTGCATCCAAGTGCTTACGACAATTAACTAAGGGATCCCTTAACTAACTGGGCTAAGTAATGTTCTTGAGGCAACATGATATATAGATTTCATATCACGTGTGCTAATATATGCAGGCTTTAACAACTACGTGAGAGTGAACATGTCCGAGTCACGGTGCCTCAGTGCCAAGCACACCTCAGTGTCAAGCACGCCTCAGTGGCACCAGTGTTAAGCGTGCCTCAAGTGTTGCCATTTGGTTTTGCTCTGGACAAAAATACAAACCGACTAAGCAGATACAGTGCCCGAGAAGATAAAGGTACGGTGCCCGCTTGGTGCATATTCCGTGCGCTAGGATCTGGCGTGCATTAACGTGTTATCGGCCCTGATGGGCCACTCCACCGCGCTCGGCCAAAAGTGAGATTTAGCGAATAACCGTGGTACTTCTAGGTAGTGGTTTACGCGCCCGGTACCCAGAGTTAGGCGGGGTGGCCGACCTTCATGTGTGGCTAGCAGCACGTTTCAAACTGATGAGACTCTAAACCGAATCTATCGACGCCTGCTGACGTGCCGTTCTATCCCTCGCGCTCCCCTCTTCCTCATGAGGCCCGAGGAGGGTAGGTAGTCCTACCTACATGTGCGATGATGTGCCTCAATATGTATCTCGGTCTGAGGCCTGATTCAGCCCCCAATTCATCGCCGTGCATGGTGCTACTGCCATATTACCGATGTAGGCAGGCTACGCTATCTACGGACTACCTTCTGTATCCCGGCATCGACACGGCCGGAATTGCCTGCTCGTGACGTGGCAGCCGGAGTCTCACGACCCACCGAGATACGATGCCAGAAATACGAATACCTACACCACGGTGCCGCGAGCCGTGGGAATAGCTTCCAAAATGCCATCATCCTCGCGCTGCAGGCTGCAGCCTTATGGACTCCAGTGCTGACTGCGGCTACAGTCGACGGTTGATGTACCTACCGGTACGCAGTGCTCACGCCGGCACGGCAGATTGGGTACAATACGACGTACCAGGTACACAGATTGTAGGCCCGGCGCCTACATAGTACTCAGACGTAGTATTTATAGCGCATCAATAGCCGCAGGCCCTTGCGCTCCTCTTCTTAGGTACCTGACCTCCGCAGTAGCGCTGTATCGCGACCTCAATCAGCCAAGAAGAAGCGGCGCAGAAGAGGGGAAGACAAGGGTTCAGCTGCGATCTCGACGATGAATGGACAGCTCGGGTGGACGGCCAAGGGCCAAAGTGAGGAGGCCCCAGCCCCGGCCCACTCCTGTCGCTCATCCATGTTGCTGGGCTCGACACACATTCATGCTTGCCTCTCCGGGCTGACTGCTGCCGGACTCATAATAAGTCGCACAGCTATATAGAGGCGATACTAGCCTCACACACACTCACTCTCGCTCACTCCGTTATTCTTACGGTGGCTAGTGTCTTCTGCCTGCCTGCGCTGATCCCCCTCCCATATCCACCGCCTCCTCCTACTTATCTAGGTTTCTCCCGCTTACCATTTTCCATTCCGTCCACTTCTACCCCATTCCTGTTTTTCCGTCGCAGAACACTCGTCACCACCCCTCTTTCTGGCGGTTTTACGGTAATTGCGGGACGAAGCTACATTACACATCCCTATTCTACCACGCCCGTCTCTACCTATTATCGTGTCCCATTAAGAGAAAAGGCGGGGAAGAGCAGGGCTCAAAGTATCGAACATGAGCCGATCGTATTATCCCGACGATGAGTCGGATTTGGATATCCACGTCTCAAGGCACCGGGGACCTTCACCTTCACCAGCCCGTCGGCCAACATATGTTGAGAGTCGCCCGGCACCAGCTCGACCTCGATATATCGATCCACGCTACGGCTTTGAAGATGCCCTTCGCGCCCCGGCCAATGAGCGCCTTGTTGTAGCGGCTCATCACTCGCGTTCGCGATCTCACCAGCGTGGTCGCCGCTCCAGCTCCAGCTCCGTCTCGCCGCCTCCAAAAGCCGCTCCAAAAGCCGCTCCACCAGCCGCTCCGGCCCAACCCGTCATCATCAACAATCGCATCTACACTCATTCGGACTCAGAGAGTGATGACGGCGGCCGGGCGCCTCGTCGTCGGCGCCGTTCCCGCTCTTCATCGGGCTTCTCACGTGAGTACGAGCAGGAGAAAACGGCCCTAGCTCTAAAGCAAATGCGCCTAGAACACGAGCGAGAGATTGACCAAGAGCGACGCATCCGCGAGCGCGAACATGAGCGTGAAGAGCGTGAGCGTGAGAATCGTGAACGTGAACGCGAAAATCGTGAGCGGGAGCGCGAGCGCGAGCGCGAGCAGAATGATCTGGTCCTCCAGCACTACGAGCGAGAGATCGACAAAGAGCGGCGCCTCCGCGAGCGTGACCAGCGCGAGCACGAACGTGAGCGTGAGCGCGATGAGCGTGAGCGTGAGCTGCGCGAGCGTGACGCCCTAGTCCTCCAGCAGGCGCGACAAGACTACGAGCACGAAATAGATCACGAGCGGCGAATCCGCGCGCGCGAGCGTGAAGATGCGCAGAAGCAGTTCGAACTAGAACGCGCGCAGAAGGACCTCGAGGAAATGCGGCTCGTCGCCAAGATCGACAAGGAAGAGAAGCAGCGCGAGCGGACGGCGCGTGAAGAACGCGAGCTGCGCGATGCTAAGAGGGAACTTGACGCCATCCGCGCCAAGAAGGAGCAGGACGAGCTCGAGCGCCGTATCAAACAGAAGATTGACCTTGAGCGCACGCAGGCGGAGGAGGCGGCACTTGCCGAGAAGAAAGCCCGCGAGAAGGCCGCGCACGAGGCTATTGAGGGGTACAAGCGGCAGGAAGCGGACCGCATCATGAAGGAGAAGCAAGCCGCTGAGCAGCGCGAGCGCGAGTACAGGGAGCGGCTGCATAAGCAGCTGCTTGAGTCCGGTCTCGATGAGAAAGACCGCAATGCGATTCTCGAGGGGCGGAAGATCGAGAAGAAAAAAGAAAAGGAAAAAGAGAAGGAGAAGGAGAAGGAGAGAGAGAGGGTGACGGAGTTCGAGAGGATCAAGGAAATCGAGATTCGACGGGACGTGCCGGAGCTGCAGATCCAGGGCGTCTACGAGGAGAGGCCGCGGCCGACATACACGCGCATGGCGAGACGACATCTCTCGCTCGAGACCCTGCGCGTCTATAACATCGATTATGTCGTAGACCAGGTGAGTTTTCTACCCATGTTGATTCTACGATAAGGACTAACGTGCGCTACAGGACCCCGGGTACGTGCTCATCAAGCGCTGGGTGCCGGAGCCGGAACAGGATCTTTTGTGGCGGCACACTAGGATACTCCGCGAGGAGCGGGACAAGAAGCTCGTGCTGGCCATCGAGGACAAGAAATCCCACCGCCACCACCATCACCTCGAGCCCGAGTTCGAGTGGGTCCGCAAGAAGGAACGCAGAAAGAGCCGAAGCCGGTCCCCGGCCCCGGCGCTCCTGACGTACCTTGCCGGTGGGCGACCCGGCTAAGGGGAGGCGGGTTTCCCGATTTCCGTCCCGGCTGGCTTGTCACTCGCCTTATCTGACCTGAGAACCTCTCCACACCACGTCTTTCCTTTACGTACTGATTCTGGCTTCGGTTGATGTGTATTTGCGGGTCCGGTGCAGTGAGATATATACCTACCTACCTACAATACAATACATATAAACATGAGCAAAGCGCAGGCAGCGGGGATACGGGTGGTCCCGGTTGATGAAATGCTTGATTGATTTTCCTGGTTCGGTTTTGGTTTTTGGTTTCTAGTATCTATGTAAGGTACACACCGTCTAACGCCTCCAAGTTTTATAAGACGGAAAAGAAACTCCTTTTTCTTTATCCGGTGAACTGAGGTGAGGGGAATGGGAACGGGAATGATAACGAAAAATAAAACCCATAACAAAATCATGAATCATCGTACACACAGACCGAACAGAGAAGCCCTCAAAAGAAAAGAGAAACCCGGTTAAACCGAACTCGGTACGTAAAAAGGGTAGTCAGTATTCATACACGCTCACCACAAGCCCCCCGCCCCGAAAAAGCCGTAGAAGCCCGCCAAACAAACTCCTCATAAAGCATCCAAGCAAGCGCAGAACTAACCGCCTTCCGCGTCATCCGCAGCGCAAGCCCATCATAAAGCGCCCGCACCCCCTCCCGCCGCACCATCAGCCCGCAAGCATGCACCATGTTCCGGTACAGATGCGGCTGCAGCTGGATGCGCGTCTTAATAGCATCAAACGGGTTCGACACAAACGAGCACGTAGCCCCCGCCAGCGCGCCCGAGGCGAAATTAATCGCCGCCGACGCCGAACCGCCGGCGCCGGGGGGGTAGAGTTTGCCCAGCTGCTTCTTGAACTGCTCGTACGACACGACGTAGAGCCCAGCATACGGCGCATCGCGCATAGCCGTAGCCCCAAAGCCAGCAAAGAACCCCGGCACGCGATCAACGCGGTATATATCCCGCGCAGCGCCAACCACGGAGCGATACGCGTACATATTAGACTCGTACCGCACCTTGATAACCGTAAGCGGCATAAGGAGGAACCCCGCAAACGCGCGCGCGAAGGCGCCGGACAGGAGATTCGTGGTGTTCGACAGCTTGGGGAGCGCGGAGGACGACGGGTGGCGCGGGTGCGACGTCGTCGTCAGCGCGGCCGCGCGCTGCCGGATGGTGTTGAGCGTGGTGAAGTAGATGGCGGAGCCCATGCCGGTGCGCATGGCCGAGGGCACCGTGCCCCGCCAGAAGGCGGCGACGGCATTCGGCGAGCGCGCGATGTCGCGGATCGCGGCGCGGACGGAGTGCGAGCCGGACTGCTGGACGCGCGTCTTGACGAGGTCGAAGGGCTGGAGGAGAACAGCGCCGAAGAGGCCGGCGCCCAGGCCGGCGGCGAAGTGGAAGGCTGAGAGGAAAGAGAAAAGCAAGTCAACAAGAGCCCATTCATTCATTCATTTACAATCCCCAGAACAAAAGACAGGGACCCATTGGTTTATACGCACTGCTTGAAGATTGGCTAGACCGGCTTCCCTGCTGCGACATGTTGAGATGGGTGCCGCCGCCACTCGAGGCGATAGCAGTTCTGTTCCACTGGCGTCAGACCGGTTGTGTCGTCGCGCGGACGATGCGAGTCAGTGCTTATGCGGTCGTGTCGAAGACGACATTGTCTACCACCTGGGCATGTTTCGACTGGAGTAATAAGGCAAGAAGAGGAAGAATGAGCTCAGCATTCGTTGACTGAACCAAAGTCTACGGTCCGGATGGATTACGGATAGAGGATGCCGCCTTCGGACGCTAGCAATGACGTTTTAATACATAAACGTGGCTAACGTATTATATGCCATCCCGGCCTATCAAAACGCCACGATAAGGGATGGTCAGAGCGCCGACCTTTATCGAGTCATTTTTATTGGTGCGATGGCAGAATTGGCGAGATGACGTTAACTGTGCCGACTTCCCTTCCGCCCCACTTTTGTTGGTTTTCGCCCGGGTTGGCCGGAGCTCACAAAGGTAGGACAGGCAGGTCACAGTTCGTTACTCATACAACATCACTTCACAACACTCAAAAATGTCCCAAGGTGATCCACCGTCGACTTTGTCTTCACAGATTTATGAACAGCCATGAGATAACCATTAACAATTAGGCACGTGCTGTAGCTAGCTTCCACCCCTGTGCTAAAGAGTCAACGACGCTATCTTGAGTCCAAGGACATTCAACACCTCGAATCCAACCTCCAGGCCATCACTGGTCTCTTCTTTGGTCCGGTATGTATTCAACGGTATAATTCCAAGCCGGTACATCGTCTGTCCTCAAAAAGAACAGTCAATCGCTAGCTACCAGGTTGTGGCACTGCGAAGGGTACAAATAACCATATCTTCTTCCAGTCTTCTATTTGCCGCCATCAGTTAGAAAAATGAATCGGTAAAAGTAGGGCACCTAGTCTATTAAACGTACCAGCTTTGGTGTGACGGAGGGTACGAGGCCAACCGTTCGAAGCGAGATCTCAGGCGAACCGCACGCCGAGAGTGATTCTACCTCTATCGTACGTTAACTCGTGCTTCTCGAACTCAGAACGGGTTACCTACGGCGCCAGAGGCGGAGGGATCCGGCTCCAGACCTCAATGGGGTATAGAGCGGATGTCCGGCACGAGGCTGGCTAGACGACTCGTTAGACCGTCGCAGTCGCGGGAGCTCATCAAGACAACTTACAGCTCCTCGCATGAGTGTCCGTGGGTACAACAAAACCGGCCCGCTGACTTCTTCTCCCCCGTGGTCGTTGTGGTCACCTGCTACGGCTTGTCCTCGTATGATCCATGAGAACAAGACCTCTTCCGGTTCTCCATGATGGGTTGGTGATGTTAGGCCGCAACATCCACAAATACTTCGTTGATTTCGCTGTCGCGATTCCATTGCAGTATGAAGATCATCCATCTACACATCACGTAGCAGGATAGTTAGTTCGCGATATACGAAGCCAGAGATTAGAGATTGATCGGAATACTGACTCGTTGGGCAATTCAACGGCTGATCCACTGGCAGAGCGCGCTGAAACTCGGGGACGATGGTTCAACGTTAGGGACGCACTCCATAGCGGCCCAAACGTCTTCCGCTGGCCTTGATGATGCAGGCAAATTCTGCCAGTCAATACATAGCTTGATCCTCGCTCCGAGATCAACATATAGGCCTTATGGTGTTAGCGTGACCGTCCTCCAGCTGTGAGTAGAGTCGAGAACCTACTGCGGCTCCATCGAAGCACACTCTCATTGGACTTCGTCAGTTTTACTGTCTTTCTCCACGGTTCCATGATTTCGACCCAGTTGTCGGCATCGAATTTGGCTTTCATGAATGAATGAAGCGTTTTCAGGTCCTTACAGCCGGCAAGGACGGTCTTCCTTGCACAGCCTCTGGACGTGTTGCTATGGTTTATCCACTTTAGCCAGCTCCGGCAGCCGGCGAAGAAACAGAGCGAAATGTGACATGGTGGGTGGTTGGGGTAGGCTTTGCCTGGGCGCGAACATGGTCTATGTGTTCTTGCGTGAGAAGGGGTATCTGTACTCGTAACAAGAATCGAAGGTGGGAGTTCCAAGATGAAGCTGGATTGAAGTCTTAATGAGCGGTGTGGATATGCTTAGCTCCCTGGAACCCAAGGCAGACAATGGGAGAATAAAACCTAGTGCGGTAGATGGATTGAGAACTGATGCTTTGGGGAAAGGAGAAGAAATGGTCCGCGACACGATCTTCTCCCTTTTATATTCCTGTTGATACCTGCTAGCGACTGGCAAGTCTACCTGTTCCATGGGTAGGTGCATCATCGACCAATACCAGACAACAAGGAAACTCCAAATGACATTTCCTCAACAAGGTCCGGGTTTCCCATCTTTCGTGAACTCAATCCTTCCTCGATCAACCATTCCCTGTAGGCATGTCGTCACAAATCAAATCAAAGAAATAACCAGGGCGGTCGTAACGGGTAAGGGCAGGTATCATTCTCACACTCACTCCCTTTCTTAGCATTCACCACGCAGCCGGTCGCCATTTTGAACAATAGTAGGTCCGTTCAGGCGAAATCGGGCCCGTGTTCTCGCACCTCCCACAAAGACTTCAAACAAAAATCCAAAGCGGAAGTCATCGTGATGAAGCGGTGCCCTGTAGGGAGCTACGCTGAACGTCAAACGCAGTGATCTTCCTCACTTCGCGCGAAGTTTCCTACTAGAGGACGCAAATATCACAGAGGAAGGCTATATCAACAACGACGTTAGGAACAACCTCGCAACAGAAAATGACATGGCAGTCATCACTCGTCTCGAATCTCCAAGGGCTCGAGGCCGAATATGGATGTCATTGACGGGAGTAATATAGAGACAGGACCGGCCTAGGGAAGCGCGGACTATATACACCTAAATGGCCATGTATCCGTAACGCAGCGATACGTGAGCGGTTCGTGTCTTTTCCCCCGGAACAATACTAATCGTATTCATCCGCGCAAGAATATCTATGTCGGTGTATTTTAAGTTGAACACACTATTGCGACTTGTTGGAACGCGGTGTGTTGGCCCCGGCGAAGTACTGGTCACTGGCTCGATGTTGGAGGTCAACAGTTTGGCAAAAACGGTGTGCAGAACATGTCGTGTCAGCCCAAATCTAAGGCTGGTACCGGATGCGGCGTCACGGGGCGCTGCTAGCTCAATGAAGAACACCATATGTTGAAGCGTTTTATTCCTGGTGCAGGCTCTGTCGTGTCAACTTCAATATAATACCAAAGGCTCGTATCTTAGAGATGCCAATCATTGCTGGGCCCAACACCTTCAATGGCATCGGTAACACATAGGAAGGTAGGTATCATCTCGGTACCTAACCTTGAAATAGTCTTTTACATGTACACATTATGATTCAATGGACTTTGGCTGTTCTAAGCTTCAGCCTGAATCTTCTTTCGAGGACCTGCGGTAGGTACGAAGAATTCGGTCGTCGTTGGCACAATTTGGGTGTTCTGTTTATGCCGGGGTTCTCTCTTTGGTACCGACGATAGATTCCAGACGTCCTGCCATGAGACGATGTCGTCGCACAACCTCTACCCATTCGTCCTCTAAATCCTCTCCAAGGTCCAAGCTTGCTAGCAGGATGCCGAAGTCGCCTCCTAAGCGGCCAAGACTTCCGGCACAATAGAGGACTTGAGTAAGCAGGCTATCTCGCGACGCCTGGTCCTTCACGCTTGGCAAATAGATCCGTAGAGTCTCTATTAGCATCTCGACAAGATGGAGGGGGAACGTCGATAATGTCGAAGGCATCGACTGTAACGGATCCCGTACTTCAGGCGATGAGGACTCCCCTTGTGGTCGCGGGGGAAATACGCTCCTAAACATGGATACAATAGCAAAGCTCTGCTCCCTAAATATTTCAATATACCTTTTCAAGTACCGCTCCGTCTGTTGCCCGCCAGACCATGCGCTGCTAACTGATGAGCTTTTCTGTTGGCGAAGTCTCTCTTGATCAGCCAGCTCGCGAAGCGGCTCCAAGGCTTCGAGCATATTCATTAGAGTCGATAATCGACATAAGAGGAATAAGGCCCCTAGACCACCATTATCGCCATTTGCGCTACTATCTCCGAATTGGTTCAGGTCAGGTATTACCCTCTTGAGCCAACTAATGGTTCTAAGGGCAGATGTCAGCTTGAGATTTGGCGTCCGCAGGCTGGCGATGAGGTTCTTGGCCATAAGCTGCATGGCCTCGTCGGCTTGGAGGGAAACGGACGAGACGAGTGATGATTCCGGGTAGAGTGAGTAAAGACGCCGGATGTGGCCGCTCAGATCTAACGCGGAGGCATAATTGGGGGTTGAGCTAGATGAGCTCGTGATGGTGGAGGAAAGTAGGGTGGGCAGATCAAGGAGGTCAACGACGCGCTCAACATTCCGGGACAGCAGCAAGGCCGTCTTCCGAGCTCTGAGTATATCATTGTCGGCAGATTTATGATATGTGGTAGAGAAGCGGACGGCGGCATCATCCAGTTTTGGGATGACAGCCTTGAGATCAGCTGTTGAGGTAGCCAAGGCAGGCAGGGCGTGGCTTAAACTTGCATGGCTCTCGGCGGATGCGATAATGGTCTTATGAGATCGCTGGGAGAGGGCCTGAAGAGAGAGTAATAAGGAGTGAGAGTCATGAGCCAGGGTCTGAGGCTCGAGGGTCTCGAGCTGAGAGAGCGGCCGACTAGCGAGGCTTGTGAGATACTCGAGAGCTATAGGGTCTGGTGCTGACGAGGACTGGGAGCCACCGCTGCCTGCTGGTAGGGCCGGAGACAACAAATCGTGTAATATATCAGCCATCCTGTATATCCATCGGATCTGAGCCGGGGCGTGTAGGTGTCGTGCCGTGGGGACTATGACCCCGGGTTTGTCGCGTAGCCAACGTTGGCGGAGCAAAGAGTTGTGGGTTGGAACGAGGCTTGTATTCTCGATTCCTTAACAAAGTCTATGCCAGCGGGATATATTCAGAGGCTACGTGCTGCTCATGATATGTAGTTTCATTAGGTCCGTATGTAATCAATCGATGATGGACATAAGGAGGTTACAAGACATGATCCAGCCGCGTGTTACGGGCCATGTGGTCGCCCTGGCAAGTCCCTGCGCACCTTGAGGGGCGCTATGGCGGGTTAGGCTTAGCGTGGTTGCTTCCGCCTACGCTCCGTCGGGAGTCACGTGACTGGCGGGATTTCTGATGCAGGCGCGGGCACGTCCGCACATAGATGATACCAAGTACAACCACCGCCGCGACACTTCGTTACATTGCATGTTTGCTGACGAAACGGAACGGCTGTCTGCCTACTGAGATAGTATCATGTATTGATATCTCCGTAGGGCGAAACTGCAGGATACCTAGGTAGTGTACATAGTATTCGTGCTAACCCCCTGGTTCTGCCCCTGGTGACATTCCTTCTGCCTGTATCCGTATGCCACGCTCCACTCCACTAATGTTGAGTCCCCTAAAAGTGGGCAAACTGCCAGTGTTTTCCGGAATTCCGAGGTGCAGGTAGATCGGCCAGCCCTGAGCCGGCGGTCTATCAAGTTGAACCAGGGACCCGTACCTACCGTATTTTTAAGCAAACAGTCAATCGGCGACAATAGCTTCGTTGCCGGCGGTCACACTTCTGGAGGTCAAGGCCACTGTAACAATCGGCGAGACGTCATGCGCAGGTAGTCTGGCCGCTAAGGCCGACGGTCGGATATCTTAGCGTGTCGATAACTTACAAGCGCTGGCTCAGGCAGCTCAGGCAGTCGAGCCCCCTGTAACAGGCCTGCAAGTAACCGGACTAGTCCTGTAACGTGCGTAATGCAGCTTCCGGAATATTACATGGTGGGCCGGGCTGCGCTCAAGTGCCAACCTGGTAGGTAAACTTGCAGTTACAGGGTCTTTGCATTAACCTACGACGAGTGCTCTATTGGATCATGAGGAAGTCCATCGTATAAGTACAACTTGACAGCTCGACAAATTCCATCCGTCGACGTCTCACTACCTCTTCGGCTCTTCCACACCACACTTCCCTCCTCTCTCTCCCCCTGGGCCCGGTCTGTGGTCACGAGGCCGTATTCGCACACGCATCATTCATCGGGCACTGTCACGCAACGCTGGCATCATCACGCATGCCTTGATCCCGGCCTGACCACCACCTCTCATCCCATATAACCCGCCTGACCCAAACCAATCCCCCGTCCCACGACGGGCCTCGCTGCCAACCCGTCCTCACAGCATCGACCAAGTGCTCAACTGCCCGACATGAAGGACCCCTTCCCCATACCGCCCATCGCTGCCCTCAGCGACGCCGTGCAGCCGTTGGCCGACTACCTCAGCATGCCTACGCTACCCCTGCACATCCACGAGGTCCTGATAATTGCCGTTTTCTACGAGTTCATCCGCGCCGTCGTCTCGCCCCTACTCTCCGCCCGCCTCTTCCCGGCCCAATACAATGCCCTGTCAGGCTCGAAGAAGCTGAACTGGGACGTCCACGTCGTCTCCCTCGTCCAGAGCACCACCATCAACGCCCTGGCACTATGGGTCATGTTCGTCGACGAGGAGCGGAAGCAGATGGACTGGCAGGAGCGTCTTTGGGGTTACTCTGGCGGCGCCGGCATGATCCAAGCGCTCGCCGCCGGTTATTTCCTCTGGGATCTCTGCATCACCGCCGGCAACGTCCATATTTTCGGCCTGGGCATGTTGGCCCACGCCGTCAGTGCTCTCCTGGTCTATTCGTTTGGTTTCGTACGTCTTTTTCTTTTTTTCCCCTTCATCCCAACTCTACTCTCCTCGTTCAAACTCGAGCTGACACTTAGCGCAACGAATACAGCAGCCGTTCCTGAACTACTACAGCTGCGTCTTCATCCTCTGGGAGCTGTCTTCGCCCTTCCTCAATGTCCACTGGTTCTGCGATAAGCTTGGCCTGACCGGCTCCCGCATCCAGCTCTACAACGGCCTCGCGCTGATCGCCATGTTCTTCTCCTGCCGTCTGGTCTGGGGCACCTACCAGTCGAGTGTCGTCTACCGCGACCTATGGGCCGGCCTCCACGCGACGCCCGACGTCCTGTCCGCCGACAAGGCCGACCTTCCAGCACGGTATGCCGAGTCGATGCGGTTCGTGACGGACTCTACCACCGTGCCAACGTGGCTAGCCGCAATCTACATCGGCAGCAACCTAACCCTCAACTCGCTCAACTTCTACTGGTTCTTCAAGATGATCGAGGCCGTCCGCAAGAGATTCAAACCCAAGGCCGAGAGCAAACCCCGCAACGGGGCCAAACCGGCCAAGGTGGCCGTCGACGGGATAGCCGCTGTGACCACGGGGACGCACAGCGAGACCGCACGGCCAAGAAGACGGACCATACTCGACGGGGAGGACCCCGACGCGCCACCGCCAATCTAATATATAACGAACCACACATGACGTCCGCGGGCGTCGGTGACAAACACGACATCAATTTAATTCCCTCCCAAGCTATCCCCATCACAAGCCCCCCCGGTGCTTGGATATGAGAAATAGCGGCTTTTTCTCCCCCAATACAATCGTTCAACGTCCGCAGCGTTTAGCGTTCTTTTGCTAGTTTGTGCCTGTAGCATAGCTATACATCCATCCATCCATCCATCCAGTCAGAGAATAGGGGTATGCGCAAATAATACCTTACCGACCTACCTACCAATGTAGAAGTCAAGGAAGAGAAGGAGAAGGAGAGAGGGAGATAAATCACCAACAAACACAACAGACGGGAAGATAGATCAAGTAGTTGTAATGAAAACAAATTAGGTTTAATGCTGGTTTTTATGTAAACTGGCTGGCTAAGGGGGATTAGCAAAGGAGGTTAAAAAACTACAATAGTTTAAAAAAGCATCACGATACAACATTAACATTGCCGTTCCGTTCCCGTTACGCAGCGGGAAAAAAATGCGCAAATGCAGTGGGGAAAAAGGGGGATTTGTTCTGGCTACATGCATTCGCCCTCTTTTCCCGCCTTGCCTCCCTTGCTGTTCCCCCTCGCCACCAATGAATGAATCCCCTTATTCCATCCAACTCTCACCAGCCATCTCTTATCGAAACTTTCTTTCCACGTTTGGTTGAGTTTGTATTTCCAGTTAATGAGTTAGCAAACGTGAATAGGGCCGTCTGGGATTAACCTCGACGGCTATAGCGTAGTGAATACTCGGTATCAAGACGGCGACGGCTTCTTATCTTAGAAACCGAAGGGGTTCTGGGGGGCTGGTTGAATCGTAGGGTTAGTACACTACGTATATTAGGATTACGGAAATGGGGCGTGGCTACTTACTTGCTTGCGCGAGGTTGGCACGACGGCCGGTGGGCTGTGGGGCAATGCTGTTGGTGACGCCGAACCGGACCGGCGGCGCGGGACCGGTCTTCTGGGGCTGGAGGGGCGCTGCCGGTTGCTGGAGCGAGCCGTTTACTGCTGGGTTAAACGTCGTGCCGAAGTTGCCGAAGCCGGTCTGCTGGGGCTGCGTCTGGGGCTGAAGTATGCCGGTTCTCTGGGGCTCCAATGCTGGTGGCAAATACGTGTTGATGCCTGTCTGTTGGGGGAACTGTTGGGCGGGTTGGAAGTTACCAGCGAATCCTGTTGGCTGGGCCTGCATAGGCTGGAATTGTTGCGTGCGTGGATCCGAGAACGGGCTCTGTAATTGGGGCGCTCCAGTCATCTGGGGCACGCTTGTCATCTGGGGTGCGCCCGTCATCTGGGGCTGCATGAATTGCTGAGGTGCAAACCCGGTCGGTTGCGGCGGCATGTTCACCGCCGGATTGAGTTGTGCAAAGCCCTGGCCCATCGGTTGGGCTTGGAAGTTGTTCATGTAGGATTGCTGTAATCGCTGCTGGTTGAGATCATTCAACGATGGTCCAGTGAGTGGGATGCCCGTAGCCTGGGGTTGCAAAGCAGATAATGGCGGCGGTGCAAATCCACTCGGCATTGCCGATTGGGGGGCCGACAGCGGGCGTGCCGGCGGAGGCGGCATAAGAGCGCCTTGTCCGCCCATTATCTGGGGTGGTGCTGGCCGCTGTCGGTTACCGAGCCCAAGATTCAACGGTTGCGCCGGTGTTGCGGGTCCACTTTGCGCAGCAGAGACAGCCGAGAAGAAAGACGGAGTAGCGCCTTGGGGTTGAGCGACTGTTTGAGCTGGCTGAGGCTGAGGCGGAGGTTGACTGACCCCCGCCGGCTGCACATTAACGGGTGCGGCAGGTATTTGGGGTTCTACCTTTGTCGGCTCAAGCGGTGTGCTGAGCAGAGAAAGATCTTGCATACCCTGCGATGGTGTCCGCGGAGGCTGGGCCGGCGTCGTCTTAGGTTCAGGATCCGGAGTTGGTTTGGGTTGGGGCTCCGGCTGCTTGGACGGCTTCACATCCCATGCATCATCTTCAAACCCGTTGCTGGGTTTATTATTGGGAGACTTAGCACGAGGCTCCTCGGACGGAGCAGAAGCGGGCTGTTCTGCCTCGCCATCTTTCCGCTGCGAGAGGGCTTTGGCATCAATCACATCGCTCGTTTGGACCGCCGGAGCGGGACGGCCTTTTCGTGTGTTGTTCCGAAGCGTTCCTCCCGGTCCCGAAAAGAGACCACCAGAGCCATTGTCCTGCCCGTCTCGCCCAAAGAGCTTATCTAAGTGGCGAATAACTTTAATGATATCGCCCTCGCGCAGGCCTAAATTGCGCAGTGTCGTAGCATCGATATAGGGCATTACCGACTGGTCCATGGAGTCTTTGGCAAATGCTTGGGCGTAGCGTTCGCACAACCCAACAGCGACGTCGCATGATAAGAAGAATTGAAACCAATCGTAGTCAGACTTTGGAACCTCCACGGACGCTCCAATGTTGCTAGATGAAGGAGCCGGTTGTTTGTTTACGTTTTGCCTCATCGATCTTGCCCGCTTGACATCAGCCAGAGGCTTTTCCTCGTCTAGGGAGATACCCAACGTGCGCTCGACATATTCGATATCTTCCATCGACATTTTAGCCAAGGGAACTGCGATTTTTACACCGTTCATCTTGTGTAGATTAATCTTCCCATCTTTGAGACCCAGAAATTGCGCTTCGACGCTGAACGACTTTGATCTGTCGGTCCACACGCGTACCTTTGATGGGTCGGGCCCTACGAGATAGGAGTTAATGAAAGGACTAATGGGGTGAGCCTTAGAGAGTACTTACTGGGCTTCGATGATCCCGATCGATTGTTGTCTGCGTGACCGTTTTCACGTCTGCTGCTTCGCTGTTGTGCAGAAAAGTTACTACCGTCCCTAGCTGACAGACTACTCTGTCTGTCGGGTAAACGCATTCCAGGCCCTACCTCTGTTACCTTTTGATCCTTTCTCACAGCTTCCCTCGCTAAGCGCGCCTCTTCTTGGCGATTCTGCGCTACCGAAGACATTCCCGTCTTGACACCAGACGACGTTGGCGCAAGTATTGTTTCCAGGACTTCGACATAACTGCTCGGCACGACGCCCTCCTTTCCGGTTTTAAGCCGTCGGATTTGCCACCACTCTTCACTCTTCGTATCATCGATTATGATGACTTCGTCTCCCACAGAAACTGTGACCTCATCGTCTCCCTGTGCCATGAAATCGTACAGTATCTGGCCACGCTTTTGTATGGTCTGTCCGGTTCCAGCCGCAATGACCTCGCGAAGACCCTCGGCTTTCATGGCTCCTGAAAGCTCCCCGAGCGCACTAACGATCTCTTCCGCTGTATCCTTGGCTCCCGCGTGAAAGTCAATGCTCTTGCTTGGGCGAACTAACTCTAAGAATACGTGCTTCCCTTCTCTCGAGTAGTGGGTCATTTTGTCGGCGGTCCATTCTTGCGTAGGACCATCTTGCACTTTTTCGGGAGCGATTAAGATTATACCGGTCCGCAGGTTGATCCCCAGTGTTGTGGCCATCTTCTTCTTCTTGCCCATTATAGACACCATCTCGTTAATGTTATACATGTGGAAACCGCCAGGGGCAAGGGAACTATACTGTGAAGAACGATCCGAAGTGTATTGGGCAAGACGATCCGAACTGTACTGGGGACGATCCGAACTATACTGGGAACGATCCGAACTATACTGGGCAGGCCGATCCGAACCGTACTGTGAAGAACGATCCTCACGATCGCTGGTATAACGGCTTGAGGTCCGTTGCGGGAGAGGGGGTGATGCTAAAGATTGGTCGTCCGATATAGTTGACTGAGGCCGCGGTCGAACTGGTAGAGCAGGACTCGGTTGATCCTTAGGTTCTTCTATATACGGTATAGGTTGGCGAGGGGGAATCGTAATCGGAGGCGGAGTGGGAGCACGCGTCGAGCGTCCTTGCATTACGCCCGCCAGGGCAGCTGCCGGGTTAGCCGCCGGTGCGCTGGGTGATGGCGCGGAAGCTATGGACGACGGCCGTTCGGGAAGCGGGGGACTTCTAGGCTCTTCTGGCTGTGTGGAAACAGAGGGTCGTTGAGGGAGAGGAGGTGACAAGGGCTCTTCTAACTCTGGTTCCGGCTCAGGCTCGGGTTCCGGTTCTGCCCGCGCGGCAGCACCGTGCATTTCGATGTAGTTCGCGGGGACGAAGCCGAAATCCGATTCGAAGCCGACAAGAATCCAATCCGGGTCCGAGATATCGTACACACGTAATTGGGCATCTTCAGGAAAAGACAGCTCTTCATCGGTTTGGCGAGTATATTCGTATAGAGACCTCGCTTGGCCGACGGGTTTAGCCTACGACATAGCTTAGCAAGCGTTCCTCGAACGGCAATGAAGGCCTCGGCAATAAGACTCACCTCTTCCACATAGTTGTTAGGTACAAGCCCTACGGGCTCGTCCTCCTCAGCCGCGCTGGCCTTCTTTTTGGCCTTCCACCAATCATCATCTTGGCTCTTCTCTAGAACACATAGTAAATCGCCCTCGCTTATGGAAAGTTCGCCTTCGGAGTGCGGCGCATAATCATAGATGGCCCTGTAGACGCCGAGAAACCCCATGATTGTGGATAAGGATGAGTCGTGATAAGCGAGCAAAGGCCCGCGGCTCTCGCAAGCGACTAAGATTTAAGCAGTCCGCGCGTTGACGACACGATGAGCCGATGCCGCAGGTGCATAGACCAGACGAGAAGAGTGGTCGCCGTCGCCGCCGGCGTTGTCGGGGGAATCGTCGTATGAGAGTCGCGGATGCGGATGCGGTCGGTCGTTCGGCGGGATACCTAGGTAATAGTAAAAACACGGCACCCCCGGGAATATTAATAGCGGCCCCTAGCGATCAAGACACGAGCTTGTCGGGATCGGGCGTGTTGGCGAGTCGGCAGTCGAGATGGCGGAAAGACCCAATAAGGCTCCGACGGTGGCAGCTCAGATCCCTAGATGCAATAATAGGTAAGAGTAGAGCGCCGCGCGGCAACCTCGAGACAAGGATGCGTGCGCCCTGATGCTGTACTTATACCTACGTCGTGCGAGGAAAGGTGGCCCAGGTCCGACTGAATGCCGTCAATACTACCTACCTCCCTGTCTGCCTGTCTCGCACAGAGAAATAACGGCAGGGCGACAGCTGGAGAGCGTCACGTGTGGGAAGAAAGAGGAGTGTCGGCGTGAAGGTCAGGCAGGTAGTATACAGAATGGGCAAAGTCAGAGTAGGGAAATAATCCAGAGGATGAGGTCGTCGGGATAAGGGGAAGGGGAAGGGACTCGCGGGAGCCGCCTGCCAAGTGAAGCGCCTACAGTGATTTGCAGCCGGCGTGTGACTTGCTGCACCCCTTAGCGCATTGCTCTGTAAGATGATTAGGTAAGCCTACGTGCGCTAACGGTCCCGCGCTAACATTACGTACGTAGTTTGCTGCGGGTCCTCTATCTACCGGTACCGGCCGGGTAGGCAGTGCAGTGCAACAGTTGATCGGTCAAACGGTTAGGTGCTACCTTTAGGTACCAAGTACCTAGTTAATGGATTAACAGACCTGATCAGCTACCGGTAGGTACCCATTCCGTACCCATCCAACCTCCTGAGGCTCAACAACACTAGCTGCTAATGCTGATCGACTCCATGGGGGCATATCGCTATCTAAACGGATTGCGGGTATGATCATATCGGAGAAGTAGGTAACTTATGTTGCAGTGTCAGGAATGAAAGGGGGCATAGGTACAATCATCGGAGATGGTGCTACCTATCTTCAGAGCAATGCGCGGATCCCCATAAGCCCTCGTATACTACCTCCGGGGTCCAACCAATTGTAATAGATGCTCGTGGTCATTACCGGGGGCGATAAGCTCGCCATACGTCGCGTTTACGGCAAAGTTGACAATTTTGATAATAGTTCGGATCCATTTGACCATCTGTTTCGAATCGTTCGTTCCTTCATGCTGGCGGAACTCGATGGTCTTATGCTTCTGTAAAGAGGTAAAGTTCACCTGTACCATTGCCTTAAATTGAACTAGGTATTGAAAAATCGGGAGTCACTATATCCATCGTATTTATTTACGTCAGAGCAGTAGTTCACAATTCTGCAAACCTCGGCAATATCATTTGCCTCGCGAATAGTACGGTAGACGTCCTCTATACTGAGGCTCTTAAGAAGCTCATTATTCCGATTGGACATGATGTTCTCATTGTCTTCGGAACGATGTGGCGGGTGGAACTCGTCAAGAACCCTCTCAAAGCGGCAATGGAAAATCGCAATCTTCTTGACTTCGTCTAACGAATATTCGACCCCGGGTTCACCTCGTCCAACATGTACATGAAAGCCGGTACTGCGATTTGCTTTCCACTTGACAGCTTGGTGGATTGCGTTAATGCCCTGCTGAAACTGGGCCATCCAGTGCGTATCATCGGTGTCGTAGAAGACTGGGGAAACCACTTCAAATCCAAATCTGGATCGGAACTTGCTTGAACCATCACTGGAATTAGAGGTAGCCTCGTTTATCGTGACATCCGTAGTAACGTTCCAAATGGTATAGTTTGGCCCATCTCCATGAGTTGTGGTTGGAGCGTATACATTTGCATCGAGACCGGCTTCATTGCAGAGCTGCACATCGGTCGGTCCGGTCAGTCAACACCTATGAACCGACCGACCGTTAACCAGCGGTCAAGTGGTATTTACCGACAGACCGGACTGATGTGTATGAGAGGTTGTTATGTGTGGAATAAGGTCGATTCTTATAGCAAATAATGTTGGGAGGGTCGATATTACTGTCGCGGGATACTCAACTACCATGTAGTCAGTCGACCTGCCTTGCAACAAGGCCGATCAAGGGTGATCAAGACTTACTCGGAGTGCTTCCGCTTTTTTGAGGGAGTCGCAAGCGACTCCAACTGGAGTTTCTCCAGTTCTTGTTGTCGACGTCGGATTTCTGAGAATTATGGTGCGATATGACTCTAACGATCATATCCCAGGGATGACAACATTTCTCGGATTGAATGGTTTGTTGGTTCATGAGACGGATCTTTGAGATCGATTTGCTCTTCTAGTTCCACTGAGGCGGCCTGCTCCTCATATTTTTCTTCGCGTATTTCTACCTCGACGTCGAAAATTTCAAAAGTCCGAAGGGCTTGACGGCACTCTAGGGCAATAGTGAGACCCCATTCCCAATCAAGACTTTCGGGCTCGACTGCAACCAAAAGTACGGTGTGAATCTGAGAGTCGGTATCCGTCACTGGTTGCGTTACGCGTTCCAATCCTATTCGGATTGGGAAAAAGTAGTGCCAGGAACAGGGCCTCAAAGCCTCAATGATCGCGTTGAAAACATCCTTGGTCCATTTGGAGATAATGTCTTCCTGGACAACCGGGAGACATCTTTTTGGTATCGTGAATGTATCATTGTCCCAGCCATCAATGTGTCGTGGTTCGCACCACCGGTTCGAACTCGTCCTTGCTACCAGTCTTGGATTGCCAGAAAATCCATAGAAATATTGTGACGGAGAGTGAAAGGTTAACCGTAGTACCCTCCATTGGTACTACGCTATATATGCCACGACAAATATCGATTCCTTTCCTCCTCTCTGGGTTGATACGGTGCCGCCAACGCCATATTCGATGTCCCAAAGCTCATCGTTGACGGCTGATAGTTATGTTTGATGGTTGTCGTACTCGTTTATGTGCCTGAGGGACCGGTCTCATATATAAAATTCAAGCACTGAGACAACCTTAGCGAACCCAAGAAGTAGCCCACAAGTGACAGCTTACAAATCGTCGCGCAGACTCCAACATTAATCAAGCAATCAAAAAACCCAAGAAATCCGTCCTGGCAAAATTTGGTAATCTAGGCGGGTAGTACTAAGTATACACATTGCAAAATCCAAGATTGAGGGGGTCATCCATATAAGAAAAGGAATCTCGAGGGACCAAGCGCCTTCCATACAAAGATTTATTCGCTTGGCTCCTGACTTGCTTCAACCCCTACCTGCCAAAATCGCTTTTAGATTTGGCAAGTTCGTTCCTCCCGGGACTATGTAAGTTCAGGTGCGCCTGACATGAATGAAATCACCGACGTCACATCCCGAACAATAACTCAGTGTCTTCTCATCGCCACGACGAACGATCTAAATATCCCATGGCCTAGGTTCTACCGTCGACATTACCAAACATAACATAACAGAACAGAACAGAACAGCCTACATGAAGCGTATTCCATGCGGACACTATAATCATACGTAGGTAAATAGGTATATATATAATATCGGATTCATCAGCAAATGTAGCAGCCGAGATACACAAGCCAGCAACCAGCAAGACCAAACCGACGTATATCACGGCGCCTCGTCTCTCCCGCCATGTCATCGACCGCTACTCCGAGGAGAAGCCCCATCGTCCGATTCGTGCGCGGAGGCGCGACGACGTATGCTGCCGCGCCTCGACGCCCTAGTCATCATCCCAGGAATATATCGGAGCTCCTGAGCGGACAAGTGCATGTTTTGAAGCCCGTCGGTTGGGAATGACTGCACGGTAGGAAGCGGAGACCCGGGAACGGCGCTACCTGTGCCGCTGCGCATTTCGATGTACGGGCTGCCCGCTTCCGCCCGCGTGCTTGACGCGACGGCTCGCCCTGTCTCGATATTGCTTAGGCTAGATAATGGGCGTATGTTCTCTGATCCTAGGGCGCCACCCGCCATATTCCCCTTTCACCACAAGAAGTTAGCATTTCCTACAGTTAAGAAAGGCTTCCCGCATATTTTTATACATTCAACTTATTGAAATCGAAGGTTGAAGAAAGCACACACTCCAGGAGCTTGGCTTATTCAGATCGGTTCAAGGCCCCGCTGAGGAAAAAGTATGCAGGAATGACCCAGGGTTGAGCATACCTGGTATGTTGCAAAATTATTGAGCCCGGTCAAGGGGCTATGATCTGCGTTACTGTTCATTTCGTTATTCGACGTATATCTCAAAATCCTGTTACACGTCAATATAACTTCACCGAAACAGACGACGGAGCGACGCTTACATTCGATGCTCTTCTACCCAGGTTTGATATCTGTATTCTTCTCGCCGGTCGGGAACATTCGTCTTGATCATCTTGTTGCCTTCAGCGCCGGGTAAACTGAAGTTCTCGCCTAACCACGACTGCTTGACCGAGTATTCGTAGCCGCTCTGTTTAACCGAGTTTTTGGCCAGTTCACACATGTCTACGGGGCTGAGCTTCCAGATCTGTGCCGCTACGGCGTACTCCTCCATCAACGGCTCTTTGGTAAAGGCAAATTGCAGCGGATCGTCAGTAGATAGCGACACGTTCAACCCGCGCCGGAAATATTGAATGAACGGATTTCTCTCATACGCGAGAAACAGCGCATTGTTGCTCAGAGGAGACATGGCGATACCAATCTGCTCGAGGTAGAAGACGTACTGCAACAACGGCACCTTGCGCAGAAGAAGCCCATGGCTTATGCTGTGACAGCAAAGAAGCGCAACAGCCAGGTGTTCCACATCACCAGCTTCACCACAATGCGGCCGAAGCAAGAACGTGTTAAAACCACGCTGGCGACGCCAGAAATTAAGCGAAGTCATGTTCGCAAACAGATAGTAGATCCAGTAGCTATAAGGCGGATTCTGTTGGGAATCCCACTCTTTAGGCACCGGAAACTTCTTGAAAAGCCGGCGCTCGACCTTACTCTCGTCGTCCACGCTGTCGAAACCTATAACTCTCTGGAGAAAGATATGCAGCTTTGGGTGCTTCTCTGGCTCTTTGGTTACCTCGAACAGAGGCTGAAATATATTCCTCACTACCTGTTCAAATGATCCCATTAGGCCGCTGGCTTTGTAGACGTCGTAAAGCCGTGGGATCTGGATAAGCCACCGGACGTTGTGCGAGAAGAGTTTATTGTCGACGACCCAGGCAGCTAGCTTGTCCCATTCATCTAAGGACCTGCCGTATATGGAAATACGCCATTCTACCATTTGATATTTGCTAGACTCGAGATCAGAGATAACCTCTTTAGTAATCTCGGCCAGATATCGACCCTGAATATGATTGTCCGTCTTTAAAAAGATGGTTCGAAGCCGTGACTCGCCAATTGGGTTATATTTCAGATTGAACTTGTCGAACCGATGGAAAGAATCCGTGTGTGCCTGGATATCCAGTTAATTTGTGCACTAGGTTGGTAGAGGCGGTTCTGATACATACATGCATATCTAGGGTATCAATGCTCAGGTCGTATGCAGTCAGGTTAATACTTTCAAAGACTTCTCGGAGGGTAAGGTTCTTTCCGTCCCTGGAAAGTACGTATTCATCGGGACACTTCTTCATTTTACTTTTGATGAAGCGAAGAAGATGCTTCTGGTTCATGCAAGCAGAATGATGGACGTGCGTATCAACTTTTCTTACGTTGTAGAAATCTCGGTGCGGAACCTTCTTGGTATCCGCCGTCTCCTGATATTCATTGAGGAGCGCATATAACTTGAATTTTCCTTCAAGATACTGCAACCGGCGGAAAGCGAAACTCTTGCTTGGCCCGTCTGAGGACACTGATAATATTCTTTCAAGGTCCATATAGAAATCCTTGATAGTAGGTACGCCGACAACGGGGGTATTGGCGGCATCCGCAGCAGTGTTCTCGAAGACCTGATACACGCCTTTCTCGTCCAGACGGAAAGTGAATTCACTAGATGGGGGTGGGGGTAAGGTAGCCATGTCAAAGTCCTCACCGATATCTTGCCCAGCTTTGCGTCTCTTAGGAGCTTGCTTACGCTCGATATCTGGGGATATATTCTGTTCTCCTGTCGCGTTGTTGTCCGCCCGTGACTGGTTGATATGTGGTGACAAGATAGTGCTGTTGCTCAGACTATTCGGGCCTGTATTTGCGCCTGTATTCGGACCGGTTGCATGACTGTCCGGCGCCGGATCAGTCCAAGCAGGTTCGGGCGGAGGAGGGTAAATTTGCCAGCCTGGGCCGTCCTTAGGGTTATCCCCATCCCGTTGCAGGGACAGCCGGATGTATTTGTGTCGGATGTCAAGGATTTGCTGTATGTTCTGAAATATCGTACTCAGTTCAGCAGTGATGGCGGGATCGGTTTCGCCATAGGCATCGGCAATGCCAACCGGCGCAACACCAGGAAGCTCGGAATTGTGATGGGGGTGAGGGATCGGTTCCTCGCGGAGCGGGGGGTAGGCTGGCTGGCGACTCGCGGCCCAGGGGCCGCCGTGGCCGCCCAAAGACGGATGGGTAGCAGTCCGGGGAGCGACGTAAGTGCCGCGTGGTGCGCTTCTAGGCAAGCCTATGATATGTGGGAGACTGTAGCTCTGCGCCGGCGGCGGGAGAGACACATGGCTCGGGCCGGAAAGCGACTGGCCCAATGCAGCCCCACGGCTTTCGTTGGGCCAAGCAGGCGGGCTGCCATGAGGAGTGTGGGACTGACTCCAGCTGCTAGCATCATGCTTGGGAAGATCGCGCTGGCTTCTCTGGTAGAAGAGTTTGGCATCAGTCTGGCTCAACTGGCGCTCAGCAACCGGGTCGTAAAATGTTGTCTTCCTAGGAACATCTCGCGGCAGCATCCCTTCCTCGAGCGGTAAGGGCGGGTCGACGGTGGCATCAGCGCCAAGGCTCTCCTCCATGTGATGCATGGAATGGCCATCCCCATCTTCATCTTCGACTCCGTCATCGCCGTCCTTGCTTTGCTCGTCACCCCAGTCGTTGTTCTCGAGGTCGTGACCAGCGGCGTCGGAGTCATCCGAGTCGAAGTCGAAAGTGCGGTGGGAGCGCCGGCGGGGCGACCTCGAATGGCGACTTGCTAGTTACATGGCGCTGTCAGCCAACGCGACGGGATGGAAAGCAAGAGGGCGTAGAATCGACTGACTAGACATCTGGAATCTGGATATCTAAGCTGAGGGCGGATTGCCAGCAAGCGTCGACTACATAGTAGAGATGTGTAGTTGGGAGAGAGCGCCTGGATTTAGGTAGATAGCAGGGTGGTAGTCGACGCAGGCAAGTGGACGAGAAAGTCGCTGGCGATGTCCGACGGAGGTCGGAGTCCTTGATCGAAGAAGTGGAATGCCGGTAGAAGGCAGGGAACGTGTCACGTAGTGGCAGGAGATCTTGATGAGAGAATAGATGTCTGAAATGGCTCTGGCCTTCTTCGTATAGTGAAGGGGCCCGGTTTGACGGGCTCCCTTATATATACGGAAGGCTATGAAGGTCTGTGGCACGGGCCACCTACGTAGTAAGCTAGTATGAAATGAAGCTATATACACTAAGGAGTGGAACGGGCCACATGACGTCTGGAGTGCGGTACCGTGTGGTGAGTGCCATTAGCACCTTAAGCACTGTACCTAACGTCGCACGATGATACGGTTCCACCTACCGCAGAGGGGGTGTGTATAGCGGGCGGACCGCCGCGTTGTTGGAGACTGGCCCCACTTCCCGAGGTCCTACTTTTACGGACTTACAGAAGGTCAGCTGCAAGTAATAATACTTAACCGACGGTATCACTACAGACTGCTGCTACACATGCCGCCGTGAGCAGAAGACGGACTTGCGTACGTATTCAACTGTTCAATTATCTGCCTCCCGTACTTACTATGTACGGACAACTCACCCGGCCCAGTAACGGCAAACAGACTAATACCAAGGCCGGCACCTGATACCTCCGGCATTAGGGCGACATGTCCATAGACCTGAACTGGGAGACGCTGACCAGCGGCCCCGACGGCGCGGCTTTGGCGGAACGGATCCGTGACTTCATCCACGTCAAGTTCCAGGCCGTGCCACTCCCGCGCTTCATCAAGTCCGTCACGGTGCACCAATTTGCATTCGGCGAGATCCCGCCTAGCATCGTCCTTAAGGATATATGTGATCCCTTACCGGATTTCTACGAGGACGACTACGAGCCTCACGAAAAGGAAGACACGGAGAGGAGTAACGATGATGACGACGGTGTGCCGGACGCCATACGCGCCGCAGAGAGGCGGCGCAGGGCTGAGCAACGAGCTCAGAATGATGGCGGAGGCGCCGGCTCGGGCAGGGTTCCCGGCAGCACCGGGACTACCACGCCGTTTGAAGGTTTCTTCCCGCCCCACGTTCACAGCGCCGGTCTTAGGAGTGCGCCCGGCACACCCGATCTAAGCAGTCCGTTTCTCGGGTTGGGAGTATCGACACCCGGCATCCCCCTGAGGGCATCCAAGATGCACTACTTCCAGTCGAAACTTGGCCCGGGTTGGACCGGGACCCAAACGCCGCTTGCCGCCGTGGCAGGGGCACAGCGTCTAGACGGCTGGCTCGAGGCAACAGCACCGTCGCAGGCCCAATCGTACCGTAGCCACCGCTCCGGCTCGAGCTCCGGCCACCGCAGGCATATGTCGCAGGGCTCCATCTCAGTAGAGAATTTCCCAAGTTCGCTAGCGGTACCACCGCAATCCCTAAGAGAAAAGCATAGCGTCTCCACCCCGTCACCAACATCAGCTTCGATGCGCGACACGCCCGGTGGAGGATTCCTTAGCGGCTCGGCAATCGATGAAGACTACGATACCGAGATCCCTTACCCTCATTCCAAGACCCAAGGACCGGAAGTAAATGACCAAGAGGGATACGACGAAGACGCACGGAATTTCCACCACGAGCCCAGACCCGAGGATATGCAAGCCGTTTTCCGAATCCGCTACGCCGGAGACGTGCGCCTCGAGCTGACGGCCATGATCTTGCTCGACTACCCAATGCCTAGCTTCGTGGGGATCCCTCTCAAGCTAAACATAACAGGACTAACGTTCGACGGCGTGGGCGTGTTAGCATACATAAGGAAGCGCGTGCACTTCTGTTTCCTAAGCCCGGAAGACGCGATCGCAGCCGTAGAAGATGACGACGGCGACGACGTTGAAGTTTCTCCCGGCGGGCATCACGCAAAACACGAAAGTGTAAGCGGCGAGGGCAATAGGCCCGGTCCCAAAGGGAAGGGAAGAATAGGCGGTCTGCTACAGGAGATCCGCGTGGAGAGCGAGATCGGGCAGCGCGAGGGCGTCAAGCAGAGCCTTAAAAACGTCGGCAAGGTCGAGAAATTCGTGCTTGAGCAGGTTCGCCGCATCTTCGAGGAGGAGTTCGTGTATCCTAGCTTTTGGACCTTCTTGGTTTAATACTTTGTTGACCTTATTAATCGTCTGGTCGTGCTACGAGGTTATGAAGCCCCTATTGGAGGCTGCAGTCATTACCTTGTAGGCATGTCTGTATTCTACACGATAATCTACCTATCTAATCAACACCGCAGTGTCATTATTCTGAACTCGCCAGTTGTAAGGGGCTTCGTCGCGGTAGCACATAGCAAGGCGATAGCCCCTTTATGGACCAGCTTTCGCAATACGGGGAATAGTAGCCCTCTGAGCGATGCCAATTCAACTCAATTGTACCTACCTTGAAAACAAAGGTCTCGCTCACCACAACATATCCATATTTACCTAATATATCAACACCCAGTTGCGACGTGAGGATTCTCAAGTTTGGGCAAAAACCTACGGTAATTCACCGTACTCAGGTCTGACAGTGACACTTATGTAGCAAAAGGGACTTTAAACCAAAAGTACGTAGCGATGACAAGATACTGACGAAACAAATGCGTGGTATCTATTTACATAACCAAAAGCAGATCGCCAGCAGAAAAAACTTTTTAGTCAATCGGATCTGGGACTATTCACGGGTATAAATGGGGAGGACTGACGATCGAACTTTTTCTGCGGGATTTCTCGGGACGGAGGGTTTACGTAGTTTGGAACTCCGTCGTAGGTGAGTGCTTTTATTATTGCGGCGGATTCCTTAGACGGGATGCATGTGTTTGTTACTCATTGTAGTGTATGTGGAATGCTCTAGATACCGGTATTTTTTACCTGTTTTCTTGATCGGATGGGTTGTCTGGCGGCATCATCACGATGGACGGCCGTTTGCACTCCGGGTGAGAATTACCCCTCGGTGGATAGTGTGACTATCAATTGTTACCGCTTGCCTGGTTATTTGGGAAAACTGCTCGCCTGGGTTAAGGAACCCCTTTTCGATATATCTGAGGTAGGTATGTAGAAGGATTATCTAGGTGTCTACTCTTGGGAAACCCCCGTACATTAGGACCAGAAGTCTTGCCAATGTGCACTTCTTGGGTTGATTGCCCTTGATTAATTGATTACGGAAGTACCTTTAGGGAAATCCCGTCTAGCCAGATCCCGATCGTGACGTGAACATGACTGGCTAACCAAGTATGCAATGACCCGCTCCCAAAATCCGACAAGCAACAAGTAACAAGCATAGAAGTCGCTTCTCTATCCGAAACCAGTTTGAAGTAAATTACCTACATACGGTGCTAGAATTGATTGACGGATTTGAGTCCATCTCGGTGAAGCGCTCCTACACCAGTGCAGTGACACGCGAGGCCTTGGCTCATGTAGTACTACAGCACAGCAGGTCAATATTAGCGAAGGCAACAAAGACGCATGTGCACAGCATCATCACGCGGACGTGGTATCGAAGTCCCATAGTCGTATTGTTACAGACTACCTGCATACCTACGAGACGATATGCCAGATGGCCGGTCTCCTCTATGACTAACAGAGGCTATCCAGCCCTACCATTATCCGTCTTCGGCTTGGTAGGGGCCGGTTTCTTCTCTTTTTGCTTGGAGTCCAGAGAGTACAACGCCCCGGCTGAGAACACAACCACGGCTCCCACCAACGTACCCGGGGCGAGGCGATTGCCGAAGAGCCAGATGCTCAACAGCAAACTCACCAACTTGCGTATATTAAGTACGATGGTCACGGTCAGCGCGGAAGACACTGCTGCCAATAGATTGACACCTCGGATGCAAGCATATTGTGTGAGCACATTGAGCGCTAGGTATGCCACCTGGCTGGGCATGTGGATGCCCTCCGCTGCCCACTTCCAGCCTTCTGGTAACGCTGCGAGACTCGCCTGATCTATCGGCAGCCGTAGCACCAATGGTGGACTATCCACAAGACGCATGAATTGGCGGACCAGAGACTTCGTGAATGGCAGAAAGAGCGGAAGTGAGAGTACGTGCGAGTAGAATAGATTCTCCTTCCACTGCGGTCCGTATTGTTTGTACGTCTCCTCTGTATACAGGCCCATTACCGCCGATAGGGCTTGGGCAATGAAGAGAATCGCGAGACCCGTACTGAAGCTGGGCGTCGATGTGTCGTGGGATGACTCAGCTGCCGATTGCTTCGAATGATGTTAACGCACACATGACGACGTTATATATCAGAGACACGAGGAAATAATCCCTACCTTTGTCTGAGCGTCTGACCAGGCCGCCGTGATGACACCAGTCGTCAATAGCAATACGGCAGTGATCTGAATGCGCGAATATCTCTTGCCGTAGAGGCTGCCAGCAACCATGGTAGAAATACTACCGCCGGACCGCAAGATAATGTGGACAGGAACTGATATGTCGTAACTAAAGGCGTGGTTATTGAGCAGGTTGATACTGAAGAAGAGCACAATATTGATCAGCCAGCGCCGAAGGGGAATTCGATTCGGTCTTATGAAGAACGGGGGCCTGGTAGCGTCGAATTGAGAGATATATCCCGTGATGGCGACGAAGAGAAACTGCACAAAAGTCAAGAGCGTCCCTATAAGATCCATGTAGATGAGTGTCTATTTCAAAGCGACCGAGAGAAAATGAGGTCAAGTCATGAACACCGTACCGCTCGCTGGTTCAACCCTATGTAATGGTCAGGAACATTGACACGGAGACAGCGAGGCGGAATAGGGGGCCGCGCTCACTTGACTATAGCTTCAAGAGCAAAGACCTGCGTCACCGGCTATGATCAGCGATGGGCCCGAAGAACAGATAAACGGCGTGAACACACATTGGAGCAGCAGCCACCAAAAATAAGTCCCAGCATAGCCCCGACGGCCAGCCATTGCGGAATAGTCTCGATGAAGACACGGCCGGCAAAGCCCATGAGCTTGGAATGAGTGGATCGCTGGTCGTGTATGCCGTACAGCTCGGCCTTCTCCAGAGAAGGGCCGGCGTTGATAACTTTGGGCGTGCTGGCGGCCCCATTGCGGGTAACGGCGTGCGACTCACGCAGGGTCTGACGCCTTCGGGGAGCCGAGCGGCCCGTCATTCTCGAGAGCCGAAGGCCGGTGAGCGTCACGGCGCGGATGTAGTAGAGGTCAACGGGGGTAGGTAGATAGGGTTGGCGACGTGTTGATCGCGGCCACCTGTACCAGGATCCGGTCAGTTGAGCTGCAGAAGCATAGGCGGAAGTATAGGCATAGGCATAGGCACGCGAATCAAGGTCAAGGGCAGATCCAAGGTGAAGAGAAAACGCCCTGCCATACCTTGCGGTCAAAATGTTGCTCCTGCAGTCCCGTACGGGTGGTGGATGCTGGCGGCGGCTGTGAGTACACTGTATGGGCGCATGTATGTAATGAGTGTGGAAGCCGGGCTTGGTAGATTGGTACTTGGAAACGCTAAAACCTCAGAGATCTACCTAGATATAGACTCGCCAACTGGTTTGCACTGCCCTCCTCCCATGGAAGAGAGTGCCGGTTGTCGAAGTCTCAACTCAGCTCAGAAACGGCAGGACACGAAAGATGGATATAAATCTGCAAGAGGCGCGATGACTTTCAGCCTATGTGGCTTGATTAAATCATTACATAAGGGCCGGCGGTGGCCGTAATGTACGGACAGTAAGTACGGAGTATCTAGTCCGTATCAGATCCGTGCCTTCCGTACTGGAAGAATCTTTCTCCACTTAGGAATAGGTATAGGTACGTCCGTCCGTCCGTAATATTCCGTATAACGACATTTCGTGCGAAGTACGAAGTGCATGGGAGTTACTGGCTGGTTTACAATAGTTATTGTTGGTCCCTTGTTGTTTAGCCAGCCAGTGACACTACCTGCTCGTCCGGCCTATACCTATACTCGCTGATTACCCCATTCCGTAGATCGAGTGGGAGCAATGCGGTGGTCGAACATAGGCCGAAAGCATTATGTGTACCATACCAGCTGTAGTCAGCCGGTCTGGACACATTCACAACTACACTCTTGAGGACTCATCAGTGCGGTTGGTCTGTCTTTTAACGTCTACCTATGCTCCTGAGGCAATGACTAGGTCCTGGCCGTATACGGAGGTGGCTCCCAGTGGAATCACCGGTCCTCCACATGTCCGTCACACTTGAGCTACCTATCATATTTCCCCCATCTCCATTTCTGCTGTCCTCCAACCAAGTCTGTCTTGGGGAGACGTCCGTCATTCACATCCCATAATCTCTCTGCACTGTGAAATAACAACGTCTCACGTGTAACAC
The DNA here is from genome assembly GCA_028637635.1 of Xylariaceae sp. X802. Lineage (NCBI taxonomy): Eukaryota > Fungi > Ascomycota > Sordariomycetes > Xylariales > Xylariaceae > Xylariaceae sp. X802. The sequence continues at coordinate 555,666 of JAJFDH010000010.1, read as the reverse complement.
GCCAGCTATCGTCGAAGACGGCATTGTGTATTGGCCGCACAATGCGGGCTAGACCGTAGCGTAGTCGAATGCTAATGTGCATCCTATATGGCAGAGCAGACAGTGAGGCGGACGGGACGCAAATCCGCCAGATTTCCCAGTTTCCATTCTACTGATTCTTGCAGGACAGGCCAACGTTCTCGTGCCCTGGTAAAGGCACTAGGTAGCTGCTCCGGGGCATGGTGATAAGAAGAGATAGGGCAAGATACTGCCCACTTCTTACAGCGCAGAAAAGACAAACAACTATTTCCAGTTAGTTGCTCCGTTGCAATAAATCAAGTAGATCGCTATTATTATTAAAATCATTGGCTTTGACTCACGTTGTTGGTTGCAGCGATCGCAATGCTGTCTTCGAAAGGATGCCAGCTCATATGCAGAATCTTTTTGTTAAAATCGATTTGGTCTGCATCGGTTTCCTTTCGCATCCTCTGGCCCTGATTTGCCCCGGCAGCTGGACTACCTGCACGTGATCCGCCTTTCTTGTTGCCATTCGTTGCTGTAGGGCTCGATGATTTGATAGGTGTTGGAATGCCGACTTTCTTCGCCTTAAAGGCTGACTTATCAGCTTGTAAAACAACCTCCGTCTCCTTCTCCGGATCAGACGGGTAGATCATAAAGTTATTGTTATAACTTCCCGTCATGACATTCTTAGCATTGCCGGAGAACACGACCTCGAACTTGTCAAAGATACTATCGTTTTCGTACGTGTCGCAGAGTCGCGGCCGGAGGTGCTCATGAATGGGTATCGTTTTCACTGGCTGCCGTTCCATGTTGACATCCCAAATCTTCACGGTAAGATAGTCTCGAGATAGAATATATCTACCATCGTGCGAAAAGCGGACGTCGGATATGGAAGATATGATTTCCGAGAAGAACGATCTTGATGACGGATCTTCTTCCTGTTCAAACACTGCGAAGTATGTCAGCATATCTATGTCGTAGCCGTCGCGGTGATTTCCGGCTGTATCGTACGCTTTGAATGCTGGTCGCATAGGGCACTTTCCCGCATATCAGCTAGCTTGATGGTGCCCTTAGAGCTAGCGTACATGAACCAATTGCAGCTGACTGGGTGAAACTCGGCAGCAGTAATGACTTCCGTGAGCTCCTCCATGTTTGCAGGCTTGATGTCTACAATGTTGAAACTCTGATCCTGAATATTCAGGTTCCACAGGTTGATACGGAGGTCGTCGCTACTTATAAACGTTTCGCCATCGCTGTTGACGGAGATGCTGTTGATGTGGTAGGCATGTGCATTTGCGTAGGTGCGCCGGGGAACCGCAGCCACAACGGTATCATGATGCGTCAGGCGTGGCAACTTGAGTTCGGCAGCGGTCTTGAAATGCGTGTGCAGAAGAGGTCGAGGAGCTCCACCGCCTGCACCGGCTATGTTTCCGGGCGTTACATCCTGGGATAGGTTGTTCTCAGCAACCACCTTAAGCGACTTCTCGAAAACCTTCCAGAGCTTTATCGTCTTGTCGTTGGTGGACAGAAGATAGTGTGATGCATTTTGACGGCGGCACCACTTGATCTTGTTAATTTTCTCTTCTATCTCGAGGGACTTTAGGTAGTCGAACTCCGGCTCGTGCGACTGGAACTCTGTGTGAAATTTGTACTCGCAAGTTTTCTTCTGTGTTTATGTCAGAAAATTCAACAGGTGAAATCGGCCAGAGGGGGCAAATGGGGCGTTGGTGGACAACTAACCGTTTCATTTCTCTCAAACAACACTACTCGTCCTCCTTTGTCTCCAGTTGCAAGGTAATTGCCCGTGTGGTCGAACTCGACGGTCGATATGATATCAGCTGGGAAAACATAGGTGAGTAGGTAGGGCTACGAGACGATAGCCTTGGGGACGGCTACGCGGCGACGGCCAGATTGTCACGTTCGCAAGGGGAGCGGGGTTAATAGCACACCTTCTGTTATGTCTTCAACATCACCCTTGTCACCAAAACACCTGTAGGGATTAGCGCCCATAGCTAGAGATCAAGCACAGCAACTGTGAAGGACAAGGAGCTGAGCGATGGGGTTTTACGAACTGGGTAAATTTCCACACGGTCGGATCGGCGTCGGCCATGCTTGGTGTAGTGATGGGCAAACACGGTGGCGAGGTGGTGAGGTTGCGATGAGGTTGCTGCTAATGCGCCCTCGCGGGGAGACGGGTTAGCAGACACCCCAAAGCGGCGGACGAGGCAGACGCTGCAGCAGCAAGGAGACGAACAGGCAGCAAGTAGATACCTGAATGCTTCTTATGCGATATAGAGTAGAACGAGAATGGAAGAAGGCACGTCGGGTTGTGGGGGTGCGGTGCGGTGGGAATGGATGATGGTGATGGTGAATGTGGCAGTGGTGGTGGTAGTGGTGATGATGATGATGATAATGCGAGCGCAAGGGCCGGATGTAGTGTAAAGATGGGATTTTGACTGAACAGCGGGTTAACTAGCAGGTGAAGCGGTAGGGAATCACAGGCACGCCTCCAGCTGGACTGTACCTACCTGGTACCGCGCCTAACAACAGCCATCTTAGGTGCCAAGCCAGCCCTGGAGGCGTTACCTGCCCGAGCCCCACACTATAGGTACCTTAGGCAGCCTTGCTGGAGGGGTAGTACCGATGTCTTCAGGTACTCACGATAAGTAACTATCGATACCTCCTGCAGTTAGTAAATGTACCGAATACCGAGGGTTCTGGCGGGTGCATGGTGTATCTGAATGTACCAGGTCGCTACGGGATGGCCGATAACCTTATGATGATTACAGTAAAGTCACAGATCCGCGATACCATGTACAATGTAAGAACATCAAAGAGATTCCATTGTTCATTCTCAAGCAGATGGTGCCATGATATTGCACCGACATCAAATTGCCGCGTACCGACACCTAACGTGCAGGTAACGATCTACGGTAGGTACCTAACTGACGCGTAGGTCTGGGACGGGCGGCCGGATCTGCCAACCACCTCATGTACTGAATACCGGTAGTGTACCTACAACAATTTTGGAATTACTTACGGATACTACTTAGGAAAACCCGAGGATAATGGATTTACAAGAATGATTCGAATGCTACGGACACTGGTTATGTACAGATTGAAGAGGAATGATGTCAAGAGGGGTCACCTAGCCGTACAGTTACCTAAGGTGTTAACCTAACTGCATTGCTCGGCCGTAGGAGTGGTCGGGTAGCAGGCTGGCACAACGGTCTGCTTCAACACATCAACAGGGCGTTAAAGCGGAATGATGCCCCTAATTGGCCGAACAATGGGGTAGGCCGACATAGCCGTTTGCAAAGTCACTTCGTAAACCAACTGGTTCTTCTCTGCACCAGCTTCTCTATTAAAAGTGCCATCTCGGATGTCCCAATAAAACTCAAGCAAACTTTCTAGCCACTCATCAGCGCACCTACTATCGACATGGAGCAGCGTGGTATTATTGATGGGGATAAGGAGAAGAAATGGAAGGGAAAAGCGAAAGAAGATCCTGCCACATCGTCGCTGATCTCGCCCACCGACTCCAGGTCTACCCGCACTACACATTCCGATCATCACTCGGAATCTGCCTTGTCCCGACTGGCCGCATCAAGTGCTAGTATAACTAGCAGTATGATGGCTCAAAATTATAAACAGCATATTCCCAACATCTTAGCTTCTAGCAAGGCGGAATCCTCAAGCACTTCTCAACACTCCGGCACGGCACTTCAGGAGACGGCACGTGTCACTCACGCACCTTTCCCCAATGCTCAACCAGAATTGGGCACCACATTCAAATCTACAAATAGCCGCACCAGGGGTAGCCCTGAGGATAATAGCTTTTCAGACTTCCTCAAAACGGCTTACAATGCAAACGGCGAATCCAGGACAAAGAGTCTGGAATCTCCGAGGAGCATATCTCACGGTTCCCATGCGATAACCCCTGCGACGGCCGACGGCTCCGCGGTAGTTGAGCTTCTTGAGACAGGGCTCATTGAAGAAGAACATGACTACGAATTAGAACCGACAACTGAGGAGTTATCCACACTAAAGAAGGCACTGTTTGGCGAGAAGTCATCAACTGGAATGAACTGGGATGATGCGCTAAACTTCGTTCCTGACTTTATATCAAATCGTGGAGATAATGAGGCCTACCGACAGCTCGCACAACATTTAGGGGTGACCGATGTCGCTGAAGCTCGAGATATCTGGTTTACTCAGTGGGGAAATGTGCTCTCATCGTATACGGATGAAGTCTGGGGCGATCTAAGGCCTTTAGTAACAACCGCACGTCAAGAGCTGCAACGAATATCGACAAGCCCAGACGGGGCAACGACACATGGACTTAACGCCGTACGTAGGCTTCAACAGATATTAACACATATCCGAGATTCGCGTTAAGATTCTGAAGCCCCGATTAAGTAAAGTCATCATTACGACTTCCAAGACGACCCAATCTATAAGCAGGCAATGTAGTAACTGATAAAGAGATGGGTGAGTTCGCTTCTCGGTCAGAGCATGGCTTCATTTTGTACTTGGTGTCCGTTGACTGTGACCTGTGCACTTATGTTCTCAGGCTTTTGGGTTGTTTTCTCCCTTACTGGCCATGTCTGTCTTGTTGATAAGCGTATAATATAATTTTGATTTTGCATCGCAGGGTTTACTGTGCCATTTTCCCCATCCCTCAAACACACCACGTTATGGCCCATGGGTAGCTAGATCTAACGCCCTTCAACTAATAGACTATTTATATTTTCTTCCCGGGTCCCCTTCGTGCCCCCCATTTATTCTATGCTCCAACCCTTGCACGGTAGGCTATAAGACTTACCCGAGGCAGCTATCTGTTAAATGTGGTTTTATGTGGACACCATGGACGACATGAATCCTACGAGTTCGGTGGAATTATTATCGCAACAGTCGTTTTCTTTTCTTTCTTCTTTTCCTTTCTCAGCAGCGTACTTGAACCTCTGAACCGCTCAATCTCATCTCGGTTCTTCTTCCCGATCATCGATGTGATGATCTACCGCTACCAAGTATGATTAGCCCCTTTCGGGGCGCTACCGGTGAACATACTTGACGAGGGACCCTTGATGCGGGGAGACAATATGATGATCGACGTCAATACCGACGGCGCCGATAGTGCTTCGGCCCCAGACACGGCGATGACCACGACTAGCACGGTCCGATGCGCAGAGTCAACTAAAAGGGAGCCAAGGAGCCGAAAGGATGCTGGACAGAAACAGCCGGCATGAGGCATATGTTATAGATGCCGGCATTATCTATTTCCTGTAAGCGAAGCTAACTCATCGTCTATGTATCCATTCATCCATCCATCCATACATACACTACATGTACCGGTACAGCAACTTCACCAGACACTCCATAAAACCCTCAAAAAGCTCCGCAATCGATAAATGCTCTTCAACGGTACGCGGTTGCATACAGTTCGAGCGCTTCCCTACTCAGGAAGTCCGCCCGGTAAGGCATCAACACTTACAGTATTAGCAGGTATCTTAGGTACGAAGTCTGTCTCACCGTGCCTATCATGCCGCCAACTATCAGCGTAGCCGCCGTAGCGTCCGCAGTCTTTACGAGGAGATGGCTAGTGTAGATAGTGTATAACTCACAGCCACGTGTGTCCACGAGGCATACGTGTATTTCAGATATTATGGGCCGCTATCAGCCGAGACGTGATTTTCCGGCCAAGCATCGGCCAAGCATCGGCCAAGCATGCCACGGCGTACATGACGCTGCGGTATCAAACGGCAAGTCGAGGTGACGTATGGATTCCGTGCGTCTGGTCGATAGAGCTATGCAGCTACCGTGCATTATGAAAGTACGAAGCATGGCTGCGGGCTGGGCGCCGGTCTAGATATGCCTGTATCGAGGCATGCACATGCCGCTTGGGCTGGGGCATTATTGAGGCCCTGGCGTAAATAAACCTGCCTCTTTTTTTTATTAAGTCGCAATAAATCGCCCTCACAGATACCGGCACCCGGCCGTGCCAACCCCTTACCTTTACCCGAGCTCCCACATTGGCAACTCCTGAATGGTATATTCTCGACTCTGGCGTGCCCTGCTTTTCGTCCGATCCATCAAGAGCCAACTACGAGGCATTTTGCCCGCGTGATCTTTCTTTGGACTGCATGATCCCGCCATCGTCTCTGTCCTGAATCGACGACTTTGTGGCCCGGCGAGGCAAGCTGCAAAACCTGCACAGGCTGTGTGAAGGCTGCAGAGACTTGAGTTGAGAAAAAGCTTGAGAATTTTGCGTCGTCTCCGTCTTCGCACGCCGGCTGTTGCGATCGTCTACTACCCGATATCTGTCTTCCCTTGCTAGCCCACCATGGCGGCTCTTGGTGATGATTTGTTGCGTGTTGTCAACCAGCTTCAAGACCTGGTTTTCAATACCATTGGATCGGACTCCCTCGACCTCCCGCAAATTGTACGTCATGCGCCTCCATGGCCACGTCGCCCGCCTCACGGCTGCATTTGCCGTCGATTTGCTCAGTGCTCACCTTCTTCTCTCTGATACTAGGTTGTGGTCGGATCCCAGTCGGCGGGCAAATCGTCTGTGCTTGAGAACATCGTTGGCCGAGACTTCCTGCCAAGAGGCAGTGGCATTGTCACTCGACGGCCGCTGATTCTACAGTTGATCAATGTCGAGGAGGACACATCCGAACCAGATGTGCATGCCGCCTATAGAAACCCCACGCAGGCACGCCGCTCCGAATGGGCCGAGTTCCACCACATTCCTAGCCGTCGCTTCACGGACTTTGCCGATGTCAAACGCGAGATCGAGAATGAAACATCCCGAGTCGCTGGCTCCAACAAAGGCATCAATAGGCAGCCTATCAACCTCAAAATCTACTCCCCGCATGTTTTGAACCTAACCCTAGTTGATCTGCCGGGTCTTACAAAAGTGCGCCTCCTTTCTCAGCGTCCCTGACACCTTCGCCGATATCACAGCAACTGACCACAGTACATCTTACAGGTGCCTATCGGCGACCAGCCGCCAGATATTGAAAAGCAGACGAGAACGCTAATATCTGAGTACATTGCCAAGCCAAATAGTATTGTTCTCGCGGTTTCACCTGCGAACGTTGATCTAGTCAACTCGGAAGCCTTGAAGCTTGCCAGACATGTAGATCCTCTTGGCCGCAGAACCATTGGAGTTCTCACCAAGGTAGACCTCATGGACCACGGCACAAACGCCCTTGATATTTTGTCTGGCCGAGTTTACCCTCTAAAACTGGGGTTCGTAGGAGTGGTCAACCGGTCACAACAAGACATTCAGGGCAACCGACCAATGGAAGAGGCTCTTAAAGCGGAAACAGAATTCTTTCGGCATCATCCAGCATACCGGAACATCGCAGCGCGATGCGGAACTCAATTCTTAGCCAAAACACTGAACCAAACACTTATGACCCACATACGTGAGCGTCTGCCAGACATAAAAGCACGCCTCAATACCCTTATGGGGCAGACACAGCAAGAACTTGCCAGCTATGGAGATATGCATTTCAGCGGTAAAGAGCACCGCGGATCCATGATCCTCCAGCTGATGACACGCTTTGCCACCTCATTTATCTCGTCTATTGACGGAACATCAACTGAGATTTCAACCAAGGAGCTCTCTGGTGGTGCACGGATTTACTATATCTTCAACTCGGTTTTTGGTAGTTCCTTGGAATCGATTGATCCTACCTCTAACCTGTCTGCTCTGGACATCAGGACGGCCATCCGTAACTCTACCGGCCCGCGTCCTAGCTTGTTTGTTCCAGAAATGGCATTCGACCTGCTAGTGAAACCGCAGATTAAGCTACTAGAAATGCCAAGTCAGCGATGTGTTGAGCTTGTATATGAGGAACTTATCAAGATCTGTCATACTTGCGGCTCAACGGAACTGACGCGTTACCCTAGGCTTCAGGCCAAACTTATTGAAGTCGTCTCCGACTTGTTGAGAGAACGGCTGGGTCCTGCGTCGTCCTACGTCGAATCTCTCATATCTATTCAACGCGCCTATATAAATACAAATCATCCAAACTTCCTGGGAGCTGCTGCTGCTATGAGTCACGTTGTTAGCGCTAAACAGGAGCGTGAGCGGAAAAGGCTCATTCAGGAGGAAAGAGAAAGAAGAGAAAGGAAGCGACTCAAGGAGCTCAATGTGAATGGCACCGAGACCCCCGAAGAGGAGAGAGAAATGGCCCATGATAAGAGCGAGAACCCCCGTAAGCAGCTGCAGAAGGGTTCCAGGAGCATGTCACCCGGTGCCCAAGACGGCGCTGGGAGCATCATGGCAACTATGAATGGTGTCCGCTCGAGCTCACCTAGTCAATTCAACCCCCAGTCAGGTGGAAATAGCCGAGACTCATTCCTAACGTACTTCTTCGGGAAGGATGGTGCTAGCCAGCCACCGGGCGCTGGTGCTCCTTCAGCTCTCCCGCGCCACGTTAGCCAAGCAGTGGAACCAACTTTTAGCCAAAGTATTCGACGTGGCGAGGATAAATTGCCTTATCGGTCTGCTCCTATAAGCCGCGATGAAGAGAGTCCCAAGGCCGCCACTTTCGGTTCAATTGCGCAGCCGGTAAGATCTCTGTCTAGTATAAAGCTTTCATACCAGTTCTAACGTGCCAAACCTAGGGTGAAAACGTAGAGCCTGCTCTCACTGATCGAGAAGCAATGGAGACTGAACTCATCCGTGCACTCATATCTTCATACTTCAATATCGTCCGCGAATCAATTGCTGACCAGGTCCCCAAGGCGGTCATGCATCTCCTGGTCAACCACTGCAAGGATGTCGTGCAAAACCGGCTTGTGAGCGAACTATACAAGGAGACATTGTTCGAAGAATTACTGTACGAAGACGACGGCGTCAAGAAAGAGCGCGAAAAGTGCGAAAAGCTGCTGCAGACATACAGAGAGGCAGCTAAGATCATCGGCGAGGTTTTATGAAAGAAAGATGATGTTGATTCATTAAGTCACGTCTTTGGGCATGGAAGGAAATAGAGGAGGCAAGGGGAAAAAGGGGGAGGGGCGCCTTCTTGTATTGGGTACTCGCCACTCGGGGGTCTGTTCACCAACGGCTTACTAGGCCTATGTTGTCGGTGCGACGTGTACAATTAGACGGGCCATAACGCGCGAGGAGGATCCTCGCTAGGGTGACGGATATGTAAGCGGACGGTATTATGTATCTTTTACAGTTGTAGACGGCCTTGCCGTGGACTGGAGGACAACCTAGCGTACAATGGGCACATCATATCCTCAGAGCACGTCGTCATGCATGGGTGTTTGCTTGAACGTAGGGTCAGCAGTGATGCTATGTGTTTATTTAATTCTGGTGGTATAGCGAGGCTGGAAAGGGGGAGGGCGAGTAGCAGGGCAATTTTTGTTTTCTATAAAGTCCGACGACTACTCGGAAGACGGAAGACAAATGCTGGGGGTATAGTTATCTTCTACAGTACATCTAATTCGCGTCGTATCAGATGTTGGTCTTCTGGAGCTTTTTGGCCAGATCATCGACGTCTTCGTCTTTGAGCTGGACGGTGGGCTCCTTTTGGGCTTCCTCTGCGTCCTTGATGAGTTTCTCGGCTCGCTTCTCCGTGCTTATCTCTTCTTCTACCTCTTCCTCCTCCTCCTCTTCTTCTTCTGAATCTAATTCCTCGAGATCACTTAGGCTGTCTACGCCCCAGGCATCCTCGTCCACAAAGTCGCCGGCGTATTTCTCCTTGCGCTCGTCTAACAGCTCCTGAAGAGCCAGGATCGAGTTGTCGTCTTCGGAGAATTTGTTGCCGTTTAGTTCGATCCGCCGTAATGCGGGCAGCGCATTCTTGGCTGCGAGCGATAAGTCGCTGATACCTGTCGCGGTTATGTCGTTATATTGCAGGCGCAGGGTTTCGAGTTTCTTATTCTGACCCTTGGACAGGGCGTTGGCGAGTAGAACTCCACCCTTTGCGCTTAACAGCGAGTCACCAATGCCGAGTTCGATGATTTCAGTCCAGAGCGGCACGACCTTAGCGAGTGCTCTGGCGCCTATGACGGTAAAGGTGTTATCCTGTAGATCCAGAATCTTTAACTTGGTAGCGTGGTTTAGACCCTCGCTCAATAGTAGCGAGATGCCTTCTTGTCGAATACCATTCTGGACCATCTTAATTTCTTTAACGTTGTTGTGGAGGCGGAACGCTTCAGCCCAAGCCAACATGCTGCCGTTCTCGAGACGATTACGGCCGCAAATAACTGTCTCCAGATCGGGGACATCTTGTCCGGCTTTTCTAGCCGCTTCCTTCTTTGCATGGAGTTTTGAGAGAGCATTGGCGATGTTGATGCCAGCGTGGGGACCAAGCCCGTTGTTGTTTAGATATAAGTGCTGTAGTGGGACGTGACTCGACAGGAAATCAATCAAAGGCGCCTGCGTATTGAGGCCGAACGCATTGTCGTTTAGGTTGATGGTGCGCAGGTTAGGAAGATTGAGGATCGAAGTCAGCAGGTACGAAAGCGCTTGTGGTATTTCATTCAGCAGACGTCCCGTGAATAAGTCGGCCAGGTTGGCGATCTAGAAGAATGACAAGTTAAAACAAGAAAAAAAGACGAGACACCTTGGACCCTGCCCGCAGGACGATGGTAATGGGCCGCGAAGAGGAAGACAGTCGGATATATCGACCTACCTTGAGTGACTTCTTGGTAGACAAGACTTCTCCGAGAAGCTTGCAAGCGCCTACGCCGAGGGTGTTGCCGAGGACGCGCACTTCCTCGACGTTCTCCATACCGCGCAAGGGCGCGATGTAAGGCTCGAGATCCTCGGCATTGTCGAGCTTCAAGCCCTTCGCTTCGAGCGAAAACACCTTCGTATCCACGACCATTTTGCGATCTCTGGCTGGTGAGGAGCGAAGAAAGCTGGAATGAGTGTGATGCGGGGAAAAAGGGTAAAAAAACAAATATAAACAAGCTTTACCCGAAGAGATGGAGAATGAAGCCCGATAAGTTTGCAAGAAATCGCGTAGACGCCCAGTGACTAGTTCGCGATGGCGCAAAAAAGGGGGGTGTTGGAATGTTCTGTCCCGCGAGTAAAGTCCAAGTTGTAAACTGTAGTGGGGGAGGGGCAGTGTTCATTTAGTTGCATATGAGCGCATATGCATAATTCGAGAATTTTGCTATTGCATAAACTTTTATAAGCATTTTGTGGCTATTCTTAGTAATCAGGCAGCTAGGTAAGCCATCGCGCCTACCGGTCACCTGTGGCACCTGGCAGCTTCCCTACCGTACCTCTACGAAGTAAACTGTACGGGACAATCCTTCTTCCCTGCGATGCGCGCGATCACCGTCCAGTGAAATTTCTCGGTTCCTATGATGTCTCCATTCAAAAACATCATTGACTGGTAATTGACATTCAACCTTCGCATCTACGACGAACATCCTCGCCTGCGGCTGTCTTCGCCTCTCATCTGCACTAGGTCTGTCCCGTTCCGAGTGAAGTCGGTTCACTTGCCTGTGAACCACCGGTAGTCGATTCAATAAACTTTCCGCCTTCTCGTCTACCTAGCCCGCATTGGAGCTCTGGCCAAGTCGCGTTCTATCACGCGACGCGATCCTCCTACCTAGTCTTGAGTGCAACCAGCACTGTCGACTTTCTTGCCATCTCTCTATTTCTCCCGGCGCGCTGAAGTCTTCATGACCATTCTTGTCTATGAGTTCCAAGGCTCCTTGATCACTCTCTCATAAAAGAATCGGGACCTCGAGGTACTCGATTCGGAGGCGACATCCTACCACTTCCGGTATGGATGGTGCACCGGGACGTCCAGCTGGGCAGGTGTTGAAGATCACGCCGCCAGCATGCCCTCACAATGAAGATGATCATGTTGCCTTGGAGATTAGCAACGTTGAAGCTGGCTCATCATCTGATAGCTCCTTGCCAAAGGCTGCCACCAATTCTATCGACAGTCAAGAGCATCTTCAGAATAATGACATACAGATCACTCATCTAGTACACAAGCACAGCGCTAATCAGCCATGTGCATCAGCCAAGACATGTGTCGGAGCAATGCTAGAGCTTGACTCCAAAAAGCGAAAATCGCCTATGCCTAGCTTGTCTATGCCAACCAAAAAGATTAGAGTTGACGAGGACACAGCACACTTGCCTCAATCTTCGGACAGCCATCAACTGCCTGCTGAAATATGGCAACACATCTTCACATTTCTCCCACCCAAAATGCTCGGCAGACTGTTGTCTGTTGACAAGTGTTTCAACCACTTTCTGCACCCGTCTTCTAAGTTCTCGTGCCGTGCTCGACCATCCGTCGTCACAGGTGTTCTCTCTACGTTGCGACCAGAAGTCATCTGGCAATTCTCGAGACGCCGATTCTGGCCCACTATGCCTACCCCTCTCAGAGATCACACTGAGCTGCAAATGTGGCAGCTGGCTTGTCAAAACAAATGCCAGTCTTGTGGTAGTACAATTGGTCAACCTATCTCCCCAGGTTCCGATCCCTCGAATGTCGAGAACAGAGACACTATCCCTCGACCTATCTGGCCATTTGCTTTGACGAGCTGTGCTGCATGCCTTGCCAAGGTGACTATCATGGTACGTACTGTTATTTCTACCGTCACGTGTAGCGACTCACCTGACTATTAATAAGGAAGTTAGCTTGTTACTCTCATCCCATGTGCCCTCCTTTCTGATTCCAGCTCTCCCTTTCATATTCATTGACGATAATATGAGCGTAATATCATCGGCCATGCTTCAGACTGGCCAAACACCTATCACATCACGGATTACCAAATATTTTCTGTCCAGTCACGTAGCGGCAATTCAAGAAGAGTTCGACTCAGTCAGACGACTGGGAGAAGCTACAGCTGAGGAGTGGGTTAAGGGCCTTGACGGGCGTGGAAAGGAGCGCCGAGCAGATTCTCTACGGTGGGAGAAATTTGAGATGTCGGGCGGACTTACACGGATCCGGCAGCGTCTATCTTCTCAAGATCCCGGTGTTAACGGGGAATCTAACGAGTTGCTAAAGGGATCAAGAATTTCGAAACCCTGCTCTAATATTGAAGGGAAGGGAGAGCCTGTAGAGCTGCTGGAGAGAAAACCGTCATCAGCAACTACTCTTACTTCCGCGGAGTCTCTTCTTACCCGCACCCGTGAGCAACACCACCCAATAACCGATTGATTCAGAAGCTAACCGTTATAAAGGAGAAAGTTCAATCTCTGAGCCGGTCTCAGAACATCAGATCCGACTGCAGGCTAATGCTGTACGCAGCAAGACGCGTGAAAGGGCGGAAGAAATGAAAGCTGCTCGTCGTGCGGATATTGAAAGCAGGGCGATGCGGCTTGAGCCACCAATACCAGCCCAAGCCTTGGCCCTAATTCCTGCTTTCCGGGCTGCAATTCAAATCACATCGCCTTTGAGTGATACAGCCTGGGAGTTACTGAAACCTCGATTGATAGCTCAACGGAAAGATTTAGACAAGCCGCTACAGTCCAATCAAGGAGCAGCTGCCAAGTCGCAGTCCGCCTGCGTAAAATCAGAGGACGCGCACGACAACAAGACGCTAGCTCTCGAGAATAAACAAAAAGCTGACAAAGACTGGGATGGTAAGTGGCCTCCTCTCATACTGTTTGCCAAATTTGAGGAGCCCAGTCGACCCAGGACGTCTCATATGCTGGCCTGTACTTGTGACTATTCTCGAAGCAATAAGTTTTACATTGACAACACTAACACGGCAGTCAATAGATGCCCAGGTTTCCCTTCGAGCGAGAATATCAGCTTTAGCCGATGAGATTATCGGTATATACTTGAAGAAAGGCCCCCAAATTACTAAGAAATCTTGCCCGCAGTTTGCTGCCGACGTTCTCTTACGGGTTAAAGAACAATTCTACACGGAAATAACGAAAGAAGGTAAGCATATTGCAATCATTCCTTGGATCAATTCCTCTACCACCACCTTGTTCTTTCTCCGTTACCACAAGCCCCGTGTCATCGCTGCACCTTAATAGTTTGCGCATGACTTTTTAAAAGAGACATACTTAAAAGACTATCTAGATGCGTCTGGCCGTGCTGCTGGTCGGCCACCGATTTCTGACGCCCAAAACGGTCCCTACACCCGGAAGCTTACACTCGAACACATGAAATGGGTATTTGACGTTAAGGTCAAGCCATTCACGGAACCATACGGGAAAGAGCTCTTTTACTGCCACGGCTGCCAAAACAGTAGCAAGATGTATGGATTTGAAGGAGTCGTTCAGGTGGGTAATACTCTATTTTCGATTCCCCTTGTAACACTTTGTCACTGTACATCATGTTGTTCTGCCTGCTCTCACTTTCCCTAACCCCTTAATGATAATTTCAATTTTTATTATAAACGCTGGCTGCTAACTTTTGAATAAGCATTTTTCTGCCAAACACACAAAGTCCCTCAGCCGTGGTAACATCGTAGTGTATTGGCGAGCTGAGTGGCCCAAAGTCCCTCCTTGTAAGTGCTTTTCGTTTCTCTCAATCACTAAAAGTCGCTGAGGTTTCTACTATGGCGAATCTTCGATATGTGTTCTTGCCCTTTTCGAGTGCGGACTGCGCACTAACTCGACTATTTCTAGTTCACCCTGAGCCTGATAAATTGAAGAACCAAGAAGCTGGCAATTCCACATTTAAGTCAACTACCGGGGTGCTCACGGACGCGGCATCAACTGCTCGTGGGCAACCCTTTCACCAGGGGGAAGTTCTGCCAACTTATAGGCATTCTATGCCACACGACCGATACGATGCAATTCAAACTCAGGCTCCATACATGCGAGGTTCACTTATGACCCGGCCGAACGAATACCTCAGCCCCCTTTCTCTTTCTCAAGGGCAGGCGCACCACCACGTTAGTGATTCGCAGTTGAGCAGAAATACCACCTACCAAGGACTGCCAGAATTCCCCCGTGGCGCAGTATTATTTGGGCCAGTCGAGACTCCTGATTTGCATGCCCACCATGGCCATGGCTATTCTTCTCATCAAAACCACGCCAACTCGGAGCCCCAATTCTATGGACAGTCTCAACCACTCGATGACTTCCCCTCGAGACAGGATGACATTGTACGCAACGCAATAATATTGTGGGGTTCCCTTTCTGTTGCGAGAGAACTACCCAAGCCCATCCGAATATTTGTCTTGATTCATCATGTGGTCACTAAATTCCGGAAACGGTTCTCCGAGGAGCTACCTTTCTATTTATTCGTCAATGTCCTGTCTGGAAACAGGGAAATGCGCCCCATTCGTAATGTGAGTGGTCTGGGATGTAAGGTCTGCCGTCTTGATGTCACAAGGGCTAGGGATGCGGCTCAGAAAACATATTCCTTGCTGCAGTTGGTCAAACATTTTCAGCCACATGTCGAACAACTGCGTGCTACGGGTGCTCCGGAGCTTGATTGGCGTACTGAAATGATTGATCAACCGGATCTTTTCGGTGTCCTATCTAACCTGAGCGACGCAAAGACTCTAGGCAACTCGATGCGCTCCCGTATCAAACACGCTCTCTTAGAGTTGGTTTCCATAAACTCACAACGTACCGTCGGGCAAGGTCCTGCTAATAATTCTCTATTTTCTGATTACGAAGATCTTGACCGCAGAAGCCATCTTCCGGCCGCACATGTCTCGAAGCAACGAGGACCGAGACATCAACCCCATACTCGGCACCCAGAAACCACCCGATACACGGGACAACGTGAGAGTGGCCTCAGAGCGCAGAATGCGCGTAGAAACATGCCAAAAGCAAGTCAGTCACCTTCAATACCACTGATGGGCTTACCACAAGCTGTTCATCAGCACACCTATAAAGCATATACGGGTGCCGCAACCCCTAAAGCAGAAGCAAACACAAACATTCCATCGGCCTTGGTTGCCTCAGCGGGAAATCATGATGAGAATTTGCCGATAAACGTAGAAAATGACGAAGATGACGACTTTGATCTATTTGCCGGTTTAGAATCGCAGTTGGCCCAACAAGCCTCGTCGATCCGCCCCGACATTTCACGGAGCTCAAATAAATGAGCCTTTGATTGCAAATTACAGTTGCTATTAATTTTACACCTTTGCTCTCATTACGGCTCACACGAAGCTCGCAAATTCACCCAAGGACCCGAAATCCTTCCGTACGCCCACCTCCTATCTGACTGGTGCCAAAGTCTGTTGTCACGACCCGTGCTGACAGCTTCACCATCATTCATGTCGGATACTTACGAGGATTCCGAATACGATATCGCGGACAGCAGGATGCTGTCATACAATGGATTAACAGTGGGTTGGTATCTTTGCTATTCGGGTCTGTTTCTTAGACACGCAGTTTGAGGTTAGGCGTAGTCGGGGACCAGTCAGTCTCCTCAATCATCTCTATTGCAAAACATTGAGTCGGTTTCGGTAACGTCGCTATGGTTGAGGGTGGGACTAAAAGCATTTGCGTTGTCTTTCATCGTTTCGGGTCATCGTCTCGCACGCAATTCGTGCGTTTACACTACCTACCTATATTCAGGTAGTTAATGTAGTCTCTAATTAATAAATCCATGGTTGCGTTGCTTTTAAACACTGTTGCTTTTGGATTGTTGGACTTGTGGCTCGTGGCATTCAGTTTACTCATGAATGCTCAAGGGGTTTATGAATAAGATACGTGACGGGCTGACTTCTTCATCTAGGCTGTTTCATTGACGGGTGGGCTATGATGATCTTTATGCATAGTCTACGGCATGACACGGCAAATCACAGGCATAGTTCGCGGGCGACGTGGGTTTCACCTGCTGTTGGGGATGGGGAAAAGGGAGGATTTCAAAATGGCATGATGTATTTCGAGGCTCGGTAAGTCTGTATATACTACCTTGCTTAGGCTTTCCAGATGACGACTCTTCCGTCCACGCCGCTTGCTTTTCGGATATGTTAGCTACTGAATCCGAGATGGGATGGTGATTTTTGGGTAATAGTATGGAACGGAGGGAGGGTGTCGTCAACTCACTGCTGAATTTACTAACGGCGCCATTATGCTCCTCGTAGACGCGGAGCGTCGTGATGGTGTTCTGGTGGACTGTCTTCAGCTGCGTGTCGTCTTTGACCTTGCCCTTGAGATCCATCTGCTTGAACATGTTCAACGCGGACTCCTCCCGCGCGTCGCCGAGGCCGTGCGTGCCCTTGGCTTCCAACGTGCCGGTTAGTTGCCATCCCGACGGCCCGCCCTGGAACCGGAAGGCCTCGCAGTCGTGCCCGGCTGCGATGATCTCGTCCTCGCCGTTCCAGATCATGCTCATGAAGGGTAGTAGCTGCGTGCTTACGCTCACTACGGCTTGTGGGGGTTGCTCTGGGCCTGAGGGGTAGACGACGGTTATGCTGCTGTCGTGCGCGGCGAAGGCAAGGGCGTTTCCGCTTGGCGAGAAGGCTACGGAGTGTACCCAGCCGGCTGAGTTGTTCAGGTACTCGCCGCAGACGGTGTTGAAGGGGAGACGCTCGCCCCAGACGCTGGGCTCGGGACGGGCGTCGACGCCCTTGATGAAGCTCGAGAAGACGCGCGCGTGGGCGTCGGTGGAGCCGGCGGCCAGCAGAACCGAGTTCGGATGCCAGTTCACGGTGGTGATGGTGCTGCGGATGGGCTTCTTGAGGTGCTTGGACACCCACCAGTCGTTTTCCTCTTCGAAGTAGCAGATGGCGATCACGCGGTCACCGGAGCCCACGGCGAACTTGGTCTCGGAGGGCGACCAGCGGACGAAGGTCGCGGCTCGGGCTATGCGGAGGAGAACTAGGGTGGGTTTGTACCCGGTAGGAGATGGTTCCCATACTAGAGCGTTGCGGTCTATATGCGGAGGCACATGTCAGAGTCGAGGATCTTTGTCTGACTTATAGGGCGGGATCAATGGTTGTGAGTGCTCGGCGGGGATCGAGGAGAGTCAGCTAGATGGACATGTATAGATACCTTGTGAGCATGTGACGATACGGCCGCTGGTTGGAGCGATATCAACGCTGGTGACGGTCTTATCATGGCCCTTCAGCTCGTCCTTCAGCTTGAAGGCGCTTCCCGCCTTTCCGTAGAGCTCGACGGTGGTATCCTTGGCCACAGCCAGGGTTTGGCGATCGGCGGAGAACGAGTGGTCGGCAATGGGCCGGTGGAAAAGGTGGTGTACCTCGGGCGAAGCCATTTCCGGGACCTGACTTGGGGAAGCGAGCGAAACGGGCGAGTCGACCGGGTAGGAGTAGCTCTCTACTACCGCGACGAGTTGCTTGTGGATGATGTGTGGCCGAGAAAGAAGTGGTTGCGTACGAAGTACAGCATGTGGGCACGACGTCGCAGTTACACGGCTTGGGCCCGGCACCGGTCAAGGTGGCTGATGTCACCATCTAACAGTGCCAATAGGGGGAACACACCGTATTTCATTACAGTGCTTGCCTCACTTTCATACTAAGGAGACTCGATACCTGCATAAACGGTTATGCAACTTGTGCGCATGTGTCAGGACTCCAAGGTGCAGCATTCCCTTCCCTGCCGGCAGCTCGCAGACTTCAATTCAATCAAACTCATCTGCCCACGCTCACTCTCTAATTCCTAGTTAGGTAGCCCTGTCACGCGAGCCAACCTCCGGGTTTCCAAAACACGAGTCCTGTCGCGATATCCTATAGTTGACAATATAATAAAGGATCACGGCATCTCGCAGTCTTGCTGCGTCGATCTCGCAATGTCGGCCACCGACGCTGCTCGCGCAGTGCCCGCCAAGCCTGCGATCAAATCACTGCCTATTCCTCCAAACCAGACGTACGTGTTGGCAATGCAATTTTCATTGGAGACGGTATAGCTAATGCCATCTATCGTATTGTAGCATCTACGTTACGAATTTACCGTCTGCGAAGATCAACAAGGCTGATCTGAAAACTGCCCTATACCTCCTGTTTTCTACCTACGGCCCCGTCCTCGACGTCGTCGCCTTGAAGACCACAAAGATGCGTGGCCAAGCGCACATCGTCTTCCGCGATATTCAGGCTGCTACGCAGGCTATGAGGTCTCTGGATGGCTTCCAATTTCTGGGCAAAGAGCTCGTACGTCCCGATCTTGTCGTAATGTCTTGTCGTAATGCGTACCTGTCAACCGAGCACGGCTAACCCCCCCTCCATGCGCAGAAAATACAATATGCGAAGTCGAAGTCGGATACCATCTCTAAGCTTGACGGCACTTACAAGATACCTGGTCAGGCTGCGGCTACTGTCGAAATGACCGAGACTCAACAGAGCATCTTCAACGCCCCTGCACCCATATCGTCCACTGCTCCCTCAGGTCCTACGCTTCATGGTCTGCCAGCAAAGCCGCCCCAAGTAGTCCACGCCCCTGTGGCAAATGTGCCTAGCCCCGAGACTCGCGGTCAGGGTCAGAAACGACCTCGTGATGAGGAGGAAGAGGAGAGTGACGAGGACGTAGCGATGGAAGAGGACAGTGATGATGAATGAGGAGACATGCGCGATCGTTGCCTTTTAGTTCAAGTCAAATACCAATATCTGCCGGCGACAGTCATGACGCCGGACACAGGCTGGTGGGACGTGCATCGTCTATGACTGCGATGGCTGCCCACCAGGGTCCATGGCCATCTCCTTCGGTACCCACAGTCCCACGCAGCCTCCCACCAAACCGAGCCAAACCGTGAGATAGTCTTGCTTGGAGCAGTCGAAACCGGCCATGGCGTCTCCGATGAAACACGGGTGGACGAAGAATGTCGGCACGCCTGTGAGGGGATGGTGCTGTAGGCTCGATATTAGTCCGCGAGGTAGAGACAATGCGAGACCCCAATGAGAATACACCGTTGACTTAATGTAGCACAGGTGCGTTACTGACCTCGATGGAGATTCCCCCTATGGCTCCCTGGCCGCGAAGAGCTTGCTTGAATTGCTCTGGCACCAAACGTCGAAAGACGGTATCGATATCAAGTGGCGATTCGTCGATTGGCAGATTGTGTAAACTAAACCAGAGGCACGGTGCACGGTATGTCGGGTGAAGGTGGATTTCGTACACGACATAACTCGACTGGAAGTTTGCCCGAGACGAATACCGAAGGACTTCCTGGTAGGAAAGGCATGTTAGCGGGATGTGTGGAGATCCAAAGCCGTGGCATAAATAAGATCGAATTCGCGAACCTTGTCTGCTTCTTCCGCGTCTTTCATCTTGGTGTCGGCTGCATCCCATTGCGTGGGCGGTTTGGTGGCCAGTCGCTTGGATCGTCGCGGCGCTGGAGCCTCTTCCAAAGCAACCTTGCTAACGCGCGATGTAAGTTGGACAACCTCGCTGTTGTCAAAGGGTGTAGTGATCTGTAGGTAAGTCGCTTGCCGGTACGGGACTGTGTTGGTAAAGGATGTGTGGACGTTGAGGCGCCATTTCGCGCGGAGGGGACCTAAAGCGGCTTGGCAATACTTCACATCGAGATAATGGCAGACTTCGGCGAATTCCGCATTCGTGAGGAAAGGGTAGGCCTTGTAGGTCGAGCGATTGTATGTGTTTGAAGCCATGGCTGTGGTAGCCTCGACGGGCCAGCTGGTTCGGCTCACTACTGAATGCGACAGGATGAAGTTAGCTTTGGTGGGTAGGTTCTGGCTCGTGAATTGAAATCTAACGAACCAGTACTTCGGTTGAGGATATCGGGTTGCTGTGGCCTGGACTGGACAAGCCTAACGAGACGGTGGCTCGTGCAACTTGCACGGTTTTGGTTGCAGTCTTGGATTCGCAGCCAAAGCTGGATCAGGACTGGATGACGAGCAGGGAATCGAGGTCCAGCGATAGAGGGGCCCTTGATAGTGACAGGGCAGGGGTATCGATCGAAGTGCGATCCATGCGCGTACCTGTATGTATCTAAAGGCATTTGTACATAAACGGTATGCATTTACACGCTACATCGCTACATCCCATGTTACTTCGGATTGTAACAGGTGTACACTCCAGAATCAACCCTCACGGCCACTTGGCCGCAAAGACCTTTGATCCAGTCTGGGGAGAAGGTATCAAAGGAGGAATGAAGGTCTGTCATTGTCACAAGATGGTTTCCGCATGTCTTCTTCCTCTTCTGTACAGAACAACGCTCTGATCTGAGAGACGTGCCTCCGATTGGATTCGCCCCAGGTAGTTATCATTTCGTCATTTTAATACCTACTGCGTCGTGAGATACCCTCCTTATTGCTTCCATTGCCTTGCTCGAGGCTCAGAGCTGGATTTGTAGGTACGTCGCTATGACGCTCGCGATGAGCTTGGAGCCGTAGCTTGTGGTGTCGTGGCTTACAGTTTACTGCAGTCAAACGCTATACACTTGTGCGATTGTCCTTCTATTGCTGAGTCCCGATCTATCGTCCACGAACCACCGAGACGCTTCAATCCGGCCAGGAAGCACGCGCCGTCCACTATTCGGGTCGTCTCCTTGCGTGCTGGTATCTGGCGCCACAGCTCGGCAGCGATTATTCGAGGCCGGTCTCCCTGTCATCGGAGAGGTCCGGCAAATCCTGTGCTCTTTCGACATGTCCTTCACCGTCCCGAGGAATGCGCCGTCCTTTAACAATCCGCAAAGAGCAATCGAGGATCATATCTGGGGCAGCACCGCCGTTGCGAGAGGGCCCAAGAATAGCCGAATTGGCGCCGGGGGAGGCATCCTGAATGGTGTCCAAGATCGTCTGTTTGAGAACCGAAATGCCCTGCCCATGTATAAGGACAAGCCGTATGCCTACCCGCCGTCCTATCGCCACCGGCCTCTCTGGAGGCGGAAGCGATCCTTCGGCTTTATCCTGCTAGTGATATTTCTGCTCTACTACTTTGGTGCCTTTCAGAAGCGTCGTGATGGTGTCGTCTCCTGGACTTGGCTGGCTTCGTCACCCGAACCTGGACGGGCAGATTGGCTGGGTCGGCGCCAACGTGTTGTTGAAGCTTTTACTCTGAGCTTTGATGCATACTCGAGATACGCTTGGGGTTATGATGAGTATCACCCGGTTTCTCGGAAAGGCAAACAGATGGCCCCGTCAGGCATGGGCTGGATCATCGTGGACGCCCTTGATACCATGATTCTTATGAACCTCACCACTTCTGTCGCTCACGCCAGGGATTGGATCGCGAACTCGTTGACATACGATCAAAATCAAGATGTGAGCACGTTTGAAACCACCATCCGTATGCTCGGCGGTCTGCTCTCTGCGCATTATCTGTCCAATGAATACCCGAATCTCGCCGCTATTGCCGATGATGATGCTGGTGCCCCGGGAGAAGATCTGTACCTCGAGAAGGCCAGAGATTTGGCAGACCGCCTTGTGGTCGCGTTTGATACAGACTCTGGTATTCCTTACGCGAGCGTGAATATTGGTACATATAAAGGCATTCCCGCTCATGATAATAGCGCTGCCTCATCTACCGCGGAGGCTACTACCTTGCAACTAGAGTTCAAATATCTCGCCAAATTGACGGGAGAGAAAGATTTCTGGGACAAGGCAGAGAAAGTCATGGAAGTTGTCGACGGCAATGCTCCCAGAGGCGGACTTGTACCTATATACATTCGCACTTCCACGGGCGAATTCTACGGTCAAAACATACGGTTGGGGAGTCGGGGAGATTCGTATTACGAGTATTTGATTAAGCAATATCTCCAGACGAATAAACAAGAGCCGCTCTATCTTGATATGTGGGATGAGAGTCTCCAGGGGGTTCGTGACCATCTCATCACATATACCGAACCGTCGAGGTTCACGATCATTGGTGAAAGACAATCTGGTCTAGATGGCCCGTTGACGCCCAAGATGGACCATCTGGTCTGCTTCATGCCGGGAACCATCGCCCTTGCCGCGACGGGAGGGTTGACTGAGGCTGAGGCAAAGAAGCGCGGGCCTTGGACGAAGAAAAACGAGGCTGATATGCAACTTGCGCGCGAGCTCATGCAGACGTGTTGGGGCATGTATAAGTACATGGCAACGGGCTTGGCTGCCGAAATCACCTATTTCAATATTTCCGACCCGCCTCTACCCGAGTCTGCTCCGCATCAGGCCCCGGCCGTCTTGGATGCTGACCCCGAAGCGGAGTGGCGCCAAGATTTCACCGTCCACGGTCTGGATGTGCACAACCTGCAACGGCCCGAGACAGTGGAGAGCTTATTCTATATGTGGAGGATCACGGGTGAGATCCAATACCGCGAGTGGGGCTGGGAGATGTTCAAATCGTTCATGAACTACACTGCGGTTCCCGAAGGCGGCGGGTTCACCAGCCTCTCGGATGCTAGCAAGATACCCCCGGCTGTGCGCGATAACATGGAAAGCTTCTGGCTGGTAAGTCACTTTTTCGTATCAACTTATTTTGTATGGGATATGATTCTAAGTTGACCCCTTTATAGGCTGAAACTCTGAAATATTTCTACCTCCTTTTCTCGCCAAATGACTTGCTTCCGCTGGACAAGATCGTCCTTAACACGGAGGCCCACCCCTTCCCACGGTTTGATATGGGCCCTATCCTTTCAACTGGGTGGACACGAAAGCCAAAGGTGGTGAAGACTACGACTACGAAAGCCTGATAGATTACTGGGACACGTATGGTTCTGTTGAGGCCATTAGTCCCCACGACGGATTTGGGGTCCGTTCTAGAAGTGACGAAGCGCACTTCGCTGCATATAACAAGTTGGTGCAAGTGCAAATTCGGGCACGCGGGTTAACAGTCCGGGGTATGCTTACCGCAAAGCTGAGGGCCTTCTTATGAGGGAAACGCCCTATCTCCGGACGCGTGGGGAGTTATTTGGACCCGAGTCCTCTAGGCAAAGCCTGACGAGGCGGAATTACCGCACATTGAGATGTTGGCTGTAGATAGATCTGTACATCGTACAATATGGACATGACGGTGTGGTGTAAGGAGTAGGATCACCGTGGAGTGTAGTGTACATAGCATGGCAAGATTGAGCTGGGTACATAGGTGCCTGTGTGAGTCCGTACTTACGCCGCGGGCATTTATCTGCCGTTGGCACAATTGCATGAGTAGTTACAGGTGCGAGGCAGGGAGTGAATCCCGTTCCGCTCGTGGGCTGTCGCCGACACCCTCCGTGCTTTGGTTGTATTAGGCAGCGAGGCAGGAGACTTGTTGCGAGTGCTAGGGTAGCATTTATGAGAACGTGCGTATACCTACACTATCATGAAGGCGGCACAGCCTGCCTTTGCGTGGTTCGCGCGCGACGTTCGCCTCAGTTCTACGTACCCTACTGACGCTATAGACGGCCTTTTTAGTTGCTACCGCCGCGTGCATATATAGGGCGGACGGCTGTATGGCGAGGATATGCCTTATGGTTTTGATGGTATTACCGGCGTCTTTCCCAAGGTCCTACTGGACACTCATGGTGGTGTCCTCCATCTAAGCGCGTCGTTTGAAGGCATGGATACATCTCCCAGGCGCACAAGGGGGGTTGGATACGGACCGTGTCTCTTGAGAGTTCCCGGTAAGGCAACCTGCACATTTCTACACGCGGTTGCCTAAGTAGCTCGCTAATGCACGGAACCTATCTTGTCGACATCGTGGTGGCGGAAGTCAGGGGTTTGCGGGTGGAAACCGCTTCAGATGTTGCAAAGGGGCCGGGGCATATGTTCGGGGAACAGTTCCGGCGTGGCCGACATGGGATAATATAGGCAACGAGGTTGGTGACGATCCAGTCACGCTGATGATGACAGGATTTGTACGGATGTGCTGACCTTTCACTCCGGAGCCATCGTCGAGCTGCCTATTCACGTCTCAATCCTACCCTCTTGGATTCGGTGTGTGATGCATCATGCTGCTAACTGCACTTGCCTCAGGTTTCGGAGACTCGGGGTGTTACGTCGATTTGTTCATCACAAATCATCGTGGAGAGCACATCTGCACATTTGAACGAAGAGCACATTGGCATATTTGGACCCTGTGCTCAGCATGGGCCTGGAACACTCTCCCCCAAGCGCCTCGGGGCCAACAGTTATCAATTCTGTTAACCTACTCAAGGCTTTTCGACTGGCAAGACTAACAAGCTGGGGTTTGGGTAGCATTGGCCAGTTGGGGCATGAAAGTGCTTGCTGCGGTGCTGTTGTTGGTCATTCCGCAGATTCAACGCGTATCGATCTGCGGATGGCAGCCGGTGGTCACTCACAAAGTGAGGGTAAGGTCCTTCAGGACGCTCGTCGTGTTGCCGCTCGAAGGAGAAAGCGGCCATGCCACGATACTCGTGCCACCGCCGCACCCACTCCAGTTTGGATCTCGCCAGGGCTTACCAGCAGCAGTTGGTGCAGTGGCACGAGTATATATAAGGCCAGACTGTGCTCGACATCTTGGAGATTTGTCTTTCGTGTCTCACCGTTCGTTCCCGGGAGGTCGTCTAGTCTGCCCAGTGCCGGATTACTACGAAACCCCGACTTTCAAACGAAATCTGTCTATTTGTTTCCATCGGCTTGCTCTCATCTTCTCGTCCTTTCAATATCGAGACGATCAGCTCCGAAACTATCATGTCTCACACGCAAGCTTCCAGAGACTTCCGTGTTTTTAAGTTGCGCTTCTACCTTGCGGAGCAAGATCCTGACATGCCCGGCACACGCTACCATACCGCCATCTTCGTCGAGACCAACGATGACGGGTCTGGTTTCCTGCACCATGTTATCGGCGATATCGCCGAGGGTATGGCATACCAGAAGAGAACATGCCCCAAACCGGAGACCTCCTGGAGTTTCCGTGGGAAGTCCTTCCTGGGTTATGCCGATGCCACAACCTACCCGGAACAATGGGATATTCTGCTCGGACGTGTTCCTGCGCCTGAAAGACAGAAGGCTCTCAACGAGAAAACGAAGAGCATAGAGCCAGTCAAGACTTGGGACCCCCTGACCTTTTATGAGCCCGGGGAGGTTCGTACGCCGCTCATCAAATGCACGGAATGGACGGAGCAGAGGGCCGTTCCTGCGCTTGAGAATGCCGGCCTTCTCACTCTATAGGCGAAACATCGGACTCCCGCGCATCCTATCCAGCTCAGTCGCCTTCTGCCGCCTCCACGGGACCCCGGGCTAGTTGTTCAGGAGGAGCGGATGGCCTTGAGGCCAAACGAACCAGCGATATGGATGTCGGCATGGACCTGGCAATGGCGAGAGCCGTTTTGTTAGGGGCCTGGATGTTCGGAGAGGAGTCAGAGGACGTTTGTCGTTCTTTTCTTATGTGTGTGTATAGGGTCAGGGTCATTGCTCTACGGTATTACTAGGCAACCTTCTGGATAAGAAAAGGAGAGAAGCGCTTATCTGTAGTACGTAGGGCTATATACCGGTATATACTTCGTATATAACGTAACGGAGTGCCTATTCCATCCCAATACCGTCCCTGTGATCCGTAAAAATGGCCCGATAGGGGTTGAAACTTGACGCTCCTACCATCTCCTCGGGACGTGCTATCCAGCGACCCGACTTACCTAGCAATCCAACGACCCTCGGCCCTCAGGCGGGTTAGGATTAGGGTTAGTGGTTAGGTTGTATATGTGTTATGTGCATGTTTGGGTCGCTGGATAGCTAAGTCGGGTCGCTGGATAGTATATCCCATCTCTTATCGTGACCGTTCTGTCTCTGGGACGTGATATTACGCTCAGTCGGTGTTACGGTTTCTTCGTTTCCACTTCTCGCATTGGCCTGGTTATGAGGCCCCGTCCCGAGTGCCCGGAAGCGGAAAGAGGGAGACAAGGACCCTACACTACCTAATGTCTCTATCAAAGATTACCTATTCAATCCTATGATTCCATATAAGCCAAATCAAGGAAACATCATAAAGGTGCTGGGTATTTTGTTACAGAATGCGCGCAACATATACGAAGTACCCTAGGTACCTACTAGATATAAGCCGTTTCGCGCAGGTGGCAGGAGATCGCGAGCGTTTTGACATCAACAACTTACAAGACGGTAACGACAGCTGTTGGAAAAGTCGACAAAGTCAAAGGCGACAAGGTCAACGGCCAAGCGGTAGTTTTTCCTACCTAAGAATCGGCTAATTTAGAACTTCACACTTGCGACTACGTTGCGCTGTCATTCTAAAGAGCGTACGAAGTAGGTAGGTGTATGTTGTAGGTATTATACTAAGTAGGTGTTCACGTCGTCGGGCTGAGAAAAATGCCCGCGTCCCCGCGGCGTAGGTACGGACTATCACAGGCACCTATAAGTATATGTCCCGGCCCATCAGACGCGGTCCCCAACCGCAACCCCCTGAATTCTGCCGCCACGATGTCTAGGCAACCGCGTGTAGAAATGTGCAGGTTGCCTTACCGGTGACTCTGAGAGACACCGGTACCCCGGCCCGTATCCTACCTACCTTACCGTCCCTGGGAAATGTATCCGTGCCTCCGGACTACGCGCTCGGGTGGGGGATATCACCGGGGTACGTAGAAGTGAGGCGAACGTCGTGCGCGGGACAGACAAGCAGGCAGTATACGCACTTTCTGATGCTACCCTAACACTGGCAGAAGGTCTCCTGTCTTGCTGCCTAATATACGACCGGGGGATGGAGGGTGTTAGCTGTGGGCAACAATGCAAATTGCCCATGGGTGCGTCGTAGTTGGAACGGGAGTCATTCCCTGCCTCACACCTGTCCAGGACGGAGGATAAGATCACATAACTACAGCACAGTGCTATGTCACAGTACAAGAGACATCATTATACAGTGTAGAGGGAGGCCGTATGCCTACCTAGGTAGGTACACCCGCTCATCTCCTCCTCATCTCCTACCATTCGTAGCTGGCTTCATCCCATCTTGATACAAATAAATCAATACAAAAGTTGCTTCTTCTAAGTTCACGGATATCCTGCGAGATATCCTTACGCTGGGGCCCCGGGTTTTTACTTGTAGGTTAGGCGGGCCGCTACGGTCCAACTCATCAAAACACTGCCCGGATAGGCACGCTCTTACTATATATATAATCTGCCCTGTCCGCAAGACACCCTCTCCATGAACTCTCACCCAACGGACTCGCAAAACACACAACATCTCACCTCATCTACCCAAACCAACAAGATAAGGATTCGATGGACACTCCCCAGGCGTCAGAACCGTGCCTGTCGCAGAGCACGTATAAGTTCCCTTATTATTGCGATCCAGCGGAGCTGCCCGACACACTACCAACACTGGGCGAGATCGAGCAAGCTACCGTAAGCCTGCCGACGATCCGAAACCCCGAAACAGACCGCATCGTTCTAGTCAAGGATTGCTTCGTGGTGAAATATGGCATGTGGGTCACGGAAAACGAGGGAAACGCGCTTCTCCTCCTTGAGAAACACGACCTCGTCCCAACACCGAAGCTTTACGCCATGTTCCGTGAGGGTAGAAAGACCTACCTGATTATGAGCCTCATGCCAGGCACGCAGCTCTCTTTGATCTGGGATGATCTGTCCGAAGATGAGAAACTCGACATTCTGGCCCAGTTGAGGAAAATGTGGGATTACATCCGGTCGATCCCGTCGCCTGGTATCTTCAGCGGTGTAGGCGGGGGACCACTACGCCATCGTTTCTTTTACTCTCGCGACCGGGACCCGAGGGTTACCGGGCCGTTTGACACCGAGAAGGAGATTTGCCTCGCCCTTGCTCTGCAGTCGAAAAGGATCTGGGATGGTAGTCACAGGTATTGCGGGATGCCGGAGTATTTTGCCCAGACGCTCCCTAGGACGCTGGTTGGGCATACAAGCGTGCTCACACACGGTGACCTCCAGCAGAAGAACATCCTTGTGGAACGGGTTTCGCCGGATGACAACGAGGGAAAACGGCGGTTCCTTGTTACTGCGGTCTTGGATTGGGAGGACGCTGGCTGGTATCCGAGTTATTGGGAATACGCGTCTTGCTTTATATACTTTAGATGGCATGAGGACTGGCCGTTGAAGCTCGAGCGTATTGTTGACCCCTATCCCCTTGAGTCTGCGATGTTGAGGGTTGTGCGGCAAGACTTAGAATACTAGGGCGCATTGCGGTGGATTATGCTTTGCTTTCTAATGTTTGGGCGGTCTTTCGGCGATATGTCTGGGAAAGGGGTGCCGTGACTTGATATAGCACGGCTATAGCTTACGGTATTGCATGGCGGAGGTGATTCTGGGCCAGATTGAGATTGTAGATGAACCCGCGTATGACCTGCAATAATACACGAATCTACACTAGAAAATAGCCTGCGCGAATAGCATCGAGAAATAACCAATGCAGTTTCGGGGGAAGCAGTCGATCATGGTGTAGTTCAAATCTTGCCAGTACCGTATACGAAGCATTGCGTATACCCTCACTCCAGCCACCGGGTAACTGAGCCTACGCATGAGCTCCACCTTTCAAGGACCGCGAAACTGACTGGCCAATCCGGGGTGCAGCCAATTTAGTGTACAGGGACGCCAACTTTAAACCGGGGTTCTGACCGGGGTTACTAACTGCATATGTATTAGTCGGGACGGATTACCTAATATCTCGGAGTTCAGCTGACGACGATCTGTACGAAGTACTTCGTAACTACACTGCAGTACGAAGCACGCCCGGTCTGTATAAGTACCGGTAGTGTGCTTCGTGGATAGAGGCAATAAATGGTGCACAACATAATGTAATTAATGCGCTGCAACTGTGCAAGGAACCCACCTGAACCACACCTTTGCTCTGAACGATTCCAATCCGCCCCCGGAACCAAGACACAAACCGCTTTGTTCCCATAGCGCTCGCAGATAGTGCTCCCCTCTTATAGCACCGTAGCCCCTCTGCCTCTCTCCCCCCTTCGCCCCTCTGCGACACTACGCGCCCTGGCGGCGGCGGCTGCTCGCATCTCTAGTCGTCCGCCATGCCGTCCTCCTTCAGCAGCCGCGACATCGAGATGAGCATGTTCCCCAAGGAGGGCTCCCTGGGCACCACGAGCAGCTACATCATGCGCGAGCCCGTCTACGAAGACATCAAGCCCCCGAGCGCGCTGGGTCGCTTCATCGACGGCTTCCGCCGCGATCCCACCCAGCGCATCACCCCGAAGGACCCCTTCAACGAGACCCACGCCGCCGAGGCCACCCAGCTCTTCCGCCCCATGCTCCTCCGGAGCAGCCCGCACGCCCACTACTACGACCTGCGCCTGGCCACGCTGCAGACCGCCCAGACGCATCTGGCCAGGAAGTTGAAGGGCCGCCATCTGCAGATGATTGCGATCGGCGGCGCCATTGGAACCGGCTTGTTCGTCTCGTCGGGCCGTGCGCTCGAAGTTGGCGGCCCCGCCTCCATGCTCCTGTCCTACGCCATCGTCGGCATCATGTTGTACTGCACCGTCCAGGCCCTGGGCGAGCTGACCGTCGCGTTCCCCGTTGCCGGGTCTTTCTCCTCTTACTCGACCCGTTTCCTTCATCCCTCCTGGGGCTTCGCCATGGGTTGGAAGTGCGTCGTTTTTCTCATCCCGCATCTCTTATTCTTCTCCGATCACTTGCTCACTGATTCCTCTCGCCAGTTATGCTTTGCAATGGCTCGTCGCGCTCCCCCTGGAGACTATATCGGCATCCATCGTTACCACGTACTGGAACGACAGCTTGAATAAAGCCATTTTCGTCACTATATTCCTCATAGCCATTGTCGCGATCAATCTCTGCGGTGTCGAGGGCTATGGCGAAGCTGAATTCCTATTCGCTATCATTAAGATCATTGCCGTGATTGCCTTCATGTGAGTCGCTCCTATGTTATAAAATTTACCCCAAAAAAACTAGTCTTTTGACACTCTGGTGTTCCTTCGATACAGCCTGCTCGGCATCGTGCTCAACATCGGCGGCGTCCCGGGGGGCGGTTACATCGGGGGTTACTACTGGCACAATCCCGGCGCTTTTCACAACGGCTTCAAGGGTCTATGCAGCGTCTTCGTCACCGCCGCGTTTTCCTTCTCGGGCACCGAGCTTGTCGGTCTAGCTGCCGCGGAAACCGCGAATCCTCGAAAGTCGCTCCCGGCCGCGATCAAGCAGGTCTTCTGGCGCATCACGCTCTTCTACCTCGTCGCTCTCACCCTCGTCGGTCTGCTCGTGCCGTATAACCAAAAACAGCTCCTCAACAAAGATAGCCCGGTAACGGCGTCGCCGTTCGTCATCGCCATTGAGAACGCCCACATCGACGTCCTCCCGTCCGTCATGAATGCCGTCATCTTAATCTCCGTGCTGTCCGTGGGGAACTCATCCGTTTTCGGCTCTTCACGCACCCTCGCAGCGTTAGCTGATCAGAACCAGGCACCCCGGATCCTATCCTACGTCGACCGCCGCGGAAGACCCCTAGCAGCCATAATGGTCTCGGCATCAGTGGGTTTGCTAGCCTACCTAGCCAACCTAAACGAAGAAGGCGAGGTCCTAGACTGGCTAGTAGCCATCTCCGGCCTCTCATCAATCCTAACATGGGCCTCAATCTGCCTAGCGCACATCCGCTTCCGCAAGGCATGGGCGTACAACGGCCACAGAGTCTCCGAGCTAGCCTTCGCATCCCAAGTAGGCGTAGCCGGGTCCTGGGTAGGCCTGCTCATCAACGGCCTGATCCTAATCGCCCAGTTCTGGGTCGGCGCATGGCCCGTAGACTACAAGCGGAAATCCCCACACGCCCTAGCCAAGAGTTTCTTCCTCGTCTTCCTGGGCGTCCCCGTCGTCGGCCTGTTCTTCCTCGTGCACTACCTCTGGCACAGGACCTCCATCGTCCGCGTCGCGAACATGGACATCGACACCGGCCGGCGCGATTTCTACCTGCCTATCCTCCTCGCGCAAGAGCGGGATGAGAAGCAGAGCTGGCCGCGATGGAAACGGATCTATAAATATCTCTGTTGAGAATCTTTCATTTTTCCTCTTTTTGGTTATACATTTACTGGATCTTCTGGACTTTGGTTTCTGGGTTTCGGTTTCTGGGTTTCGGTCTCTTTTCCACAGAGATACAAGGATACCTATCCCCACAACGAGATACACTCCTTTCACGAGGTACATGTTTTTGGGTTTCATCCGGTAAATTAAATGACGAACGGGTTCACGATGCGGAAGAATCATAGGGAACGCCCCTCAGCAGGTGTTTGGAGTTTCCGCGCATGCATAGCTTTGTGCCAGTTTGCATTTTAGATCTCAGCTGCCAGGCGAGCGAGCGAGCAATGAGCGACGAGCGTGGATGATGATGGAGTTATGTTGTGACTCGTACATAATCTATGTCATTCAATCCAAAGACAGCGTCAATTGCTTGCGTTACATGTCATTGACGGATTTAAGTAGACGAAAGGACGGGTGAACGTATTTAAGTTTCAAGCCATTTATAGGCAAGGCACGCTCTATATTTCATGACGTTGTCGATGACGACTGCAATAATATCGAGGACAAGTATTACCAACCACACCCCTAATTCCCACTGCTCTCCTATAGTCCGGCGCCGACGAGCTATAGATCTACGTCGCGGCATACGATAGCATAATACTGAAACGCAGCTTAAAGGCACAGCTATTATCCGACTGGACAAAAGCCGACCTACCGACAACTAGGGTGGTTACCCAAGAGACCGGGTCGCGAACCCGGGACTTCTACAGGATTTTCCACAGTGTAACGACTTGGTAAGGCAACGGTACCGCGAATATGTCGAATTGAAGGTCCAAAACCCGGGAAAGGACAGATCGTGACGTTCTCACAGAGGGGACAGTGTCGTAAGGGCGAAAGAGGGAGAGTATGCAATAGTCCAAATACGTAGTCGGACCGAAGGAAACAGGGGACGACTACATTAGGACCGACACCGGGGATGGTCCGAACGGGCAATTGCTAACCTAGTCACCAGAACAGGACAATCATACGAGCACTGCGAAGAGAGAACGTGTATTGTAAGGAGTCAATGAAATGAATTGAAGGGCTGCCGCCAATGCCAACTAGCTATTCCTGTCGACGAGCGAAGGGCCTCCTTCTTATAGACCTATAGCGACGTTTAAAACGATGCCGGCCAAGATAACGATACTAACGCCTCATCCTTTGTCCGTAGCTAATAATATTCCGGGCTTGACCCGATCGTGACACTCCGACTTGGTTGCCGTCAATTCCGCTGCTTCAGTACCAATGGCGGGTACCACGGTTAACCTTTCACCCTCCGTCGTTATATGGCCCACACATTCAACGCGGTTGCTGCATAGGGTCGACAAGAGCCTGATTCGTCATCTGGCGAAGTGGCGATCTCAGCGCCATCCACCGGGAAACTGGCTACCTCTTCAACCAACCCAGGGAATAAACTCCTTGCGTACATATGGGCCTATTGTTGCCCACATGCCCTTCCTGAGCTGCGGTGCAGGACCGCTGCGTTCACGCAACCTATTCTCAATTATTAACCGATATCTCTCCAGCGTGGCAGCAGTCACGCTTTTCACGTTTTCGGGCGTGACAACTGGTGACGAGGTGCTTCCCTGTCTGTTGGTGGGCGTTTCGGCTACCTATTGTTAATATATGGTTGCCGAAGGGTTCGGGGTTTCAAACTTGCAGTCTGAAGGGATGGGCTTGCCGACTTCGGGATTGAATGCGTTGGAAATCCGACTATAACAATTGCGGCAGGCGAAGTCGAAAACCTGACAAAAAGGGACTGGACACTCGGCGAGCAGGCCAGTGTACGCGTGATTCTGAAGGGCCTTGGGCATCTTGACGAATCAAGGCTGTTAGCAAAAAGACGAAGCAAGGTGCAAGAGACTTACAGTTACTAAGAAGGGGTGAAAAGGGGACTAATAGGTGACGAAGATGAAACGAACGCAAGGGCTGAAGAGAGACCAACTGTAGAAGGTTGTAGGTGTTACTTACTTCGTATGTGTCATGGCCAACTCGGTCCCTTTCTTATTGTCTTGAAACACACAGGTACTCGCCAAGGACGAGTACTGACAACAGGAGCACGCTCCATGAAAGTATTCTGGGCCAAATGAGACGCACTACGAATAAGGTCCACGACTTTTCGTGGACTTGCAGGCGTTGCAAGCCTGCCGGTTGACTTTCGCGAGGCAAAGATGGGCGGCCACAGCACTTGCCTGCTGTGGTCGACCTGTCTGGGCGATGTTGGGGATGACCTTTCCTTCATCACGGAGAACTTTGGTCTCTACGAAGCTCTCCCTCGCTGGCTGCTGCACAAAGGGCCAGCTCCGCCTACGTCAAGGCATAAACGCGGCAGCCGGTGTGAGCGGCCCGGAGATCACGGCTTCGCGGAACTAACCATAGCAGCGAATGCTCCGGCGGCACAGGCAGGCAGCAAAGTTTGTGACAATCCGGGCCGCGGGGCGGAATCTGACAAGTTAGTTTGGTTCGGCGACAGTAGGTCGAACGACTTACCGCCATGCAAGCGTGGTGGTCATTGGTGTGTTGTACGCAGGGTGCATCGTATTTGGTACCAACGCCACGACGTCTGGATGTCAAGATTCAATGCGAAGCCATCACACCACCATGAACTCGTCGTCAATTTGTGTAGTTGTAAATTGTAGCTAACTACCGAGCGTGGTAGAGCTCTGGTGGTTTTCGAATCGTCGAGATAACTCACTTGGTAGTTAGAACAGCAGTGGGCGAACTGGGCTCATCACTCTGAGGGAGGTGAGAGTCGACAGAATGCCGACCGTGGAAAGTGGTGATCCCATATTGTCACATTGTGGGAACACTATGAAGGGTAGGCAGGAGCACCTGAGCAGAACGGGAGATGAATGGAAGTCAGCACCTTTATCTCTAGAGAGCGAGGCAGGTGTTGATGAGGTGGCCCCTTATATAAAGGAAGGGAGCGGTCTGCGGACTTCGAGCCCGGGAAGGTACAGCGGCAGTGCGACGTCATGTAATCCGCTCGGGAAAGTGCGGCGAACGGTTGATTCCTCTTTCGATGGGTTGGAGAATGATTAGACGGGGGAGTCGACTTATAAGGCCTCTTTATACACGGACCCCGCGCACAACACGGTTATGATAGTGACCGTTGGACAACACTGCAGTGAAACACGAGCCAATCATTATAACCCTATAATCTATTCACTTCGTTCGGGGAGGTATAATCACCGATTGTCTATGCTATACCTGCTGCTTGATAAATAATTTCACAGCATACGCCCATATATTAATCACATGCTGCGTTACGTAGCACCTGTCCAGTCACGCATCTCAGGGGGCCGGGTGAAGAGCTTCTAGGACCAGGAGCACAAGAGACTGGTCAATGGCTCATTGTATTACCAACGAGAAGATCCATAGTAAACAGCAATTACACACATACTTTCCGCGAGAAACCGCGGTCAAGATGAGGCCCGAGCCGACAAGTTGCATTGCACCTTTCTGATATAAATTCGAGCTTTTTTATATTTATGAGTACGGGTGTAGGGCCCATAGAGCGGCTTCACGATATATATTCACATAATACATAACTGCAGACATGGGAGGCATTCGCACAAGGATTTAGCACGTACGTATGCTCTGAAGGTCTCGCCGACATAGTATCACCGAAGGATAAGAACTGCATCAACAGAGCAGAGCACGCCGGGCCTGGCATGCGGGTTGAATCTACGGCCTATCGACACCAACCAGAAAAGGGGCAACGAATCTAGGCACCTAGAAAACTAACAAAAAGCTTCTTTGGATTTGTACAATTCAGTCAGTACCAAGGGTAGTAAAGTAACAGAGGTCTGCTAGTACACACATCATTATCCATCATGCTTTTTCTGTTCAAAGTAATCAAAGCCGAGTCCTGCCCCCTTAATTGTACATACCAACCCCGTTCCACCCTACCGGGTCAAGTAGTTGGGCAAATCCATAGCATTGGAAGGTAGGTAAACCGTCAGTTTAGCTATATTGCCATGCTGGATAGCAAGAATCCGAGTACCCTAACCTTGCTGAGCGATAATAAGACAGGCAAGAAGAATATAAAGTAGGTTCGTCGCCAGTCCTCCTGACTCGTTGGTTGACGTTGTAACATTATCGGCATTAAGAAGAGGAACGCCGCTGACGATATCCTGCGTCGTGTCACTTTAACACATCGAGGCGTGCCAAGGGGTCTAGAAATCCCAGTTGAAGCCACCGGACTTGGCGGCGGCGGGCTTCCTGCCGGCAACAGGTTGAACGGGCTGGGCGGTATCCTCCTCCCCGAAGAGCCAATTCCGGTTGGAACCTTTTCCACCGCCCATTCCATCCCCCCCAATGGAAATACCACGCTCGTTGTTCGCCTTGGAACCGTTCGTAGCCACCCCCGGTTTATTCTCCTTTTTTACGGGTGATTCGTCGTATGGAGCCCAATTGGCTTCCATCATCTTAACAGCCTTCTTACGGTCGTCACTCACATTGGCCTGAGCCCCAGGCTTCTCAGGCGATGGGTTGTCGGTCATGACCCAGTGAGAATCGAACTCCCGACCCCGGTCCTTCCGGTTGGTAATAGTTCCAAGAGGCTGTTGTCCTTCGGTTGAGGTAATCCCGTTTCCTTCTTCATCGTATACATTGTTCTGGTATAGGCTAAACCCACCATTCTGCGTGGCGCCACGGGGGCGCGCAGGACGATGGTCCGCCACATCATCACCGTCCTCCACGAATTCGAAGTGCGCTTCAGCCTCACGACGAGATTTTCCTTGTACTAGTGGTACCTTTGGAGTCTCATCATTCCCCAGCTCCCACTCATGTGCTTGCTGCTGCTTCTGATGAAGGGCCCTGCTCGGTTGAACCTTTACGGGAGTAACAAAGTCGTCGAACGACCACTGGCTTGTATGTTTCATCTTCAGTGGGGTTGAATCAGGCAGCGAGGGCGGTGCGTCCTGAACATCAGACCCGTCTGCAAATTCGAAATGATTGTATTTCGTTGGATGGGGTCGGTAGATACGTTCCGGGGACTTAATATCTTCATCGGACGATTCGATTTGAACCTCGTCTACTTCAAACAGCCGGTTTGGCTGGAAGTTTTTGCCGGAACCAGCTTTCGGTGCGACCGCACTACCCGGTGTAGCATGGTCGTGATCTGGAGATTCGAGGCCGTCAACAGGCTCATCCCCCAATATCTCGGTAAAGTCTCGCTGCCGTGGTCGTGGCCCACCCCGAGGTGCAATGACTCTGCTGGGGGTAGCTGATTCATGTCCAGTACTCGGCGTGTCTGGTGCATCATCAGGCTCATCACCCAGAATCTCGGCAAAGCCACGCTGTCGCGGTCTAGGCCCACCTCTAGGAGATACAATTGGCGTGCGGCTCTCTTCCAGCTCTTCGCGCGACTGGAAGAGCGAGAGAGAAGCATGGGGATCTCGCGTAGCGGTTTTGCCCTTGGACCGATCTGGAATGCCAGTAGATGGTTGAGAATCAGCTGGGTTAATGTCAGAGGCAAGCTTGACGCAGTTTTCGATCATCTTAATCTGGTCCGTGCTGTCGCGGATGGGCCAATTCCGGCCACTCTTGCCGATTATGTCGAGTTGCTTCAGCAGTGCGCCTTGGTCCCAGCTCTGACGAATGTTCAGAATTTTCCCATCGTTGTCGAAGGTAACTATGTGCATCTAGTATAAGGCGCAAGGTTAGCGACGCCGGCGGGGCAGCGCCAAGGAACAATGGTATTAGAGAACGTAGCTTACAATGGGAAGTGTAACAGTGCGGTCGGTGAGGAAGTTGTCGTCAAGCGCTGGAAGATAAGAAGCGCCGGAAGTGACAAACTCGATGCTTGTTTCGATCTCAGTGGCAATTGCATTCTGGCCGTGGACGAGAGAAAGGACATTCTCCTTCTTCTTCTTGATCTGCCTTCGTGAAGTAGTAAGGTGCTGGATGATATCGGACGAGCCCTTGAAAACAGTGGTGGTGGTGATGTAGTTCAGGGTCGCATTGTCAGCCAAGTAAGAGGAATTGGGAGAGGCAAGAAACTGCTGATATACAGCTGCCAAGGCCATGATGGAGGCTTTGACAGCTCAACGGATCAAGCAGGCGGACGACAATACCAAAGAGACGGCGTTGCGCAGCCGTCTTCAGACGATGGGACGAAGCAAAACGGGGAGAATGTTGCAGGACTTTGCTGCAGTACGGGATGGAAAGTTGAGGGAATTGGAGACGCGAACGCGCTGAGCGGACGAGACAAAGAACAACAGAGGCGGGCAAGGTTTGGGCTGGAAGAATAGAAGACCTACGTAGGTAGAGTGTGTAGCAGATAGTTCAAGGCCTGGCGTCAGTGGATTATAGGTAGGCAGTGTGGGGGCTGCACTCCGTACAGTAGCAGGACCGGCGCCCCACCGCGCTACGGCGCTGCGTCATGCGCGTCACAGGGATCAACTGCTCTAGCGTACCTGCCCAGAGGACCAGAACACCGGCAGCGCTGGTACTCCATACAGAAGTGCCTGCAACTGCCTCATCAACTGCGCACGGACCTCGCTACGCTGCTACACACTAGTGTAGGCGTATACCCAGGGGCCCGCATCAAAGGATGGGTGTTTCACCATTGCCGTGCATTCTGATTGATCATTGACTTATACATAGTAGTACCTAGCCCTGCCTGCGAAGGCTGTACAGATACTACCTACCGATAGCACCTTACACGCAGTGTACGGACATACCGCACATTGCATACGCCGTACATGTAGAAATTCCATTGTGTAGTTTAGGGTAGGTACTTCCCGGTACATACAGGTTATTGCTTCGCGCCGGTAGGTAGTACAAAGTACACTTCGTCTATTACGTAAGTATGCATAATTATAGTGCCGACTAATTTGGTGTAGCGCGTCCCAGGCCCGGTGCGGATTAGTCATTGCTCTGATAGTTACATATTTCTAAATATATAGTCTATTCAGATAAGCGGGGCTTACATTATGTAAAAAAAGTAATCGTTACGTAATTGTATGCAACAGAAGAGCTACGAGCCTACGACGCGGCGGAAGGCTGAAAGTGCCAGTGCATCGATCCACGTCTCCATTTCCCACCTGACGTCCAGGCAGCTATCAGCTTAACAGTTCTCGAAAAACAACCTTCGCGACCCGCCAAATCTACACACCTATTGCTTGTCTTTTAGATTCTGCGCCTTGACCATTACCTATTTGTACCATTATTCTCCTTGCATTCATACCCTACCGCGCCAAGTAGGTATCCCATGTCTATCTACAGGGTACACTTGCACATACTGTCCATGTACCTACACTACTTATAGAGCTTAACCCTTACTGCTTTTATCG
Organism: Xylariaceae sp. X802; assembly: GCA_028637635.1. Classification (NCBI taxonomy): domain Eukaryota; kingdom Fungi; phylum Ascomycota; class Sordariomycetes; order Xylariales; family Xylariaceae; species Xylariaceae sp. X802. The sequence goes on along the minus strand of JAJFDH010000010.1, from coordinate 516,604 downwards.
TCATCGGTGCCAAATCTATTGACATCACCACCTTCTCCCAGCCGTGCGCCCAGCTATCCGCCTTTCCGTCTCGCGACCAATTCTGCTATGATCGTCCCGTCTCCCCCGTCCGAATCGATAGCACCATGAGATCGGCGAGATCTATGGGTAGGGCCACCTCAATATGGTGGTCTGCTCTGCTCCTCTTGGCTACGTTGCTATCGACAGCCTCGACCGTGTACGCGAAAGACGAGCCTACTATCGTCGTCAAGGAGTTGAAGAACCCTCCGAACAACCCCAGCTATTTCCCCGACTCCAATTCTATCTTGCTTCAGGAGATTGGGAGTCCTGCTACTGTATGGCGATCTAGCGATGGAGGTGCTTCATGGGATAAAGCCAAGGGCATTGATCATGACAAGAGCATTGCGCTTATCATGCACAAATATGACCCAAGTCGCGCTTACATTTTGACTCTCGGCAACGTGCACTGGAAAACAGCAGACAAGGGAAAGACTTGGCAAAAGTTCTCTACTGGGGCCTGCCCAAGTAACTTCGTTGAGAAATGGATGGTCTTCCACGCCGACGACCCAGACAAGATTTTGTTTACCGGCATGAATTGCGAAGGCAACGACGGTTTCATAGGTGAAGAAGTCACTATGTACACTACTGATGGCTTTGAGACGAGGGCGAAACTACTCCGCAGGCAAACACAAGGCTGCTCGTGGGCTAAGTCATCCCCAGTCTTCACCACCGGTGACTCCGAACTAGATGCCACCAGGATCTTGTGTATTGTGAGATCTGGCTTTCTCTCACCACAATCTGAGAACCGTCTCTATATGTCCGACCATTATTTCAAGCCTCTCAGTGGAGACGATCTTCTGGATGAGAAAGAAGTCAACCTAAATGATGGCGGACCGGCTGGAGGCGTTATCAGTGTGGTCGAGGTTAAGAGATACCTGTTAGCGGCGACATCGTCCCCGAATAGTGCCGAATTGGCCCTCATCGTAACCGACGACACCAAAGTCTGGCATCGCGCTATATTCCCACAAGATCACCCGATCATTGAAGCTGCGTACACTGTCCTGGAAAGTACAAATTACAGCATTCAGGTCGATGTTCGTACGAGCAAGCATTTGTCAAGTCCTATGGGCACATTGCTCACTAGCAACTCTAACGGCACCTACTTCACGAGAAACATCGAACACACCAACCGTGATCAGGAAGCCTACGTTGACTTCGAGAAAGTCACTGGTATTCAGGGTATTTTCTTAGTCAACCAAGTCGACAATTGGGAGGCGGTTGAAAACAACGAGGCTCCGAAGAAGATCAAAACATCCATTACTTTTGACGACGGTAGAACATTTGAGGCGGTCAACACGGGCGATGAAAGGCTCCACTTGCACTCCGTCACTGAACTCAGGAATGTGGGCACGGTCTTTTCGAGCCCTGCACCCGGTCTTGTAATGGGCAACGGCAATCGCGGCAAGTATCTGAAAAACTACCAGGAGTCCAGTCTTTATATTTCCGATGATGCCGGAAAGAGCTGGATTGAAGGACCTCAAGGCCCTCATAAATACGAATTTGGCGACCAGGGTTCCATCCTCATAGCTGTCAGGGACAGTAAGGAGATAGATGTTCAAGAGATCAAGTATTCATTAGATCATGGCCAAACCTGGGAAACGACTAAACTACCGGACGACCTTAGTATCCGCCCTTGGGCGTTGACAACTACACAAGATTCGACCAGTTTAAAATTTCTTCTTACCGCCGAGACAGGATCGAGGAAATCGCCCGGCTTTTCCATCATCTCTATTGATTTCGAGGGCCTACATGAAGACACATGCAAGGATGGCGACATGGAAGATTGGTACGCACGAAAAGATGACAACGGTCCCAGTTGCGTAATGGGACAGACCCAGAAATTCCTTCGACGCAAAAAAGATGCGAAATGCTTCATCAAGAAAGAGTTCAAGAAGCCAATACCAGAGACATCCCGCTGCGAGTGTACAAGTGCTGATTTCGAGTGTGATTTCAACTTTATTCGAGTTGATGGTGAATGCCAGCTGGAAGGCTCAGTCCTTATTCCTGAGGACGCCTGCAAAACGGACGACCCTGAGGCAACGTTTATGGGCTCATCTGGCTGGCGGCTTATTCCCGGGAACAAGTGTGAGAATGGCGACCGGAAAGACAAGAAGAAGGAGTGGAAGTGCTCTGATCACAAAACAAGTCCGAGTAATAGCACCGGTAAAGTTGATGTCGCTTTCAAAGCTTTCGAGGGAGATTTTGATTTAATTGAAAAGTACTACCTTGAGCGCGGCGAACTGAGTATATTTGGTGACGAGACAGTCATCGCAAGACCAAGGGGAGTATTTGGCAACCCTGGTGATATTTTCATTACACATGATCACGGCAAAACCTGGACCACACCAAACGGACTCAAGGACAAGGATATATACTCCATTGTTACGCATGAATACGTCCGGGACATGGCGTTCTTCCTCACTACGAAAAAGGACGTTTACTATACGACCGATGGGGGCAAGAGTATTGATTCGTTCGAAGCACCAACTCCATTGGATCATGAATCCTATTACCGTTTATCATTCCATCCGAATCGGCCGGAGTGGCTCATATGGCACGGCCTGAAATGTACTGGCGATAACTGCTATCGCGAAGCTTCACTTTCAACTGACCGTGGCGATAATTGGCAAACCCTGAAGCGCTATGTAGACCGGTGTGTGTTCACGGGCTCCAACTCGTATAAATTTCGCAACAAGTCGCAGATCCTGTGCTCTGCCAGAGCGCACGAAAACAACGACCTTGAAAATAATCCGCTTCAGCTGGTGTACACGGATAAGTTTCCAGAACAAGAATTCGCCGTTGCTCTGGAGCGCATGATAGGATTTGCTACCATGGCCGAGTTTATTGTCGTGGTGACTGAGGATGAAACCGAGGGTACCATGCGTGCTCTGGCTAGTCTTGATGGAAAATTGTATGCTCCCGCACATTTCCCATCCAACTTTCAGGTCTCGCATCAGAATGGATACACAGTTCTTGACAGTTCTACACACGCCGTCAACCTATTTGTTACCACGGAAATGGAGAGCGGCCGCCAGTACGGTTCGATTCTGAAAAGCAATTCGAATGGCACATCCTACGTCATGAGCGTTTCCGGCGTCAATGCTGATGATGAAGGATATGTTGATTTTGAGAAAATGCTTGGATTGGAAGGGGTTGTGCTCGTGAATACTGTTGCCAATCAAGGCAGCAACTCGGAGCCGAAGAATCTGCAGACTAGGATCAGCCACAATGACGGAGCTCAGTGGTCTTTTCTCCCCCCTCCCAAGAAGGATGCCGAAGGCAAGTCATACTCCTGCTCCAGCCGGACTGGTGATGGAGTTTGCGCTCTTCATATCCATGGGTTTACCGAGCGAATAGACCGTAGAAAGACGTATTCCTCTGAGTCTGCCATCGGCCTGATGTTCGGCATCGGAAACGTGGGGCCCATCCTCGGCGATGCCAAAGATGCAAACACATTCATGACACAGGATGCTGGTTTGACTTGGAAAGAGGTGAAGAAGGGCGCTTGGCTTTGGTCATTTGGAGATCAAGGGTCTATTGTCGTGCTCGCTCAGAGAAATACGAAAACTAAATCGATCTCCTACTCACTCGACCGTGGTGAATCTTGGCAAGACCAGGAGTTTTCCGATCACGATGTAATCATCACCGATATCACCACCCTACGATCTGGATCCTCTCGAAATTTCATCGTCTGGGGAAACAAGGGCAATGAGCTATTCGCAGCCAACCTGGACTTTTCGGGTCTATCAGATAGACCGTGCGTATATGACGAGAAAGATGCAGACAAGTCTGACTACGAGCTATGGTCCCCTGAACATCCGTTACAGCCCAACGGCTGTCTATTTGGCCACAAGAACTGGTACCTCCGGAAGAAGAGGGACAGACAATGCTATAATAAACAACAGCTTGAGGAAGTGTACAGTTCCCAGCCTTGCGAGTGCACGCGAGAGGATTACGAATGGTAAGCCAACTACAATCCAATTGCCCCTAACACTAGTAGTCAGACAAAACTTACATTCCTACTCCATAGTGACTATAACTACGAGCCGGACAGCCATAACTATTGCGTTCTTGTCGAGGGTCTCCGGCCCAAGGATCCTGAGCAAGTATGCCACGATGATCCGGAAGCAACCGAGTATCATGAGCCTACGGGTCTCCGTCGCATTCCTTTATCGACTTGCAAGGGCGGTACTTTCGACCCGGACAACGTTTTCAAGGTCCATCCTTGCCCCGGCCATGAGGAGGAGTTCAAGAAGAAACACGGCGTGTCAGGAGTTGCCATCTTCTTCGCCGTCGTCATCCCTATTGCGTTTGCGGCGCTCGCGGGCTGGTGGGTATACACGAACTGGAATGCCAAATTCGGACAGATCCGTCTGGGCGAGCAGAGCAGTTTCGATAACGACGCGCCGTGGATCAAATACCCCGTAGTCGCCATCTCGGCCATGGTGGCCGTTATAGGCGCCTTGCCCCTATTAGCCTCAAGCGCCTGGCGGACAATAAGTTCCGCACTCTCGAGCCTGAGCGGCAGGGCGGGCGGGGGCCGTAGCTGGATGCGCTGGAGCGGGCCGCGGAGGTTTACAACGAGAGACAGCTTCGCCCGCGGGAGAGGCGACTACGCAATCGTCGACGAGGACGAGGGGGAGCTGCTAGGCGAAGACAGCGATGACGAGATTTGAAAAAAAAAAAAAAAAAAAGCAGGATCCCCAGTCCCCTCCGTTAGCAAAGTTTCAAAGCAAAGCGCGTCCCGGTATCGATTCAGGCGCTATAATTGCATCAAAGGGTATTGTAAACGTTTTAGCATCGGGCAGGAAACAAAGGAACAGATTATAATTTCCTCTTTTTTTCGTTTTCTCTTTTTTGTTTCTGGCTACCTTACATAACCACTATACCTAGTTTATCTAGATACCTATGTACACGAAAACCCACAGACTTATTGACCGCGTGACGAGGGACGAGGAACCTATTATCTATGTATGGTATGTACCTAGAACATGAATGATTTCGGCCTTACGCGTGGTGATTATGTCCAGGGATACTACCACTAACCCACCCGACCCTCTAAGAAACACAAAACGAACAACTCATGTCCTGTCTGGTTTACCTATCCACCTTTCAACGCCCGTGTGAGCATCGCATTTGCAATCTAGCATAGCACAATCGCTTAAACAAAGGCACGTAGTTACCACCATCAGCAGAGTCCAAATACTTAACAGCACGGTTCACCCCAAGGCATCACACCCAAACTCGACCAGACAACGCCACATCAAATGCCGAAGTACGTGAGTGAGTAAGCATACCACCAATGCAGCCACAAGTTAGCCGTCAGCAAAAAGCAAGAGCTGGATAATTGTATGTATACCTACATACTGTCCCAATCCGCAATCACGAACTGGCGGGATAGATGCTCCCGCTTGTGTGATATAGATCATAAAGCCTGCCATGAAAGCGACTTGTACCAAGCAAATACATCCACTCCCGCTCAAGCATATTTATAGGACATATCAGCCGCTCGGAAATGCATCCAACCGGGTCCTAACTCCACGCCATAATCAAATCCGTTGAATCCCGAACACCGGGTGAAATGGCTTCGCTTCCATTTCCCCTCGCCCAACCCCCGCAGGCTACCGCCCACTTAAAGCAGAGATATAATAAAGGTGAGAAAGACGCTGAATATGTCGCTCTAGCATATGATACAGGAAAATAAAGCAGAGATCGTTCAACAATGAACGAGAGCAGAAACCAGACATGCTAACCCCATGCTGAAGCCGGATTCCGCTCAAATGCATTTATGTGTTGGCGGAAAGCCGTGATTTGCCGCGTGATATTTGATACTTGCATCGAAACAGACTTGCGGCTATTATAACCGACGTACCCGGTTCCAGAATCGTTTAACCATTCCTTCCGACGATGAGCTCAGCTCCCGGTCAATATCGGCAAAGATCTGGTCGATACTCTCTTTGGTGGCATCTCTATTGTCGGGAAGTGATACAGATGTGGCGACTCTGAAAGGGCGTGGCTGAGATTGACTTGATTTGCACGAGACAAAGTCTGTTGACCAGCCATAGGATTCCTCCTCGCGAGATCGTAGGTCAGGCCGCGTTAGAGTCATCCGCAATGTCATCTCGCGAGATGCTCCAGGGCCTTGTCCATCACCTTCGAATATCTTCGGTGGGAGATTGGGGGCGTGCTTTGGGGACTGGAATAATTTCATACTGCTTGGCAGATTCTCGGGAGTATGAGGCGTTATGGGGGTGTCAAGGTCGGGACTCGAAGTGCCGTCGCTATATACAGAAGAGTTGTCGTCCGTTAAAAATGTTTTCAGTTTTTCAGAGCTTGCCATATACAGGTCGCGCGAGAAGCTTTGACTTCTTTTCGGCGGGCTTCCTGGGGGAATGGCAGGGCAGGTGTTGCTAGTTGGGAATCCAAACGCCAGTGCCTCGTCAAACTTCTGTGGTGATGTTAGACAAGCACGAAGTTTATGGCGTGCTTCGGGGTCCTGATAATGGGCAGCGGCCGTGTCAATGGACACAGGGTAAGCCTGTAAGCCGTGTTTCGGGGTAATGAGAGAAAGTGCTCGGGAGGCCCGACGCGAATGGGTCGGTAATGGAGCTTGGTCTGTGGGAGTTGAGGGTGAATCTTGGGTAGCTGGGCGAATCGAGGAGATGGAAGAACGGCCAAAGGATAATTTGTTGCTTGACAGGCGACGACGGAACAACGACGGAGGGCCTGCGGTGGTTGCGGGTCTAGAGGACTTCAGGTCGACATTATATTCGTCGAGCGTCAGGCGAAGGTCGAGGTCATCATCGTCGTCTAACCAGCTGAAGCCATTATAAACATCACGGCGAGGCGACTCGTAACAGGGAGACGGCTGCTCGCCGGCAGTTGGCAAAGATTCCAAGTCCATACTTCCACTCAATTAAAGGAACTGCGGGCGGTCGCCACGCAGTATTGGATCCGCTGATACGGCGTTGAAAGTAGAAAGAGCTCGTTGACAGCCAGGCCACGGCAATTCTCACTAAGCGGCCGAAAGCATCCACGGGGTACCTCGTTTACTTATTTTCCTTCTTTTTTCCCTTCGATATTGCAGTGTTTCAGGAGACCAGGCAGCTGACAGACAACAAAGGGTCGACCCGGCTTGGCGCAGCGCAGCGGTGCCTGTGCTGTAATGTGAGCGCACTGGACGGCCTTTCTTTGTCTTGGGACTCCTGTCCCTATCCCTGTCTCTGATATACTCGACGTCGAGTCACGTCAAGTCAAGTCAAGTCGAGTCAAGTCGGGTCGAGAATCACCGGCGAACTTCGAAGAGGTCAGGAATGTTCACAGAAGAGGGCCGACCAGCTGTGACGCAGGCAGACAGACATAAATAGGCCCGCCTGCACATGGGCGTACGGTGTGTGCGGGCACGACGTGGTATATAAGAGGGAGGAGGTACCTCTTTGTAGGGCACGCTACGCCAGAAAGGGGGAGGGGGAGGGATCGTGAGAATGGGGATGGGAATGGGGAAGGGGATGGAGATAGTTAGGGAGGAGGAGATGAGAGAAACTTGGCGGAAAAAGGCCAAGGGCTACGTGAAGATATGTAATTAAGCTACTCAGGCAAGAACGGCCTCGCATGCAAGGAATGGCAGGGAATAAATAGCGCCACTGTGCAGTTGGCAGATCAATAAATCGGAAGGGGCCACGAACGGATGCTGGAGTCTGGAGAAGCAGCGATAGAACCTCGATAATGCAGGGCAGGTGCGACGCAGCGAATTGCGTGCCGGCGTGCGTGCCTGCCTACCAATTGGTCCTCGTCCACAGGCTTGGGCTGAGACGGGTTGTCGATGCAGGAACGCTTTACGAGTCTGCTCTGCTCCCTGCGATTCATGCCCAAGTACAACGGCAGCATCCAACTACTGCACTCTCCACCGGCAACACAACAGTCGGGAAAAGAAGCGCCAACGGGTTAATTAAGGTGGATTCGGTGCAGGATCTGCTCCCATACTACCTAGTCAGGTCCTTGTATGTCTGTAATTACCTACATACAACACACGGCACTACACGTGTAATACGTGCTAACGTTGTATAAGACGATGCGCCGTGTGACGAATTGTGATGGCCAATTGCCTTGCGTGATTGCGGGGATCCAAGCTGGCTACCTAGTTATCGCGCCGTAGAAGCTGATAGGTAGCGGATACATCATTACACGATCTCCAGAGCTAGCCCCCAAAGCAGATGGTGGAGTCCATCTAACTGCTCGCTAAGGGTGCGGCGGCTTCTGATAGGCAGGATAAGACATCTCTAGAAAGGAGACTAACTGGCTACGGAATAACGCTCCAGAATAAATCCATATTAACCACCTAAACTCAGAAACTACACTAACAGCAGAACCTCATTGGAATCCTTGCGACAAAGTCCGCACGCTAATTACTGCCTTAGCGGGCCCGCCTAATGTAAGTTACCTGCGCTACTGTAGGTCCATGTCAGGTATTCCGTGAATTCGCGCCAACCTGCACCTCTCATTGGCTGCGATTATAACTGCGCGGGCGCACGGGCCATGCGCAGCCTGTCAGAGCCGGAGAAAGCTGTTGTACCGTGCAGACAACGCCGCATGCCCACAGTACATACGGTATAGCGCATCCATCTTGAACAATCGTCGACAATCCCCTCCAAAAGGGCGCATGGAGCAAGACATCGTTCACCTACTCAGGGTTACCAGCCAGGCAGGATAAAAAGCAACACAGATGTGCTGTAAATAGAACAAGCCATAAGATGAAACGAAACAAGCCCTCGCGAGGCAATGTCGTAAAAACAAAAAAGTCCCTCGTCGCCTATCTAATGTCGTGTGCATTTGCAGTGTAACTGGTGTACCGGTAACTAATAAGCGTAAACAATAAACACGGCCACCGATTCGTCTGCAGCCGTGGGCCGTGCACTAAACACGGACTCATCAGTCTCCAACAAGAAATTGAATTCGAACGTTAACATCTCTTCCTCTCACCTAAAACCCATCCATTTCACCACGCGACGATCCACGAGCCCGCGCCGCTTGGCAAAGGATAGACGGAATTCGTGCAATGCAGGTACGAAGAATCAGCCGAGTCAAGGGGCCACAAGATTCAATAATACCTAATTGAGCGCTGCGAGTCCGGTGCTACCTCGACAGCGGTCCCTATTGGCACAGCCCGGCCCTGCTGGCAGGGGGGTGCCGGCGCGGGAAAAGTACTGCGCTACTGAGGCAGGAATGTTCTGTCGCTCAGATCTCTCGGACTGGGTCGTGTCTGTCATACGGTTCACATGCTATGGTTTCTATTAGTAGGTGATATTCACGTACGTACCCGTCCCTATTGATAGGTAGATACCTAGGCAATAAAGGGCTGGATCTAGGTATTGCGCAGGCGATCGGAATCAAATTCTACTTATACCGGTACCTAGGTCTCGTATGACTATTAAAACACTACCTCGTCTATACATAGTACGTAAGCGCAGACTTCAAAGTTCAGCCGGCTTCTTTAATTTCCTCGTATACACTATCTACCTACCTATCTATGTGCCTCTCGTACGGTCCTCTGGTGACCCACTACCTACATGCACTGTAGGTCAGGTCTGTTCAGAAGTGTGTACGTAGAGTCTTGATTGATAGGAAGAAGTCTATGGATACCGGCTATAGGAGTGTGGTTATTTATGCACCTTAGCGTAGTGGCTCGCCACTGCTTCGCCACTGCTTCGCCACCCGTTATCCCCGGATGTTATCTATACTCGAGTCATACCAAGTGTAACCTGAGTCGTAGCTAAGTCATGTGTGCCACCCGAGGTGCCACATAAGTGCCACAACCACTCCCCTTGTTCCAGATAACTGTCCCAGTTATCGCCAGTACGTCGCTTCTAGCTCGAAGCTTAGTTGTCGTTACCTAGTCCCGCGGACTCTCTCAATCTCGCCCGTTCTCTTTCCAGCATCGACTTACTAGCGTACCAGAGGCTACGTACCGGGTGTCCATCGTCGCTGAAGGCAGGGAACAGGTTGCTACCGTTATATTTGCTCGGTAGTGTGATGCCTCCAGGACTGCGTAGACGGTAGGTATTACCGTGGTGGTAGCTAGCTATACTCCAAGGACCGTCATAGTAGGGTTCGCTTTTATCTCCCCGTTGCCTCACACGTAGGACCCAGTCGCCGGTCCCGTAGGTTCGAATGAGACCTTTCTTTTCTTGGAGATAGGCACGTATCTGGTCCCTTGAAGTGCGGATGCTATTGAATCGCTGTCGGCTCGCAGGTGCCTCGTGGTGAGTGGCTAGGAATTGTTGGAATTCGATCTCCTCCCCCTCGGTCGGCTCACGAATATACTGCGAGCTCTCTGCTACCTCGACCTGAGGTGGCTGAGTGCCAAACATGAGGTAGTAGCTACTGTAGCCGCTCGGCATGGGAACGCGATTGTGAATTCGTACTGCTGCTTCGAGGAGGAGCGCGAAGTTAGGATACCGGTGCATCGCTGCTTCTCTCAACATAACGCGCTTGATATCAGCGTTCGCCCATTCTACCCTACCGTTACTTCGCGGCCTGCTCGGAGTGATCGGCTTAACTACTGAGCCGTTTGACTTGTGCCACGCAGTAGCGTCGTCACTGGTGAATGCACCACCGTTGTCACTAATCCACTCCCTTGGGTAGCCGAACATATGACCTATCTTGTTGATCAAAGGCTTCGTCATCTCGAATGTGCGGTCCGGTACAACCGCAGCTTCTACCCAGGAGGTAGCATACTCCACGCAGACGAGGACATGTATACCTCCAATCGAAGTGTGGTCGATGCCCCAGCGAGTTAACGGCGAAGGAGGGGTGATGGGCTGCAAATCTGGAAGTCGTTGCAGTGGTGGCTTCATCAACTGGCACTTAGGACACTCAGCAACAACCTGCTGAGCGACGAGTGTGATATCTGGGTGCCAGTAGCGTTTACCTACTTCCCGCAGCGTGGTCCCTACTGTAGCGTGACCGTAGTCGCTGTGAACCTCCTTCGAGTAGAGTAGCAACTCGTCAGCATTAGGCACACGTCGTAACGTGGTTATTTGCAAAGCCAGCCCGGCAGCATGTGGAGGGTCGCCGGGAGTTCGCTGTAGCTTCACCACTTTGTAGAGATTGTCTTGGTATGCGGCAAAGTGCTCATATGCCCACACTGGGTCGATGTTGTCTGGTAGGTCTGCACCAAATCTGAGGAATTCCGAAATTGCTTGAAGATCCAGTGTATTCAGCTGCTGGGGTCGAGTTACCTTCGAGGTAGTGTCGAGGCCAGAGGGAAATACATCCTCCTTCTCAGGTGGTCTCGACAACCAGTCTGCTAACACGTTCGATTTACCAGTGCGGTATACGATACGTATCCCGTAATGTTCAATTGCATCCAAGAAACGAACGATGCGAGCTGGTTGCTCCATCTTGGTACGCAGGGTCAATAGTGATTGATGATCCGTCCTCACTGTTACCTCGCCACCTTCGACCCAGTGGCGCCAATGTTGTAACGCCAGCATGATAGCTAACAGTTCACGTTCTTGAGCTGAGTAGCGGGCTTGGGTCGCGGTGAGCTTCTTGGAGAAGTATGCGATAGGATGCAAAGCTGACTTGCTACCGTGTAGTCGCGGCTGTAGAAGGCATGCGCCGACGTGCTGCTGGCTCGAATCTGCGTCGATGATAGATGGTAGTCGCCAATCAAAAGAACGTACTACTGGCATAGTAGTAATAGCATCCCGGATTGTCAACCATGCTTGCTTCGCCTCAGGAGTGAGAACGACAGGTTGATTCTTCGAACCACCAGTGAGGGAGGTGAGAGGCGCAGCGATCAGAGAATAATTCTCGATCAAGTGTCTGAAATACCCGGCTGCGTTGACGAAACCACGCACCTCCGACGTCGTAGCTGGTTCACGCCTACTTCGAACGGCGTCAACTTTAGCAGGGTCGGCTTTGATACCGTTTGCGGATATATGGAATCCTAGAAAGATGCCTTCTCGTACGAACATTTGGGACTTCTGAGTGTTGATAGTCATACCGTATTGTCGTAACCGCTTGAAAAGTTCGAGGCAGCGGCGATGTAGAAGCTCCCTCGAATCAGCCCAGATAGCGATGTCGTCGAGAAGACATGCTAACCAATCTGTGAAAGGCTCAGTGATCTCTTCAACTAATGCCTGAAACGTAGCGGGCGCGTTGCAGAGACCCATTGGCATGACGAGCCATTCATACACACCAAAGGGAGTAACAAAGGCGGTCTTCTCCCTCGAAGCGTCGTCGACACGAATGTGCCAGTACCCATCCTTAAAGTCGATGAATATGTAGTACTGATGGCCCGCGGCCTTCTGTATCTGATCCATGGCGTTAGGTAAGGGGTGGGCACGCTTCTTAGTGCGTTTATTGACTTCACGGAAATCGCAGCAGATACGCCAGATGACATGCTCCATCGCTTCTGCCTCCCTTCGAGTTGGCATGATAGTCTGTCCTGGGGCCTTCTTAGGTGTCAGTAAGGCTGGCGCAGCCCATGGACTCATACTTTTCTGTATATGAATCTTGTCGTGTGCGCGGACAAAATCTCGAAGTGCCTTCTCCTGCGAAGGGCTGTAGCGGCGAGGTGGCAGCTTAATAGGGGCGGCATCACCTGTGTCGATGTGATGCTTCGTCTTCATCTCTACCTCGACCTTGCGCTTAGCTGGGTCGAAGAGTTCGGGAAAATCACGCTCATATTCCCTCAGACGTTGTTGCACCCACGGGTCGTTAGGAGTATCCTTGTGCCAAATGACCTGCGAGTTCGCAGTGGGGTAGACGGTCTCAGTTGCTGAAGCGTTATAACTTTGTTGTATAGGGATGAGCATAGGCATCCCTTCGAACTTCGACAACTTCAATGTCTCTTGCCCTGCGGCGAGGTCGAAGATACCTCCCCACTCATGGAACTTGCCTTTACCGATCGTCAGATCACCAGGAAATGTCTTGTCGGGTACCACCCCGGCGGTGACCTGCCAAGTTGCAGACAGCGAAGTATCTGCTGTTTCGAACCTGCCTCGAACTTCGCAATCATGAGTGATGCGCGGACCCGTTCCACCAACTCCCTGCATTGTGCCAGGTCGTTGTGACTTATATGGCGTTAACTTATCTGCTAGCGATTGGGCTATGTAGCAACTGGTACAGCCATAGTCCCAAAAGATAGTGAACTCGCTGTCAGTTCGCTGTAGCTTCGCCAAAAAGAGGTTGTGATGGTCCCAGTAACCATCACGTAGCTTGCCTCTCTCGGGTAGGGGTTTAGTCTTGCGGCCCACGTTCATCTCGACTAGATGAACGGGGCTGTCCTAGGCCTCTTCGACTTCGAAGCCTTCGAACAGTTCGCGCAATTCCTCTTCTACCATGGCATTGTCGTCTTCATAGCGGTCCCCTGCACTAGGGTCGAACTCACTGTTACCTAGTGTCGAGTCTTCGGTGAAGTGAACTCGACCTTGGTTCTTCTGAGTGCGGATAGGGGCCCTGGACCTGAAAGATTTGTACCTAGTACGGAAGCGATCAGCGAGGTCGCTTCGAAATAGCTTCCCCTTGATGGTGATTTCTTGACCGCGATCAGGGGTCTTTCTAGGCCATTGCGGTGCCTTATCACAGTCCTTGGCGAAGTGCCCAATCTTTCCACAGTTGAAGCACTTGTTATCATCAGCTTTGGCCGCAAATCCTTGGTCGACTTCGAGGACACGGTGAACCTCCCGTTCATTAGTGCGAGGGTCAGCAATGATGGACTGCAAGGCCTGTGGGGTAGTAGCGAGCGCGCTGGTAGGTTGGATCTGGCCTACACCTGGTTGGCTGGGAGTCGCAGCTGTGATGTTGTAGTCGTAGAATGGTGCTGAGGTACCCTGCAACTGGACAGTAACTTCAGGGGTACCGTAGATCTTATTTTCAATAGCGGCGCGGGCAACTGACTTAGATAGGCGCGTCGCTTCTTCGATGATCTGCCCATTATTGAGTTCGCTGCTACCTCGCTCCAAGTTCAACCAGATAGTCGGGGTGTAAGTGTTCAACTTGTCGATAATGACATCCCGAGTCTGCTGAGTGTCGCGCTGGCTGCTAGGTAGCTGATAGAACGCCTCCCGAACACGCCACAAGTAGTTGACGTAGGACTCGTTGTGTGCTGGTAGCAAACTAACAAAAAGCGTCAATGGAGAATGGAGTGCGCTGTGAGCTCGAAGGACCTGAATAACAGCCTCCAAGAAATCCATCCACGTAGCACCACGAGTGCGCCTGATGAATTGGCTAACTACCTGGAAGTCACCAGCGAGTTCGATGGCAACTCGCATAGGCCACAACTCGTAGGGGACAAGTGCTTGGATGAGACGATTCTGAAGATCGCGGACCTTGTCAAGTGCCTTCGAGTCAGCGGTGAACAAGCGGCACGCGGTCGGAAATGTGACTTTGTTCTTGGCTTCGCAGGTTCCCAATTTGGCGATGTCACTCGGGAATACTGCTTCAGGGAAGACTAGCTGAACACGTCGTTCCTGTTCAGTCTGGGTCGCAGATGGGCGCTGATAGCGTTGAAGGTTGAGACTCTCGTCAGGTAGCCTCTTGCTCGCTGTGACGTTGGCGGGAGCTCGCATGTAGCTCGCAGCGTTGGCGGTAGGCTTGGCTGGCTGCGTAGCTAGAGGGTCTTCGTTGGCGGGCTCCTCACTAGCATGACTGCCTCCATGATCAGACAGTGGCTTCGCTGGTACCTCGCCGGTCTGACCATCGATCAGTCGGTTGACAGCCTGCGTGATAAGGTCGAGAGTGGCTTGGACGTTGCTGAACCGTTCATTGATAGACGCTGTCATTTCCTTGAAATGCTTGTCGACGTTGACAGCGAGGGCATTGGTTCTTGCATTCGAGCTAACCACGCTAGGACCGTCAGGGATACCGATGAACCGATCCACAGCGGTAGGCGAAGGCGGAGTCTCTTCATCCGACATGATGATGATGTTGCGACAGTGAGCTCGCTTCGAGTTCGAATAGAATAAGAGAAAGAACTGCTGTGTAGCTGCAGCAAATAGCTATTTGTGCCTCTCGTACGGTCCTCTGGTGACCCACTACCTACATGCACTGTAGGTCAGGTCTGTTCAGAAGTGTGTACGTAGAGTCTTGATTGATAGGAAGAAGTCTATGGATACCGGCTATAGGAGTGTGGTTATTTATGCACCTTAGCGTAGTGGCTCGCCACTGCTTCGCCACTGCTTCGCCACCCGTTATCCCCGGATGTTATCTATACTCGAGTCATACCAAGTGTAACCTGAGTCGTAGCTAAGTCATGTGTGCCACCCGAGGTGCCACATAGGTGCCACATCTACATGATCACATTATCTATCCACCGGCCCTTTAACCGATAGGTAGGTAGTTCGCACATACCTCAGGTACGTATAGTTTGCCTCTGGCGGAGATTGGGGAAATGGGTGACGGCTCGGAACCGGGGTTCTGATTCAGCTCGACGGTTTGTTAATTATAAAGAGCTCCGTTGAGTCTTGACAGCCGCACGTTCTAGTATGTCTAAGGTTAGCAGCAACCCAAGATCGACCGAAGTTGGGTTGGAAGGTTATGGGTTCCCTGGCTAGGCCATGGGCGGTTGGTAGGCGCGATTGCGCCAGACGGTCGCAGCAGTGCCGCAGTGATATTCGGGTTGTTGGATCTGGGAGTAGGTACAGACTACCTACTTTGTACGAAGTATACCGATAGCAAAACTGGTGATGCGGGCGCGCAGCATATGTGACCAGCAGGTGAGTGTTTCACGTTATTAGGAAATGACCGTGGAATATTCGCCTGTTGTGTATTTGTACGGCACGGCTTCGCCGGCGTTTCGGACACGACGTCGGAGTGCACGGCGTTCCCCGTTGACGCCTTGATCATTTGCTAGCACTTGACCCCCGATGGCGGACAAACTTATTACAGTGGATCTATCATCCAGTATTCCGTACCTATTTCTAGTTACATGTCTATAACTATTTTCTCATCCTTATCTTCGTCCGTTAAGGCTGGTGCATGCTCGACAGGTCGACACACCAGTCTGGTGGCCAAATCATTCAAAACTACAAGCCAATTGCTTATCGCCGCCGCCTGGCAGGTCGTCGATGAAACCCGGCGTATCGTAGCATAGAGAGCCCGAACTCCCGCTATAGGTCCACGGTACCGTAGTGAATATCGCCTCGCCACCCTTAGAGAGAGAGTAAACAATACAAATGGGTTCGGTGAGCTCCGCGGTCATTACGAACTTCATACCCTGCCGGTAGATTGTATGCACAGAGTGGCTACCCAAGTAAGCGTGTCAACTTCGGAGTGGTCCATGCCAATGCATCTATCTAGTAGAGCCGCAAAGATCGAATTGACAGTCGAGCATCTCAGTATCTCATATCGAACCATCGATCGCCACGTCTGTAAATTGACATGTTAAACGCCACCAGTTCTGCTCGTATCTGTATATTTGTGTTCCACGAGGCAGGTTGCGCTCAAGCGATCCCATCGGATCGCATGTGTCGATGGTCGATATTGTGGTCGCATTTGCCAACCCGCGCGTTTCGGAGCCCATACCTCTTTGACATTGGTCAGGCCAAGACTATGACGCCCATGACGGCTGCTCGTGAAGCTTTGTCATGACGGCTGCTCGTGAAGCTTTGTCATAACGCTTTGGCAAAATTCATCTTGGGTTGCTCTTGGGAATTGTTTTTGGGTCAGGTGCTGGCTCGCTGTCACAACTGAATACATAGTCCTTAGTGTGTTTGTCAATTGTCATGATGCCGTTTCTTGTGACTTGACTCGGATGTTCCCGGGGTTCCATGTATTTCAGTCAGGCAAAAGAAGGGCCAGTCGAGCCCTCCCACACGAAGACAGAATCTCAACGGGACTTGTCTTTCACTTCCATAGATGCATCTTGGCATGCTATCCTCCTGCTCGTCCCCTGGTGTGTATGCCGCCGACAACGGACCCGAAAATAGTCATTGTAGCAATGTTTATGTGACAGTGGCCGCAGGACCGGCGCACAGCGTGTCGACGAGTTGAGTTGGCTTATCGGTTGTGCTCACAGTCGCGAGTCGGGTTCGCAATCTAGCAAGATTGAGCGTACGACGGCAATGCGTGTTGTTGTTGGCGAGCAACTGCACATGTCAATCTGACTCGCCAATTAACATCTTGACCCTATTGATCTGGCCAACCGCACTGCTCGGCCACCTAACCTACCTCAAACACGTCGACGGGGGTTGTATGCGAGTGGTGCCCCTGGATGGCCGAGCAATGCGATGTGCCGACCAATAGGGTAGACATGCTCTGCATCAGCGCGTGGCTCACTTCAAGCAGGCACGGAATATAACCACCAGTGAATGTCGTGGATCGTGATTAACTCGTATGATGTTGTAGAAGAGAATTTAGAGAACTGACAAAAAGCCGACGTCGCGTCGTCGGTGCGTCGGTATAAATGATGCAAGCTCGAGGTTACCGCCTACTGCATTAGGCCAATTGCCCCGTTAGAGAGATAATCCGGTTTGAGACCTGCATCGGAGTTATACATAAGGTTTACTGCGGCATTGTCCGCGTGTACAAAAGTACATGGAGCAAACTGCAGTGACACTCATATCAACCTATACTCACGACACCACTTCTCGTGATAATCTGAACAAAGTCAGACGTAAAGACGTTGATAACTGCCATTCCGTCTCGTGCTACCGCATTCCCAAGGAAACACGAGAGATCCCAGGGGAAAATACCAATCAATGGCCAAGAACCCTGTCGTCGGCCTGCTGGGCGGGGGTAAGAAAGGACATGCCACATATGATTAACACAATTACTGACCATCAATTTATTAAGGCCAGTTGGGCCGCATGCTCTGCCAAGCTGCCGCTCCGCTGGGAATCACCGTGGCAGTGCTGGATGCAGAGGACTGCCCTGCCAAGCAGATTAACCACAACAATCTGCACGTCACCGGGTCGTTCAAGGATCCCGAGAAGATCAGACTCCTGGCCTCGCGCTGCGACGTGCTGACCGTTGAGATAGAGCATGTTGAGTGCGATGTGCTGGAGGAGATCGCAACGAAGGGTGTTGAGGTGCCCTCTCCGGACGGCAATGGCACGGTCATGAAGCGGGTGCCGGTCCATCCCTCTTACAAGACCATACGCCTGATACAAGACAAATTCCAGCAAAAGGAATACTTCGCCAAGAATGGGCTACCTGTGGCTCCACAGATGGCCATAGAATCAGGCGATGCCCGCGTTGCATCCATCGAGCAAGCTGCTAAGCGCTTTGGCTTTCCCTTCATGCTGAAGGGCGCCAAGGGGTCTTATGACGGTCGTGGCAATTTCAAAGTTCGCAGCGCCGACGACTTCGAAAGTGCCGCTGAGCAGATGGGTGACCAGCCACTCTACGCCGAGAAGTTCGTGCCTTTTCGGATGGAACTGGCCGTCATGGTGATGCGAACCGAAGACGACGATGGTAACCTGAAGAATGTTTACCCCTATCCTGTCGTTGAGACCATCCACGAAGACAGCATCTGCACCAAGGTACATATATGCCACTCATCTTATAGCGTCGTTAAATCTCAACGTTTTTTAGGTCTTCTTCCCACCTCGGAACGTCGCCGATGGCGTTGCGCAGCGGGCCCAAAAGGTTGCCTGTCGCGTAGTTAGGCGTCTCTGGGGAAGGGGAGTCTTTGCCGTTGAAATGTTTCTAGTTAACGGCGAGATCCTCGTCAACGAGGTGCGTATAAGTCCCTTTATAATACATGGTCAAGCTATGTGTCCGCTAACCGTATTCCCAGGTTGCTCCTCGGCCACATAATTCTGGTCATCTGAGTATCGAATTGGTGCCGCAAAGATCCCAGTATCGGGCTCAGTTGGACGCTATATTGGATAGAGTGCCATCCCCGGAGTTTTCCTTCGTCCCCCAATTTCCGTCAGCTATCATGTTGAACATACTCGGAGGCGCACACCCGCACTCACACGATAGACTAGCCGGTCTGACCACTAACTTCTATCACCCACATGCAAATGCAGCATTGCATTTGTATGGCAAGGAGTCAAAGCCAGGACGGAAAATAGGGCACATAACTCTCTGGGGCCATTCCTCGGTCGAACAGCTGTCTGAGCGAGCCAGCCACCTCATCCAATGCGTGGACGAGATCAGAGCCGAACGGATAGGATCGACAGAGATACCTCGGCAGCTAACATCACAGTCCGGAACAAGTCCGTTAGTAGCCGTTACCATGGGCTCCGACTCAGGTTGGTAGTTATTTACTCCCAAGTAACTTTTCTAGGGTGGAAATTCTAATCCCTGGTTTGAGTAGATCTCGGGACGCTCACTGCAGGCCTCAAAGTACTGAAGGATTTTGAGGTTCCCTTCGTAGTTCGAATCACATCGGCACACCGCACGCCTCACCACATGATGCAGTTTGCCGCCGAAATGAGCAAATCTGGTTGTAAGGTGATTATTGCAGCCGGTAAGTAGGCCCCCCTGTGAATAGCCCTCACCATGCCTGTCAATTCCGGCTGGGCATGGAAACGGACACATTTCATTATGAGCGGCTCTATTTTTGGACTCGGAACCATGCTAACTCGATGTTTGGGGACACAGCTGGGGGTGCCGCACAGTAAGTGATATCCCATTCCTGCCACTCACGGGAGGCAAACCATGGATCAGATTCTCGTCGCATCCGCCCAGCAAGCCAAGCGAAGCCCGTTCAAAGATCCCAGACTTGTTCCCCATGCCGGTAAAACGAACTGCTAGGTATGCTGACTCCTAAATCCCAGTCTCCCCGGAATGCTCGCGAGCGAGGTATCACTCCCCGTAATCGGGATCCCCGTAAGAGCCAGCGTCCTAGACGGCATGGACAGCCTGCTATCCATCGTGCAGATGCCCCGCGGGATCCCCTGCGCAACAGTACGCATACCCTCCCCTCCCCGCCGACCAGGTCTCCCTGGACCATGCACGGCATTGACTGACCGCGAACAGGTGGGGATAGGCAACTCGACAAACGCCGCACTCCTGGCGATCCGGATACTAGGCGCCGCGTTCCCCGAGTACGCGGAGAAGATGAAGGCGTACCAGGAGGAAATGAAGACGGAGGTCCTCGCGAAAGACGAGACGATTCTGTCGGTTGGCTGGGAGAAGTATTTGAGTAAATAAGGTCATATCGCTACTTGTGCAAATTATCAGCCGTCGGAGAGACAAATACAAAAAGAAGTTAAATGCCGTTTATTTTCTTGATGGGAATATCACGTGTAGGACTCTATTTCTGTGAACCCTCTTCTTCGTAGCATCACGCCAGCAAGTAGTCAAAAAACAAACAAATCAAGAAAAAAGGTTCATATAGTACAAATATAACACAAGAATCACATCACAAAAAAGCAGACAAGACAACAGACCAAGGCATAGAAACCCCAAACCAAGAAAATAAAAGGCCCGGGTTTCAATCACCAACGTGCCGTCTTTTTCATTTCAAGGGCCAGGACGTGAGGAATGCTTTTTCCTGTAACACGGGTTTTCTCCCCGCGGCGGTAGGTATTTGTATTAATACGCCCAGACGCGCTGAGCTTCTTCGCTTCTATATACGCCGGACCAGCCAAGCCCCCTATACCTTCTACCCGTCCTCCGAAGTAACCTCTAGATAGGCAGGAAACAAGCGACGGGAAAGGCCGGGGTGGGCTGTCGAGACTGGTGGACAACACGGCTTGATGATGGGGTAGTCTCTTGGGTTTTAGGTAGGTAATTTAGACGTTACCTTGTTTTTATATACGTACTGACGAAACGCTGCTGCTGCAAGTCTACTACTGCGTAGAATGAGGGATCTGTCCTATGAGATCTAGCTATGGCTACCCTCTCCACAGCTGCTTGTGCTTGCGGCGGCTCACTGGGAAACCAGGCGTCGCAGCCGTCACCCCGTTGGTATATCCATGGTTGGGGAAGAGCTGGTTTGTTATCAAACCTGTAGTGTGCTGGGGTGTTTGGAGGGTTAGTTAACCAGGCGCGGGCAGATCAAGGGACAGAGAGGCGCGTACCCAAGGTAATCTTCCTTGATGCTGCCAATGGCCCAGAGCTCGCCAACCTCGGCTCGGGTACCCAGTATCTTGACACGAACGTGAGTGCCAACCTCAATGGTGGTGTCCTCGTTGTTGGTGAACTGGGGAGGCGTGGCATTGGGATCCCATTTGATGTCTTGGGGGATCAACTTGATTGGGGGGGGTTTGTCAACGTCTCTCTGTCTCTCGGCCTGGCGACGCGTGGACTATTCAATACTACTTACGTGGGTTGAAACGAAGATGCGCAAGGGACCAGCTTCGGCGAAGAAGCCATGCTGGTTCACAGAGACAACCACGGCATCCACCTAGACAGATCTAGTAAGAACGCAAGAAAACAACAACCCGCGCGCGGAGAAGAAGCCCTCACCGTCTCGCCTTTGAAGGGCCGCCAGACAACGGCGCGGTAGCCAACCGTGAACTCTGCGAGCCCGCTGCCCGGAAGAATACGGCCTTCGGAGATGTCAAAGGTGTCCATGATGGAGATGATGTAGTAACTTCCGGTGCAAGTGCCCTCGACGTCCTTCAGAAGCTTGCCGGTTACCAGCTCGTGCATGTTCTTGCCAAAGTATGAGGGATGCAGTGTTACCCTGCGCTCGAGATTGTATAGGAAGAACATGGTGACAAGAGCGGGTCAATAGAGGGTACCGCGTTTTTCGTTGTCTCGGCAACCGTTCGAAAGCGCGTCGTCGCAGTGGCTGATGAGACGCGCGCGCGCGACTGGGGGAACGGATGGTCGAGAGGGTAGGCAATTGCGGGATCGCAAAGGTCGGCGGAGGCCGGGGCGCGCGTCGCGCGTTGGTGTGGAGGAGTCGTGGCAACACCACTCAGGCCCGCAAGTCCATGCCAAAAGAAATACGAAAATACCCAGCGAGATTGGCGATGCGGCGGCGGGTTGGCAGCAGGCTTAGGGAAACCGAGCGACAAGGCGACGTTGAGGTCGAGGGGGAGGGGGATTGCGGTCGAAGGGTGTGCGGGGAGCGCGATGCCAAAGCGAGCGAGGGAGAATTGAGAAAATAGACAAAACTTCAGGGACCTATTAGGGAGAGAGGAAGTGTCGAGAAAGGCGGCCCGCGGACTAGGGAAGAGTCGTAGGGTCGCAACAAAATTGCTTTGGTTACGGACGATGATGGATGATTGGGTTAGAAAAGAGATAACGGTCGGGAAGGCTGACTTGCTGCCTTGGATACGGAATAGGCACAGTACCGATGGCGGCAGTCTGCACGAAATAAGTACATTGTGTACCTACGAGTACTCGGTCGGCCAGCCTTACGCTCACTGGCCGCAGTACCGGGCGCCGCACAACATGTACTAATCTGTACCTCCATTGTGCACGCACCGTGCCTCTTCTGCGAGCATTGGGCACTGGGCACACTGCAACTGCATCGCCGTAGCTTAGGGGTTAGTGATAGCCTGTAATGGGGCAATTAGTGCGTGTAGGCCGATAGCGCCTGCCCAGAGCTACCTAGCCAGATGCGGCATGAGAAACGGTGCATCCGTTTGCATAACTGGGTCAATGCGTGCACTATGTACATTAGTTATGTGCATTGTACTCGGTACATGCATTACTGAGAGCCGCGCTGCTGAACCCGCCTACCCCGGTCGATCGCAAATGGCCTGACTAAACCCTCAAAGCAGTAACACCTCATCCTCAACCTCGGTCAAAGCATCCTACACGGTCAATTCTTCCACATGTAGTTATAAACTTCATCTTTCCTTTCTTGCCTTCGCAGTATAGCTTGGGATACGGCACACACCCAGGAGCACAAGCACCCAGCACTTCGAATACTTGCCCTTGTCTATCCAGTGCCTCGCCGACGCTGCCCCTCGCCTCAGAGCTGTTACCACTCAGAATGGCTCTCAATCTCGAGAAACAGCTCACCTTTGTAGGTTCCGAGACATAGTGGCCTTTCGACACGCCTCGCCGTTGCGCCATTCCCGGCTCCTTTGAGGATGTACCCTGGCGGCTGCTGACTTTATCTGAATCCAGTACGGTGCATACCACGACAACCCCGTCAATGTCGCCATTCACATGGTCTGCGTCCCGCTGATTCTGTTCACTGGTTTCACTCTTGTATGCCGCTCTCTACTCCCCGCCAATCTTCGGTTGACGTCTAATCACCTCAGGGTTCTAATACTGGCACGCTGATTCCACTTCCCGATGCCATAACTATTACGAACCTCGATCTCAACCTCGGCACTCTCTCCGCCCTGGTCTGGGGTGGTTTATATGTGCTGCTAGAGCCGGTAGCCGGAACCATATTAGCCTTTATATGCCTGGGTGCTGCGGCATTTGGCAACGCTGCGCTATCTCACGATCCCACGCGAACAAACCAAATTGCTATCGCGGTCCACGTCATTTGCTGGCTGCTTCAGTTTGTAGGCCACGGCGCGTTCGAGGGTCGCGCGCCTGCTTTGCTGGACAACCTTGTTCAGGCTATCTTCCTTGCGCCCCTATTCGTGTGGCTTGAATTTCTGTTCAAGTTTGGCTACAGGCGTGAACTCCAGGGCCGCGTGGAGAAGGCCGTGAAAGTCGAGATTGCCAAGTTCAGAAGCCGAAAATCCGCCACGGCCAACAAGAACGGGAAGACTCAATGAACAACAACTGCGACAGATAAAAAGAAAAGCCTTGTCGTCAAATTTACAAGCGACGCGTCCTCTCCCCGTCACACCGCTACTCTTATCAAAATCTAAGAGCCTGCGAGAGCAACGTCGCTGGGGGCGCACACCCCTCCGATCACAACTTGAGCCACCCGTGATAGCGTTTGCGAGCCAACTGCGATGTATCGACCGGCTGATGGTATCGCCGTGGTGAGAAGTCCTACTTTTGTACGGTAATCAGTTGTCGATACCCCTAGTGCGATCACCTCAAGTCCATATAGAGAGCGTGTGCTCGCTAATTTGCTATACCTAATGTCAAAGATTGTATATAGTATATATTATATCATGAGACGAATTACAGGCTATACATGCCTCGGTTTGCTCGCAGTGGGATTGTCAACACGTCATACGTCCAAGGGCCATTGAAATTAGATCGGGAGTTCTCTACCCTCTCGCGTCTCCGGCTCCTGGACGTGAGTCCCGAGTCTAACTAACCATACTGAAGAAGCTACGCTGGGATTGTTGAAAAATTAACTACAATGCTGAACGCCGAGACAGAGAACCAACCAATACTTACCGGAACCGAAGAAGCGACGGATACGCGGGCGCACGAGGGGGAAAGCCTGGAAGAGGTAAGCGCTTTCTGTGACTTACTTACGAGAGCGATGCTTCGTGTCCACGGGGGGCCCGCTGAGCACCTTGGCAGACTTGCACACGAACGAGACGTCCGAGTCCTTGTCTAGGATCCGCTTGTCGATCCAGCTCGCTATGGCCGATTTCTTGACTTGCTTGGGACTGGGCAGCAGGCTGTCTTCCGTTTCGGGGCGGAACGGCTCGTTCGGGTGTCCGGCTTCCACCATGGCGTCTACGTACATGTGCCACGGGGTGCGCGGCTGGTCTGATGTCCGGTTCTGCTCGGGGTTGCTTGTCGCCGCGGTCTGGGATCTGTGCGTTTCAGGGATGGGCGGGAGGCCGATGGTTGGGGGGAGGCTGGCGGCTCTTTGCGCGAAGCGCCCGGAGTATTGGTAGGTTGCTGCGGGCTGCGCTGGTTTCATCATCGGCGGCGAACCGCCGTACGCGGGTAACCGCTGCGACGGCGCCTGCACTGATCTGCTCTCCGGCTTCTTGGTCTCCCTGCCACGACGTTCTTGCGGTCTACCGCGTTCCTTGGTCGACCCGGAGTCTCCCTTGCGATGATGGCTTTCCTTTCGAGACTGGCTTTCCTTTCGAGACTGGCTTTCCTTTCGAGGATGGCTCTCCTTCCGAGAATTGCTTTCCTTCCGGGAACTGCTTTCTTTCCGCGGTCGCGACGACACCGGGGGTGCCGGGGCCGCCTGGCGCGCATACTCGTCCTTCTTAGCGAGGGACTCGGGGTTATGGTACAGATCGGAAAGCCAGACGCTAGTCTCAACACGCACGACGTCGTGGTTCGACTCCTTCCGGCGATGCTGCTGCTTCTCGGATTTGTGCAGCGCCTGCCTGGCCGCGTGCTTCTGCTCCTCAACAAGCGCGTCCTGCCGCCGTACCTTCAGCGCGCCCTGGCCGACGCCCTGCGCGCTGAACTGGTGCTTCTTCACCGAGCAGGCCTGGCAGTACCCGCTGTTCTGGATGTGGTGCGGCACGACCTTCCCGCAGTTCGGCCGGGTCTTGGCCGGGCGTCCGAAGATGCAGATTAGGAACCATGAGGATTGCTTCTGTTGCTGGCGGTGGTGGGTTGGGCATGGTGTTAGGGTTGTGGTTACGTGGTCGCATTTGGAGAATTGCTGGTGTGTTCTGACGCACATTTTTTGGGGCTTCCTGGGGGTATTGGTTGGTTGGTTCTCTCCTTTTGGGATATTTGCTGATACTTTACCTTTGGGGGGTTTTGCTTGCGCTGGCCTTGCTTTGGTGGTTTGGTATTGCTGAGCTTGAGAACTTGTATCGTTTCTTTTGCTGGGTTTGCTTTTGGGGGTTAATGTACGTCTGAACGGTGAAAACTTACGTTTGGGGGTTTATTTCTGCTGGGGAATCTTGGTGCTTTTAAATCTGGGTTGCTGCTTTGTCTTGTGATGTCTTCCTGAGCGGACATTGTTGGAAACCTCGCGCGCTGTTTTCTTCTTTGTTCTTGTGTTGTGTTGGTTGGAGTCTGGGTCTTCGGAACAATGGGCTTGTTGGGCTCTTGGTAAAGGGACTTGGGCGTGGTGTCTGGGCGTTGCGATATGACAACGGCTTTGTTGAGGACTTGGGCATTGTTTGGGACTTTGGTGCTGCGGTTTCGGGTTCGAGGGGGCGTTGGGCGTAATACTCGTCGGACTTTGAATGAGTTGTCTGTCCTCTGGTTCAAGGCTAGTTGCGATATGCCTTTGCCTAAGGCCATGCGATGAGGGGCTTTGCTTACTGATCTCTTGATCTGGGTCAGTTCGTTGCTCTTCAACAGCGATTCAGTAAGGTCGGTCTTCATTCCCCCGTTCTTTTCAATTGTACTTGACCCTTTTTTCATAAAAGTGAGAGGAGTTACTACAAAGTAAGGCACTTCCCGAACCCTGCCTAAGACAACGGCCTTTGGATCATTTCTGGGTACATAGTGCCAATGGTTCGGTTCATTACGTACTCCCAGTTCCGGAAAAGAAAACAAGAAAGGTTCTATGCATAAGCGAGCTGTATTGGCGTCATCTGGGTACGTACGCAGTCGTCAGCGCCTAACGCGTTTACTCTATCTATTCAACGGTATACCGGTCCCCGAGGTGTCACCCCGCTGCCGAATATGTCAGACCGGGGTTGCAATCACAAACCTGCGTGGTCTGGCGCTTGCATCGGGGTGTGGATTGATATGGTGGGTGAACGAGTTGCAATCCTGCAGGCTTCGACCGTTGGTCGTATTCATTATTAACATCGGTGTCAAACTCATTTCAGCACGTGCAATACATTGTTGAAGTCCAGAATGATTACTGGTCAGCGGCAAATAAATAGGGGAGGCAACTATTATACTGACGACAAAGGATCTTCGAGTCGCAATGCCGGCGATACCGTCAGGACTCCCGGGTCGGCCCGGTCCAACGACCCACCCCAGCTCCGGTCTCCGGCCTCCCGCGTTGGTGGTACTTGCCAATTGCCAGGTGAATCAAGTTGCGCAACCACGCTTCCGTCCGGCATCAGGAGTAGACCCCCAATCTCCGAAACAGAATAGCGAAAGAAAGGATGGGATGCATTGTATTTGTCATCGTTCATGTTACTACCCCCGCCTGTCCGTAACAACCATTGGAGTCCTGCTCGCTCAGATCAGACGGTAATGATGACTTAAGGATCGTTCCGAAAGCGCCAAGTGTTCACCGACCCCAGCGTGACGTCGTATTCCAAGGGAGATCCGAAGCCGACCATTTGTAATATGAAATATGCGATTGCGAGCTTACGGGCCGGCCGCCGCACCGCCGGACTGAGCTGTTACTGTTATGTTACATGCGCTGCAAGTGTGTCGGACATTCTTGCTTACCACTCCCAAAAGGCCACCATGCCCCTATTTGATGTCGCAGCACAGTTGGGGACACATTGACGCCAGGAACCAATCGAGTTGATTTCTAACGTGGCAATAGTTACTCCCCGCGGCCCCGAAGCTTCATCGACACTCGGCATTACCACCATAATCCGCAACCAATTCTTCCTTTTCCTCGGCCTTGGCTGAATATGTCGCGAGGGGGCCGAGTCGGCGGGAATTGATTCGACCCAAGGCAGAATGCCAAGCGCGTGGTAGGCCATTACACGCGCTACTTGAATTCGGTGTGTAGGATGGCTCACGTAAGAGTATTGGAGACATGCGATGCGAGACAGGAAGTTTCGGCGTCGATCATTTGCCTCGTTTTATCCCGTCATACGCTCGTGAGCTTCCGCGAATAATACATCCAGTTGGTCAAAAGCGATGAGAGAAACCCCAAACATGTATTCTTCTGCTTCACACCACTTCGATGTCCCTAGTGCGTAGAATTGCGTCCCTTGGGATACTAATAGACTGCGACGAGCCGTCGGCCCGGGCAGAGAAAATATGGGTTGCCACGCCCCCGGGACCAGAAACAAGCGCCACGTGGGACTCCTGTGATAGAAAGCGGTTCTGAACATAACGCCTTTTATCAGAGCTAGGAAGCCTTACCATTGGGTAGGTAGAGCCGCCATAATCCAAGCTGCTAGCACTTGCGTCTCCTGATTTCGTCTGGCCCGACCGCAATACTTGGATTGATATGTGACACCATTCTCGTAGTCTCGACATGACTGACCCAAGCTTCATTAGGACTGGCTTATACACGGGAAGGCAGCCACACAGGATCACTGCTGCGATATGGATCTGGGTCCAAAGAACGGTTGGGCCAAATGACACTGCGTGTTTAGTTAGCATTGCTCGGGCGGCTTTTCCACTTTGTGGGTTCCTCACCGTATTCTTCTGACTTTGGTTGATACCCGCGATATAACCGAATGATGTTCGTGATGACGGTTCTGTTATGTCGTGAGCATCCCAGTTTCACGCGAATGCTTGTTAATTTTTACTTACATGCCTCCAAGCATGAAGATACATGAAACAATGAATTTGGTCTTGAAGGACAGGTTCAGATTGGACACGGCTCGGATTGGTAATACCAATATCAATATGTCAATGACCGTCTCGAAGCATCCAATGAGCAAATAAAAGAGATCGAAGTTAAGACATCTTTGGCTCAACGGTAGGTCCCAGAATGAATCGACTGGGGTACATATGAGAAGGTCGACGATTAAGGCTGCCACAAACCATGCAGTCGCCACACACATAGCTATGTTGGACAAGGTGCGATAATTCGGAATCGAGAAGATTCGGCGATATAGTAGGCAGACCGATATTTTAGCGGAGTATAGGGTGAACAACGTTATTGAGAAGAAGATAAACAGAGACTTGGCATTGTCAGAAATGGTCCACCCTGCTGGTAACGGTCGCCACTGGCGTGCATACTTCAAGGAAGGTTGTTCCAGCAATATCTGAAATGCCTTTAAGGACCCCTAAAAAGTTGTCAGCTATTTGGATAAGCAGGTTTTGGAATGGAATGCAGACTCACCCCAGAGCACCGCCGATTGGGCACACGAAAATGACAGCAAGGTAGCTAGAATCCACCAGTCATCCGCGTGTATACCGCTCTTCAAGTTGATTTTGCACCAGAAGCGTAGAATAACGGCGATCGTGGATATAACCGTGGTGAGGGCGAGAGCAACAAATGGACCGGCGGAATATGTACTGCCAAAGCCGGTTATTACATATCCGTCGGCAGTAGATCGGGCAGGCTTTACAGGGTTGTCCATGGTGCGGAGTCGACAGTAGTAGACTGATGTGGTTAGAATATAAACCCGAGGATGCTGGCTAACGAAAAGATATCAGAAACAAGTCCATTGGAATCGGGACGCGGGAGTTGGCGGAGAGATATAATTTCATGGAAGCGCACAGCCTTGCCGCTATGGCCTTCGGACAAATACCGAACTTCCTACACGTAGCATCAGTTTTCATCGGCTTTTATCAACCTGTGCCGCAGGTTGCAACATCACTCGGACTTTTACATACCTGCTGTTCTTGCTACCCTACCCGGGGGGCATTTCAATGCAGGCTGCAATGATACTACTAGTGCAACTTGGCCCTGAACTCCTGGTAGCTCAATTGAATGCCTCAGCCTGTGATCGACAATCGTACCGCAGAGTATGTGGGGTCGACTCCGTTGGCCGTTACAAAACACCATGTGAGAAAAGGCCTAAGCGAGCAACCTCAATGTTGCATTCAACTAGCCTCCATGACTCTGTCTGGCGCCGCGACGCAGCATATAGGAGAATCGAGTAGGTAGCATCGACCTAGCCCCCAGTCCATCTTTCAGGACAAACAACAGTAAACCGTGCATTCTGAATCGGCACGACAGCATAAGAGCCTGGTATCGAAAAACAATACCGAATCGCTTATTAGTATCTAATGGATACGCCGTAAAGAAGGAATGCAACGCAACGAGCCTTTTCTTTAGGGTTTCAAAAGCAGCGTGTCCAGTGTCGCATGAAGCAGAGAAATGAACGCCACTTCATAACTCCCGTAGCTCCCGACCGAGGAGATGTTCTTGCGTCTCTAGACTCAAGTTTCAAGCCATGCCTTTTAACACCTACCAGCCTTGACTCCCACTTAGAGGGATGTCCGTAAGACGTTACGCCCAAGTTCGTTATTACCGTAGGCATGCTACCCACCCTAGGAGTGAAATCCACAGCCTGCTTATGGAGCTCTAGATCGGCGGTTCTTTCTCGCTGGGTTGATGCAGGATCTGCAGTTCAAACGATTGGGTAGAAAAGAAATACCGTCCCTGAGCCGGACCACAACAACGAAAAGATCTAGTAACGAGGCTGGTATCGTTTTCGGCGCCAACCTGGGTACCTCGTTCGCAGGCCCGACACTGTCGGATCATTACCTGCATGTGTTTCTCGTATCGCAAATATTATAAAGCCATATTCAGGTAGACAAAGTGAAGATGGTCAAGCTGGGGGCTTCTTTACCCGCCCTCACATCGCAAACTCTGCAGAACAAGATGACCCTCCAGCGCAAATCTAGAGGGGCGATAAAACATTGGATGCGTGGTATTGCGAAGTTGGAACCCACCACCAACATACGTGGCCGTTGATATGGAGGGATTCGTCGATTATCGGCGGTTTAATGCCTAGAAAGGGTGTTGAATTCGTTATCCACCATCAGAACCCATGACCGAAGGCCTTCCAATGGGCTTTGTCGCACGCGTTTTATTACAACTGCTTGGCGAATTTTCTGACGAGGCCCTTTCTGTCCCGCAAAGACTCCCTCCCAGGCCGGGCAACTAGGCAGTATACCCGCATCATAGCCAACAGCCGACAGTCGACAGTCATCTAATCTACAATCGGCATTGTCGGCGACTGTCGGGCACAGGCCTGCTCCGTATCGCCCTGGCAACTAAACCCCCCAATTGCCCTCATGCTTCGTGGTTTTTGCTGTGCTGTCCACAGTCATCCTGAGTGGAAGTGGCGAGTGAGGAGGATCGGGTACCTTGGTCCTTTCGGGGTTCGTCGGTGGATTTAGTCATTCAGGTTTACTGTACATAATGTACGAGACGGACCTTTTCGACATTGAACACCGAAAACCTGCAGCTCCCGGGGACGTAAAATATAACCTGAATGTTGTATTGGTAATAGTAGATGTAAATCCACGGGCCGACGCCGGGACTTTGGGGTGGTTTCTCAGTGCGTGTCTTGATTCTTTTGGTGCCAACTTTCGTGATGTTGCTGTGATTACCTCAGCGCTTCAAGTTGTAATGTGGTCGGTATCTCTAGGTAGGTACGAAGTATGCTGTGACTTTACGTCACGAATACCAGGTAGATAACCGAGTAACAAAATCCATCTGCAAAGGAATGGATAGCATCTGGGATCCCCGTCGTTGTCTCACTGAACGGCCTTTTTCGCGCATGGGTGTGTGGTTAGTTACGATGTGCCTCCCGGGTTAACTCCTCTCTTCGGGCCTCTTGGACCAGTAAATCGGAAGAGCTCCAAGTTGTTGCATTAGCTCCAGGGCCAACAATACGGGATTGGCTGCAGCAACCTTAATGTAGGCGACCTGTGCTCCCATTCCCAGCAACGCCCCAGACTCTCTGGAATTACGTATCCACAGAGAGCGTTAGTCATGCACTTCCCATGCGGTCCACTGCTGTGATGCTGGATTTGTAATGAAACATCGCACATAGCACTTTGCTGTTGCGGCTCGTGAACGTGACGCAGTCATATATGATACAAGTGGCGGTAGATATGCGATCGGGGTGCCTCGGTGTAGCTTTTCTTCCAGCTAAGATATAGCATCAATGCTGCTCCCGCCATCCTTGTGTCGTTACATGGAGGGAGTGAGGGCTTCGCTGGATAAACCCGAATTATATCTTGACCATGCCAAGGCAGATGGTATATGTGAGCAGGTGTATGCGAGTAGCCACCTTTTTTACGATGTTCTCGTATACGGGTTTCGGTGATAAATTTTGCCCCATAGGGCGGAAGCATGCGTCGAATCTTGGTCAGCCTGTGGAAGAGTCGTGGCCCGAACTTAAAAACACCTGCCATCCCCCGAACAAATCCTCGCTCGTGAGTGTCTTTTTGGCAAAGACGAAATATAGTAGCCACCATGCCCGGCTAAGGGGCATAGCGACGTATGTGTAAGCCAACGTACGTCAGAGGTTTCCACGAAGGCGGCCTGTTCAAGAATCTTGGATTATACTTACTAGGTATCCAGTCCAGGTAGATCGGTCGAGATATTAGTGGTGGTCGTTTGCTAGGCCACCTGCGTATATAACTCGAATCTGTCACTATACGCTGGCTTGGCCCTCCTTTTCTCTCCTTCTCTTCCTATTTTGACCAATTATCACTGGCAAAGCACCTACCAATACTTGTTCAAAAACTCGCCAAAAGAGATTATTCATCATGAGACTCAACATTGCTACTATCGCCCTCGCTGGGGGGGTCGCTGCTCGCGAAACTGTCATGCCTCGAGATGCCACGACTATCACAGGCTTGCTGACAAGTATTTTCGATGCCATGGTCGATGCCGACAACCATGTCCTGGAGTTCCAGGGCGGTGATCCAACGGTTCTTCGCCAATCCGCTTTGAACCTCCACGATGTCATCCAGAACGGCATCACGGTATCACAAGAAATGGAGCCGCTCACCGGTGACGATGTCATTGCCATCTCTGGTATCTCGCAACAGTTAACGCAAGTTGGTTCCAAGTTTCTGTACGATCTCGCTGCCGCCGCCGGGGTCATTGCGGCCAACGGACTTTGCGAGCATGCTTATGATTTCACCGTTAGCCTCGGTCAGTTCCCCTCCTGAATCAACGACGGGACAGAAGATTGTTGTCTAAGCCTGTCAGTCAGGTTCACTAGGAGCGTATTAGTTTTATCTAACGCCATCTCTAGGCGAAGTAAGTAATGACTTCTTCACGACAACGAAAAGCAAGTTCCCGGCCGAAAGCCAGGAGCGGGCGGCGCAAGAGATCGATGAGACAAATTCCCTATTCGCCATGGTTCAGGGCGCGCTCGCACCCGGCGTGTGTGTCGACCAGGTAGAACCTCCTCAGGCTCCTGCCGCTGAGCCATCGCCCGCGGACTCGGCCCCAGTCGGCTGGGATACTTCCGTCCCAGTTCCCGTTCCCGGACAGGCTGGCAACGAGGCCCCTGGCGGTAGGCCGGCTCTGGTTCCCGCCTCAGAAGGCACCATCGCCAAGGCCAGCGGTGTCTTGGCACTGATGGTGGCGGCTGCCATCTCTTTATAAAGCTTGTCACTGGCAAATCTACCTCAATCGGGATTGTTTAGTCGGAGTTTGTGGCGTTAGGATGGGTTTATGGCAAATTAATGGGTTTCCTCAGGTTGATATACTAGGAAAAGTACCGGCGCAAGGAGTTTCTTTCTTTATACGGAAAATTGGAAGGGATTTGGTTTTCACAATATTTCAGTCAGGACTTTTTTGTTAACGCGTTGACGTGTCTTGAGATTTGTCAGGATGAATACCCAGCGGTGGTTATTGTGGGGCTAGAAACAGACTGCCCAACCAGGACCGACTTCGTTATCAGTTCCTTATCGGTTCCCAGCCAGTCGCTTAGTAATTGACTTCGTATCACCGACGTACAATCCGGCCCGTTTTGAAGTTGAGAGCTTACTAAAATATCACCTACCTACTTACACGCATACCTACGCCAAGCTTGTTCGCGGACACGAAAAAGCAATTATTCCTTTTTATTTTGCGGAGGGTTACGTACGTATTTTGCTTGAATTCATAAACAGGGAGTTTAGGGCCCTTCATGGATTTACGTACCTTGAGTGCAATGTACCTACCTGGTAAGCAACAAGTGCGGGAGGATTCAATTGCGCGGCCCCCTTTTCAGCCCTTTTGAAGGCGCGCCGGTAGTCGACAACAAACCCGCGACCTGATGGTCGGAATCGGCTGAATTCAAAGCCCGTTGATCAGACGTCTCTGCCCAGACATATCGAGTCACCTATCCACATGGTAATTACACTAGGTATCTAAGCATTCATTAACTACCTTTGTCGCCGTCGACGAGCTACGACTTTCAACGCACACTAAAACTACAAGGTAGTTACATGCGTCAACGTCTACCATATGTAGTGGAATCTTATGCCTACTACCTATATAGAGTCTAGCTAATACATGGGTAATAGACCGTAATGCCTATTTGGGTAGCAACATGCGCCGGCATCACGTACGGACTACGGAGGTCGGATATACCGCCCTTCGTAGCTAATCGAGGAGTCAACGATTGTAGGCAGATAATTACGGAGCAATAGGTATTTAGCCTTGGTAACTTCGACTTGGGCTCAGCTCGTCTGGCCATATCAAAGAATTGTTGAAAGTATCTCCCATACACTGGAAACCTCTGCGACAGATACTCTGAGACCTGTTAACTATCGCGGCATTCCTTGAAGCGCAACGGTCCCCAAGCCGGGGTATGGTCCAAGAGAACTGGTTCCGTAAATTATTGGAAACAGAATGGCGCCAGGATGTGCATAATGAACGCCATCATAAGAAGTTTACCCAGTTGGGGTTGACAAGACAAGGTACTCGCGGAGCGGGTTTCAAGACGGACCCCAAACGCCTCCGGCCCGCACCCCGGCTCCTGATAAATAAGGCGTCTCCGTGACGCCTCTCTACGGCTTCATGGCTCTACGACAGCATAAACAGCCATAATATTCTCTATCAAGCCGAACCGAACCCCAACCACACAACATGGTGTCTCTACAGGTCATGCGAGAGTCGAACGCCCGAGTCGGGGATACTCTACCGTCCGGACTCGTCGCCGTCTTCGTGGGAGCAACAAGCGGCATCGGTGAGGCATCGCTAAAACACTTCGCCAAGCAAGCGCGCAAGCCTCGCATATACTTCCTCGGACGCCGCGAGTCCGAAGGCCAGCGCGTGCAAGCCGCGCTCAAAGAACTCAACCCGGACGGCGAGTACACTTATCTAAAATACGACGTCAGTCTCCTCAAAACCGTCGACGAAGCCTGCCGCGACATTCGACGCCGGGAGGCAGCAATCAACCTACTCTTCCTCACCAGCGGAACCCTAGTTTCCGGAAAACGTGAGTTGCAACGAATCTATCTCCGCGGCTCCGAGCCGGATCCGCTCTCGTTGTAGGTAGTTTATTCTAAGCGATTCCCAGAAACGGACGAGGGCTTGCACTACCCCATAGCCCTGGGATACTACTCCCGCACCCGCTTCATCGTGAACCTCCTGCCACAACTCCAGCAGGCGACCGGCCTCCGCCGCGTCGTCACCGTGCTAGCAGGCGGCAAAGAGGGCAAGATCTACAAAGACGACCTGCAAGCCAACCGCGTCAGCCTCATGTCCACCCGAGGCCACCTCACCTCCATGATTACACTGTCGCTCGGCACTCTCGCCAACCGGGCCCCGGACGTCTCCTTTATCCACGTCTACCCAGGCTCCGTGAAGACGGATCTCGCGCGCGAGCTCACGGGCGTCGGGTTCACTATCCTCAAGTTCTTGTTTGAGCCCGTGTATGCGCGCCTGCCGTCGATCCCCATCGACGAGTCAGGCGAGCAACACGTGTATTTCGCCACCAGCGCTCGATTCCCGCCTAGTGGCCGCCAGCGGAAAGACGCCGATGGCGTTGCGCTTGGTAGTGGTGTTGGCGTCGCTGTCGCTGCTAACGGCCGTATCGGCGGCGGTGTTTACTCGATTGACTACGAGGCGGAGGGCACGAGCCAGAAAGTCCAGGATCTGATGAAGAAATTCGTGGACGATAAGACGGCTGAGTTTGTGTGGAAGCAGACCGAGGCGGAGTTTGTGCGAGTCACGGGTCATGTCTCTGTGTGAATGAATGGGAGCAGACTCGTCCGGCCTGGAGATAGATGGGTTGTTACTGGTGGTACTTTTTCGGTTATTCGCTTTTCTGGACTCTGATTAGATACTCACTCTACTCCATGAGTATAAGACAGTTAGATAACCCCCTGAATAGCAGGTACGGGTTGCTTCACAAGAATGTTAAGTTTTAATTGATAATCATCTCTAAGCACCGGTCTTACGACATATATGATGTGCATCCAGCGCCGTTTTGAGAACACCATCACCAACGGGCCCGGATACTCAACGTAGACAGAATCAAGTAATATGACAAGTAAAGCAGAGGTATAATACTGGTATGTACCTAGGAAGCATGATAATTCACTTTAAGACCGCGACATAATCAAAACCACCAACTCCGAAATTCACCAACGCCGCCAAGAACAGAACCCGCCCACCAATACACACAACTACAAACCATTCCGGACAGAAGGGAATACTTCAGGAGACAAGGAAAATACGTTCGACTGCCTCCCAGCAGCCTGCTCCAGACTCACCCAAGCATGGATACCCGTGCCCCAAGCCAATGGCCTGCGCTGCACCGCGCTGACGATCTTCCTGTAGCGCTTCTTGAACAGCGGCGATGCCGACACTGCGACCATGTATCTCTCGATGCGCGCCTGTATCTGCTCGTCGTCACGGGCGTACGCGTTAATCGGGAAGTGCACCGTTCCGACAGTCTGGCCAGGAGCCTTGCTCGAGAAAGCGAAGCTCGAAAGCAAGGGTTTCTTATCGTAGGATGCGAGACGGCCATCGCCCATAATCTCGCAGAACCTTTGGATCTCATAGGGGTCTGCGTGCGGGCAGATAGCGGCGTGCTTTGCCGCGATAACAGACGCCGGTGCCGTTCCGTGGGAAATATACACTTTGGCGCGGGCATGGTCCGCGTCTGGTGATAGGCTGAGCGAGAAGTAAACGACCGACTCGCAGGGCGCCATGGTATTTTCCACGACCACCCACGACTCGGCTAGGCCGATTCGTTCGAAGGCCGCACGGGTCACGGATATGGTGTTGTCGCGTCCGGATGCACAACTGGGATTGAGATAGATCTGCCACTCTGGGCCATCTTTGCCTAGCACGTAGTTGTGCCATGCGGCAAACAATCCCCGGGGATTGCTGGGCATGAATAAGTCCCGGATAATGTTGAATTGATCCAGGGAGACCTTGACACTGGATGCATTCGCAATCCGCTCGGTCAGGCCCAATGCCTCGGCTTGGAGTTGCCTCAGGATATCCTGGCTCTGGGCCCCTGACGGCTGAGCTTCAATCAGGAATTGTAGCTCTGCTTCACCAGTCTTCTGATCAAGCACGACGGAATACTCAAAGGGCGAATGGTCGTTACTAACGTGGGACACCCATTGCGACGAGTCGATGTCTCGAGGCAGCAGTGACTGGCCCCAGCCCTTTGTTGAGATATACAAGGCATCAAGTAATTGACTCGTTTCGGTGTAATCTTGGTCAATCGCTCGGGACAGGTAGGATACTTGTCGTTTTGCCTCGTTCAGGTATGTCCCCCTCAAAGTCTGGTCGACCGGGATGGGCGTTAAGCCAGCTGAAAAGTGCCGGAGTCTCATATCCTTGCCCCTGCTAATCTTGACATTGGGTATGGAGTGTCTCCGGTTGTGCAACTCTTTAATGGCCGCCACTGTGTAATTAATATGTTGGTCGGAAAGCACATGGCGTGGTACGGCAAATCGAACAAGGTTTGGTATCATGCCCTGGACTGCGGGGGACTCTTTGTCCCATTCCCACGCGAATGGTCCCGATTCGAAGGCCCGAATGCCGTGGACTCTGAGAAGTTCAATTGTGAAACCTACGGCTGAAAAGTCGCCGGGGTGCCTGTCACAGCCGTGGAAGAATTCATCCATGTCGATGTAAACTGCGTGACCGCCGGGTGGGGAGAGGATAGGAACACCATTGGTCAGAAGTTTCTGGGCGAAGGATCGTACTTGATTGATGCGGTTCCGAAGGTAAGGTTCCTTGGTAACTTCGTATAAACCAATTACCGATGTCATGATATCTCGCCCACTCACTAGAGTATTAAGATTAGCTTCAGAGACGTTCTGGTCCTTTCTTCTCGTCTGTCCTTCATAGTTGGAAACATCAGAATGCCAAGACTTGGGGTAACTCACTTCCTCCGTAAGAATCGTTGCCATAGAACAAAATCTGGCGCTCCTTTAGGCGAATTCCAATTCCTTCGTAACGCCGAGTGAATAAGCCCTTGTCTCTCAAACTCAGGACACCACCCATGTTCGAAAGGCCGTCTTTCTTTAAACTGATGAGGAACCCATCCACGTAAGAGAACATCTCCTGAACTATCTCGGGGATCGATTTGTTCGAGTATCCAGCCTCGAACTCACGAATAAACCAGGCGTTTTCTGCAAAGCGGCAAGCGTCGAAGAAGAGGGGTATCGATTTTCGCCTCGCCAACTCGGCGGCGGCACGGATATTAGCCATCGATACCGGCTGTGAGGCGGCCCAGTTATTGGTGATCGTTATCAAAATCATGTGGACTTCCGCGGAATGTTCTTCCAGAAAGGCCTCGGTTGCGGCCACATCTAAATTACCCTTGAAGGGATTGTGCCTACCAATAAGCTCTTCAGGGAACGGATCGGTAAGCCCAGGTTGAGTGAAAGTCTCGAGGGAGAATCCCGCCATCATGGCATTGGCTCTGGTCGTATCGAAGAAGCCATTACTTATCAGCACTCTCGTTCCGTGAACGGATTTCTGCGGTTGTTCAGCTATTACGTCCCTGAGAGTAGAAAAGAGTAGGTATTCGGCGCAGCGACCTTGCGGGACAATGAAGAAATTGGGCCGTTCAAGCTGATGAGAGCCGCCATTGACGAAGCCACCTTCGTAGGGCTTGAGGAGCTTACTTCTGTGGAACTCGCCGTCGGCTGTTCCCGCCACGATGGCGTGGGCGGTGTACTGCCGGTGGTTGCCACGCTCGAAGACATCTCGGCACGTCTCAAGAAGGCAGTAGTATCCCCAGTTGCGGCCATAGCTCTCATCACCCCGAATTACTAGACTTCTTAGTTAGCGAAGCATACAGCATAATTTCGATATGGTTTGGGCAATGTTTGCTTGAAAAAAGTACATAGCAGATAAATGGCACCTTACAGGCTGACCATTGTAGGTCGGTCATGGCCGAGGTGCCCGAGTCTGACAGATAGTCACAGGCAACAAGCGCAGCCGGAAAAGCAAAGATGTTGTATTCGACATCTTTCAGAACTTTCTCGCGCTCCTCGGTTGTAGTGTTCAAGAGAGACCGGACAACTAACGCCTGATGAGTGGGTGGATGAAGCAGAGGACTCGAAGACAGTGAGGAATCCATTATGGATTGCTTAACGTCAAGATCTAAACGTGTGTGGGGGGGTACTCGAAAGGGGAAACAAAGGACGTTAATGTAGTAATTGCTTTTGGTAGGATATCAAGTCAACGTGATTTTATAAATATGGCACTGAAACCGATCGATAGTAGGAGCCCTTCTAGGGATGACGGTGAGCCTTGTGGCTTGTGATGAACCATGCCACTGCGACGCCGGATAGCCACTCCCCACCACATGACTTTAATCTCCAACTGTCAGTATTTTGGTTGAAGGATCTGGGTTGGGGACAAGTCAATGACCGATCCTGGGAGTCCCAGAGATGACAAGTTACGGTCGACGGCCGTTGAATCTAGCGTGTTGTAGTCCGATGTATGCCTCTCTGGGATTCACACCCAAGTGAGCGGTGGAGGCACCTACAGCGATTGTGACAGCCTCCGAGGCGTGCTTCTTCGGAGTGGCTTGACGAGCAAGTGATGCTCGAAGGATGTGATCGATCTCACAGCACATTTCAACATCTACCAAATGGAGAACTCCTCATAGGCCTACGCGGTCGGATGATCGAATCCTTCGGTGAGCCTGGGGATAGTCAGACAGCACAGGACCATGTCTTTGTAAGCTAGCCATTTCGCCTTCCTCATGAGACAGGGGATGCCGAACGACGACGCCACGACGTGCGATGTAGGGCACAGCCGTTCAGTGTGGACGGGCTCCCAACGAAACCTGCTCCGTATTAGTGGACTCCGTAGAAAAGCCACATATTACGAATTGCAGGAACATGGCTGTACGCCATCTCACGTCGAGCATCCCAGAAAAGAGTCATTCTGCATGTCGGCGGCTTGTAGTTCCATCGAGACGCTCAAGACGGAAGGATGTCAGTATGTCGGCGTATCCAATGTCACGTCGTGGAGGAGGGCACCCCCAGTCGCCAAGTCAAATAGACAGATGCAAGCGATGCCAGGCATGCCCTTACACAGCAGCGCGCATAGTGGCCATGGTGTAGGTAGGTAATTCCCGGGTTGTGCCATGGCCCATGAGAGGCAACAAAAAGAGTGCCGCTATCTGCGGGGCCTCAAGGAAACCCAGCGCCACTCACACAGCAGCAACAGCACCGATCGCGGCCTCCAGGGTTCGTCCTCCCCCTCTGCGTTCGTGTTAAGAAAGTACGTGATCGCTTAAATCATCCGAACTTGCGCCTCGTCACTCATGGTGGATTCGAACACAAACCTTGGAAAAGATTGAACGTCCCGCCCCGCTTCACCAGGAAAATGAAGTGGAGCGTGACGCGGTCCTCAATATAAGCGCTGATAGCTACCTAATGCTAATAAGAGCATACCTGGGACTTATATGCACTTACAAGGCAATTGATACTTGACAAATTGCATAGTTAGGGTTTATAGCAGCGGCAGAGTTCTCGTTTGTATGGCGATGATCGCAATAAGGTATTCGCTTAAATTGCAAACCACACAGCGAATGCATACCTATGTATGGCGCATGCACTTACCTATTACAGTGCTTCACAGAATTCACGGTACTTCCTCCCGCACCAAGACCCGGTGTGTCCAGAAGTACCCCGCTGGTTTGTCACCCCGCCTGCCAAGCACATCGCTTCACCACGAACCCTCCCAGAGCAGTTCACAGGCGCCGGGTTTCATTCAGGACATGGTTCCATCCACGTGTTGCGACACAACATATTACCAACATATTACTATGCAACGCACACCTACAGTGCTTTCCAGAAGTTCGCCATCGCCAGACTCGCGCGTGTGCCCCTCGTGGCATCCGGCCCGACCAAGGTACAAGTGAGGCCGGTACTGTCGGCTTTCCCTTACTGGAACAATAACTTGCATTCACCTTCTGCTACCGGCTTCGCGTCGTGTCTCAACTTTTGAAGTTAATATTTCCCCGGCCTACTGGTACGTCATACCGAACATGACTATAAGAAGTACATGCGGTCATATCAACTCCGGATCAGAGACGGAGCTTCAGTATGTATACCCGAGTGCCAGTGCCGAGACCGTGACCCACCAAGAGGTGATACATATTCCGGATCCCGGAGATATGCCCGGCCAATGATTTAACATATTTTAAGACGTCGCATAGCATACGTCTCCCCTGAATAGATACCGGTAGATATAATGCAGATCTTCTAGGTAGTCGTTGCCCGAGACTACCGAGCTTATCTCCCGACCGAGCGCGCACATACAGTCTCCGAGCTCGGCGAACCGAAACATCTCCAACTCGAGACTGTAGATCGCAAGGAAGAAGCCGGAATGTTTAACCTGGCCCATTACCTAATTATCCGCTTATCTAACCCGGGGAACTCGAGGCATAACAAACCGGGATTGTCTTCAATCAAAATCGTAAGAAACTCTTGTCGCACGTGTCTCGTCGCTGAAAACGCAGAGCCGCCGCCCTCGCCCCGCGGGTTGGAGGTGACACCGCAGAAGGCGTAACTATGTGGAACGACACGCGTGTTTATTATATCGCTCGACCATCCCAGGATCACCACTCGCTTAGATCCCCTGTAGATGCGTTCGAGTAGGTCAGGTGGGTTGAGCAATGTGGTGGGTTGAGTAATAGTATAAAGACGTCCAACGGCTTTTGGTGCAGTAGATATCGGTCGGTGATCAGACAGGACTACGGGCAACTGTTTATCGTAGTGCATCTACTTGACGAGGTCGACATAATTCAGATACGTCGAATATCAGAAATCTGTCGGCTCTCATCCGAGACGAGACTGATCTGTAAATGTCTCAACAGATCCTATCCGTCTTGTCGACAGGGAGAGTCTGCCAAAGCTCACTGAGTCTGATCAACATGGTTAGATTCGCCACAAACAGACGAGCACTTTCGTTTCTAAAGTCATATTGCTATTCGAAGGACGCGAGCGTCATTGCCAGCAAGGGATCTAAGTGATCGGCTCGACTTGGTGATCGATCGGCTTTCAGAGCGTCTG
The DNA here is from genome assembly GCA_028637635.1 of Xylariaceae sp. X802. Classification (NCBI taxonomy): domain Eukaryota; kingdom Fungi; phylum Ascomycota; class Sordariomycetes; order Xylariales; family Xylariaceae; species Xylariaceae sp. X802. Next base: position 474,763 of record JAJFDH010000010.1, on the reverse strand, counting down.
TCTCCTTGATCCGTTGCCACTCAATCGCTAGATCCCGGAGTATAAGTGGAAGGAATCCAACGTCATTTGATTCGCAGTCTCATGGGACGACCCTGCAGACTTCTCAGAAGCTATGAGATGCGCTCGAAGATCGAAGCGAATCGGAATCGGGGTGTGGGTCTCCTAATTATACGCAGTATACGAGATGGTTAAAGGATTGACCTCGTAACACAGTGAAGTCATTCTCTAACGAATATGTAATTTTCTTCTGAGTATATGGTATAGTTTCGAACGATATCAATATATTCCATGATCGGGCCCTGTGGGGAGATGAACCATCGACTCGCCTATGTATGAGACTCGATTAAGCCTACTTGATCTAATCGGAGTCTGATACCAGTAATGAGGGCACGTTGCTCGTGATGTGAACTTAGGTGTTAATCACCGAAAAAGCACGTCCACGACGGCGTCACCCCAGAGTCAGCTTCACAATCTCAGCTACTGTGACCAATTCTCTAATGAGTTCGAAGACCAGACTACGTGGACAGCTCCCCTTAAAGCCGGCCCGTTGTATAATACAAAATGTAGTCAGAACACAAATGGACGGTCATGCACGCAAACCTTCCAATAACGCAGATGTAAAAGCCCATTCTTCAAAACGCCGATTCAACCCCGAGAATAACAGATCGGGATTGCTGAATGCATTACTCCTCCTCATAATCCGACGTGATAACCACTCTTTAAAGACATACCGGATCGAAAGCCATGAGAGCTCGACATGGCGAATTGCTTCTATTGTACGGTTCCGAATTCCAGCGCCTTGCCTTGAATTAATAGGCCTATGATGAGACCGAAAAGGCCCAGAACCGAGCTGAAAATTTCGATGACGAGAATCCTGATGAAACTGCAGACGCTAAATTAGCTAGTGAAGAGGGACGCGATGTATCTTCTGCAACAACGTACAGTGAAGCATCGGCGGCATCGGCCAGGGCAGCACCACTGCCATTGACACCAACGGCAATACCACAGACGAAATTGCAACCTCCGACGGTCAAACCAGCCCAAAAGAGGGCATATCCCGTGTAGTAGCTATTGCCGTCGAGGAGGTTATCGCCGGTGGTGTAGCCGACTTTAGAGGAGAAGATGATGGCCATGATGACACCGTAGATGGCGACGACCTCACAGAAGATAATAGAGACCAAGTTTTTTGTTCGGATTCGTGGCGCTTTGACACCGGCGCCAAGGATGGACGAACCCGTAATAAAGATACCCCTGAAAGACGGGAAGTTAGTCGATTAGATTGTGCGGTCAATGCGGACTAGGAGCCAGGTCCATATCGGGATTCATATATAGCGCCGTTACCATATTGCTCCGTCTACCGTATTGCTCTGCCACCCAAGCTACTCAAACACATCGAAAAGGGGTAATATGAGTGGCGCCCCTGAGCGGCAGAACAATACCATAGGCCGAGCAGCGAGGCAGACATATATGTTTGTGTAGAAATGGAAGGCCGTACCATGCTGCACCCACAACCGACAAGCCTATGCAAAGAGCTATTCCTGTGCTAGCCCATGCGTATGGTGATACTGATTCGAGAAAAGCTCCAACCTATTGTGTACGCTTGTCAGGACGAAACGATCTCCGAGTCGGAAGTGTAGGTCCTGGGTTGCACACGCACATTGAACGCTTCGCCACTGCCGGTAAATAGCATATCTGGAAGACAGGCAGAGATGATTAGCAAGTCAACAAACAAGCATTCTATCATGCGCCATAACAGCCGTCGCCCCCGCTCAGCGAGGGTAAATCAATCCGCGAGGGTGCGTGCACATACACAGCCCGACAACCGTCAGAAAAGACGTGAGGGCCCCCACGCCATAATTGTTGTAGCCCATTTTCGGTCTCGTACGTATGCTCGAGTCGAGATGGCGAGGGACGTCGGCGGAAGATAGCGTGGTATGGACGTCGTTGGGTCGGCTCATGGGAGCTTCGTCGGCTGGTTGTATGAAGCTGTCAACACACGAGGTGGGTTCGTCGATTGGGGCACCTGGCAAGGACCTCGAGCGGGTTGATGTGATTGGCAGACATCGTCGAATGGATCCACGCCTTTGCGCCCCGGACTGCGTCTGTGGCTTGTGAATAAGTGTGGCTGTGCTCGATCCACTAGTTACGTAATTTATTGTGGGTCCCCGACAACGCTCTGGCAAGAGCTTGGGCAAGTCATGGAGGGGTTCATTCAAAAAAGTCGATCTGAGGCACGATACACTCCTATTCTGCAGAACCCCTCCTTCACGTTAGACACCTCACCATCCAGAGCGTGTCCAGACCACAACCCGCCAAACTGTCTCTCTTCCGGGCCATTTACCCTCTAACAAGAGGTGTTGCGAACATACGAAATATAACCATGGCCGCTCTCGAAGCCCAGAAGCTGTCGTCCACCGAGGAGACAGAGGTCCAGCAATGGATCACCACCTCTGAGCGCCTCAAGAGCTCCCCTGCCGATGCCTCCATCCTCGACAAGCTCAACACCCACCTCACCTCCCGCACCACTCTTCTGGGCGCCAAGCCCTCCAAGGCAGACGTCGCAATCTACGAATCCCTAGCCCCCGCCGTGAGGTCGTGGACTCCCGAGCAACGCACCGGACAACAGGGCTACCCCCACATCGTCCGACACCTCGACTTCGTGCAGAACTCGGGCATCTTCGAACTTCAGGTCAGCGATGCCAACAAGATCAAGGTAGACCCGGAAGAGATTCTCTACGTCAAGCCGCCCACGGATGCCAAGGCCGAGAAAGAGCGGCTGAAGAAAGAGAAAGCTGCTGCTGCCGCCACTCCAGCCGGTGAGGCCACATTAGTCGACCGCACAAAGGCTGAAGTGCAGGCCGTAGTAGACAAGGTCGTCGAGGCCAAGGATGCTGTAGTCGCCGCGGCCGGTGCCAACGAAGCCAAGCCGAAGAAGGAGAAGAAAGAGAAGGCGCCGAAACCACAGAAGGCACCCGCCGTCACCACACCGCCGTCGCCTCATCTGATCGACCTGCGCGTCGGACACATCCTCAAAGCCATAAAGCACCCCGAGGCCGACAGCCTGTACGTTTCCACCATCGCCATGGGCGACAAGCCCGGCACGGAGGACACGGAGGAATACGAGGGCCAGGTCTGCCGGACGGTGTGCTCCGGCCTCAATGGACTGGTGCCCCTGGAGGAGATGCAGGGGCGCAAGGTTGTCGTGGTTGCGAACCTGAAGCCCGTCAAGATGCGCGGTATCAAGTCCTGCGCCATGGTGTTGGCCGCATCCCCGAGGCTAAAGGAGGGTGAGGCGGATGACCACAAGGGGCCCGTCGAGCTCGTCACACCGCCTGCTGACGCCAAGGCTGGTGAACGCGTGTGCTTCGATGGCTGGCGTGGCGAGCCCGAAGGCGTGCTCAACCCCAAGAAGAAGATCTGGGAGACGTTCCAGCCGGGCTTCACGACGACGGAGAACCTCGAGGTCGCGTTCGACGGGAGTGCCGTCGAAGCAGCAGGCAAAACCGAGATCGGCAAGCTGACTACGGCAAGTGGCGGGACGTGTACAGTCAAGTCGCTCAAGGGAGCTACCGTGCGATAAAATGTGTAAAATGATAGATGGCATAGCAGAGCGTTGCAGGACTCTAGTCTAGGGAAGAAAGGCTGCGGTATACATTTGGGCCGATACTAGAACTGAATAGAGTTATCTGTACTCAAGAACTATGAAGACCGTTTCAGATTATCCTATCCTTCGTTGTCATTCCTTGCTCTTCGTGATATTGGAACAGTAGTACGAAGTATCTGGTGAGGTCGATTCACTCAGCCGGCATACAGCGCATCGCGTAAACACCTCGTAACGGTGCTTGTCGCGGAACAAGCGACTATCCCGCCAAATAACCGACTAACTAAACGTCAATGACAGTTCTGACAAGCAGGAAAGATACAGGTCTCATTCTTACGGTTTGAGAGCCAAGCATAGCTAAGCAGGAGAATATATCCTACTCGCCAGCCCATCGGGTGTAGTAGTTATTGCCTTCTTGTCTAATACTTAACGTAAAACGAACCGGGATCTAGATCCGGGGTTTTGCGATGAGCTTGTCGAATACCTAACTCTAGGACAGTACTGCCAAACATCCCATTCAAACCCCAAAGCCAATGACCTTAATTCAATACCACGTGTCGGCAAGATCTCAACCAACAGCTGAGACCAGTGTAGTAAACGAGAAATACCCAGCTCACAAGTCCAAAGAAGCCGATAAACACAAGAGCTTGGCTGCATGGGTATCATGAGGTCAGGATCTAACTTTCTAGCTTCTAGATAGAAATCTGCCCTTCGTCTCTTAAGTTCCTAGTATCTAGAAATCCTTCTTTCTAGAAATCTTTTTCCCTTCGTCTTCTAAGAGACCTATCCAATGACCTGCATTCTCATCATATAGACATGCATCATTGTCACAAGGTCTCGCGATCCGCATTTTTCCGAGCCCCGTCCGTGTTCATAAGTACATCTTATACAATACATCCGCGACAACGATTTCGCTGCTGACCCTTTATAATCGCGCTCCAGTCCGTATGTACAACGCCATTTAGTTGGCTATCGCTCATGAGAAGAAATATTTGCTGCTCTTGAGCTCCTTTATGTCGAAGGTTCCCTATAAAAACGCAACCACGTTAGTCACAAGACCGGCCGAGCGTTGACAAAGGACGACGAAAAAGTATGTACCTTAGATGGGATGGGCGGGAAAGTCAGGGGGAGCCAGAACTGGAAATATTCTGTCCTTTTTGTCTTTCTGGTAGAAGCTGCTGTCATTTGCTTGAAAGTCGCTTCGAAGTGAGTCACGCTCATTAACTTTTTCATCTTCTCTGTCTGCTCTAACACTTCGGCTGGCTGGAAGTCTGTTGGGAAGTTTCCAGACGCTTCAGAACTTCCTTCAGCCTCGTGGGCGTCCTGAATCTTGTCGGCTTCGTCAGCTTCACTGGCTTCGCCGGCGTCATCGGCGTCGTCGGCCTCGTTGGCCTCAGACGTGATGTTGCCTAAGACGACTGCCTCCATTTCTTCGTTGGACTTCAACTGCACTGTAGAAGAATATTGCTCGAAAATACTGGCAGGAGTCACCATTGCCCGTCCCTCTTCCACTTCCTGAGGATCTGAAGAGGCTAAAAGCTTTTGCCGTGTGTTTTCTTGAAGCAGCTCTTCTAGCATGCCTACCCGATGCTTTATTCGCCAAGCCATTATTGCCTTGTCCACCTCCCCACCTTTCGGGGCTCTAGCAAGGTATAGAGATCCTTTATACCTGGCGTCAAATTCAGCTGCCAAACGACCGATGACATCCTCACTGTGGATTCTAATGAATGCATCACGTAGCACCCGATTCATCACATCAATATCGGCTGCATGTGTCCAGAAAGAATCGTGTACAGCAGCGAATGAAAGGCCCAATTCGTCACATTCCAAGGCAGACAGAATCATATGGCTCGCATCGAGTGAGTGGATGAAGTTTGGGGGGAACCCTTGGAGTTGTTTCCGTCGGTTAACCGGGTCGGACCGCTCAGGAACTTGTAAGGTGAGATCCTGCAGGCAAGTAGCTATTACCCGGCTGTAACTCTTGCGGTACGGCTGGACAATGGGCATACGTAGAGGTGTGGTCCAGACGATTGTGGACCTAAACTGGCTAAGAATGTCGTCCATAGTTAGACCCTTTTTAGTTTTCTTTTTTATCTGTGAAGTAAACTTCTTGGCTTTAGGCTTTGGAGCGTCCGAATCTTCGGCGGTCGGATCAGGCTCTTCTTTCTTTGCCTTAGATTTCTTGGGTTTGGCCGTTGAAGCAGCCACTCCTTCGGCGGCGATTCGATCAAGCTGCTCCGGAGTCAACGCACGGCACACCCGTCCAGCACACTCGCCAAGCCAGTACTGGATATCATGCGCGCCACGAAACATCGTGGATAAAGCCTTGAAGATCTTTGAGGCAATGTATACCGCGAGAAAATGGACATTAATGCCAGTTTCATTCTCGATTTTTGGATATAAAGCCTCAAGTTGCTTCAAAACCTGAGCTTTGGCGCCCATAAAGGTAACGCCGTAAACATTGGTCATGACAGTTTGCTTCACGATTTTGCGGCTGATCTTACCATCAACAGCCTTGGCGATGATGTTACCATCCGCTACATCTACCGCGATCTGCTCCTTGACGAGCTCAGCAACCGCAGAATAAACGTCAGCAGGGCGATCAGAAGGCAGCAGATTGACTTGCTCGGCGCCCCAGCGATCACCGCCCAATGCTGCATAATGCTGTAACCCGTTGCATGTGCCGTCTTGGTGGACAGGAAGGTGAGACACGAATTTCTTGGGATCTGGGGAGTCAAGCGCTGCCTTCAACTCGAAGCAAACCGCTAAGCATTGCCACGGATCCTCGGCCTCGAGCCACCACCGTCTCCCTGTTAGTGGATTTGCAACCGAGTCGGCAATATCATCGAAATGGTCCGTAGCAAAGGCCTCCCGTTCTTCGAGGCTAGCCTTGTCGTAACCAAAGACGTTTGCTAGGTGAACCTTCAACCAACGAAGACCATTCTCCCCGAGCTCTTTCCCTTTGGCGAAACGTAAAATACCTCTCACGTTGTCTGCACCCATGTGATTCAAGTAGGCTGGAATTGGATAGGCTCGTCCTCTAAAATCCATGTTGTGAGGGAAATAGAATGTTTGATCTCTGAAAGCTCTAGCGATGTCCAGCTGGAAGTTCATGAAACATCGCTCTGAATGCAAGCCCGATTTTTCATTCTCGACGATTTTGACACGCCGCAGCCAGTCCCTACGAACCGTTGGGTCATCTGAATTATCTGGCTCTTCGGGTACCGGCAGGTCGGGATTCAGGGGGGGGATATTTGCTATTTGTTCTCCGCTGTTCCATGCCTCGAGCATCACTTCGAAGACTGGCCTGTTAATCCGCCAAGCTGTCCGGCCCAGCACGTCCAGTCCCTTGCACACCTGATCAAGATCCCCTCTGTCAAAGGCCGCTTCCGCATAAATCCTTTGATCTTTCTCGCCATTCTTGACGCGGACGAGATGAGAAGTGAATTCAATAAAACCCCCTCGGTCGAATTTAGTCCAGGGCTGTGGCTCAACTAACATCGGCAAGTGTCTCGCAAGGAAGTCGCCTCGAGGCTCTCGCTTCATCAGATCGATCAGGAATTTATTTGGCATAATCACGCCGACCTTTTTCCCCTTGCGGTGTATTGTCGAACGAGCTAGAGCAGGCTGCATCTGGCTGACGATCATCTTGGTTTCAGGATGCTCACGAACAACCTTGATTTTGGCACTGTCAATTAAGGCGGACAACAGCTGGGCTCCAACCTTCGACTTGATTAGGGCCGGCCATGACGTGGTATCGTATTTAGGTGGATCAAGTATGTGTGAGTCCGTTTCGGTGGTGGTGGGCTCAGTAGCTCGCAAGGTTTCGCCGGTGGTAGGCCCAGGCGCATGCGCACTGTCAGTTTGTTGTCGTTGTTGCTGTTGTTGTCGGCGTGCTTTGCGATATTTGGCGGTGCGCGCCGCTGCTTCTCTATGCCGCGCTTGATATTTGATATCATCTTCCACAATCTTGGAGAGATTGTGGAGAAGGGTGGACAGCGGTATCCCCTTATCGGCGCCTTGTTGCGCGAGATTGTTGAGGACACTCATGATAGTTACCGCTGCAAGCCTGGTGGGAGTGGATTGTCTCATGAAAGGAGCATAAATACAACGTTCTACATCGTCGACAGACTTCTTCTCCCGTATTTCTGATTCGTCAAAAAGGGCGAAGTCAGCCTTTAATCGTTTCTCGAGCGAACAGTGCCAGTCATACAACTGAAAGTTTAGTGGATGCGTGGATGTTAGAGTGCTTTGACCCAATTTGGCCAATGCCTGCTGTTCTTCTCTCCAACGCTGAATGGCGCCTTCGACACAGTCTTTTTCTAACCGGCCCTGGAATTCGCGGCGTTGATCAACTGATAGCTTGCTTAAATCTTTTCCTTCAATCTCATTAAAGAAGGACAAAATACCACGCAGCGTTTTCAAGCCCAGACCTTTTTGGGGTACGGGGAGAACCTCTGGAAGAGGTTTGCTTTCGCTTTCGCTTTCGCTTATTTCCTCCGCAATCTCGGAGGGCAGCGCCTCGGTAGGAGGAACTTCTGCAGCAACGTTTGTCTCTACCCTAGAATTCAAATCATCCCCTCCAAGATCCGACGTTGGCTGGTAAATGCTGGTAATGGTGCCAATATCCTGTTGGTTGAGGATGCCAGTGTTCACTATCGGCTCAAAGGAATTGGCGGGTAACAGGTCCAAGTAATGAGTTACTAGTTTCTCAAGGTACTCCCCCCGAGCTGACAAGAGCGAGATCTTCAGCATGCAAGCAATAGTTTCATGATTGTGCGGAAGATCATTTCCCTGTATCTGCACCTCAAACCATTCTTGAAGCGAATCAATGGAAATGGACCCAGGATTGTCGAGTGCGTGGTTGACCCTGGCACGCAGATATTCGTTGTGAACAGCAAGCAGCTCGGCAGGTGGCATATCTCCCTTGGTAGTACAGCGGTCGAGGACAACGGCGGCACGGTCTAGCTTGCCGACGCTCAAACAAGCGTGGAAGACGGATATCATTTCATCAACGCCGCCAGGTACACCTTGTGGCGACATTCTTGCCCGTATTGATGTTTCATCCTGTACTTTGACGTGCAGTGTCTTGGTCGGATCGAAGGCTCGGAGATGGTAGAGCGGGATAGGTGAGGCTGATTGCGTAAAACTCGGGTACATCGAATCATCAACGGCGGTGGCTAATGGCCGGTGCGTGACGGGAGCGTGAAGAGGGGCCGGCCCCGTTTTCCTGGTCCATGGTACGGACTCGGAACGCGTCAGCAAGAGTCGGCGGTTGGTTAAGGGCCTGCCTTGGGAGGGGTGGACTGAGCTGTGCCTCAGTGGTAAGTGTGACCGTTGTGAAGCATGGAGCCGGGCGAGAGAGAGGCTCCTCGGAGCAGACGAGTGACGCAAAAACATCGTGACACGGGGAGAATGTAGGAGCGAGCAATGAGGAGCTCGCAGACCAGGCCCTGCTGAGAAGTGAAGGGTATTATGATAACATCTATGGACGTGATAAAAAGGAGGAATTAACAACCAAATTCCGGCTTTTTACTACGGCGCACGCGACGTGGAGGGGCATGAAGCGGCGGAACGCTGAGGTGCTGTATGCGACTCGGCGGGTGAAAAATGGATAGTCGAAGTGGGAATACTTTTTTTGCGGATGCTTTTTGGAGTTGTGTTAGTTAGGTGAATAATACCTGTTAGTGTATTTTCCCGGCATACCTATAGTGCATATCTCGGTATCATATTCCATTAGGTATGAAGTTCGATTTAAAAGAGGTGGATCAAGCCATGAAACTCGCTATCTGCATGTAGACGGCCCCGGCAACAGGGACTATTTGCTCACTATGCGCATAACAAGTAAATAGATAGTTACCTAGCGAGAGGTTTGTAGCTACTGCATTATGTATCTAACCAACAAGTTGACAGAGGTTATTCCGTCCAGCCATGGATGCCATCTTCGTCACGTACAAGCACTGAGACTCTTCAGGATAAATGTGACGGAAAGGCTGCAACATGTCAGCTGCTCGACCGGCTCTGTCTGCGGCAAGCTGCTCGCACTGCCGTTCTTTTATGCTCAGCCTCTTCATCGGGAATGCAGCTCAACGGTCGGCACCCATCATCCAACCTCCTTCATCGTATACCCACGCCCCTGCTATCAGCGTCCTGCCCATCCGGCGCTTCTCTTCCTTGCCGAAATCAAACAGCCCTACACCAGATGCCGAGTTTGGAAGAACGACTCACGCTTCTGAAGAGGAATCCGAGAATGGCGATGCAGGCGCTCTGGTCATCCCATCGAAGTCTACGGACGTACCCTGGTATCTCCAGGTTGAACCTCCCACGCATGTAGCTACAATGGAACCTCAACCACTACCCGAAATTCCTCCAGACTCCCCACATTTGATCGGCTCTCTTCTGAAATATGCTTCGGAGGAGATCGGCCTTGATGACTTGAGTTTGTTGGACTTGCGCAAACTCGACCCCCCCCCGGCGCTTGGCCCGAATCTCTTTATGTTGTTCGGCACAGCGCGCAGCGAACGTCACCTCAACGTCTCCGCAGGTCGCTTAGTACGATGGTTGCGCGCCAAGCACCGCGTTTATGCTGATGCCGATGGTTTGCTCGGTCCGAATGAGCGCAAGACAAAGCTACGTCGGAAAGCAAGACGCGCGAAGCTTCTTGGGACTGCAGGCACCGACGATGCTGATGACGGCATTCGTACCGGGTGGATTTGTGTGAATCTCGGCACTATAGATCGCTATGGGCCTGAGTCGGCCGTTATCGGCGAGGATGGGCGATTTGCAGGCTTTGGAGTATCTCAAGCCGGTTCTACCATCGTTTTCCAGATCATGGTCGAATCGCGGAGGGCCGAATTAGGGCTAGAGGCGATGTGGACGGAGGCCTTGGAACGTCCGGTCGTTGAACCGCCGAATTCGATTACAACACACGAGGGCAAGAATCCTGCTCGAGGAGGGAAGTCCCGTCGGTTTACACACGAGGACAAGAGCCCTGCTCAAGGAGGGGAGTCCCAAAACCAATGGGATGCCGTCGAAAGAGCCATCCTTCCCAATTTGCACCAGCCCTCCAACGTCTCAGGCGGCCGCAAGGGTCAGTTTTCGGGCGTGGTCTCGGCGTCAAATCAAGCTCGGTTCTTCTCCACTGGGAGGCTGCTAAAAGCATCCACTACGGTAATTGATCCCCTCGATGCATCGTCTCCTACTGATTTAGCACGTCTCCTTACATATGATCCTCACCAAAAGAAGCGTGTACTGAGGCTGCTGCGAGACCAGCTGGACGAAATGGATGCGCCGACAGCTCGAGCCGCTTTGAGCGAACACAATGATGGTCGTCCATCGACAAGTTTCCTTGAGCTCACGGAACTCGCAATGCAGACACTTTCTCCTAAATGGACATGGGGGTACCGCCTCGCCGTCCAACATAAGGCGATTGTGTCAGGGGTCCCAGGCACCATCCAATCACTAACTGATTTACGGTTGCTCGTGGAGGAGCTGCTCATATATGGTATTCAACCAACAAGGGATCAATACCTTCAGCTCGTGGCTTGCCTGCTCTCTTCGAAGGAGATACGGTCGAGCACCGGCCTCGAGCTTGCATTTGACGTAATAAGTACGATGCACCAGCGAAACCAGCCCATCATGGCGGGTGACTTGATAGTCACTATCATTGAAGCTGTCTCAGCGGGCACCGGCAACGAGGCTTGGGTAAACGGGCTTATAGAAAGACTTGAAAAACTCCTATTTCTACCTGACTTGTGGCGCAACGATGAATCACTCTTAATGCGCCTCATGACTGTATACGCGAATCAAAAACGTTGGGACCGCGTCTGGAACGCCTGGGGTGTTCCGCCGAGGTTCTTGCGCCGCCGATCTGGCTCTCTGTATAGTCACGTTCTCGGATTGGCTACCGCCAGCGGTTCAGTGGGAGTGTGCAGCTCCGTCCTCCGCCGGTGTGCCCAGGAAATGAAAAACGAGCAGCCGCCCGTGCTCCCGATTGAGAGAGTACAGCTGGCGATTCTGAAATGCATCTCCGTGGTAGAACCCAACGCGCGGGTCCCTAAAGACGCTGGAGGACACGAGGGCTGGGCTGCCAAAAGAGAGTTCGTCAGGCTGGCCCAGGCTGTCAAAACTACTTGGTAGCCGAGTTGTGTGGTTTTGTTGTACTGGAATGCACACGCATTGGCTTCCTCGGCGAAAGGAGAGTTAGCAGCAATGCGTGATTTGAATGGGTTCGGAAAAGCACATGAGGTCAGGCGCATCAGAATCCATTATTGCGCTATGTTTAACGACACCCAAACCCCAGTATACAAATCAAATTCGAGTTACCGGGTCTGGCCTATCCTTTTAGGAAGATGGAACTCGGGGATAATAACGGGGCGAAAAAGGTGGATGAGAAATTGCTTATCGTGCTTCCGCCAAGCTTTATGGTGGCCTTCCGGTTCTGGAAGCTGCTGCGCCAAGCGGTACTACCGAGGATCCAGAGACATTGAGAAAAGCTTGAATCGACGAGGGGCACGACGAGTGATTAGATGGTACCTAGACTAGAATCTAATCTAGAGAGAGGAGGCGGCATATCTACAACCCACCAACTCAATCAAGCATCCTTTCTCCATCGCATCCCCCCCTCTCCCTGCTCCCAGCCCCCCAAAGAGAGGGGACGGCCAAGATGTAATACCCACGTGGGCCAATTCGAGGTAACGTAGGGCGCATCTCCGCCTCTCTCGTCGTCGCGCGTCCCAACTTCCGTATTTTGATCTCGGTGCCGGCAGTGATCTTCGCTGCGAGGGGTAAAAGGTTAGGTTACTTCGTGGGTTAGACTTCGCTCGCCAAGACGTAAGTGACAGGCGCTTTGTGGCGAACCCCCCGTTCTGGTCTTAGCCAGTAGATACGTTGAGTCGCTTTCTGTCCAATTACCACCTGCACGCACACGAACGATGGGACGGGACTCCATGATGCGCAGATGCTCTGATAACGTACGGGTTCCGGATCGGACCGCTTCCGCTCTTTCAGCTGGTGATATCTCGTTTTTTCGGCCCGCGTGCTTGCCTGGATTAGGTAGGTGACGTCGGCGTCGAAGATGCGGATGCGACAGGCTTTGTGGAAACAGGAAGTGTGATTATAAGAATATATATATCCCACCTCTCTTTGCGACTCCCTTTCCTCCCCCTCGTTTATCCTCCTCGGTATAGATAGATCCAACACGTTACTCACCGTCAACATGGCCCGCAACGCAGCCAGCATCGCCCTCGTAGCCTCCGCCGCCCTCCCCGGCGCGCTAGCCTGGGGCGCAATGGGCCACGAAACCATAGGCTACATCGCGAGCAACTTCGTCGCGGCGGACACGAAGACCTTCTTCCAGGGCCTGCTTGGCGATTCCTCGGACGACTACCTCGCCAGCGTGGCGCCGTGGGCGGATACGTACAGGTACACGACCGAGGGCAAGTTCTCGGCGCCGTTCCATTTCATTGATGCCAATGACAACCCGCCGTCGTCTTGCAGCGTCGACTTTGATCGCGACTGTGGCGCTGAGGGATGTGTTGTTAGCGCTATACAGAATTATACTACTATTTTGCTTGATGGGCGGTATTCGGATGCTAATCATCAGCTTGCTACTAAGGTGAGATGATGGAGTGTCGGGGTTTGGAATTGAGTTGTGCTAATGTGGTTTGTAGATGATTATTCACGTATGTCCTCCTTACTGACCAGTCGGTTTCTTCACCTACAAGTAGCAGGGAAGGAAACAAAGAATCGTCTCTTGAAGTCGGACTGTTGCTTCGCGTGACGGGACTAACACCACAATGAAATAGTTCGTCGGCGACATTGGCCAGCCGCTGCACTGCGAGAACCTCGACGTGGGCGGGAACTCCATCGACGTCACATACGACGGGGACAACACGAACTTACACGCCATCTGGGACACCAACATGCCCGAGGCCATCTCCGGCGGCTCATCGCTGTCATCCGCGAAGTCGTGGGCCGCTACCCTGACGACCGGTGAGCAAATCGTCTTCTCCATCTTTACCCCATTCTAGAAATTTAAACCCTATCATCCATTGCCAAGATCCCCCAAGGCAAAGTAAGCTGACAACTTTTCCAGAGATCAAAAGCGGCGACTACGAGTCCCTCGCAGCCGGCTGGCTCACAGGCCTAAGCGTAGCCACAGCCGACGACCGCAAAGCGACGGCATTGCAGTGGGCAACGGAGGCGAACGCAGATGTCTGCACGACGGTTCTTGTGGGCGGTGTCTCTGCCGTCAAGGACAAGGAGCTCAGCGGCGCTTACACTACTACTGCTACCCCCGTCATCGAGCTCCAGATTGCTAAGCAGGGATACCGGTTAGCTAAGTTCTTGGATGCCATTGTTGCTGCTATGTGAGGATCTGTCTGGTTGGGTTTATTACTTGGATGATTGGGGTTCGTGGTATGGGGATCATGGGTGGGAGGGAGGTTTTTGAAGGTTGTATGTATATACCTAACTTCGCGATCCGGAGTGGTCACCTTACTTTCAGAGAACTACATTCTGAAGAGGGCCTATTACCCAAGAGCCGAGTCTCTGATATATGTATATTGCCGTACCAATGATAAACTGTGACAACACCAGCCGATGAGGGAAAATGCCATAATGCCACGCTGAAAGCATAATATTCCCACCTCATCCAAGTATCAACACAATCCCATAACCCCAACTCCCACCAGCTAAACCAACCCCCTCAACCAGCACCAGCAACCTCCCGAAGCGCATCCCGCAACATAGGAGCAATCTGCTTCCGACTATACCCCACAGCCCCCTGCCTCCAACACCGCCGCAACGAACCCCCCTCATCCAAATCCAACCTGCCCCCCTCCCAAGTCTCCAACCCAAGCAAAGCAGCATTCCTCTCCTCAAAGACCCTCACAGCCCGCACCCCAAAAGCCGAGCGTCCCCAAACAAGCAACTCCCGACAAAACACCCCAGCAGGATCCCGAAACCCCGTCAAAACAACCATCAAATCACCGCCCCCCTCACCCGTCCACGCCTCAAACCCCTTCTCGCGAACAAGATATCCAAACCCCCGCGGTACCGACGAAGTCCCCAAGCGAAGCCCACAAACCTCCCACGCCTTATAATCCTTCCGCAAAACATCCCGAAGCGCCATCCCCCCCAACTCCTCCTTAAGCGCCAGGAACCGCGCGAACTCCGCCGCACGATCATACCCCCAAACCCGGCGCTCAGCAACCCCAGCAGCGCGAACATCCGTCTCCGTAGTCTTATGCGCATCGCGCAACCCAGCGGTATCAACCAAAATACAAGCAAGCCCAAGCCGCGCAAGCGCAGCATCGATATCCGGTTCAGGAGTAAGCCCATCCCAGACCCCCGCGCAATCTTCCAGCACCAAACTAGCGCAGCTCCCGCATTTCCGTATAATCCTCGTCTCGGCGTTCGCCGGGACCACCCCCTCGTCGACGTGGTGATCCACGCACCCGACGACGCGCGACGCGAAGGTCTTGGCCAGGGGTCCTGTCATGGCGTTATGATCGACCAGCACCCAGCGCGTTTGTTCTGGCCGTATATCCCCCACGTCTTCTAGCGTGAACACGTCCTCGCTCCGCACCTCTGCGTCCCGCAGCACGGCGGCGAATTCAGGCCGGAGGGCTAGGTCTGCGCGGTGGAGGTGGCAGATCGGGATATGCAGGGCGCCGCGCGGGGCATACGTGCGGAAGTACGCCAGTAAGAGCGCGGAGCATAGGGAGTCCAGGTCTGGGTTTGGTTAGTTTTGTTCTTTCTGGGTGTGACTGGTAGATATGGGAAGGGATTTATATAGATGAGATGTGAGGGTAGACATACCCGCCGACTCATTCCCCACGACAAATGTAAGCGGTGAGATCCGTCTCGCCGGCGGAGCGGTTAGAGCCGCGCGCGCCGTGGCGAGGAATGTCTTTAGCGATGCCCGTGGCGGCATGGTGAGTGAGATGAAATGAGCGCAACGAATCACCAATATTTAAGCACTGTTACCGGACCCGGCGTGATTATTAAATGCCCGGCAAACCCTCTGACTAGTTAGTGATGACAAGAACTCATCAGACGAGATAAAATTTGTGAGTTGGCGATTGACAATGTCGTGCACGTTGAACGTCGGTCAATATACCTTGTAAGAAGAATGAGTGAGAAAGAGCCCCGCCGCCGTGATTTTTAGTCGCGCCCGTCTTATCCGACTGGATACTGAAGTTATTTGGGTTTTATGGGCTCTTGACGTCTCCTGAACAAGCAACCCAATTGCGCTCAGCACAAAGAATCAAGAACGGAAGTCTAGTTCCACAATCCTACAAATTCTCTTCTCCCGAATGGAAAAAGATCTACAACAATTGTTAACTAAACGGTATCAATTGCGTCATTGCCCAAGCTGCATCCATCCGCCCATCATCAACACACCTTCGTCAAGCCCATGCTGCTAAACTAACTCCAGGGATATCTACAACTCCGAATCAAACACAACTCCAAACCCGCCGGCGCGCCCATTGCACCAAACAACTAGCCTCACACCTCATCCACAGAGCCACTGTCGACACATCGCCACCTATAGTCCCATTCCTACTGGAAGACGAAGATGACGCCCGACCGGTCCACACTGATCGTCATTGTATACGGCAGCTCGAGCACCGCCACATCCAGAACCGAGTCCAGGTGACTTCTAAGCAGCTGGGCTTGCTCGTTGGATATAACCGTATGGCGCGGTGGTTTCTCCCGGCTGCTTGTGCCGGCTTTCCCGCCCTTGCCAGAAACCGAAGTCTTTGAATCCTTAGGCAAACGCTCCACGTTGAGGCTAAGGCCGGGCTGACTGGGTGTGCTCACGGCCGCGAAGATGGGCCGGACCTCCTCGCTCTGAAGACCGCTAAATACGCACGAATTCTCGACGCGGATAATATCCCAGAACCGAAGCTTTTTGTCCGATCCGCCCGTCAAGATGTAACCGTATCGCACGTCTCGCTGCTCTTCCATCGCCCCTGAACCGACCACCATCGCTCGTACCCCGCGGTCCGAACTGCTGGCAGTCGGCTCTATATTGGTCGCGAAATGCCCGAGCATCCCCTCGGGCTTACCATCATCCACGTCCCAGGCCTTGTACTCTTTCGGCCCATCTTTCACACCCCCAGCGCGATAGATCTCTCGGCATTGCGTCTTTTCTAGATCCCAGACGGTGACCTCGCCCAAACCCGTACCGCCGGCTACGCAAACCCACTTACCGCGGCCCTTGACGGGGTGTAGGCTGAGGCGATAGATGGCCGACATACCGGGCAAGCCCCAGCTCTTCAGGCGCACCTTGAAGCGCAGGTCCCAGAGATCCAGGACGCCGTGTGTTGTGCCGAGAAGGAGCCAGTTTCTTTTGCGGTCAACGCAGAAACACGTTGGCGTCCCATGGTGGACTGGATTGTCGAGTATGTACATGAGGGACATGGTGCGCAAGTCCATGGCGAGAACACGAGAGCGATTCGTAGCAAGGATCAAGACCGAGCTAAGCTCCTGTTTAAAATGCTCACACCACACGGCGTATTCGTCCGCCGGAAGCTGGTATTCACGCAGTAGACGCAATCGGATATACTTAGTTGACCCGCTTGAAACTGCCGAATCCACCTTGACCAGATGAACACGGCCATCCGTAGCACAGCTGACGAAAGTATGTGTATTCTCAACAAAACACAGAGCGACAACTCTGGCGCCCGGCGCGTGCTTGTGAGTCTGGCGCGCGCGGTGTGTGACATTCCGCTCAAGGCGTGACGAGTCCCAAATCTTAACACATCCGTCGTCGCCACCAGTGATGAAGAACTGATGATCAGGAGAAGGGACCACCCGATTGATAGCGCCGCGATGCTCTGAGAACGTGGCTACTAGCCTGCCAGTCGGCTTCCATGCTTCTTCATTGATTTGACCTGCTGCTTTGCTGGCCTTTCGCCTCGTCACGGGCGAAATTAAAGGACCGTACTCGATAATGTCGTGTGGATAGTTGTCCACAAACATGTTATCAAGCATCTTAAGAATATTGGGATCATTCCCCTCGTATGTGTGGGCAACGCGTTGCTTGGATTCAACCTGATTACCCTCTCCGCTATCAGGTCCGGGGATGTTTACACGGGCAGCTGGGCCGTGTCCAAAAGGGCCTCCTACTTGCCCAAAGGCATTTGCTTCGGTTGTCCCCGTTTCGGGAACTGACCTGATGCTATCCTTTCTGTTAAGTAGATCAAGAGCGCTCGATTGGGTTCGAATGACTCTCCGAGATGAATAAGGGGCATCTGAGACGGATGCATCATCGTCGTTAACACCTCGTCCCCTGGCGATGGATGCTCGTCGAGACCCATCGACTAATAAAGAGGCCGTCGTGCCAGACGGGGGCATCACCCGATGATCTTGAGTCCGTGGCGAAATTGCGCCACCATGGCTAGTCACCAGTGATCGGCGAGTATTACCGGCAGCATTACGCCTCCGACTAACGGGCTCATCAATCGTCATGGAGGCATCCAGAAGGGCGTCAGCAATAGTGTACGGGCCTCTATCGCCTCCAGCGGGCTGCTGTTGTGGCGCGTCGTCTTGCCACAGCTGCTCGTCTATACCGACTGATTCGTCAAACATAATTGTTTGCATCTTGACGTTCATATTTCTCAGTTTGAGGATGTTGTTCAGATCCTTTGTCATTTTATCCTGGGTGGCGAGATCACGATTCCTCATTTGACTTAGACGCCAGATGAATTCTCTGAGAACGAGTAACTTGAACTCGTCCTCCTGGGACATGCCCATGTTTCGTAGTCGAGTTAACCAGAGCTCGTCTTCTTCATTTCGTGGAACTTTACTGAGCGATTGGGGTTGTAATTCCCGAGTTCGAAGCGACAGCGCTGTGGAGGCGACTGTAAATGCTGATTGCTTCTGTTTCCTGATAGCCTTCCAAAATAAACCCTTTTCACTCTTTTGTGCCCATGATAAAGCCAGATCAAACACTGTCCTGGATATAGGCTTCTTCAATGCGTCGAGAAGGCCAAGTTCAGAAAAATCCGGTATAATGAAAGGTTTTAGGAAGGACTTGACCAGGGGAAGAACTATGCATCTGATATCGGCTGGTGATAGCAATTTGGTTGCGCTCGAGATATATTCTGCAGCGGACTCTCGGATCCAAATGTTGGGATGCATAGTAAACTGACCAACGACGTCAATCAACTCCCATGTCTTCGCCTTTGATAAGAGACCAAGTTTCGCGAGTTCTGCGAGTGAATGCAGAGCAGCTTGCACAACATGCTCTTCCGGGTCGGTCACAGCCTGGACCATGAGTGGCAGACTAAACTCTTCCAGACTCGTGCTGCCTAAGAAAGCCGCAATGCCAACGATCGTGTCAAAGAAAGCACATTTGAGCATCCAATCCCGGTCATTCAGGTAGGTGTTTAGGTGAGTTAGTAGAATATCGTTAGACTCGGCACTTCCAAAGAAGATGCACAACTCAGGTACTGAAGTTAGGAATGCGCGACGAACAGATGCATCAGTGTCTTCAACTAGAGCCTTGGCATGATTCTCAAATAATTCCACAAGTTCTGCTTGCGTGTTGTCGAACAAGCCATCAAAAGCAGCATCCGGGTCACTCCCAGCCTCTACCTCTGGATCTGCCGCATTGATAGATCCCTCCGCCCTTAAGACAGCAGTGAGCTCTAAAAATCTTGACGCCGTTGTGGCGAGGCTACCTAGGCAAGAAGCATAGGTTGCGCGCACCAGCGGGTTGGGTTCTCGGCGCTCCTTGCCCATGATCAGCTGGCGAGATGCGCCTGACAGAAAGACTTGCATTCGGGGCATAATGTACTCCGGAAATACGTGAGCGTTAACTGGAGTCACGACCGTGACTAAGGCCAGAAGCTGTGTAATCGATCTTAAAGCCGCAATAGCAACAAGATCAACGTCATCGTTTAATAAAGTCATTAGGTAAGGGAGGACGCGGTCGAGTTTTGCTTCGTCAGTCAATTTTTCCGAGAAGGCCAGCAACAAGTCGCACGCCCTTATTTTCGAGGCAGCTCGAGCCGTATTTCGTAAAGAGCCTGCTATTAAAGTGAGGAAGATAAGTGTCCCGTCGTCGGCCAGCGGCTGGGTCTCTATTGATGTGAAATGCTCATTATTAGGTATATTCAACCTCACAGGAAATAGGCCGAGGCCGAGTCTAGGGGTGAAGCGGGACGGCTGCGTGGTAATTTTCTGCTCCTGGTATCCCAGAAAATATGCGATTTTATCGAAATCGTAAAATACACGGTCTATTCGCTCATCTGCCTCGCCGAGGTTTTTAAAGGCGCCGGTAACAGGTCTTCTCCCGGAGGTAGGATCGGTGATCAACTCCATATACTGGTGGAGGAAGCTGTAAAAGTATTCGGGGAATATTTTCCCTTTGTAGAAATGGAGGTATTGCTCGGCGGAATAGCGCTTTTCAGGATCGCGTTGAATCATACTCGACAACATCTCCCGTAAACCTTGGTCAGGTATTCTGCTTAAATGCGAGATGACAGGCTCATACTCGCCTCGTCGGTATTTGAACATCTGACTTAGGCTGAATATAGGGGTTTCTAGGAACACCTCGGCGATCACGCATCCGGCACTGAATATATCCATCGACCATGTTAGATTGTGTCCTTCCAACTCCTGAGGGTCCTGGATCTGTTCGACAAATCGTTCTGGCGCGATATAGCACGTTCTGCGTCCGGACAAATCGAAGAAATACGAGTAGGTCGCGGGGTTGTTGTCAGGCAATTTCGTGGGCTTGAAAGAGCCGGTGAAGTCTGTAAGGTACAGCCAGTTCCAGGATGTTACCAGGACATTTTCTGTCTTGATATCGCCATGGTAAATGTCTCGAGCATGGCAGTCACGCAGGGCGCAAAGCAGCTGAAAGGCCAACCACTTCTTCTCTATATCCTCCAGAAATGGCCTTGTAGATATTCGATCGTATAGGGAGCTGTAAATATATTGCCTGACCAGATATGCATTCGTCTGGGTTTCGAAGGCGCGCTCAAAGCCCAGGGCATTTGGGACGTGACGGAGTTTTTCTCGTTCCTCTTGCTCGGACTGTCAGCAGGGCTACTAGAACGGCATGTGCCGGATGGGAGCTGGCTAGTAGTTATCTCACCGAGTATCTTGTCGCCATACTCTTTCAAGGAGCAATCGCTGTACGGCTTGGCGGTGACTTTTACCAGAGCAACGCCGTCCCGATGGCGGGCGCGAATGCTCTTCATGAACCGGGCATTTCCTAACGACCTCTCGTGGGCCAGGTCGGACAGCTCTGGGATGTCGATGCCGGCAGAACCAGCGTATGGCGTAGAGAGAGAGTAGCTATTCCCCATTGTGTAAGAACATCCATGAGGCGATGCTACCTTGGTCTGGGTGATCTGGCGGACAAATCAGTCATTTTAAGGGCGAACGTGGGGGTAGTTGCTTGGCTGCTGGAGGCGATCCAGGCAATGGTGAAGATGAAGCGGCAGGATGGGCGTCGTGTTCCAGCAAATAGAATGATGGTTCGTCCGTGTTTGACGAACCCAAACAAAGTCCAGAAATCTACAAGAGATGTCTCGGGGCACATGGAAGATGGACATATGACATAGAGGTCCTGCCTAGCTACCTACAGTACCGGATGTCGACTGCAGGTGATATTACGTAACTCCGGCGGGGCTCGGCTCGGCACCTACTAACCTACCGTAATTACTCAATCTAGTTTAGTCAAGTAGTTAACTATCCCAGGGTTTGCAGCACAGTTTTAGTATGTACGGACTATAGCGGGAACAAAATAAGAACACGTGATCCAGCCCGGCTTGTCACAGACTCACAGCGACATGTTGATGTGCCAACTTCACTATGCACGTAGGTGCCTACCTGGCTTTGTGCGCAAGGAGTTGTAGAATCTGCCGGATAAAGAATTGGAAAGGGGCCAGGAAAGGGGTCAGGAGTTGCTAGGTAGGCACCAAATGGCAGATATGCACGATGGTATTGGCGGAAATGTGTGATTTCACGGAGATCAAGTCGGGCTTTGTGATTCGTGAACATCCTTCGCGAATGTCCGGCTGGGGAATCGGGGCAGATGTGTTTGATTTGCTACTTATTATAGGGAGACCAACCTGACCAGTTGAGCCTATGAAGCAGCATGGTGTGACCAGCCCTATTTCCACGGATCGTAACATAGCAGGCCTGCCATCTTTCACCTTTGCCCTGTACCTTTGCCCTGTGAATATACCTATGCCTGCACCCACACTCCGCAGTGCTCTCCAGTAGTACCCTCCAATCCTTTTTTTAAGCATGCAGGTACGTAGCATGCCTTAACGTCACAGCCTACCAAGTGAACTTGAGTTCCACAAAGTAGGTAAGTATAAAAAAGATTATACGTCCATGGCTTTTCCCGAAAAATATGTTCCCCCTAAACACCTCAAAAGCAAACTGAGTATATAGATCTAACAACGCGAAAAAGGCATTGCGAAGCCGTGTTATTCTCGATGTAAAGATCGATCATATCGGTTTGTCCCGACGAACCGCGCGGCATTCCGTACGGCAGAGCTGTAACAAAAGCATGGAATCCACGCCCGGCGTAACGGATTGAACACTTCTCACGTAGAACTGAATGCAATGAGGCTGTCTATCGCAGGAAAATACGGGATGTTGTGCCTATGCAGATGAGACTAATGTTGCGATGCTGATTAAGAGGCCAGCAGAGAACTGCAGGCGAACGAAAAGATGTATCGAAAGGCGCCCGAAGGAAAGAAAATGGTATCTCATCATCAAGAACCAACAAAGTGGCATCATTGGAAACCCGGAACGCCCAAGAAATGCAGCCCGAAGTTCTCTCATCCACCTTGCGATGGGTAGGAATAAGGGCAAAGCCGAATTTCTTCTTTTCATGCATAATGGCTCCCTTGGTGTGCGCTGGATCCAGTCTCAGTCGACCCATCTCCCTCAATGGTTTTTCGCCAATGAGCTGGAAGGCATACGCAAACCAACGGGAAGGCCTTGATTTCGCCACTGCCGGGCGGCGACGAATCACGTCCGTGACCGGAACCGTTGGAGACACCGCTATCTCTCTGTCTTCGCTGTCGCGTTTCCCATTCATCGGCCCTTTCGTCCACCAAAATACCAGTAGCCCAGCCGTCATCCCAGATACCCACCACTTTTAACATATCGCCGCGCTCCAGAGCAAACTCGTCCACGGCGCGAGGCTGATACGCCCAGAGTACAGCCACCCGGTCTCCCGGATGGATGTCATCCTGTGAATAGTAATCCCTGAAGAAAGGAAGCTGCTCTGATTGTTGGCTATTGACACCGGGCGGCGAAGATAGTGCTCCTACACTAGTCGGAGAATTAGGATCTTCACCTGCCAATATAGAGTTGCTGGACAGTGAACCAGTTCTACGGATGTTTGTAGATGGCGGATGTAGGGCGCCGATACGGCCTTGGGCTGCGGAACTTCCTCCAATGGAATCAGACGACGACTGATTGCCACCCCTCCTTGACCCTGCCATGAACCCGGCAGCAGCGGCGGTTCCAGCAGAACCGCCTTGTCTTGAGCTGCTTACTCGTGGCGGCGAGCCTCCTGAGTGTCCCTCTAGAGCAGACATGCGTGCAATTCTACCACCTGGTAGCACCTCATATCCTTGAGGCGGGGCGGCTGCCGAGGTCGGGCTGGATTGGGGTCCCTTCCTGGTCGGAGATGGTTGGTTGAAAATGTTTTCTTTCTCGTTTACTTGTCTTCGCCGCATTTGCCGGAGGCAGAAAAATAGTAAGAGAGCTAAAAGGAGCGCTCCAACTACCGACCCTATTGCAATACCAGCAATGGCGCCCCCAGATAGACCGTGCCTCATCTTCGATTGGGGAGGTTCCGGCGTAGGTGTGACACTGCTAGTAGCAGTTGGGCTTGCCGAGGTAAAGTTCTGGTTTGGAATTATGGTAGGTAGAACTACACCCGCGCATCTCTCTTGGGCATTAGAATTATAACAGCAAGTATCTGTCGAATTGATACCCCCAGAGGCACAATACGTGCATAGCCCAAATATACTATTTTCGTAACCACAATTATCCGGCTCATTTTCCGTGGCTTGTACACAGCTGGAGGCCGACAAAGCATCCGCTGGCAGAGCACATATCTCAAAGTCTGATCGGATCTGAGGTTGCGCATTGCTGCCCGGCATTGGACAAAGACTAGGGTTAGCCACAATGTACTCCTCACTCTGGGCATACTGAGCACAATCAGCAGCACACAAAGGCCGGCCACTATTCGTTGGCATATCGCAGAATTGTAGCGAGTTCTGGACAATCCCATTGCAGAGAACAGATGTCGTGAAGCGCGCATAGAGGTCGTTATCTGACAAGTCAACAGCTCCACATCCGAGGAGCGACTCGTACTGGCGCTGCCGCCATTCGCCTGTAATATACTGTGATAATTTTGAGTCAAATGTGGCGACATCGTTGACGCCAGCGAGGAAGGGACTGATAATTTTTAAGTATTAGCGTTCCCCCTTATCATTTTCCAATTGAGGATACAAGGTCCTTACAATAAACTGGTGACAGTCTGGTTCGTCGACACAGACGCCGAATCAAATGCTGGGCAGGTCTTCGAACCTTTCAGTGGGATGCAGGCGGGTTGTTGCTGCTGCTGTTGTGCCATAGCCAGCGGTGCCGAAGCGAACATTGATATGGCCAACCCTTTAGCAGCCCACTGTATATGGACCCTCGGGGTACGCATTTTGGTGGATCGAGTCGTTCCCATGATGAACTTGATATAGAAGACGATACTGGCGATTTATTTCTGGGCTGCGCACAATCATGCGGTCTGCGTCGAGAAACCAAGAGTTGGAGCTTGTCTCATAGAAGCATCATGCGTCCCAGACCAGTGATACCTCAATACAGCGTCCGTCTTGATATGAGAGTTGTGTTTCTCCTCACAACTGTTGTGTCGGCACCGGCTAAATACGATTGTGGGTGAGATGCAGCCAGGAAGAGGATACCAGAAGTGCTGAAACTGTTTGTAATTGTGCGATGCGGTTGGATTAATTCCGTGCCGTAATCAAGGAAAAACTCTTTTTGATTGTGACATGTAGCAGGGCGAATATCGGTATGGGGGAAAAGTGATTATCGTCTTCGAGGTCAGGTTTGCTGGTGACTATTTGCTAGACGTGCGCGGGACCTGCACATGGGATGGATGCTGCTGGGCAGGAGTTCGGATGACGAAGGAATGAATGTCTGCAACTGGGAGAGGGTAAGGTCGACCAACGCAAACCGGCTCAGGAAAGAATTGGCTGGTCACGGATCTGGCCCCGACTGTGGTGCAACTGATGTTGGGCAGGCGCTGGAGCGGTAACAGCATTTATGCAGGATGCCGGCTGCAATCGGTGCAGAGGTCCGAGAAAGGCGGGTGCAAACACTGCTGGCGTTGCGTGTAATCTCAAGGGCTGCGCAGTGTGAGACTCCGACTTCAAGGGACCAGACGCCAACGGACCATCCACCGGTAGTGAATGGTGGAAAACAGATATTACGAACGGAAAACCAGCGGGGAGGGAGAAGAGAATACCTAGGTAGAGACACCAGCCCACAACAACGGATCGCGAAACCGTTGAGGGACCTGTTGTGGGCAACCTTGGAAGTGTTGGTGTGGAGGAGAGACCTGGAAGGAGAGGAAGCAGCTGGAGGTTCACTCGCGAAGGATTACCTTGGCACTGCCTGGTCGAGGTAGGAGGCAGGTACGGTAGGTAGGGTAGCTGGCATCGGGCAACTATTTCGTACCTGGCATTAGGCGATTCCCTATCGCCCAGCGTCGCCACTAGCGTCACAGCAAAAGGAGAAAATTGGAGCCTGCCTTTCCCCTTTGGCCCTAGTGTAGGGAATTATCTGAAACTTAGCACATTTCGTGTTGGGCAAGTACCACCAAACCCCAGGTACGAAGTACATACCTAACTACTGTGCCTATTCCAGGCGGATTTGCGTCCCAGCTCTTGACACAAACACAGGTATCTAAGGTGGGCTACACGTCAAATCTGTATGGAGCATTTTTACGGACTCACGTACGGACGTACATACGGCCGGTCCCGCAAAAAGGCAGATACCTACATGTAGTGCACGTTTCCGCGGGTTGTCCTTCCCGTACCTATCCCCTTGGCTGCCGTAAGGTGCCCCCTCCCCGGTGCGTGACATCTGGCAAGCTCTCGGCAACATCAATGGGCCAATCGCATGCTAATATACCCCCAAAAGACAAGCATACAATTGGCTCGTTGATTTGCCAAGAGTTTGCCAGATGTCACGCACCGGGGAGGGGGCACCTTACGGCAGCCAAGGGGATAGGTACGTCCGTAGCGGTAGGTACTCTACCTAGAAAAAAAGAATGGCTGAAAAGCTGTTGACAGGGGAGCTGATCCCCTGCAAGACCCGGAACCAACCACAACCAACACAACGTCGTCGTCGCCAGTAAGAACGGAAATACCGTAAAACGACATTGTGCCTTGCTAGTAAACTAGTATCTACGTAATAGGCACTAGTTAGTGCAGTGCTTAGCGGTTAATTGCCTAGATAGACCACGTACCTACATGCAGCCCTAGGCACGTATGTTAGGGCCTAACTACACCCACTAGTCTACTTACAGTAGCTGCTTCAGAGGACGAAAACACACGTGCCGCCGTCCTTGCAGCATTCATATTCTCAACCATTCGTATACCGCGGCGAGAGGGCCGGGCCTTGTAAACTCAATGGCAACCTTCAACTGTATCTAGGTAGTTGGTAGCTGTCCAGATTCAAATACGATCGTTTCACACACAATTTCCATGCCGAGACCGCAGCTGCACTACATTGTGATGTAATATCATGCATGTACGGTAGCAGCTTAATCTCTCTTCCATTTCGACATACGATGCGCGTGCAACTATCCACGAGTCACATTACAACTCAGACGATGCCAGGTACCGCGCTTGACGGCACTCCTGATTGATGGCAATGAGACCGCAAACCTAGACAGACCTCTTTAGCTGTCTCACTCGGGACATTGCTTCTTTCGTTTCACCTCGCATGACCGTCATGACGGGCGTTGTCCTAGAGCGCACGACACCATCCCGTCAGGTGAGGCCCGGGGCGAGAACTCAGAAAAACACGATCGGGGCAGAATATCGGGGAATACCTACTCGCTCCCTATGCCTACCGATTATCCAGAGAAGCTCCAAACACGGCAGCAACAGGTGTCTGCTCATCTCAGTCACCGACCAATATCACTCATGATGATTGTCATTTACATCATCACTCCGAGGCTTTTATAGTATAAAAGCCATGTCTTGAGCTGAAGCGGAACGCTGTCTTACCTTGGTTTACTGGTCCTCTCCTTGCGTCCATGAAAGCGCCCGGGCAATAGGTAGTGGTCCTATCGTTTCCTGTTGGCGCGGCAGATGAGAGGCTCACGTTAGGCGAACAGTACTACCTACGCCTATCCATGAGCTGACCACGTTTCTCCCGATACGCGCCCACCATTGACGCTTAGATCTCAGTGGCCACGAGGTCAAGACCCTGCACCCCGCATCGTCCCCTATCCCCTACCCATCTGGCCAGGCTGCATGCAGTCATCAGCAAGGCGTCAGCCCGCTTTGCTTTCCACAAGCCAACCTATACTAGTTCCGCCTCCGTGTTTTCCACCCCATGCAATCTCTCACCGAGCTTTCGTTAGCCTTGCGATAGTTGATTTATGTCAACATCCCGAAGAGGACATTGTGTCTGTGTGGCGGTGATAGCCTTGAAATTCCGTTGTTGCGTCTGCTCGTGTCATCTCATCCAGGTGGCGCCGACAGCCCCAACAGTTTTACCGCTTAGCCAAAGAGATGCTTCGAAACGATGAACCACATGGGTAGGTAAGTCACCCGCGGACTTACGTATTCTCCCACCGTGAATCAGAAAAGAAACTACTTATAGACATTAACCTACCTATCATGTTGTATCGAGATACTTTTGCAAAGATGCCATAGAGACACGCACATTTTCCACCGATACAAGCGAAATTTCAAAGAGCTGTGAGCACTTCAATTGCTACTCGTGCCACGCCCCACCTGAAAGGGCGTGACACCAGTACCTAGCCTGTGAGAAAAAGGGGGAGCAGACTTAATCTACTCTTTCATGCTTCTCATAATATATAAAGTTGCTATATGATCAGGACCATTTGATTCAATTATCTCTCTGGCTGCCCGAAGACACCAACTTCGTCACTTGCTTTACGTTACCACTCCGTCAGTTACCGAGTTGGTGTCTTCGGGCAGCCAAAGAGATAGGTACCCCAACAACCGAAACTGAGAGCAATCCATAAACACAACATCAATGTTACCAAAGCCACGGCAATCGTGCATAGCTATACGAAATCGGAACCCAGAATCGTAGTGATATACTACCCCTAAATAACCGTTACATGAGCTGAGATGTTGGTGAGTATGAAGTTCCGCCCGGGAGTGTGATGTACATGTATGCTGCTTCTATTATCGCCAATTCATGTTCGCACAAGACCATATGGTGAGAGTGAGTGATAGAATCTCTTTGTGTATAACCTTTAGGTGCCTAGCTCAGTCCTTGACAATACGACGCGAACAAGGGCATGGTATCTATTGGGAGTATCCCAGAGCTCCTGGGAATCAAGCAACTATCATAGCGTATTATAGACCCAAGTTGAGGATTCAAGAGCGCGAGCCTTTTGTCTTCCAGGTTTAATTGCGGACAGCTAAGAGCATAGACAGTCACAGCCGCAAGACGACATCATCCTCTATGTAGCCGAAGTCACTTTTCCAGTCCGCCCGAATGCGAATCTTCAGTCCCAGTAAAGTCACCCCGTGTTGCCTGCGTCGAAAGATATAATTGTACACAGCGATAGACGCGCCATACTCAGGACTCGCTCTTCTCGTTCTCCGCCTTTTGTTTAGCTTCGTGTTCCTTGATCTGCTTGCTCCAGCTGCATAACTCAAGTCAGTCCAGGAGCGGCAGATCAATCGAGGACGGATCCAACGGCTTGACGTACTACCGACTAGGGAAGAACCGGCCGGGCTCGGGCATCCGGGGTCTGTTTTCTCGCTCGGCGCTCAGACTAAATGCCATGGCAGTGATACCTAGGATGACTACCGTGAAGGCGGCAGTGTTCGCTTTCCAGTTGGCGGGCTGGGCGTACCAGCCGCCTGCAGGCGACCAGATATGCTTGGGGTATCTACTCTGGTATCAGGCGATAGATCGTGCGTGGGAATGGAGATTGAAGCGGGTTGCCTACGGGACTCGGGGACCACCGCCCTAGTTTATCGTCAGTCGGGTTGTCTGTATCCTTGGTGTTTTTTGCTTACCATCTTGCTAATTTATGATGAATGGGCCTTTTGCGACTCGATTGGTGGTGATTGGGGAAGGGGTGAAGTCGCTGTCGCTACCGGGTGTTGAGCTCAGCACGTCTTGGGCCGGGTACAGCAGGTTAGGGAGTTTGACGTTCCCGTTCACTGCTGACACCAGCCGGCCGGGCGGTCCATCGAGCGTGGGGCCGGGATCCACCACCTGATAACCCCAGCTAGGCGGCTAATAGTTAGTCCGGTCGACCCTTTGAGCTATAATACATAAGTACTTCGTATGAAGCAGTTCGTATGTATCTTCGGGTTTGGTTCAAGTTAACTTCTTAACCACTCTTGTTTACCGTATTATTCGGCCACTGAATTAACTTGTTCAACCGCATTGGCAGGGTCTTATTATGGCCAGATGACGTCTCAGGCAAGATGGCCGAGCTGTGCAGTAGGCCGACATGCACGGTATCTGCCTTGTGTGGGGTAGTAACGCTAGGATGCCTTATCGATACGACATACATAGGCTACCGCAGTGCACTAAAGTCGGTGTGCCCAGTGCGCCTATCGGTTAGCGGTCCTGACTCCTGCCCGACCGCGCGGGGCCTCGGCCTGGCGCACACGGTGTACCTACGGCCCCTCGAGACGGATCCCTGGCCTCTGGTTGGGTGGACGTCTGGGTGGACCTCAACTGCCCAACCCACCTTGCCCGAACGGCCTTTTGCTCCCGGAAACTTTTTCTGGGGCTAGACACGAGACCGACGACATCCAGCAGCCTCGATCGAGACACCCCAGCGGCCCAACCTCGTGTCCCGGCCGATCGTAGTGCGTTGGGCTGAGGGTTTCGATACTCCGTATATTGAAAATGAGAAGGATACGGATTGACCGGTTCTCGCGCCAGTGGCTTGCCACCACGACCCCAGTCCGACCGGCCGCAACATCGTCACAGATATCCCGGGTATCAAGGCCAGCCGCTGCCTTGCACTGCCAGATAAGATGCCAATCCACCGCCATAACGCCCGAGAGCATTTTCAATGGAGAAGAGAGCAGTGAGCCTCCCGAAGAGAGCTCAAGTCCAGCCGAGCCCCAACCGAAAGTACCAACTGCTCTACCCTCACCACATCCCAGCCGGGCTTTACGCTCTGCTAAACTCGCCGCCCTTCACGCACGACTCTCCCTCACCTCCAAAATCCCTCTACAGACCCTTGCACGAGCCCTGGTAGACCCGTCTGCCGACCCCCATCCCCGGTTTAACAATACCCATCTCGCCTTCGTCGGTGCTTCCGTGCTCCAATACCACACATCCGAGTTTCTCGTGACTAGGTTCCCGCGCTTACCCATGGCCATCCTGTTCGCGGCCATGAAGGGCTACGCTGGAGATCAGGCCCTGCACCTGATTGCACGAGCATGGGGTGTAGAAGCTGCCGCAGCCCCTGGAGAGGCGGTTGACCCAGGTTATTTACAATACTCCAAGGACAAGCCGACATCAACGTTGAGGAAATGGGGTTACGTCCGTGCCGAGGCGAAAGAGCTAGTCAAATATAAGTGGCGCCGTGGTCTGAGTAGTAGAGTGGTGTACGACGACGTATTCGGTGACACGGTCACTGAAGAAGGACCCGAGGAAGACAGGCCAGTGGCCCGGGACGGCTTGGTAATAGCGATCGAGGATGCGGACAGGAATGCGCACGCCACCTTTGTGCGCGCCGTTATCGGCGCGGTATATATGCACAGCGGCGCGGAAGCCGCCAAGATGTTTGTTCAGTCCTATGTGCTCTCTAGGCAGTTGGACCTGTCGAACTTGTTCAACTTCAAGCTCCCGCAACGCGAGCTGTCATGGCTGTGCGCCCGCGAGAACTTCGACCCCCCGGTTGCGCGGCTGCTGAACGAAACCGGTCGCCTGAGCAGAACGCCCGTCTTCGTCGTCGGTATCTACAGCGGTTACGACAAGCTAGGAGAGGCCGCGGGGCCGAGTCTCCAGGATGCTAAGATCGGCGCCTGCATTAACGCCCTCAAGTCGTGGTATCTGTACAGCCCTGGGGAGGTTGCGGTGCCCAGTGATACACTCGTGGAAGACCCTGCGCCCTGGAAACCGCTTTACGTCGACATTGGCGAGATAGTAGTTTAGAATATCGTTGCCCAGCGAGGCGTGATTAAGGAAAGACTACCACACTTGGAAGCGAAAAAGTGTAAGAAACAAAGAAAACCACTCTATGAGACATGTATGAATGGGAACCTGTGCCCGCAAGGCAGCTCGGGGCAAGGGGGCGAATATAGAGGACACAGCTCGACTTGCGCTCACCATTCAGCAGCAGCAGCGGCATGATAGCCTGGCGTCGGTTGTTGCATAGATGATTCAAAAACCCGTGTATCATATCCAGGGGAAAGAAAGGGGGGGAGGATAAGGGTGAGGGCTAGGTAACATGTAGATGATATACAATAACGCAGCCCGTTTATCGATGAACGGGCTTGTATAATCTGCCTGCTTGTTCTGCCTTGTCTTCCTCCTTAATGCAGTGTATATACCCAATTCCGGACTCTGTGATTCATTTGGTGGTTTGGGGGTGATTGTTGTGTTGACGCGTTGTTTTGTTTTGCTGACTGCTTGATAGGGTTATGGGATTCTTGGTGGGCTAATGTTTGTTATTAGGATCTTGGATGCAGGAGATCGCTAGACCTCGGGACTCATGAGCTCTCTGTATGGTTATGCTGCTTCTGAGCTGGAAAGTGAGCTTGACGTGAATACTGAGTCTTGCGCCGTAGGTATGTGGGTAGTTCATGGCTATGTTGCGAAGCCGGGTCTGTTGCGCCGGATATCAGACGGCAGCCAGACAGACAACGGTATCCCGAGGTTTATAGAGATGAGAATCATTCCACATATACCACAAATCCCCAACGAAACGCCGTAAGAGAGTAAATTACCGGTTTATTATTCAGTAGAGAAGGCGCCCAAGCCTTCGACATTATCATGTGTACGTTGACAAACAAGCATCATACAAGTCATACCGCCTCCTCATAATTAATATCAACTGAAATGATCCCCCTCCCCGAGTTTCCCAGCAACGCCGCGCCTCATTAACCACCGATCCCGCTCAGCCCGCGCGGTCGCCTCGGCCTTCTCGCGGAGCTTCTTCTTGCGCTCGTATACGGCGCGCACGCACCGCTTGATCTGGTCTTTGCCCTCGCCGTAGTTGGCGCGTGCCAGCGAGACTACCTTGTCGATCTGCTCGGGCGTGTATACGAAATTCCACGTGCTCATGTAGTCGCTCCGCGCGGGATCGACGCCCTGCACTTTTGCTGGATTTGCGAGGAAGGGCAGATATACGACGGTTAGTCCTGCGTGTGGCTTCATCAGCTCCCATGTCGGGTCATCCGTGAGCGCCTTAGACGGTGGCGGAGGCTCGGACGAGCGCTCCTCGGTTGATCCGACCCAGATTGTGCAATACCCCAGGTCCGAATTTTCCGGGTGAGATTGCTGGCGTTGTGCTTTGGCACTCTGGCTCGACGGATCGGAAACTGATTGCGAAGCCGAGGAGCTGCGGTGCGCCGCTTGGTCCTTTTGTGCGCGTGTCAGTTTCTCGTCAGCTTCGGCTGCTGTGTCTGCTTGAGCGCTCTCCAGCTGCTTTTCGATCTTAGCAGGCTCCGTGGCTTTGGGCCAGCCGATGCCAACGGGCCAACCCTTAATCTCCCGTTGGCGGGCATAGCCGTCTGCTACGGAAAGCCAGTTGTCTGTTTTAGTATCTGCCGAGGCATCGAAGGCCACGATGATATCGATATCGCGGCCCGGCCGTAGCAAGGGGTAAATTGGCAAGTTGTTTGACATGCCGGCATCCATGAGTTGTATGTATTCTTTTTCATGTATGTTTGTGGGTGTCGTGAATCGTAGCTTCTTCGGGTCCATCCCGTAGGCAAAGTTTGGTATCAATGCCGGATCAACTGTGAGAACAAGTTAGGTACAAAACAACATTAAAGCAGCGTATCACAGATTGCAGACATATCAGGGCTCCAGATGGTATATATCGCAAAGAGAAGCACTGGCTCAAAACACTGGCCAGAAGAGGCGAACGCTATTGTTACTTACTTGGGTGCACTACCTCCAAATCATCGTTATATCCATATATCATTTCGTCAATTGCCTTGAAACCTGTCAGGTTCCTTACAAGGGGCCTGACTTCACGATAATAATGGCTCAAGGATGCGCAGAAGGCAGACCCAAAGATCCCCAACAGGATGGGCATTCTCAACTCAGGAAGATGGAAACCAGACTCAGGTGTCACATCTTTACCATTGTTGAATTTCCGCCCAATGGCCCATGTTGGGATGCCTGCGTTGAATTCTTCGCAAAAGAATTCATATGGTGTCAGCTCGAACCACTGAAACCATCTCTCCTGCTTGGCGATCTTCTTCGCTTTTTCTGTTGGCGGATGGTTCGAATTGGCTGTACCTCCGTCTACATCCGATATCTCATGTCTCACAGCCGTATATATGGGCATTGGATTCTGGCCATACTTGATATATTCTCGTTGGTTAGAGAGCTTAAAGTCTTTACCGTTCACGCCAAGTTCGCCCTTCGGAACCAGTAATCTGGCCGCTAACAATATGCCGTAGATGTCTACTAATCCGAAATCGGCATTGGGGCTGCCTCGAAGTTTCTCGACCATGCTGCTGAGGAGTAGCTTGTCCGTAGGGGATGATGTGACGGAAGCAAACGCGGCAGGAGGGAATGCGATGTGAACACCTAACCTAGCCTTTAAATGGTCCACAATACGGTCCAGACGACGTCCCGCGATGGAGGAATGGTAAATAGACTGTAGCCAGCAAGACCCGCTGACGCCGGAAGTATAGGTAACACAGTCGAAAAGTCCATCTTCAAGGGCTGCCAATTGTGAGCCTGTGCCGGCGACTAGGGCACGTAGCCCACCACCTGAACCACACATAGCAATAGTCGGCACATCGGCAGGATTGATATCCTTCTCGTCCAAGTCAAGATAACGGGCTAAGGCTGCAACAACTACTTTCCTCCGTCGGGACAGAAACTCTTTCTCATCTTCGCAGAGGTCATCGGATACGCGGACCGTCGCTGAATATTGAATTTCGGGGTTCACGAAGGGATCGTGGGCTTCTCGCCATATCTCAGAAGCTAATGATCCATCAGACATGGATAGTTCCCTTTGAAGCTTCCTGACTTGTCGTGGAATCGACTTGGACCACTCAGGTATTATGAAGCCAACGATCTTATCCGACAGCGCCGACCATTCGATATCCGTCACATCGGAAAAGTCCTCAAAGCGCTTGGTAAAACTTTCCCAAGCGGTCACGTCTCCTTGAGCTCTGCCATCGTCGCATGAAGACGCCGTGGTATCTTGCAACTGGTGGTCAATCTCCCTTGCAAGCCGAGCTTGGCGAATTTCGTTGCCTGGGTAGATAGCGTAAATAAGCAAGCCGCTCAGGAATGTCAACACGGGCGTTGCAATGGGACCTGTACCAGGTTGGCCGCCTTGCTGCTTGCTGCCACCACTGATAAGACCTTGCCAGAATTGGGCGTACGCTGCACCTGGGAGATTGGCCGAAAGTGGTTTTCGACGGCCTGATATGGGGAACTGGTGAGCGGCCCTCCACCACCTCTGTAAGGTCTTCATTATCCATCCAAGGGTGCTTCAGTTCCTCATTTTTCTCATACAGGCCATGGGAGTATACTTATATCTCTTGCTCAAAGTTCAAGCGCGTCATAGGTAAACATTCCAGGATTATCAAGCCAGGGAGACTGGTCGAAGCATTGTTGACATCATAGCCAAAATACTGAGTCGTACTAAATTGACTAGATGGGTACCTGTCGGTCAGTTTCGGTCTGGCAGAGTTCTGACGGACTGGTAGTTAAAAGCTTGCGCTAATTGCATAATATGCCTAGTTACATAGCTCACGCTATTTACATAATTAGTGCACGGCCTCCAAGTCGGCCTGTCGGCTCATCCCTTATAGGACGAAACTACGAAGTACGGACTACGCCCAAAGAATATTACTCAACATATCGAACCAGGCCAGGGTCCGGACTCCACGATGCCATCTCCATCCCCTTTGGTCATCGCGACGCAATCAGTCCAGCGCCTCGTGAAAGAAGAAACCTACTACCGCAAGGAGCTCGCGCAGCAGACCGAGCGCGTGGAGAAGCTTGAGGCGGACTTCAAGGCGTCGCCCGAGTCCGCAGATGGGAACGCAGCATTCATGCTGAAGCAGGAGGTTCGCTCTCTACCATTTCCCCCTTTTTCTGTTTTTGCTTCCATCGTTTGCTTTTGACGGTATAGTTACGGCAGCGAGAAATAAAGGAAAAGAGAAGGAATCTGCTAATGCGTGAATGGGCTAGCGAAAAGCCGTAGAGGAGACCCGAGCTATCTTTGCGCCGTTGCGCGCGCGCATCGCGGACGCAGTCCAGCGGCTCGAGGAGCAGATAGCGACTGCGGAGGGCGAGGGGGCGGTTGCGGACGATATCACCAAGGCGAAGGCGGCGTTGGAGCTGGGGCGCGCCCTCGGTCAACACGAAGCCTAGAAGGTCGATGGAAAGGAGCATGATTAAACATATCTCTTTGGCTGCCCGAAGACACCAACTCGGTAATTGACGGAGTGATAATGTAAAGCAAGTGACCGAGTCGGTGTCTTCGGGCAGCCAAAGAGATAATATCACGAAGAAACCACTATCTAATTCGGCAACATCTTATTAGTTACACATACGGGTATGACCAAGTTTCTGAGACTATGTACGTTGACAAGGGTAGGCTTTTGTTAACAAAAAAGATTAATGACATAGGGAAGTTCCTAATCGATGTTAGAGATTAACGAGTGCATCGTAAACAACTATAAAAAAACAAAAGAGAAACCCAGGAGGCTTAGAATCAGATCTCGATTGCACTCTGCCTGCCACACTCCATTCCTCCCTATTCCAGAACTCATCAAGAAATTGATCTCGCTTCATAACGCCCACTGAGCAGCTTTCGCACCGCGGGAACGTCAACCCACTTCCCTTCAGCAGTGAAAGACGCAGCATCCGCGAAAGGATCATCGTCGGCGGTGTCAGCTTCCTTGCTTTTACCCTCCTCGAGCCTTGAAAGGGATATCACTTGGTTGGCCTCAACATCTGTGGAAGGGCTAAACTCCCATCGAGCTTCAACATTGCCAGGTTTTACTTCAGCACCCTGTTCTCCTACTATACGGCATACTATCTTCTGCCAGTCTGTGTCAGGAGACAACGTGATATCGCCGAGGCGCCAGTAGACTAGATGCTTATCCTTCAGGTGAGTACCGGAAGGCTTCGTCTGAGCGCCCGAAGCTCGGCCTTCGTAGCTCGCGAAGATCACGAGATTGTGAATTGATACGGTTGAGTTATTGACGAAGTTGAATGATGGATTTAGTTTGTACTGTAAT
Organism: Xylariaceae sp. X802; assembly: GCA_028637635.1. NCBI lineage: Eukaryota > Fungi > Ascomycota > Sordariomycetes > Xylariales > Xylariaceae > Xylariaceae sp. X802. Next base: position 438,460 of record JAJFDH010000010.1, on the reverse strand, counting down.
AGCAAGCCAAGTTTGTCACCTTGTGGTTTCCATGCGGGGTGGAGCAGAATAGGAACATGTTCGCTTGGCGGGATAGTTGCGTCAGCATGCAACTTATAGGAGAAACCAACGTGAGTTTTCTGGAGGTGAGAGAGATCTAGCGTGAACTGGTCGGGGTGGTCGGAGCTGTTGGTGACAAAGATCCGATTAGGCCCGATAGATTCGAGAGAATTGAAGTTGTTGATCCGAACGGATAGATGTGCTGGAAACAGATCAATAAGTATATTTTCTTTTCGATGAGGGTGATTTGGGATAAACTTACAAGGTGGGCTTGGGTCATCAGCAGGGTTGAAAGACAGCGCGATTTCACCGTTCACCTTTGCAGATGTAATTACACCACCCTCGAAGGCAGCCGACACAGTTTCCATGAGAGACGAATTCAGTCCAGGTTGATGCATTTCGGGGTGTTTCGCTTGAACAATACTGCTCAGTGAGGTGGCAGATCGAACAGACTGAGTGTCGGATGTTCCTGCAACGCTGGCTTCCGAAGTCAAAGTTGATACTCCGGTAGCTCTGGAAAACATTGTCGGAATAGAGGGCATCATGATAGGATTGCTGGGAGTTTCGGGCACGGGGTTGGCCATATAGATGGTGTTCCGCACATCCCGCCGACCTCTAACTGTACCTACTTTCCGTGCTGGTGCACCCATTGCTGACAGGCTGTTTGCAACATTTGAAAGTGCTGCCTTCTTAGCTGCTTCATCTTCATCCGCGACAGGCTCCTTTTGGATGTTTAGCTTGAACGCGTGCTCAGTTTCTTGAGCAGCCGCCTCCCTTTCGGCCTGTGATATAGGATCATTCGAATAGTTTGGCACATTGAACCCATCAGTATCCTTCTCCGGCTCTCTCTGAGACGGCGGAGGTCCTGGAGGAGGTGGCACATCCAGCACATCAAAAGTACTACTTGTTCCATTGGCTTGAGATGTAACGGTTGTCCCCGTCGCCGGCCTCGCCGCATCTGCTGAGCCGACTCTTCGAATGCCATTGGTGCCCTCATGGCTGACGTTCTCCCTGGTTTCGGAGGTACCGAAGGGCTCATTTGTCGGAGAATCCGGGTCCTCTGCTAGTGCACCTAATCGATTGGTTGAATCATCCAGGTAACTTGAGGATGCTCTCGGTGAGGATCCTCTCGGAGATGGACCGTGACTGCTCTTGGTGGCTCTCCCGAACGGACCCTTTGCCTGGGATAGCGGCCCAAATCCACCATGAATGCTCTGACGTCGTCGCCCAAGCATAGTCCCAATGCGACTTCGCAGCTTGTTCTCTAGGGGCCCTTCTTTGGGACCAGAATAGTCACTGCGATCATCCTCTGTCGGCACACTTAAGCTGGGTGGTACCGCGCTGGGCGTACTTGGGCCGCTCGTATTGGAAGACTGCCGCACATTTGTACTTCGTTTCTCTGACTTTGGTCGTCCTGCTATTATTTTCGAAGCAAATTGCTGAACCTCACTTGCGGTATTATAATCGAGTAGGCTGTTCAACACGCTTTCCGCATCGGTCTGGCACCGTTGTGCCTGTTCTCCTTCAAAGGTTCCATACTGAGTCAGGCAGTCGCGTAACTGGTTCATGCGGCTCTCATCCACAGCCTGGAGGCTTTCAAAGACGAAGGGGGCTTGCGACTTCCACTGGTTATTGGCAGATTCGAGTTTGCTTGTGGCCATATCGACTTTCTGGGCACTGGCTTTGGCGCCTTTCTTCGTGAGCTTGTCCGACTTATCCTGAGCGTCTTCTAACTCCCTGGCCACCTTTTGAAGATTCCCTTGTATCGTTTGAATGTTCTGCATTTCTTTTCTAACTTCGAACATGCGAAGAGGCGTCTCGACTTCTTTCTCGATGTGCGTAGCGAAGGTGTGATGGGACGTAGCGACAGACTCTACGGACTGGAGTATTTTTTCCCATTGTGCCTGAAAGGTTCTTGTGAATGTTGTTAGCGATCCATGATACTATATGTGACTTTTGTCGCAATGCCCGTGTTTCCATTGACTTACCCGAGCTCAGATTGCGCATTGGGTACGCGGAATTGGGCTAACCTTCGCAGTCCTTGGGCGTACTGTTCCTCGACTCGCCGGCGTTCCTAAGCGTAGATTAGCCTCGGTCACGTCGTTTACCCAGCTGCCAGCCATACTTGTAACCAGTCGGCGATCTCATTATTAAGTTTGGTTATGCGCTTGACCCGATCTGTGAGGACGACGACGGCTTGGCCAGGCTGGAGGCAATCCTGCATGAGAAGCGTGGTTAGCAATGCGCCTAAGAGGGCGGCACGGTCGGAATAGCATACCAGCATAGCGGGATACTCGGCTCTTGAGAGGTCATCCATGGCGAGCAGAAGCGAGCGCGATCACGCAGACGTAGATGTCGCCAATGCTGGAAAGGGGCGAAGTGTAGGTAGACATGAATATAAAGCGCAAGGTGACGTGGACAGGCGCATGCATTCAACGGGACGACAACAGACCGTAATCGTATGCTGAGAGTATGATTTGCGTTGCGTGCAATTGAACGAGAGGGATGGAATGGGGGCGTGTGGGCATCTGCTGATTAGGGATACATTAAGATATGTTACGACGACGTTGCGAACTCCAGGAGGGCATGAGGCTGGAATTTGTTAACGACTCAGGTTCTGGTTCGGGCTTAGGAATTCCATGAGGTCAGCTCCAAGTCCCGACTCCCGAGTCCCCAGCTACTTTCAGACCGGCGGTACAGACTGTATTTTATGTACATAACACGAAGTACGAAGTACCTATCAAAACCGTACATTATGTAATGATTCACGATTAGCGTGCCAGTCGGCCGGTGGCCTATCGAATTGGTCAGCTATAAATTTGCACCACTCGCTAACTTACCCTCCGTAATCTCTCGTCGGTACCCTCGAGTAGGCCATCTGGTCGAGCCTTGGAGATGGCCGAGATATGAGGCGAATCCTGCATTACCTATTTAGGACAGTTAGCGCGCACTAGTTAACTGGATAGAGGCGGTCTTTACGCTATTCAGCCTAGCTCAATCTAGATATGTACTGTACAAGTGTGCCCCGCAGGATCCACAGAGAAGAATCACGAAAGCTCAGTTGCTGACGCGCTACCGTCGGCCGAGGGAGGATCTCGTGCTGCAATACCTACCCGGCACCTGCGGACGTACGGAATACTGATACTCGCCCGGTCTAATATCGACACAGACTTAGCGGGAGGGGACCTGGCCCTCAAGCCTGGGTCTTTGAATCAGGAAATTGTCACTTGATTCGTAAAATAGTCAGGTACTTAAAGATCTCATACAAATCGGCAGTAGATTAAAGTATAGGCTTTTCGGAGACTATTCTTTTTATCTGCATGACACGTTATTGTTTATGCAACCTCAGGCAGATTATCAAACAACGCGCAACGTACCTACCTACCTATGCACTTCGCTACTTGCCAGATCGGTTACCTGGCTTCAATTGAATCGTAGCTTACATCTTTAATAACAGCCTGTTTTGAACGTGTGGACTGATGCTATTTGCTAGGTATTGCTGCGTCGGTGCTGCTGTTATTAAGGTTTTGAGGGCTTTGCATGCGATTGTCGGGATTTATGACGCGTTTATTTGGTGCGGGTGCTGGCTATTCATCTGTCCAGTATCATTTTATCGAAAGCTTGCAATTGCCGCAAACTACATTGACTTTGGTGGGCTTTAGTATACAGCACTAAGTACCATACTATTTTACGAATCAAGCGACAATTTCCTGATTCAAAGACCCAGACTTGAGGGCCAGGTCCCCTCCCGCTAAGTCTGTGCCGCTATTAGGCCGGACGAGTAATTCCTTTCCCTCTCCTGTCGGAGTCATGATAGGCCTGTCGACGGTCCGCATGTCTGCTTTGCGCTTACAACGCACTGACAACAAAATACTCTCACCATTGGCAAGAAATAATAAGTCTTGTTAGCATCAATATGGCCTCTCCGTCGGACTGGAGAGTATCACTCGCCTCAAGTGATCGCTACGACAACATCCAAGCTATGTAAGTCCGTATCTTCCGTAGCCCTTAAATCATGACTTCATATGTCATTAACAACTGTAATTTCAGAAAAGACGCGCTTGTGGGGACAGGCATCGCGGTTACTGATGCACAAAAAGATGCATTCGCCATGGAGAGTGAGTTCTTCAAAACATCTTCATCACGAGTAAGGCTGCCCAATACTCATCTTAGCCGGTCTCAACGGCTCATACTTTGCTTCCGCTATCTTCAATTTCCAAATCTCAATCGCGTTGACCCCCGGATAGGACCAGTACGAAGCAGCATGTCGAATCGCATCGCGGCCAAATTCGTCAGTTCCGCCCGAGCCGGCAGGAGAAATTCATAGCACAAGCGAAGTGTCGGATTTGTCAACCGTCACTATAGGACCTTACCAGAATTGTCAATACATAGCCCATGGAGTTACTGCTGAAGTATACAGATCCGGAACGGTGGCGCTGAAAGTCATCGTACAGACCCGCAACATCGAGCCTCATGACCCGTTCCGGGAGGCCAAAGTCTTGAAGCTCCTGACCAAGCCATGCATCCAGCTGCTGGACACTTTTAGAGACCAAGAGCAGCGCTTTGTGCTTGCCTTTCCATACATGCCACTAAGCCTTGAGAGCCTCATAGAGCGTGGCCCCGTTCCCAGGAATAGCACCATACAGCACTTCAAGGACCTCTTTGCAGCTCTTCAGTACTTGCATAGTCATGGAATAATTCATAGGGATATAAAGCCTTCCGCCCTCCTGCTCGAGTCACCCGATGGGCCGGCTTTCCTATCTGATTTTGGCACGGCATGGCACCCTGAGTTGTCAGTATACACGGAACCTGCAGACCAGAAGGTTTTGGATATCGGCACGGGTCCATATCGTTCGCCGGAAGCCCTGTTCGGAGATAAGTCATATACCACGGCTGTGGATATGTGGGCAGCAGGTGTTATGCTTGCGGAATGCTGTCGGACACCACCCAAATTACTCTTCGAGTCGCGGCCGACTCACGAAGATGGAAATCAACTCAGCCTAATCCTCAGCATTTTCAAAACCATTGGAAGCCCCACTCGTGAATCATGGCCAGAAGCTGTGCGTCTTAAAACGCAACCTTTTGAGATGTACCGGACTTTCGAGGGACAAAAATGGGATGATCTTCTCCCTGATGTCGAAGATTCGTTTCGTGATCTCATTGCATCACTCGTGAAATATAGTAGTAGCGCAAGAGCTTCTGCTGCGCAGGTATGTCTTAGTCACCATGTTTTCAGTGACAAGAAGAAACTAAATTTTCTTCAAGGTGTTGCAACACGTGTGCTTCTTAAGCTCCAATGTCTAAACTAGAACCTACATATCGCGGCCGGATTAGCTCTTTTAGGTGAGTTTAATAACCCCATCTGAAACTGTCATCTAGTTCCTGATGTTGATAATCAGGGCGCTGCCTCATAACTTGGCTTATCAGCGCCACAACAAATCCTTGCATGGCGACCCGTTGTTGTCGCTACGCGGATAACAGCACGTCGATCGTTGCGCTGCGCTCTCGATCACTTTCTGCGGCACTGACTCTTCCAATGCCCCTTGCACGCAACTGTATTTAACTCCCAAAGGTCGATATTTGAAGTGGGTATGCATCACATCGAGTCATCGCGTACTCTGCGAAGTCAGGCCATCAATAGCCACATCCTGGCATACCATATGCCAACTGCTGCGACGCCAATGATGGCAGTTACTCCTACCATTCCCTTGGCCATGGCCGCCAGAATTTTGGGCTTGATTACCTCCTCAAATTCCTCTGGCGTATTGAGCGCCGGCCAAGGCGTATCTGGAACTGGTACACCCAAGGGCGTGCATATTTCATTCCACTATAATACTAGGGTCAGTACTTACAGCCCTAGAGAACCGAGTGATATTCGTGGCGCGGATAGTCGACGTTTCAGAGAGATCTTGATGCTTGACAGTGGAAAATACTCACCCCAAATCCGTCCTCGAGTTTGCAGACATTGAGTCGCTCGGGTGGGACAAGTCGCTTCACGTCGGCGAGACTGCGTACCATTAGGTGATTGAATACCTTCATGTTCTCCAAGCCACACTTACTATTCCTTGTAGTACTCAATAAGAGCTTGACGACCCTCCTCCGAGCCCGACACACCGAAGTTGTTCGTATGATAGTTCGTGACTTGGGTCGCCATTCGACTCATATAAAACGCAAAGCCATCGAAATACTTGAATACAGATATCGGAAGCTGGTTAAAGCGTATAGTCGCCATTCCCAACGTGCTCAAGTACGACGTGGCCCATCTCTCGGGGTCTCTCTCTGCCAGGATGAATGTTGCATCTGGATAGGCTTTCAAAATCGACCGCATCATGAAGAATGGTATCTCAACTAAGGCCTTGCTAACAGTCAGTAAGGCATGCCGTTTTCGATGATGCTGGAGTTCCTACATCGTAATCCGCAAACCATTTGTCGAACTCTTCACGACCATCTAGGACTTTTCGTCAATTCCAAACGGTCGGACTCTCGCGTGGCGCAATTGTATGAAGTTCTCGCCAATGATGCTAATATCCACTCACATGGCTTTCCGTTGTGCAACAGGTCGGCGTTTATACCGTCGATCAAAATCTTGAGAGCCGAGGCACCAGTGGCCACTACCTCTTCCATGTGGTATGGCTTATACCCAAGTTCTTTGAGTGCCAAATAGGTGCCATGAGTGCCAGTTCTATGCCCTTGGTTAGATAGTGGTCACATCAGTTGGCGAAATACCAATCCCGACACGTACCTCGACGGACTCAGCACGACTACTTTCATCGGCCTGACATGAGTTGGGGTTGGAATGGTGTCAATCTCACGGGCCATTGTTATATCACCTTCTTTTTCCGACCCTATTCAACAGCCGATTAAATATGGCGAGGATGCCACAATTATATGCTAGAACTTAAGTCAGGGAGGTATCGGGAAAATTGGTGTATATTGCGGGCATTCGTTGATACACGGGACATTGGCAGAACCTACCGCCATTCTTATATACACTTCATCCGTTCCACCCCGGTTGCCTACCTACTCCAGTACGGACGTCTATTCGACTGCAGCCATGGCGATGATCCTCTCGCCCGTAGCAGAGACCAACATTACAACAAACTAGGCCACATTTGAACACTATCTCGCGTCTAATTACGTTTACGTAGCTCTCTAATCTAGGGACATCGGCACAAACTCGAGGCCGAAAGAGCGAGAGTATCATACCTATGTACTCGGTACATGGACCACGCGTCCGTCCGGACCGTTGACACCGTTAGATTGCTCCCGTACGGACTACCCGTCCCCCGGGGAGACACAGAATCGGCACGACTTCAGGGGCGGATTTGGCAGAACTAACCCACTCTGCTCATCATAACACGACAAAAACAAACTAATAGCTGAACGTACAGTGCAGTGCACCTCGACGAAGATTTACTATTCCTGTCAGCTGAAGCCAGTGTCGGAGTCGGAAAGTTGAAGCCGCTAAATAGGGCTTGACTCGGACATAGATCGGCGTGTTTTGAACCCGCCGGATGACGTCTTTATTCGACAACCACCATATCGCGGCTGTCGTGGACTTCGGATGATGCTAGGTTGAACGGGAAAGAGAAAAAAGGGAAAAAAAGAAAAGAGAAAAGAGAAAAAAGAAAAAGGAAATGCAGCTCTTCACTGGGTAGGCGGATAAGCAGGCTTGAACATACCGGGACATTGCCAACGTCATATAACCGGGGGCACGACTCACGGGAGGTTGAGCTGGGACGCAGTGGAGTGATAAGTGGGCGCCGGCCGGCAATCTGGGGTTCGCTACTATTTTCAAATGTTGTGCAAACTTCAACGAAAGTGAACCAGTTGTTGTGGGAACAGAGCGCGAAAGGCCGAGGTGAGGGCCTCGTATTTTCCCCGGCCGGATCTAGTTTCGTGGATATAACTAGATACGGGCCAATGGCTTTCGTGTGTGCGGGCCGAGGACGTAACGTAGGTAACTTGGACACCAACTTCCAAGCACAGCCGGCTCATAGGTAGGTAGACGATCCATCCCTGAGCCTTCAGCCCGTCATTTGCAAATATGGGTACGCTCCCTTGTTGAATTGCTGTTCTATTCTAGTGTAGGTACTTATGTAATTGGATACCTATTGGCACTACCCTAGCCATGTCCTGTCTATTTCTGCTGTCTTCGATTCGACTGCAGACCAGCCGGATGATGATGATGATGATCAGATATACTCGTCCACACTATATCAACTACACATAAGTCATCATTCTCGTTTCCACTAAGAATTCGCTTATAGTCTTGAATTTGGTATGAGCCTTTCGACCCTTTGGCGAGTATGCCTCCTGTCCCAAGCTCGTCGGAACGCGGGAATTAGTTCGCGGCGCTATCCAAGTGCCATTGGACGGCCGCAGGAAGTTATAAAGATAGAGCACCGCCTGTCAGCAATCTTCAAGCAACTCTTGTACGATACATGTATATGGCATGCATATCACACGCTACCTCCAATCGCCTTCCAGCCCTCTTCATAACCCTCCGGCTCGCATCCACGTCAGCGAGACCAGGCCAGCAAGCCCTTCCTGGCATACCATATGCCAATCGCCGTAACGCCCATGATAGTGGCCATCCCGGCCAGCAAGCCCTTTCTGGCATACCATATGCCAATCGCCGTAACGCCCATGATAGTGGCCATCCCGGCCATTCCCTTTTTCACAGCGGGCAGCAAGTAGGGCTTGAACAGCAACCGGAACTCGTCCTTTGTGTTGCGCTGCGGCCAGGGCGTGTCTGGGATCGGCACGTCCAGATATGAGCATAGCTCTTCCCACTAATGGTACCGGGGTTAGTGTTCATTGCTCTGCAAACAGGGTGGTATTTTCTGTTCGTGACTCCAGTTACTTGAGTCTCGGTGTCGTGGAGCTAACCCCCCTCAAGACGTCCAAATCGCAGGTGCTTGAAAAGTCTAGAGTAGGTACTCACCCCAAGTCCGTCCTCCAGCCTGATGACTCTGAGCTGCTCCGGCGGGACAAGCCTCTTTACATCCGCAATACTAAGTCAACCGCGAATTAGGTCCGGTAAAGCTACCACAGGTTTCTCAACCTACTAGGCTTTGTAGTTCTCGACAAGGACTTCCCGGCCCTCGCCTGATACCCCGAGGCCGTTGGTGAGATAATCCGACGGAGGTCGGAGTCCTTGATCGAAGATGTGGAATGCCGGTAGAAGGCAGGGAACTTGTCACGTAGTGGCAGAAGATCTAGCGATGAGAGAATAGGTGTCTGTAATGGCTCTGGCCTTCTTCGTATAGGGAAGGGGCCCGGTTTGACGGGCTCCCTTATATATACGGAAGGCTATGAAGGTCTGTGGCACGGGCCACCTACGTAGTAAGCTAGGAAATGAAGCTATTTACACTAAGGAGTGGAGCGGGCCACCTGATGTCTGGAGTGTGGTACCGTGTGGTGAGTGCCATTAGCACCTTAAGCACTGTACCTAACGTCGCACACCCCCCAGGTCCTTCGGAGAAGGATTTTTCCGATCCGAAGGAGCTGTTGAATCGACGACATGATTGAAGATACCCTGTAAACGCCTCTTGAGAGGCTCCAAAACAAAGGAAAAAAGCGCTCGTCGGTTGATCCGAACGTGCGGTTGATGATGAGGGGCTGCATTAGCCCCGTTTCGTGTTGTGGTGGTCGTTGTTGTTGAGGTGGAAATGGAGGAAGGCGCGTACGCGCTCCTTCCGTTTTCCAGTCGCGTATCGATGAAGTGCCTAAGGTGAATTTCCACCCCGCGTTTCTGGCGATCCTTTTCTTCCCCTCTTCTTCTTCAGACCACCTACTATCGCCACCCTGCGTGGCCGTTTTTCCGTCTGCGCCTTCGTCGTAAGTCTGCTTGAAGCACTTGAATGGATGCGAGAGGATCTTGAGAACGTGTTGACACCCTTTTTGGCAGTATTCAAACCATACGCGCCCATTATGGGCAGCAAAGCTCCGTCCGGTGGTCGCGGTGCGGGCCGTGGTGGGGTTGGTCGCCCACTGCGGTCGATAGAAATCGAGATTCCTTCCGTGGTTGACCTTACGTCCCCATCTCCTGCCCCTTCGCCTGGTCCCGCTGGCTCGTCTGCTGGTGCCGGTCCTGTCGCCGCCTCGTCTGGTGGTCGCCCTGCGTCTGGTCGTCGTCCCCTGCCTGGTCTGTCTGGTGCCTTGCCTCTTCGTCCGTCGCCTGGTTCCGGTGCGTTTCCCGCTGCGCCGCCTGCTCCCGCGCCTGGTCCTGCGTTCCCTGGCGTCCCGGCTGTGCCTCGTCCTGCCGCTGGTGCTCGCCCCGCGTGGCCTTGGCTTGCTGCGCCTGCTGGTGCTCCTCGCGCGTCTGTTCCTCCGTCCTGGGCCCCGCCTCCGGTTACCCCGCGGTGCCGCTTCGGCGGCTGAAGAAGAAGCTGGCGTGTTCCCTGGGTTCCCTGGTGCGCCCCCGAACTGGAATTCGGACCAGTTCTTTCGGGGACTGGCCGATGTAATGGCCAGCTTCGGCGGCCCGGCCGCTCGACCGGTATACGGCGAGCGTGTCAACTTGGCGGACATAGTCCGCAGTCGTGGCGGTGGTGGTGGCCCTCCTGGCGGTGGAGGAGCCGGTGGTTCGGGTTCTGGCGGGTCTGGGGGCGCACGAGGCGCCGGTGAAGGAAGATCTGGTGGCTCGGGTCGGTCTGGTGGCGCTCGCGGCGCCGATAAGGAGGAAAAAGGACGTCACCGTCGCCATTAAGGCGCTCCCTTTGCTTTCCTTTCGCTTTGCTTACTTTTTGCTTTGCTTACTTACGACGAATTGACGCTTAATTTTTCTTTGGCACCCCTCCGGGCACTATGTGACGCACATCTTGTAGGTTGATGAGCGCCCTAAAATGCTCGAATTTGGCGCGGGAAAGATTCTTGGTGAGCCCGTCAGCTGGCATCTGGTCGGTCGGTAGATATTCGACCTTGAATGAGCCTTTGTTATGCTCCTGACGGACCCAGAGGCTCTGGATATCGACGTGGCGAAGCTTCGTACTGATTCTATCGCTCTCACCAACGACTAAACGGATCGCCTGGGTGTTGTCTGAGTAGATCTTCCAATCCTCCTGGATATCCAGCTCGAGGTTTCGGAAGAGCCTTTTGAGACCCATGGCTTCACGGCCCGTCACACCTATCGTGGTGACCTCCGCTTCCGTTGTCGACGTCGTTACCGTGCTCTGCCTCGTGGCTTTCCACACGATTGGTCCACCGAACATGGAGATTATGAATCCATGTGATGAGCGTCTTGTTTCCTTGTCGTCTCCGAATGACGCATCTCCAGCTATGATAAGCGCTTGTGCCGTCGGGTCCTGGCCTCCGTACACGATTGATAAGTGCCGGGTGCCATACAAGTATCGGATAACTTGATTGGCGGCCTTGAAGTGTTCCGGACCCGGATTGGTCAGGTACTTGGAGAGTTGCGATACGGCGAACGCCACGTCAGGGCGTATCATGATTGCCGTGTATAGGATAGACCCGATGCGTTCCTGGAATTCTTTGATCTGTGCCTTGGAGGCTTGCCCGGAATATTTCTCAAGTTCCATCATCGGGAGCGGGTTGTGAGGTGTCCAGCTCTTGTCAGCCAAGTTGAAGCGCTCCGCGACCTTCTCGATATACTGGTCGTGGACTAAGGCTATGGTGCGTGCTTCCTTGTTTCTCACAATCCGTACTCCCAGGAACCATTCTGCCTCGCCCTGTTCCTTGATCTCATACGCGCTCTTGATGCCATCCATGATCGCCGTGGCTCTCTTCGCGTCCTCCGGCCGGTGAAGGAGCAGGAAATCGTCCACGTAGAATACAACAAAGATGGCACGGTCCGACGTGTAGAATAGGCATGGTTCTTCCGGGGACTGGATCATGCCGCACTTCCTGAGGGTTGACGAGAACTCACGAAACCACAAGAGAGGCGAGTCCTTGAGACCGTATAAAGCACGATCGAGGATCATCACCATGTCCGGCAGCTTATAACCCTCAGGTAACTTGCAGATGACCTGTTCCCGGCCCTCCCGGGATGCGTTGAGGAATGCCTTGACTACATCGGCTTGCTTGATGATCAGACCGAATTGTGCCGCGATGGCCATGACCAATCTGAAGGTCTTGGCGGCCAGCGTGGCGGCGTATGTGGATTGGAGCGAGTTAAATTTCTGGAGATCTCCGCGTGCTACGATGCGTGCCTTGAATGTCTCGACATATCCTTCGTCATCGAACTTATAGACGAACACCCACTTGATCGGTAGGGGCTTGGAGTCTGTCTGGCTTGCTGGGATGATCCGAATCGCTCCCATGGACTTCAGGCAATCTAATTCGTAGTATGCGTTCTTCCGGAACTGTTCACCGTATGGGTGGCTATCCAGGTCTTTCCAATTCCTTGGTGGTGGAACAAGAAGATCACGTCGGTGGACTCTTTTCTGGGGTGCCGCGCTTGGCCTCTCTGCCTTGCGCTGGTCGACTGCTGCTGCGAACACGGCATGCAGAGTCTTGTGTTCCCTGTCGCCCTTGAGAATCGCGTCTTCGGCTTCCGGCATGAATGTCGCGAAGAATGATCTCAGTTGGCGATCGTCAGGGACCATGATGTGGTCTTCGTGGTACATCATGGTGGTGAAGACAGCGTTGTTGGAATTGCTGTCTTTCACGGCCTCTGGTGCCAGCCCTCGAATTCTTCGACTTTGTCGTGTCGCTTGCGGATGAGCTTCACGTGTTTCTCGGGCTGGATATTGTCTTTCGTAAGGTCGTGATGGTGGTTGTGGCGTGGCTTGTGCCGCGCCGCTCTCCAGTATCGTCTCGGACTGTTCTTCGAGTTGGGCAGCAATGGCTGCTGCGGGATTGTCGTCTTCCTCGAGAGGATCCTCTTCGGCTGTTGTTATTGGATCCGGATCTTGGTTGCCGTGGGATTCCTCTTCGGGAAACGCCCCAGGTAATGCTATGTCGTCTGGGAACGCTCCGGGAAGACGGTCCGGGATAATGGGAGTTGGTTCGATGGGCTCCTGGATAACTGGAGTCTCTTCGATACGCTCCTGAACTTCAGGAGTTTCTACTACTGGTTCTAACGTGTCATCTGATTCCGACTCGTATGAACCGTCGTCGTAGTAGTCCTCAGCACCTCCCGTTGCCTCTTCCGGGTCTGGTGTCTCTCGAGGTGTCAAAAGTCCCTGCGACTGATCTCCGGGTGTTCCTTTTTCAGTTGATGTTTCAGGATCACCGGTCGCACCCACCCCCGACTTTTGCAACTCCGGTCGGGCTTCCGTGTGCTCATCAGATGGGTGTGGCGCACCTCCTTCGAGGGAAGGATCAGGCAAAGGCTTCTGGCGTGTGCCACTGCGTTTCTTGGACTTGATTGGTAATATGACTTCGTCGGTATCTTCCACGACCGCGTACTGCCGAATGACTTCGATCTCTAGTCTGTTGGTGACGCGTTCCGCTTTTTCGTGATAGAAGATCTCCTCGTCGAATTCCGTGTCTCTTACCGTGATGACTTCCGCCATCTCGGGTACCCAGATTCGATACAGGTTTGACGCCCTGTAACCGACTAGGTAGCCGATATGCGCACGTGGCTTCGTTTTATAAGCTCGCCTCTGCCTTCCGGCGAGCCTATCTTTCTCGACTGGGTATGCGCGGCACCCATAAGCGTAGGTGCCGTTAAAATTCGGTCGTAAGTCGCTCGTCAGCGACCTGACTGTTTCGGGTGTATACCAGCGAAAATAGCCCCTGAACCACCTCTCGAGCACTTCACAAGGTGCATAGAGTTGGTGTGCTTCAGATGGGCACATGTTGTGTAGGTAGGCGGCGGCCTGGGTGGCTTCAGTCCAAAGCTCTTCCGGCAGTCCGGCTGCCTGGAGCATGTCGTTGGACTTGTCGACTATTTCTTGCCCGGCACGCTCGCTTCCACCTACAGGTTCCTTCACATAGGAGGGAGGGAACTCCAGATCGATTCCCTCGCTCTCCGCCCACCGTTGGTATTCGGTTGTTCCTAGGTGGGATACTGCCACAGTGTCGTTGTCGCATCTCATCTTGCATATCCTGAGCCCGTACTGACGTTGAACGCGCTTCTCGAAGCGCTGTAGGACTCTCAGCACGTGAGCTGCTCCTTTGCTGACTAACGGGAACGCCCAGATCATACCACTGTACTGGTCCTTGATTACCAACAGCCATGACGATCCATCGAAGCCTGGCGTATAGTCGAACAGGTCCCAGTGTATGCGCCAGAACGGCCTTGGTGATTTCCTTTCCGATGGTCGCCGCGATATGACCCGCTTGGCGTAGGTCCTGGCGCAATACTCACACTTGATTCGGGGTGTTCCCTTGATCCTGACGTTCCTAGATCGGTAGACTAAGGCTCGTAGTGGCCGCGGACCAAGATGACCAGTCCGCAAGTGCCACAGGAGTTCGGAGTCTTCTCGGGGCCTCGGGGGATCCTGCGACGGTCGATATCGTCGCAGGCGCTTGTCTGCAATAGCGGTGAAAATTCCTGCCGCGCTTGCCGGGATACTACGTGGTATGTCGGAGCTCATCACGAGGGGTCTGGTGGAGTAAATGCGAAGAGGCTTGTATTCCAGGAAGACTAGGTTGTGCTCCCTAACGAGATCACATAGCTTGACACTCTTCCCAATCGGCCCGAAGCGCAACGAGCAATCCTGACCGCAATACCACACGCCGACTTCGCGGAGACGAGCCTCCGAAATGATGTTAACATGAAACCCCTCTACGACTGCCACTTCCTGAAGCGTGAGATCCTCCGTCTTAGCGCCACGAGCGCTCCCAATAGCGTTCTTGATGATCCTAGTGCCTCTGCCTAGAATCGGGAACTCCGTAGTCCCTGCGTGAACCACATCTCCGTCGGTGGCGGCTACGAACGACCCTGGCACGAGCAGGTTCTTGTCGTTGACGAGATGGAGCGCGCCACAGTTGTCGATCAGGGTGCTATCGGAGAGCATATGGGGGTTCATACCGAGAGTGGAATAGACTCCCAGCTCATCGTCAGGGCCGCTAGGAGTTCCTAAGATTGCAGGATCGATTAGTGCGCAGGCCAGGTTCGGAGAAGGCCAATCGGACCTGTTGTTCTTGCCGTTGTTACCGCTTCTCTTGGAGCCTCCGGACCGGACTTTCCAACCTTGGGAGCTTATCGTCTTGCGTAGCTTGTTCCATCGCGCAGAATCGTAACGTTGCTTGATGGCCTGCACTAGCTCCGGAGTTGGCTGTTTACCCTTACCAAAACGGAACTTGGTCGATCCGGTGACTGCATATTGCAAATTGGCGCAGTTCTCCGGCTTCCATGGGTGCTTGTTAGCTTCGTCGCAAGGGCACTCGTGGCCATCAGATTTTCCAGACGGCGATTGCGAATCTCCGCTAGGCGCTCCTTCGGGGTTTCTGCCACCTAGCGTTGCAAAGATGCTCGCGCCACCGCTCCTGGCTTGCTTCGCGTTTTCGTCAGAAAGGTCGGCGTAGGTCTGGGCGTATTCCTCCAAGGTGTACGTGGATCGCCCCCGGTTATCTCGCATCACTACGTCGGCGTAGTGGTGTCCGGCCCATCCTGGTGCGAGCTTGTAGCGGATCGCGTCGAGGAAGGCCTTGATAGCCGGAACACCCTGGATGATAGGAGAGTTGATGGAGTGCGCCGCGAGATAGGCCTTGCGATACTGCTTGTTGAAGGCGTCTGATTTGATGGTTCCGTTCTTGGCGCGTTCCAACACCTGGAGATACTCGGTGTCTACCGCTGTTCGGACAGCAGCGTCGGTAGGCGCCATGTAGGCTCGGAGCTGGCGAATGATAGCTCGGAGACTAACGTCGTCAGTGTTGATAAGCTTGGTCGTAACGGCGTTCATCAAATCGAGGTCCACGGTCTTATCCACCCAAGTGGAGATCGCCGCGTACTTTGACGCTTTTCGTGCCATGTTGGTTGCTTCGATTTGAAGATCGTCGAAGCGGTCCTGGATAGCCTCGTCGGTAGGTTTCAGTTCTTCGAGGGCTGGTTCGGGACCTCTGGTGGCCTGGTTTGCGACCATCCAGTTGGCTAGGAGCTCATCATACCTATCCCGGTGCTCTTTGATCAGGAGAGCTTTGGTTTCGGCTTTGGTGGGAGCTTCCGGAGCTTCTGCTGGAATGACGTTGCTGGTAGAAGCGTCCGGATCGATGAGACTCCAGATACCGCGATGGCGAGCGTGTAGTCGTAGCTTGTTGTACCATGGGATCCAGTCGGTTGCCTTGACGAGCTTGGCGTCGACTTCGATGGTGGTAGCCTCCTTTGACATTTTGGAGCTTGTCACAAGGGGTTTGAAAAGAATTGAATAATGTGAAGGGGATCGAAGATCTCTCTACGTGCAGTGCTGCGAGCTTCTAGTAGAAGAGTACCGGCTATGAACGAACCGGGCTCATAACTCCGACGGAGGTCGGAGTCCTTGATCGAAGATGTGGAATGCCGGTAGAAGGCAGGGAACTTGTCACGTAGTGGCAGAAGATCTAGCGATGAGAGAATAGGTGTCTGTAATGGCTCTGGCCTTCTTCGTATAGGGAAGGGGCCCGGTTTGACGGGCTCCCTTATATATACGGAAGGCTATGAAGGTCTGTGGCACGGGCCACCTACGTAGTAAGCTAGGAAATGAAGCTATTTACACTAAGGAGTGGAGCGGGCCACCTGATGTCTGGAGTGTGGTACCGTGTGGTGAGTGCCATTAGCACCTTAAGCACTGTACCTAACGTCGCAGATAACCATCGAGAGCGTCCGTGAACCGAGACACATGATACGTCCTGCCGTCGAAGTATTTGAACAGAGACATCGGAAGCCGGTGCATGTTCATAGCAGCCCGCCCGACGGTGTTTGCGTACGACTCGGCCCATCTCTCGGGGTCTCGCTCCGTCAGGAGGAACTTCGCGTCCGGATACGCCTTGAGAATCGACGGCAGCATGACGCTTGGGATTTCTACTATGGCCTTATCGAACTGTCAGTTCGTTTCTCTCACGGTATCCTCGGAGCTTACGTCGTAATCCGCAAACCACTTGTCGAACTCTTTACGGCCGTCTGGCGGGTTTTGTTAATTCTGAATTTTGCGATATGCCGGATTCGCTTACATGGCTTTCCTTTGTGGTGTAGAGCTGCATTCATTCCGTCGACCACGATCTTCAACGCCGATGGGCCTGCGGCTATCGCCTCTATCATGTGGTATGGCTTGTAACCAAGCAGCTTGAGGGCTTCGTAGAGACCGTGGGTGCCATTTCTGCGTCCTTGATTAGATGGTGGCCATGCTCGGTTAGTAAGGATATACGATGGAATTACCTCGATGCGCTCACGACGATCAACTTTATCGGCTTGACGTGAGCCGGGGTTGGAATGGTGTCGATTTCGCGGGCCATGATTAACTTCTCGTCGCAACTCTTCTTCAGAGCCTGATTGGATGTGACAAGTATGGCGTGCGAACGGGGATATATATACCTACCTAAGTGCCTACAAGGGAGACACTGTTTTGGTCACGCAGACACCACGATGGTAGACGATGTCAGAAGAGAACAGAAAGGGCTATCTAGTAAAGATCATGACTTCGGCCTAACTTTAAGCTATATAAAGGTGGGCCGTGGCACGAGTAAGGCATCGGTTCCAGCGTGTCCAAAAAGGGAGTCCTCTGGGATAGGTAGGCAAGTATTGCAACATACCCCCGTATTGACAACTCATTCGACTCTTTCATCTCCAGGCCTTGATTATCCGTGTGCAGTAATACGATGAGACCAGTGCTGTTACTCTCTCTACCGAATGTGCATGCACCGCTCGTTAACGTGGTTAACACCCATGGACGGTAACGCGACTCCAGGATGACTTCCCTCTTCCCAGGTGAACAACAATGCAGTATATCATGGCTAGTTCTGTTGTCGGGCAGACATATTCCCCGTCAATAATCGTCATCCGTAATGGCGTTGGCGGCAGGAGTCTTACTAAAAACGCGTTCGAACTCTTGACGGCTTACTACTACGATAGCAATCCTCGACCCTGCCGCGAGCATAAGCACATGAATTCCACCCAGAAGGGAAACGGATGGACCCGGCGGGTCTACGTGGACAGACTTGAATTGAACCATCCTTGTGTATGTTGGATTTGATGCCTGAGTCCCGGGGTGTTGGGCCTGTCGCTACTTCGCCAGTTTGTCTCTCGTAAGAGAACGGCATTGTTTGAGGTGAGATATGGTTGCTGAGGAATCGGTGAGTTGAGGATTATCTAGATTCATGGCATAGAGCTGACATCTTGACTCAAAACGGAGGAGACTGATGAGGAAACTGATCGATTGCAACATCCGATTCAACTCTTACCGGTTCGAATCAGATTATACTACAGGGGTTGAATGTGAACAGTGGGATGGAGTTTCGCCAATTATGTAGTTACGGTTAGGTAATCTTTGACCCTCCGTCACATGTTTCGTGATCTGCCATGACGGTTTGGTCTGAAGGGCTTTAACTATTATATAGGTATTTACAGACTAGATGCCAAGAGGAATCAGTTTAACTACCTATTGTTGTCGAAAACTGGCCGTTTTGTATAGAAAATCGGGTTGGAAGACGTTAAATTACACCCAGGCTGTCAGCACAGCTGATGTAGTTGACCGGTCGCCTTCGCCATTTTGGATATGCAGGTCTGGAGTTTGGCGTCCATCTCCTCTTGATGTGCCTTTATCTGTTGTGAAATACCGGGGACGTTTGGGACCTCCGGCTCAGGCTGTGTTCGTGGTTGCGCCTTTCGCCGCTGTCCTCGGCGGCCACGTCGAACAACTGGCGTTGTCGATCCATCGGATTCTCCATCTCCCTCGGCTGGTTTATGGCGGATATGGTCTGGGACGGCGGGACCTCGTCGCAGCCGGCCTCCTGGCACATGAGGTGTAGCTTGGCTAACCATCTCGCCGCGGGCTTTGTCCCATCGAAGTCTCCGGCCTGGGTCAGCTGCGGCACCTGGCGTCCGCTTCGGGTGTAACTCATGGTGGGCTCGTTGGTATGCGCTAGCCCCTTGGTATTTTGGCCACAATCCCGCCCGGCGCCCGTCCCTGGTCGAGGTCTGACCTGCCTCTCCTCATCCCCTTATGTAGATGCGCGCCCATTTTTCTCAGCAGGCCGGTAATCTCCTCTTCTCTGGGTCTATCAGGACCCAGCCAGCACCGATCTCCACTAGTCTATCCTTTATATTCTTTGGGAATGTCCCGAAGCCATCCTCCGCATCGCCCATGATGCGGATAGCCTCGAAAAAAGGCTCATCTAGGGGCGAATACGGCATATTCGCATCATCCGCCCAGCCTTGAGCGGACCCTGTAGCCGCCGCGTTATCTATCCATAACCTTGCAAACCGCCAGAGCTTGCTGTTCGCTGATAACTCTCGAGGTCTGCTCTGGGCTAGATAACGCACCACAGCTTCTTGGTCCGCCCATTTCCTGGGCGGTGCGATGCGGAGGACAGCCTTCCAATACTCCTTGGGGTCCATCTCCGCGTCGACTGTTCTCTCATAGGCTCCTAGCCGATTGAGCTCTAGGACTTTCCGCTTACATCCGTTGACAATATCACTCCATGTCGCCTGGCGGTCGACCATGCATCTTCGTCACTCTTTTCGTCGTATTCATATTCGCCATCATCGTAATATTCGTCATCAAGCGCAGCAGTAGCCTTAAGCACGACCTCATCGACCAGCGCGCTCACTGCCTCAAACTCCGAGCCATCTGGGCCATGTTCCCCCTCGTCTTCGGTAACGAGATCAGCGCCTAAGATGCTGTTAACATCCCGGCCAAGTTCCTCGACGAAACCAAAGAGTTGGTTCCGCTTGATGTACGCACGCCGAGTGCTCCAATATCTCGTCCCATTTTGAATTTCTTTGCGCTGGATATGAACACCCTTGGAGCCATGGCTCCAAGCTATCCTCATGACGGCGTCCCACCAGACATATCTCGCGCATGGACTGGCGTCGGTCCTGAAGACCAATTTTTGGCCGTGCATTTCAAGCAAGATACTGAATCCCGCTCGCTGCCTGAGAAGTGTTACTTGTAGATGACATAGATTGAGTGCGCGTGACGCCAAGGAAAGAGGTGTGCTGCGGTCCCGTACGTTTCTTCTCGTTTGGGACAGCGAAAGGGGTACCCATTGCCGTATCGGTCGTCCTCCTTCTCATGTTCTTCCCCGCCATCGTCCTGCGGATCGTTTTGTGCTTGTCCTCCCCATCGGATATGCAGTTGGTTTGGCTTACAGGCGCACAAAGCTCTGGCAACAGATTTTCGCCCGGTATGAAGGCGCTGCGGTTGCTTCTGACCAATACTCTTGAGCTGCTTCCAGCCATGGTATTGGAGCTCCATGTTCTCGGCCCTTGGCTACCCATACCAGTTTTTGTCAGGATTCTCGACCTGAATTGCCGACGGTCTACTTGAGACTCTGCTAAGATTCGGTCTTGCTGTAACTCGTAAATTTCTATGTAGCTCTCCCAATGTTCTGCGTCTGTTGACGACTGATATTTGAGCCTTTTCTGTGCGCTGGCGATCCCTCGCCCCGTGTTATCCAATATATTTTGGAGATCATCGCTACCCCCGTCCATGAATTTGCTGTTCTAGGGAGTACTGCGCCTGCTGCTTGTACGCGTGACAATAGACGGCGAGGGGAGTCGGTCATCAGTGCAAGACGTGGAACAGTTAAAATGATAATTCAGAGTGGCCCATCGGTCGGTCCTGTCGGTCAGTACCTCCTGACCTCCTGACCGCTAGCCACGAGTATAGTCGGCTGGTGGCTATCAGTCAGCCAAGAGGTACTGGCAGACAGACCGGCAGATTTGTGGGTGCGTGGGTGCAGCCGGTCGACCGACGGTCAGGAAACAGGACATACAAATGGAAAATTGAACGGATTATGGTGTGATTGGTGAATAAGTCTAGCGGAAGGGTCTGCATGGAGAGACAAGGCTACGAACACGGGAGACAGGACGACGATGGGTCCGTGTAGATGTAGTCATGGTCTGAATGATAATCTAGCGAGAGAGAGAGAGAGAGGGAGAGGGAGGCAGAGAGGGAGGGAGGGGGAGAGAGAGGGAGAGAGAGAGGGAGAGAGGGAGGGATGGATAGTATGGCCCGTGCTGCAGAGGGCTCCTTCCTCCCTGGAGACATCCTTCCCGATGATACTACAATAAGCAAGTGACTGCCAAGTGATTCATTTGTACGAAGTATTTGTCCCAGAATTGGTCAACAGAGGGCCACTCTGCCGGCGGAACCGCGTCCAACGCACGGAGTGTCGACCTTGGTGGGCGAGGGCATGTTGTGGTCGGGCTCGAGATGGAGGCTGTTAAGAGGAGCGACGCCTTGTTCAGCCGATGTTAACGATAAAGAAGCCTTTGCGTAAGCAAGGCAGGTGTCTTGTAGCCCGGTATATGCTGTGACTTGATTTTGAGCAGCTAAGGGCCTGTTTAAGGGGTCGTTGGGACAACGTAACGAAACCACATTCACAGTTTCCTGTCATGTACCATGCAGAAGCAAGCCCGCCTTCCTGGTAGATACTTTATGTAGCTTAGGTACTTCGTAGGTACCGAAGGGAACATGGTGAGTTTCACGGATCAAAGGCAACAAGGTTCAAGAAATGAAGCTTAATTGAAGAGTAGACTTGAAGGAGTGAAGTCAAAGTTGTCGTGCCCAGAACCCCCTGGCGCACTAAAATTATGGTGCTTCGTAGCTTCAGTGGGGGTCTCCAACTCACTAAGTGGGGGTACCGAGATAAGATAACAGGCATCTACCGGTACCTATTCCTGCTTCTTCATTCAGCAGCACCAGCCCACGCCGTAACCTCTTCGCGCTCTAGTTATCTAGACAGCTTCTGGCCGTTTGTAAATGTCTAGGTCTCCGGGACATATGAAGCCGGCTGCAATGTACGGAATACGCCTTCCTCTCAATTGTCGAACCCAATTGGACACGGGATCGTGTGCGCATTCTCAACATGAGCCAAGAGTCGCAAGAGGTACCGTCCTCATCATGACACCTACGGGTCCAGCAACACTGCCAGTCTAACTTCGGCGATGTTGTCAAGGAACTTCGGACACTAGAACTCGCCTTGCCGGGTGGAAGCCGCATTCAGAGCGTGACGGGCTCATGGCCGACGCAGGCTCAGACTGCTCGCCCGCGTGTCGGCCGCCACTACGGAACGCGTCGACCGCAGGCGAACCCACAATTGCCGTCTCCAACGCCGTCGGTAATCGGCACGATTGGTGCGATGAACTACCCACCCACCGGTATCGAGGTATTCGGGCTATGAAGCACACGACCAAACCCTGTCATTTTGTTCGCGGGTCAATTCGTGCAATTCGTGCAATTCGTGAAGCTATCGAAATAATTTGAACTTTGAACACAGATATTGGAAGCGATTAACTTGCTTTGAAGCCATTGCGACCGTGCTCATGTGGGACTTGGCTCATTTCTCGGGGTCTCTGTCAGTTTGCGTCCGACTAGGATCTCACAATCGGCCGTAGCATGAAAAAAACAGTTTTTCGATTGAACTTTCGAAGAGTTAGTAAAGGCGCATGGCTTCTATCCCGACTCTATCCCAGCATTGGGCCCCTTGCGTTGTAGCCCGCAAACGTCTTGCCGAGCTCTTCACAGCCCTCCAGGATTTCACCTCACCTTCGCATACTTGACCCCATACATCGCATGTTTATATACTCCTTAAAGCCTTGTTACTTGGTTGAAGGAACTATATTGACCTACACCTTTTCCGTTATGCGACAGCTCGGCGTTCGCACGGTCCACTATGGCCTTAAAGGAAGAGGTCCTGATATCAGTTACCTCTGACAGATGGCACGGCCTATAACCATCTGTTTGAGAGCTTGATAGACCCTCAAGTTCCGGTTCTATGGCCTTGTTTAACTGGCCTCAATTGGGGATAATATCGATCCAGGCGATGTGCTTCGGCGCACCTAGGACGATCATCTTCATCGGCTCTACACGAGTCATGATGAGTTTGAAAACTTAAACCTTGGGATGCTGTCAATTTCACGTGGCATAGCTAATAATGTCTCGTTTTGAGATTATTCCACCACAGGCCGACTACCTAGGTACACAGGATGAGTGCCGGGCGCAATCACCTCTATATATCATTATCGACCCCGTGGGCTGTCATTATCCCAGCATCTCAAGGCCCCTTCAACCTTGGTCCACTGCTCCCATGAATGCTTGTCGAGATTCCATGATTCCACATTCATAATCAACCAGGACCTTGGTATGCATAAATGCCATACGGATCTGAATGAGGCCGTGAACAATTTTGGCGGCACGACGCCCAGATTTGCGATGGGCTCAGCTCATTCCGTCATAATGAGATGCACACGCAACGCAGAGTTTCACTACCCCGGTGAGCTAAACCTTATTGAACCCGCTGACTACCTAGGTACGTCCGTACTTTACCCTGTTGTCTGCCCTACATTACCAAGTTCATCGTCGGCCGACCAACTCGAATACCGGTACATCGACGAGTGTTATACAGGAGTTGTGCCCCTGGGCGGCCGAACAATACCTACGTTGCCACATTTACACTACCATAGGCTGAGCTTGACTCAGAACGTTCCAGCCTGCCCTAGTGTGTACGTCCGCACACTACACTAAGCTCTATTATTACTGAAATAATGCATGGGTGATCGTCTCCCGCGTTCCGGTGCATTGGCGCCCACTTGTTTCTACTAGAGGATCCACCTATGGAGACCCCAGTGACTGACTCCCTTGCGGGCAGGTTGCGGCAAAGGGGGTTTCCATGGGTGGATTTCCTGGTAGTAGGTAGACAACGTCTTGCGGGCACTCTGGCTATTTGCTCTACGAATTATCCAGGGATAGATCTAATACCAGCCAATGATCGCCCAGCCAACTGGAGACGAGCTCGGTTGCCTTATATCTGGTTTGCAAGAATGTTCCTCAATGGAGAAACGTTGGTCGAACGTTTCCCAAGAGCCGGCAGCTCTTTCGTACAGACTTACCGTCGATCTCCCGGTACTGGACGACGAGGTTATATCTAAAATCGAACCAGAATCCGAGCGAGTACACTATAAAGTGTCAACTGCCGATATGGTAATACTAAATAGTCCCGACTCCTGTCCCGCTGAGTCTGTGCCGCTAGGTATTACGGGGTAATAGGTAACACTTTCATAATTTATAAGCAAAAACCCGTCTTCCTCATGATCTATATTTGAGCTGACTCGCGGTCGGTCCATTGGGCATATCCCGTATCTGCACCGGCCCAGGGTTCGGGTCGCACCCGTTAGTGTAAACGTTCACCTCAACGCCAACCCATGCGGATGCTTATCTAGAGGTGAATACCGCCGGCGGGCAGGGTGGCCAGTCAAAATATAAAGGGAAACGTCATAGGTAGTGGATCACGGACTATTCGATCGCTCACACTCCAAGGGAGTCCTCCTTGGATTATATTAAGCTCCGGATCTCTCCAACCCCCTTCTAGCTGCAAGGTGAAGAAGGCCGTCCGTCCACATCACACCAACGCTTTATAATACATTTCCAAGGCCAGCAACATGATCGGCGTGATTGAGCTGGCCCGAACCGGGCTTCTGCTCGTAAGTACTCCCTTAGAACTAGATGAGGGAAAACACAGACTGACAAGTCGGGGCTTGGGCCTCGTCTAAGGGCCTGGTATACTTCATAGGATATGCTACCTATAACATATTCTTCCACCCCCTACGGAAATTCCCCGGTCCCCTTTCTCATCGCATGATGGTCCTTCCCCGTACATACTATCATGTAACGGGTGTTCTTCCCTTCCACGTCCGCGAATTGCACAAGCGTTATGGCCCCATCGTTCGCCTTGGACCGAGTGAGCTAGTCTTCTGCAGTCCTCAGGCCTGGCACGATGTCTATGGGCCCAAGAAGGGCGACCGGCCGGAGTTGCCGAAGTACCGCGACTTTTATCACATGTTTGACCACGTGCCGACGTCGGTACTCAACGCACCGCCCCAAGAGCATTCCTTGTTGCGACGTCAACTCAACTACGGTTTTAGCGACCGGGCAATGTTTGAACAAGAGCCCATCATCGGCGGCTATGTTAACCAGCTCATCTCAAAATTGCGAGCCGCTGCCGAGACTCCTGGTCGCCAAAACTTACGGGATTGGCTTGGCTGGACAACGTTTGACTTGATTAGCGACCTGAGCTTCGGCGTTGAGGGTGGCTTTGGTAGTCTAAGGGACTTGAAGACTCACCCCTGGGTAGAACTTATCACGGGTGTGATCCTCCAGAGTACTATAATCCAAGCCCTGTTTCTGTATGGCTTCCGGCAGCCGATGACATGGGTCGCAAAGTCAGGGATTCTGGCCTCCAGCAAGCATTTAGCCTTCCTGGAGGAAAAGGTCCGCCAGCGCATAGAAAGTGGTGATAGGCCCGACTTTTTACAAGGACTGATCAGCAACATGGACGCACTCGGGATCACAAGCGAGAAGCTGATCACGAATGCCGGCATACTGATCTTTGCTGGTTCCGAGACAACCGCCAGTCTGCTATGCGGCGCTACCTACTTTCTCACAACACACCCCGAGAAACTGAAGAGACTGCAGGAAGAAGTGCGCTCTGCCTTTAAGAGTGATGACGAAATAAGGTTGACGACCGTCGGCAACCTGTCTTACGTATGTGCTCGAACTCTTCCATCTCATCGTTCGGACTTCAGAGACGGCAAGGGCACAACCTGGCAGCTCCAGAAAACCCGTGTTTGCCCTTGTAATCCGTTAGCAACTACTGAATATCGAGAGCAATGTGTGCGCTGACGTTTCGTCCCTGCAGATGATGGCATGCTTGAACGAGTCGCTTCGGCACTACCCGCCTGCCGCCTCAGGCCTTCCGCGAGAAGTACCTAAAGGCGGCGTCACGATCACTGGCGAGTTCGTACCAGAGGGGGTAAGTGATCCGTTGTATTCGTGGTTCTTTTGAATGCGCTGGCTCTGAGTGTTTCCGCGCACGCATGCTCTACAATTCGGGGTGATCATTCGTCCCATGCCCACTACATTTCGAACATCTACCATCTTAAGAACGTCACTGACCCAGACATAGACCGTTGTCTCCGTCCACCATTGGTCTATGAACCACGACAAGCGCTTCTGGACCGAGCCGGAAACATTCGCCCCTGAACGATTCATGGGCGACCCGAAATACAAGGATGATCAACCCGGTAAGTCGACCACAAGCCTGCAATCCCCTTGCCTATTGATTGGGAATCGGGGAAAGAAAAGAATCTTGTACCTTCCGGAAACTGGAGGCCGGATGTAACCGGCTATCAAGCACAACCGCTAACCTACTGACTTCAACAGAGGCGATGCAACCGTTTGGCGTTGGGCCCCGAAACTGCCTTGGACGAAAGTAGGTTTGCACTTCTGAAGTCCCTTGCCACGTCTCCTGTCTCTCGAATGTCTTTGAAAACAGGCATTGAGCGGCATGCTAACTTGTTGTCTTTCAAATCAGCCTTGCCTATGCTGAGATGCGCCTGATCCTCGCTAAACTGATATACAACTTCGACATCACCCTCGACGAAGAAAGTCGTGACTGGATGAACGGTCAGAAGGTGTTCGAACTCTGGATTAAGCCTCCGCTATACGTGCATCTGAAGCCCGTTGCCAGGTAGAACGAGGGATGTTATTGTCGTAGTAGTACTAGTGAGATGGGAGACTACTGGGTTGACGTTGGAAGGAGGCACCAGTTGTTCAGGCTGTTGTGAAAGTTTTGCCAATATGGGGTGTAGTTAATACCCGTGAATATCGAAGGTGTTCCGAAGATATCACAATTTGAATTAAACTCCGACAGAAGAGTCAACAGGAAGAAGTTAACTGTAGCCCCTGAAACCTGCCGCTGACCAATATTCCAACCGTAACATACATACCTCGTAACATGAATCGCAACTAATTCCCAATAAAATATCCCGAGTTAACCTAAACACATCAAAGACCCTGTCGTCGCAAGTCCTTTGTTTGAAACCAGGCTGATTCCAGGAAACTCGATCTATCACCCCGGTGTTGCAGATACCTCTTTGTAAGCTTCGGATCATGTCATTCCAATTCCGAAACATAGCAGGAATATATAACCGCGTCGTCGGCGTCTCTTCGCTAGGCGCTGATATACCCGGGACCCATCCGCCGAGTAAAGCCAAACAGGACGGAAGAAAAGCTGTGTTCTGACTAGGTGTCGTAATCACGATGCCAATGCGCAAGAAATCAGCGTTTCAGTGCGTTCATACGCCTAGATCTAGCATGGCGTCTTGCAGCGAGGCTAGCGAGTTGGGAGACTACGCGGATGATGAGCAGACTCTTGTGTCTGAAGAGTCCGAGTACCCCGACGCACACACGCATAGCCCGGCACGCAAACGACGCAAAACGGAGCGACAGAGAGTTAACCTGGGCTCACTTAGCTCTGAGTTGACATACCAAGCCAGGGACAAAAACGTCAAGATACACCAAAACACTCCAGAAGACAACCCCAGAATCCCAAGCCAAAAGCGCAAACCCAAGCCCACAAGCTCTCCGTCCCCCCCAACTCAAAAACCCGCATCAGAATCCTCAAGAGCCTCAAACCTAAGCGCCTGGCTCCACTCCACCGGCCAAAGCCTAAACTCCGTGCGTCCCCCCGACCCAATCTACGAAAGCAAAGCCGCGCCCGGCCCGATCCCCGCGATCCCAGCATGTCTATTCCACCCACGCCCGCCGCCCGCGCTCCGGCGAACCACGCTGTCCCTCCCGCTGCGCAACATCCTGCGGCGCTACAACCTCTTCGCAAAGCTAGTCGACGACTACCAGACCTGGCACGGGCGCGCCGTCTTCGCCTTCTGGACGGCGTCCGAAATAGCCCTCGCGACGTCCCCGCTCGCCCCCGCGGAGCTCGCCGCGGCGTATTCCGCGCGTCCATCGGTCTCGCCGCGGGCGCTGGGGCTGCCGTTCTGGCTTGCGTTGCGCTCTGCGCCGGTGCTTTCGCACTTGATTGAGCGGTATCATCGGGACTTGGGGTATGATTATTTCGCGTTTTTTCATGAGGATCCGCGGGTTTATGTTAGTGATTCGGAGCGCTCGCTTCGGCTTGCTTGTTTGGATGGGGACTAGATGGTTTGGTGATGCCGGGGTTGGTTATGAGTCGGGTTGTTAGGTTGTTTGTAACGTGCCCTTGAATAAATCCTCACGTGGCGGATGCTACCTGGGATATGAATACTTCATGTCGTATCGACGCCATGTTTCTTGTGCCTACCGCTCAGTGAGGTATCAATCGTCATATAAAAATTCTATTATGTCCATTCACGTGAGGGTGAGAAATAATAGCCAAGCCCAGCAAATAGATCATATTCGTCCGCCCTCGTTTGAAGTGATATCATGTACAAATCCCACTCTAACGCCAAGAAGGGATGTGGGAATGTTTTTACTGCGCTATGCTGCGCGAATGCTCCTCGTAGAACTCGAGCGTCAGCGCGGCTAGGAAACCGGGTATACACCCTTTTTCGCGAACCCAGAACTGGATCTGATCCCCTATCCTCCGCGCGAACGGACTCTGCGGCCCGCCGCTGACCTTCATGGTCCCGCGCTCGCCGTCGAACACGATGCTGTTCTCGTGCTCGTCCGTCGTGCTCGGACAGTATAGGCTCTCGACGCGCATCTTGCCGTTGGGGATGAAAGTCACCGTCCAGCCGAGCGTGCTGAAGATGGCCTCCTTGAACTCCTGCGACTTGGCCGCCCAGACCTCCTTGAGGCGCCGCGTCGTCTTCCGCGCTGACGTCGTCTCCCGCTGTGCCTCTTCGATTTCCCGCTGCGCCGCGGCGAGTTGGGACGCGGGGATTAGGGCTCTGTTTGGGTGGCGCGCGGCTTCTTTTGAAAGTTGAGCTAGTAGTTCCTGGTTCTCAAGTTTGAGAGCTGCTAACGTGGCGGTTTTGATGGCTTCGAAATCAGAAGTAGGGTTTGAACGTAAGGACAGAACCCGTGTTTGGTTCGTGGACTCAGCGGCCGTGAGCCGGGACTGCAGAACTTCGTTCTCTTTTTGCAATAGCTGGTGCGCCGTGTGCAATTTAGAGAGGTCGTTGGCCAATTTTTGACGTTTCCGGCTCAATTCACCTAGCTGCTCATTCTCGGACTCGTTCGTGCGGCTCCGCTTCGAACCGACGGCAGGCTCCGAGATTGCAGCCGATGATTCGGTCGTGGATAACTCTTTGTGCAGGTTCTGGACTTCCTCTTTGTACGTGTCGACAAGTTTCTCGAGTTCTGAGATACGATCGACTTTCTGCTTATCAAAGTTGCCAGTGTCGAAAGTCTCATCCTCGGCATCAAATGTTTTCAGCTGTGCCCGTAGGTATTCAATTTCCTTGGCAGCTAATGCGCGCTGCCTTTCTAAGCGAGCCTGAGCTTTGCTAGCAGTGATGGGAGGCCCGACTGTTTTGGACTTCTCGAGTTGGACTGCCAAATTCTTTTTATCAGACTCTAGCGACTTGATTATCTCATCTCGCTCGGCGATCTGCGGCTGAATCTCGCCCAGTTTCTCAATTAGAGAGGCCGAGTTATAACGCTCTTCAACTAGAGCACGAGCGACAGCCTCGGGAGAATCAAATTCCATGGCTTCACCCTCTGCGTTTGCGTTTTCTAGGAACGCGGTCCAAGCTAGACGCTCATTCTCCAGACGCTGGTTTTGGATGCGGAACTCATTGAGTTCCGTCTCAAGCGCTTGGGCGGCATCGACCTTTCGTTGCAGCGAGCGCTTTTCCTCCTCGATTATCTCGACGGCCTTGTGGGTTTGACGAAGATGGACTAATTCGGTATGCTGCTTCGAGGTCTTGGCCTCAAGTGATCGTATGTGCTGGACTTGATCGCTGAGTTCCCGACGAATTATAGCAATGGTCTCGGCGTCGCCCGTCTGAGCTTTTAACCGTATAACCTCCGCCTCTAGGTCGCCCACGAGTCTGTCCTTTTCGGCCAGCTGCTCTTGCGCAGTGCTTAGTGATGATTCCCGTACTTGGGCATCGTGTCCTAACTCCTCAATGGTTTGCTGCAAATCTAATAACTGCGCCTCCACCTCGTTAGCCCGCCGCTGGTTCATGCGCTCTCCCTCTTCTTTCGCAGCGGATAGATCCTCTAGTTGTTCTTTGAGCGTATGTGCTTCATCTTGTGCCTCACGCAGCTTCTTCTCTAGTTCGGCAACATCGCGGGCGGAGGATGCCTTTAAGTTTTGTAGTTCCTCCTGCATCGACTCGTGCTGGCGTTGGGCCCTGTTTCTTTCACCCTCGGCCATTTGTTTCCGTTTGAAATCTTCTTCGGCCTTGCGCTGGACATCGCGAATCTCGTTTTCATGCCGAAGCACTAGCATCTCCTTTTCCTGCTCGGTAGTCTCGATGCGATATCGCATTGTGGCTACCTCGGCCTTTAGTTCTTGTATGCATTTGCGCTGGGCCTCGTACTCCTCGGCGTCGGGCGGCGCAAGATTTTCCTTAGAACTCTCGCGCGATATGGCCCGTGGCGACTCACCAGTGCCATCAAGGCTCCGTCGCGAAGATGGACTGACATGTTCGGCACCGGTAAGGAAATCGAAGCTGGGCTGGGTGTTATGGGAGGCACGAAACGACGAGACCTGCAGAACGGATGGGTTGGTTGTGAGACAGAGCGACGCCATTTTGGAAACGGGTTCTTCTGTCTACTTACTCTCGATTCCCTCAACGAAGCCTGCGGCCGTGGTAACGTGCTGCTCCCACCGCTTTTCCTCAGACGGGCGGACATTGGGAGTTGATCCCACTGCTGTGCTTTGTTTTCCTCCAAGTGCGCAGTTTTGAGAAATTCATCTGACAGAACTGTTCGTGTGAAGGACCCGCTGAAGCCTTAATGGTGGACTGCCTGACCAGAGAAAGATATACAGTAGATAGGCATGTTTACGTTTTTCCGGAGGTGGTATAGAGTGTCGCCGGTATGCGCTGCGCGTTGAAGATCGCCGGGTAGGGACGTACGAGGTAAGGGACGGACCAGGACAGACTAGGATAGCTAGAATACTCTATACGGTTAGTGGTGCATGCATTATGTGGGGAGTTGGTTGTTTGCAGCAAGCGGCATTGTGCAGGTGCATCCTTTCAGGTACTTACCTGTAGTCCGTACATGCGTAGTACCGCTCCCCTAATGACTCAATTACCCAGTACGTCCGTACTGACTAATAATTCCACTAAATTCTACTGGGTCTCGGTACCTAGGTAGGTAGTGTAGAAAGCCTACCTAGACATTTATCCATCTTGCGCTCTAGCCATCTATGGACGGCGCTTACCCGAATGGGCTCGATTCCCCTGAGTGGTCGCCTGGAGCTGCACCCCATGACCCAAATGCAACATCCTGACTATGCAAATAGGTACTTACACAACATGTACACCTATCCACTAACGCCCGCTGTTCCTCACCTAAACCGCCGAAGAGATACTTAGAAGCCTGGTCACTCTACCCGTAGCTGCCCGCTGCCGATCTGCGCTGCATGTGCACACATTATGCAACTGCTTTACGGAATTCATGCTTATACAAGTGCCTCACGTCGCCGAGCTCCAACACCGCAATCATCACCGCCGCAACTTGTCGTCAGCGCTTCTCGTCTCGAACTTTCTCCCCCTCTGGCCGTGGCGACCATATGGCTTCCCAATTCTCCTGTATGCTGCTTCAATCCCCCCCGTCTACCGATTGAAACCGCCCTTTCGTTCTCGGATGATCCGCCACAAATCGTAAACCCCGCTCGTCATGGCCCTACATGCAATCTCGACCAACGTTCCCCGGTTTAGGGTTGCGAGAAGTCGGAGTGCTTTGCTGGATGTCGCTGCTACCGGTTGTACACGACGAATGAGGCATTACCATGCCCAGCCATGGCTTTCCCGAGCCCCATTGCCTCGGCCATATGCCAGAAAGCGCCTCCCCGTTTTCCCATCCTCGGCCCGAGCATTCGCCTCTGAACCGTCAAGAGGGTCGCAAAACGACGAGTCCAATTCCGCCAGATCTTCGGATGAGCCTTACTCGGAATCAGAGTCGCAGGCGCCCGCACAGAGCAACTCGCGCAGCCCATCGTCTACGGACGCCGAGTACGATTGGGAAGAGAAGCCTAACTTCGCGATTGAAAAGTTCACTCAACTGCCATACGAGAACTTTGGCGTCAACCAACACATGATCATCGATCGAGAGTTTAAGGAGGTTCTTCGCCAGCTGCTGTGGAAATTCCGTGCTCCCATCCGCTACGCCTTCGCATATGGCTCCGGTGTATTCCCGCAGTCGACCGGCGGCACGGCCACCGAGGCCGAGATCAAAGCCGTCCATCCCAGAGCTCCCCTTGCAGTTCAGAAGGCCCAGAACGACTCGCCAAAGATGATCGACTTCATATTCGGTGTGTCGCATACCCAGCATTGGCACTCGCTCAATCTGACGCAGCATCGCGACCACTACTCCGCCCTTGGATCATTGGGTTCCGCTGCCGTATCACATGTTCAAGATAAATGGGGTGCTGGCGTCTATTTTAACCCCTACGTTACCGTGGAGGGCATCCAGATCAAATATGGCGTCGTGAACCTCGACACGCTGTGTAGGGACCTGAGCGAGTGGGATACCCTGTATCTTGCCGGTCGACTACACAAGCCCGTCAAGATTCTGCGGGACGATCCGCGCGTCCGCCTTTCCAATCAAATCAACCTCCTGTCCGCATTAAGAACCGCTCTTCTCCTATTGCCCCCTACCTTTACTGAGCAGGAATTATACGCTACCATTGCTGGTATAAGTTATTTGGGCGACCCTCGCATGGCATTGCCGACAGAAAACCCGAAAAAGGTCTCCAATATCGTGAGCCACAATATATTGAATTTTCGCCGGCTCTACTCGCCTCTTATCGAATCACTACCTAATGCCAGATTTAATGACCCTTCTTGCAGTAACGTTGATTGGGTCGACAATACTGACGCCGTATTGAAGCTCGAGCAGGACATGGATCCTGTGAAAAGAGGCAATATGGTCCGGCGGTTACCTAAAGCCTTCCGGGCAAAGCTCTATTTCGAGTACCAGAAGAAATTCCAAATACCGCAACTTGAATTCAATAAGATGATGGAGGAGAGCGAAAACGAAAGTAAGGGGTCATTTAAGCGGCAACAGGGCGGTCGTTTCGAGCAACGTATAGTACAGCAGCCGCCTGAGGACGTCCGGGACACCGTTCGCGACGTGATCAAGAAGACCATATACTGGCCGAGCGTAAGCCAAAGTCTGAAAGGCTTCGTCACAGCCGGATTTTCTCGCGGGTTCCGATATCTGGGCGAAAAGCTCGATAAATACCGCCAAGGAATCAAAGACGAGACAAAGGCCTGAATTTACCACGGCATTCCACCTTTACTCCATGATTCTAACGTCCATCAAAACGCCGATTGGGGCAAATCCTACGAGATCACATGATATACTCAGTGAGCTAAACACCGACCGATTCAATACGGACCAGATGTACTACTATTATACCCTCGCGAATAATGAAAAGCATCATATTCTACGACGTGGCGAACCCCACGTCCTCAATGTCTCCAGGGACTGAATTTTTGTGTTTTTTGTAGACGGGACAAAAGGGGCATGATGCATTGAGCTTTTTTACAGGCAGCTCGGATCAGGATAGAACGTGGCATTCTTTTTTGCTTTTCATCCAATAGAGGCAAGGCGAAGACTTGGGGCCAAAAACTTTGGCGCGGGTGTTTTGTGGGTTTTTTTGTCTATGTCGTGGGGTTTTTTGTCTCTTGCTTGTGATATAGCTTGGAGATAGGAATGCGAACGAGTCGAATGTGGGTTTGTTCCTACTATACTGCTTGTGAATGGATTGTTTATACTATCATCTCGTGGAATGCGTTTAACGTTAATCCTGGGATTTATGCTACAGGTCCTCCCACATTCAAAGGAGGTCATTCAAAGTGCCTCGTACAGAGCCAAGGGAACTCCCTGGCTAGGCATGCCGACGATCTCGGACTTGTGCTTCTGCGCGTGCCAGTCTCCTCTGTATTCTAGCCGTTCGTACTTCTGGATTATCCGGACTACTTTTGGGGTGTTAGTTTGTTTTATGTATTCTTGATGAACTTCTTTTACCCGCAATAAGGAAAGAACCGGAATTAAAAATTCAATACGGAAGAGAATTGAGAATAACGAGAAAAGAAGTAGGGGAGTAAACTAAAAGATAGGGATAAAGTGGAAAGGGGGAAGGGGGAAAACCGGAGAGAGAAAAAAAAGAAAAAAAAACGCACAGCAATACCCCATCTCCGTAATAGCAAAGTTCTGCCCAACGCAGATCCGCGGGCCCCCGTTGAACGGCACGTACTGCCAAGGCCGAGGGCTCCAGCTCTCCCAGCGCTCGGGCGAGAAGACCCCCGGGTCCTCGAACGCCTCCGACACGGGCGGGTACAGCTCTCGCCGCCGATGCATGTGGATGACGCTGTAGCACACGGCGTCGCCCTCGACGACGCTGATTGGCGGCTGGCCCGGCGCGCCTGGGAGCGTGGTGTCCTGCAGCGCGGTGCGGATGTTATACGGCACGGCGGGGTAGAGGCGCAGCGTCTCGTTCAGGACGTGGCGGAGGTAGGTCATGTTCTTGAGGTCGTCGTATGTGGGGGTGTTGTCGCGGCCGATGGAGGCTAGGATCTCCTGGCGGAGTCGGTGGTATTTCTCGGGGTAGTGGCTTAGCTCGTAGAACGCCCATGACAACGTCGCGGCGGTTGTGTCGCGGCCGGCGAGGAGGACGGCTACGATTTGGTCGCGGAGGACCTTGGGATTGCGTGTGCGTTGCAATATGCTGTGCAGGAAGGTGAGGTGCTTTTCCGCGTTGGTGTGTTTCTGCAGGTCTTCGACGGGTAAGGCGAGGGCTTTTTCGATGTACGGCATCACGAACTCGTCTATCTTCTTGATTCCTTGGTTGTAGCGCCAGCGAGGTAATAGCACGTGGAATGGCCTGGTGGTAGGGTTCAGCGTCGTTATCACGGTGTGAAGCCCTCTGACCTGAATGATATGTTAAGACTTACCCGAAGATGATCATCATCGCCTGAAGCCTCTGGACATAATTAAAGGCACGTGCGAACTCACTCTGGGCGCTGGATTTCTTTCAGTAGCCGTATCATCTAGGTAGACAGATCCATGACTTACTTATCCAGACTGTTCGCGCTTGCGCCTAACAAGAAGTCCGTGGTGACATCTAGAGTCAGGCGGTACAAGAGATCCATGATGTCGACCGTCTGGCCCGATGGCGGGAGCTTCGCGATGAAGTTTGTGACCCCCTGTAGCACTCAGGGTGAGTGAAGGCCAACGAGAGGGATCCGCGGATTACCCAAGCGCCAGGCCAGGCATGTTCAAAGACCTTCCGCGTGGGAACAGCAGAACATAGAAAAGTACTTACTCTCTCAAATGTCGTGAGATCACTAATCCTATCCTTGACGAACATCGGCCGGATGAGTCTCCGGCTTTCATGCCACTGATCCTTATCCGTCGTGAAGATGCTGTCGCCCAAAAACGGACGCCACGTACGATGGAACGCCGGGCCTTTCCCGTACTCGCCAAACTTGGTAGTCAGAACAGTCTTGATGTGCTCCGGGTCCTGCGTTATGATGAACCGCTCCCCAGGACTGGTTTGAATCTCCACGCAATCCGGACATTCCGGGGTCGCGTTATTGAATAGCTGCGTGAGAGAGTCAAACGTCTCGGACTTCAACTGTGCCAGAGCCAGTCCAGCGATTCGCCGGGCACCTTTTCCAAGGCGCTGTCAGTCACCACGAGGGGAAGAGGCAAGGGTGAACTCGAGGGATCTAGCTCGTTTGTTATCGGCTTACTTCTGAAGGGATTCGCCCCTATGCTGGGCGCCCGGACGCCACCTATCTTGCGGATTCGGTGGTCATATCTCACCCGCTGGACCGCATACCAGATCACGGCGAAGAAAACCAAGGATCCGGTTATCGCGAAGTAATGGGTTGATTCCAGAACAGACAACATGGTGAGAGGAGTCAAGAGCAGGCTACATGGCGAGGTGTTTCCAAAACAGACAACATGGTGAGGTATGTCCCAGCTAAGGGGAGGCCGATCACGATTTAAAGATTCTGGAGCAGGCGTTACGCATCCAGCGCTCCAAACTTTGGAGATCTGCGGCGGGTTTGCGGACTATAGCTCTCTCCACCAATTCAAGCAGTTTTTCGACCCTTTGGCTAGTCAGTTCCTTTTTTAACCACGGCACCCCGGATTCCATGGTCTACCTGCTTATAGAGTTCAGCAGCTAATGAAAGTTGGCACGTGCAAAGCTATAGCCTATGCCTCTCTCAAATCCGTATGCCAAGTTTGGAGCTATGAATCGACCTTTGTCGCCGATTCACCGTCAGTCTTCAGATAGGGAATAAAGTTATAAACCCGGAGGGCCGACCAAAAATGATCGCATTGGTTCTCTACCGTGATCCCAGACTATGCTCAGGTCGGCTATCCAATGCGCGATGATGACCCAATGTGAGAACCGACACGTCAAGGCAACGATGCCGTAGTGTTTACACCCAAGACGCTCACGGTATCGCTCCTCAAATCGTTGGTCGAGGTGCATAGCCTATAGGTATATCCGCGATTCATTGCCATCGAACGAAGCGATCTGGGATTCGGAAAGGTCAGATCCGTCAACATTTTGCCAGAAATAGGTCAGTCCGGCGTAAGTAATACGGCACTAGATAGTAGCAGCAGAAGATAGCAACCAGCTTATTAGATAGTGTATACTTTAGTAAGCAGCTAGTCAGTCACTGTTAATGGGCCGCGGATACCGCGTCTGTCTCGAAGGAATCCTCATCGCGTAATGCGTCGTAGGTGGCTGGCCGTAATCCCAAATGACACGGAATACCTCAGAAGTATTGAGTAACTCTTCCGTCTCCCGAGTGTAACGGGAGTATAGAATGCAATACGTCAACCGTCGCACCGGCAACAAGCCAACTCGACCGACGTCATAGAAGAGCACCAATCAATGACATCAGCTCCAGGTATCGCCCGTACCTATCCCGACTCACCTAACATCAGCGATGAATCAGCAGTATCAAAACTCATCGCAGGTCTGGACATACGGATGAGATAGTTACCAAATCCCGTCGCTAGAAATGGATCCCTCCGGATCTCCGCGACCGCCTGCAGACGCAGCATACCACGTAGAAGGCAACCCCGTGACGTTGAAACCCTCTGAGCAGCACCGCTCCGGGCCCAAGCAACCCGTCGTCCAGCGCGTCTCTCAAGATAATTCCTCAAACATCCAAGATGCCGTGCCCCCGAGTCTGGGCCAGGGTATCCGCGGCGCGCCGGCGGGAGAGGAGCGATTCGGTCGGACGCAGGAAAGTACAGGACGGCACGTCGAGTTAGAAGGCGATAAAATGCGGGCGCCGGGAGAAGGCCGCGTGGCTGATGCTGTTCGTCGCAAGCCGGGCGCTTCTGGGTCCCAGCCGGATCTGGCGAGCGACTTGGACCGGTAAGTGTAGCTTCCTAGACCTTTGCTTTTTGGGCCCCTGGTTGCTATTTTTGGCTGGCGCTCACGACATGGGGTCGACAGGAAGAAACAGGAACAAGCGGCGGCTCGGCATGCCGTCAAGGAGGCAAGACGGCATGGGAAGATCTCCGATGGAAGTGTTCGGAGTGGCGTTGATACTGAGCTTGATAAGAGTTTCTGAGTCGATGCTGATGATGGAATTGACG
The DNA here is from genome assembly GCA_028637635.1 of Xylariaceae sp. X802. Classification (NCBI taxonomy): domain Eukaryota; kingdom Fungi; phylum Ascomycota; class Sordariomycetes; order Xylariales; family Xylariaceae; species Xylariaceae sp. X802. Next base: position 400,781 of record JAJFDH010000010.1, on the reverse strand, counting down.
AATAAACTGGTCTTCGCGTTGGCAAATCGTGTAAGCTTGAGCTCGGTACCTATAGTTAGACAGTCTAAAGGTCGACAAGCAGTATACTCTGTGAGTCGTTTTCACGGCACATCGCGGAAACAGTATTAATCAAATTTGCTCACTACATGCTCACGTACCTCCATCAACAACAGCGAAATGTCAACAGAACCAGAGAAAAATCAAACGTTGAGCGTATAATTCAACGAGTTACCCGGGACTCTCGGGAAGAAATCAAACGTGAAAACCGTCGGCACTCCAGCCGCGATAACAGCCTCGACCGTCGTAGAAGTGATGATCAGGTCACCGCCATCCCAGTTCCATTGGCCTGAGTAGGTCCCATAGCCTGCCTGGAGGGGGCCGAGATACTGCGTCCAGTCGTCGAACAGGATCACCCCGTCGCCGCGTACCATCTTGACGGCCGCGGGTTGGGCGACGCCCGCCCAGGTCACGGGGATGTGCAGGTCGGTGCCCGAGATGGCAGTGGACGATGCTGACTTCATCTTGGGAAGATCCCACTGTACGAGGTTCACGCCTACTGTGGCACCGGCCGAGAACGCGACTGTTAGGTTCGCTTTGCTCCCCGGCTCTGCGTCGGCCGAGAAGTGGGTCGATAGGAATGACGTGGGAAAGGTGATGTTCCCTCCCGACGCGGTATAGTCGATGGAAGGTTTTAGTGTTGTGCCGTCTTCGGTGGTGATCGACTTCAGGCTATTCCCGTTCAAACTCACGGAAATGGTCTGGTCGGTGACGTCGTCGCCGACCTTGTGGAATACGTAGGCAGAGCTCGACTGCTCCGGCGCCGTAGCGTCGGTCGTGTAGTCAGAGAGACTGTTGCGGATGCCTTTGGCACCGTTGATCAGGATCTCGAGCGACTGCGGATCCCTCCACACCTTGGTGGCGCGGTCGAAGTGATCCAGGCCGTTGTCCCAAACCATGACGGAGGTGTTCAGTTGCCTGGCTTTTTGGACCACCACGTCCATGTACTTCCGCCTTGCGGCTGGTTCAGTAGAGGAGGGGCTTGCGTCGAATTCCCCGATCACGAGCGGCACATCGGTGAAGTTACCACGGATATTCTCTAGATCTGCCTCCACCGCCGTTATGTCTGTATCCGCGAATATCGTCTTACCCCTGACATATTCGTTAACGATTCCTTTCTTGCTCGATTAACAACGTAGGACTCTTACCATGCCGAGAAGATGAAGTCGTATGGTGAGTAATAATGATACTGCAAAGCCCAAGGGTTGTCGTAGCCGTCGGGCGCCTGAAACCATTCCGAGGTCTTGATACTGTCCATGCTGGCGCCAACAAGGGTAACAACCCGCTGTGTGTTGAAGCCACCCGAGGCCTTGAGGGCGTCAAGGAAAATGCCATTGATTTTGTTTATCTCCATGGCATCGGCTTCGGTGTTCGCCGGCGGCTCGTTGACCGGCTCGAATGCGACACGTGATGACTTGCAGGCTAGCGTCTCGCCGATTTGAAGCCAAGTCTGGTACATTCTTTCTTCGATGGCAGTCACATTTGCGCCAGCGACGGTTATGTCGGCCCACATCCATGAATCTAGTCCTTGTAAGCACTTTCGATTTGCGAGTTGCGATCTCTTCTTTTCTCGTACCATGGTGAATGTTTGTTAAGACATATAACCCAGCATCGAGAGCCTCATCGACCACATCTGACACTCGTTGCAGCCACTCCGGGTCTATCTCCCACCCCGGCGAAGTACCCGTAAAATGATCGGCGTACGTAACTGTATGATATGATCAGAAACTGTATCAGGAAACTTTCCTTCGTCCTGTTCATCATACCGGGAATTCGCACGCTCTTGAAGCCAGCGGCTTTGACATCCGCAAACGTCCCCGCTTGTACGGGAGGATTGTTCCATGACCCTTCATCAGGCGTGGCATCGAGAGTGTTACCAAGGTTCCAACCAGGATTGATAGCCGCGATCCAGTCAGCAGCTGATATCGCCCCGAAGCTGCCAGAGCAGTCTACTGCCGCAACTACCGCAGCTTGGAACAGTCCGAAGACATGCGTGAGCATGAGGACGTCAGTGAACTTTGTCATCGTGGAGGTGCCGGGAAAAAATGTCTCAGCTAATTTCTTCTGGAGCTCAAATAGAATGCTCAAATAGAATGCTCGTAGGAGCACGCGTGAGCGAGAGGCGCTTTCATCGTATATGATATACTTATCCTCTCATACCAACTAGCAGGGCCACAGATTAAAGGCCATCACGAAAATTACCGTACGTGGCCGTAACATAATGAGAGCGCAATTTGGTTTGTGGAAATACTCATAGTCATCTTGATGGCGAACGTTTGCGATTGTTCCTGGACGCAATGCGACGCCGAGTCGCATCGCATCGCCAAGAAAAGCACACCGTCGATCACGAGTTAATACTATGTAGGCGCCGATTACTGGGTTGGAGGACTAAGAAGCCGGCTCCGGATCATAAATGAGGCATTCCATAAACGAGTCACTCCGTTGATTCTCCGCGACCTTTTTGGGCTTAGTATCGGGTCGCGTGTTGAGGTTGACTGGAGACGGCAATCTATTCGAATGCCCGCCGTACTCGCATACTGGAGCAACTCTTATTGCGGCGGTTAGAATAACCCGCGTCGGACCAGATCCAGATCCGGGAGAACAGAGACTTCTCTAATAGGTAGCATAGACAATGTCGCCTCTATCCTGACGCTGACAGCGAATGTCGACCTCGGCCAGCAAGTCAATGGCGATCTGTGCCATCGATCTGGTGCCAAATCGATGTGTGTGTGTCATTGAACTGTGTTCGTTCTTTGGGAGTGGAAAAGGTCCACTCGCTCCTTTCCTTCGTCTTGTCCGCCAAATTGTCTTTGGTGGGTTAGGCAGGCGGTAAACAGCGGCAGTCAGTGGGCCCTCATATAGGATTACTAAGGCTATAACTATCACGGAATAGGTTTGCAGCGGCATTGAAGCCTTTTTAACTATCATCATCATCGCTACCTATTCTGCCCTTGGCTAACTCTACCGAGATCAGATTTATTCGTTCATGCGAGCTCGCTTGCATCACGGACGCACTATGAATGACTTCACTTACACTACACTATCAATAGGGACGCCGCCCTAACTAGTGTACCAACCTCTCCGAGTCTCCGTACCTGAGGGTACCAAGATGGTCTCTACCGTAGATAGACGGGACAGGAATAGTATGTATGTATTTTGAGTCACACTGTTTGGCAGTGACATGCCAAGACATGCAAGGCGCTTTTCAGTTTCCATCATTTCTCACAAGTCTCTACGGACGTACCTACAATACCTACCTATCACGAACGCTAACGGACTCCAACAGATAGTTAAGCAACTCAGCCAAAGAATTCACGAACGATGGCCGCTTCTATTGTTCACGATGACGCTTGGGTGGAGAATTATGCCGCGTGGTTTGCTACCTAGCTAATAGCACATCACTTGAGACGGCTGCGTGAGGCTCGGATATAAGTTCCGATCGAACGGGGATCAGCATTTTATCCCATATTCTGGGGAAACGGAGAACTCCCCATGTCTAGGAGCGAATTGGTCACGCCTGTTGAACTATCCGCCACCGGCTTAGATACTGTATGAACCATGCGGTCTGCTGAACATAAGATAGCGGCGTTATGTCGCGGTTCGAATATCTACATACGAAGTACGGACGTACCTAGTTCAGGAAATCCCAGAAAAGAACTTCTTCACAGCCTAAGACACGGGGGAGCCTCCCGACGTCAAAGCGGGCTGCTCGGCCCACCAGGATATCCGGACACAAAATCTTGAGAATCTGTTGCCTAACTAAGGATATTGGGTTTGTATTCTACACTACGGACGTACATAACTCTGACAAAGCTGGGAAGAAGGTGAACAGTATGGCGACTTCAGACAAGCAAATAGAAGGGAGCAAACTGCCGAGACAACTCCTAAGAAGGGAGATCCTTATATGCTGTCTTAGAGTCTCCCTGCCTACATTCCGCCACAATAACTCGAAAGAAGATTGTGATACCGCTCCATTCGATTCAAGGCATAGCGGTCGATCCGAAGTCTTGTGCGAAGCTTCGTCAATCCAGTCAGCCACCCCTGAAAAACTCGATTGCATGCTAGTTACATGACTTATCATAAAGTGGCAATCCGGCCTCATGACGCTACACCTAGTGGCGATCACACATGCTACTTGACTCCGTCCGCGTCTGGACCATCATCGTCGCCAAGAGGCTCAGTCATGGAACATATTTAAACCGTCAGCAGGAAGATGGGATAGCACGTCCTAATCACTACGTTGCCAATGAGACAACGGGCCTCCTTACGGAGCTCACAGCGCAAAATGGAAAACTCATCAGGACATCTGAGCCTTGAGGCCCGAGTAATGGTTCCAAGGCTGGGTTGTCCTTTCTTTTTCCCGCATTGACCCGGGATCCCCGACACCGCACGGCGACGCCCTCACACAAGTCACAAAAGAAGGCTGACATGGGGAGTTTCCAGCAGGACTGGATATGTCAAATAACACGACGTGCTGCGTGACTCAGTCATCTCACACGGACCGCGACCATGCCCATGGTTCGGTTCTTTTGTGTCCTAGGTACCTATCACAATGTGTTCGTCAGATGAAATTCACTCTCAGGGTGTTCTCTCGTTTGTATATAAACATTACAGCCATCCACCCTGTTCCTCTAAAGGAAATCTTCACCTAACTCACAGCTTGTCACACACTCATCTCACACTCACACATAGAGACTCGCATCACCAACCTCAGCGTCATTCTAACCTAGACTCGACTCCTCATCCAAACTCAGTACTCCCAACGCAGCTCCCAAACCAGCAGAACTCTTCCTCCGAAAAGATGTCTTCCCCACAGGTCCAATGTCTAGTCGACGCCGGATTCCAATCACAGACGATTCTCCCATCAGACGAGAAGTATACCGAGCGCGAAAGCTCCTACTGGTCCGGCACTGCCAGGCTACAACCAGCAGCCATCGTAATTCCCCAATCCGCCGAGGAGGTATCCGGTATCCTCAAGGCCATCATCGCAGCGCAGCAGAAGTTCGCCGTACGCAGTGGCGGCCATGCCAACGCCACCGGCGCCAATAACATCAAAGATGGTGTGACTATAGACCGTAAGTCTTTTCATCACGTACTTCCATCCCAACCCGTTTATCCATCCCACAGATCCCTTAATTCGCCTCAAGTGACGTCTCGACTAACACCAGCGTCCAGTCAGCGCGCTAAACACCGTATCATACGACGCAACCACCGGCCGAGCCAAGATCGGCGCGGGCGCCAAATGGCGAGACGTCTACAAGCACCTATCCGAGTACGGAGTGACCGTAGGCGGCGGCCGAGTAGGCGACGTAGGCGTAGGCGGGCTCCTGCTAGGCGGCGGCAAGTCGTTCTTCTCAGCACGGCACGGCTTCGCATGCGACAACGTAGTCTCCTACGAAATAGTTCTAGCGACAGGAGAGATAGCGCAAGTAACCAAAGACCAGCACGCCGAGCTCTTCCGCGCGTTGAAGGGCGGCGGCAACAACTTCGGCATCGTCACCTGCTTCGAGATGACTACCTTCAAGTGCGGCGCCGTCTGGGGCGGCATGACGCTCATGGCCCCCGAGACCATCCCGGCTGTTATCCCCGCCATGTCCTCCTTCACGGACAACATCCCTAACGATCCCGATGCCAGCGTGATCTGCTGCATCTCGCACTCGCCGGAGACCCAGGGCACCAGCGTGGTCTTATACTCCGCGCAGATGGCCGGGGTTGAATCACCCGCATACAAAGAGTTCGCCGCCATCCCGCAGATCGCAAACACGATGAAAACGACATCTCACTACGCGCTGGCCGACGAATTCGGGCTTCCGGCGGGAACCTAGTAAGTAAAGCCAAAGTCCATCTACCCAGCAGCCGGTAAAGAAAGGCGCTGATAACGAACACAGCAACGTCTGGTACACAATGACACTGAAGAACGACACCAGAATGATGACCGAAGCATCCAGACTCCACGACGAGCTAGTAGAAAAGCTAACCGCCCGCATCCCGGACGGCGACTTCATAACGCAATGCGTATTCCAGTCGCTACCGACCATCTTCGCCAAGCACTCGCAAGCGAACATCATGGGCGTAGACCGCCACGACCAAAACGGGATCCTCCTGCTAGCCGCCGCAATGCTAAAGACAGCAGACCAAGCGGCCTTCGCCACGCCGCTGATACAAGAATGGGTCGATGCCCTCGCGGCGTTCGGTGCCGGTGTTGACGGGATGCTCCCGTGGGTGGACTTCAACTACGCCCACGCGACGCAGAACCCGCTTGCCAGCTACGGCCGGGACAACGTGGCGTTGCTGCGCCGCGTTGCTGCGGAATACGACCCTGCTGGCGTCTTCCAGACGCTGTGTCCCGGCGGCTTCAAGATATCGCGCGTTAGGGACGAGGATGTTCGTCCTTAGGGCTGTGGGTTTGGGCTGGCTTGATGAGTATAGAACCTAGATAGATAATGTAATGTATTAATATAACTATACCTAATCCATCTTGACAACGTCCCCGTGACTCTGATTCCCGTCGTGAGCCCCCGGTACCGCGATCACGACCATTGAGTGTAGGTATGTCACATGAAGAAACGGAGTTATATATAGCAAGCACATCGAACCCACGAGTCAGTGTACCGGTAACCCAAGAATAAACATCCCGCCGCTAGAAAACCTCTAGAGCGGACATCAAAGAATGAAGTTTGAATCTGTTGGTGTCTAACTAGGTATTACAACCTAGATATTGCCCACGAGTTCCACGTGCCCATAAGAAGCTATAATACCTATATGCAACACCAGAGACGAGATAGTACAGACTGCCTACATGCCTCCCTATGTTGTCATACCTCATTCCCAACGTCAAACCAGCGCCTATCCAAGCCCAAGAGGGACAAGAAGGCCGTCCTAGCTTACGTCCGGTGATAACTTCATACCGACCACGGAATACTAGAACACACGAATGCTAGAATGATTCTACTAGCTAGTGTCCCAACGGTACGATCCGGAGCTTCTATCTAGTCCAACAAACCCAATCAGGACGCAAGAGGATCCGTGTACACTACATACTGCCGGTACTAACACGACCAGAAAAGCCCAGAAGCCAGTCCGTGATGTAATGCTTATGTAGTGTATATTAACAAACCCCGTAGTCGACTATTCGCAGCAACGGGCGTAACCTGTTAAACTTACCAAGAACAATCTTCTATATCCCCATCAACCTCAAGAAATAAAAAGAAACATAAAAAGAAAGGAAAAAGAAGGCTAAAAAGAATGAAACCAAGCGCCAGTGCTACGCAATAAATACCCAGTCAAGACAACGCTCCATGAAAATGCAGAGGCGGGGATGGGAATTAAACCTTGCCGGATCGGATCCATCAAGTCCGTCACAAACCACAACGATGGAATAAGTTCTCCTATCGACATGCGGAAATCGAAATCACATAACCAAACTCCGTTCCGCAACTTCGCCTCCAGCCCCCTTAGACTCAGGCGGCGTAGGGGAGTAATAAGCAGCGACAGCAATAGCGACGTAAGTGATGATGCAAAGGAAGCCCTCCAGATAATCAGACCGCTGGTCGCGGAGGTAGTTCCCGACGGTGATGATAGCGAGGATGAGGACGGAGATCTCGAAGATCTCGAAGCCGAGATTCAGCGGCTTGTCGCAGCCCCAGGCGACGATGACGACGAGCGGGGCGTTGAGCATGGCCGTTTGGATCGTCGCGCCGATGCAGTGCGACAGCGCGAAGTTGATCTGGTTGTCCCAGGCTTCGTCGATCGCCGTGAGGTGCTCCGCGGCTTTCTCGACGAGCGGGACTAGGATCAGGCCCAGGAACGGGTCGGATACTGTGGGGCCTTGGACGAGCGGTTCGATCTCGTGGACGAGCGCGATCGCGATGAGGGCTACGAGCGCTACTGAGCCGGCTAGCGAGATGATACATTCCGTCAACGTGAGTTTCGGCTTGAGCTTTTCCTTGTGCCCGTCGGCGTCCCGCTTCTCGTCGTGCTCGAAGATGGCGTCGTAGATACCGTGGTGTGTGCGCATCTGGAACCAGATGAAGACGACGTATGAGAGGAGCAGTAGAACGGCCACAACTCGTGACAGATGCGTCGTTCTGTCATCCAGCTCTGCTGCTGTAATACCGTTGTCAGTGGTCGATATGCTGTGCTTGAAGATAGTTGGGATGGCGAGTCCGAGTCCCCTGATAACAAGCGCTGTCAGTCAAGTTCGCTTTATTCGGCCAAGTAAAAGAAGGAAAGGATGGCCGTACGCCATAAGCAGAAGACCAGTGCCCACTTCACTCAGTGCGGCATCAAACGTCGCCGTCGCACGCCGTAGACCAGCCGTGAAAAAGCACAATCCCAAGCACAGTAGCATCGTGGCTAGTATAGAGCCGAGGATCGCGGCTCGGATAATGTTGTATTTGGTGTTATCCGGCGTGCTGAGAAGGAGGACGAGAAAGAGGATGATTTCGACAACAGAACCAATCCTGCAAGGCGTGAGTCTCGATATCAGTATCCCGTAGCTGAGCGGTTCAGGGTGAGTGAATGCGAGGCCGGAGTACGTACGTGGTCTCGGTCAATACACCGAGCATATGCGGCATCTTTCTGGCAAGTTGCTGACCTGCAAACCCGATGAGGTTGGCACAGGGGACCATGGCGATGTAAGTGAGAGCGAATCGAAGCGAGGGAGAGCCAACTCCGGTATAGTAGACGGCGAGAGCAGCGGGCACAAAGGGCCATAAGATGTTGACGGCCCGCGACAGTCTGCTAGTTGACATCCATATGATCTTCAAGAACATTATGGGATGAAACCCGCTCCGTCCACTCTCTCCGGCTGATTTGATACGGAACAGGCCGCCGGATGTATGCGCCTCGACATCGCCGGCAATATCGTGACTGGAGCGAGGAAGCGCAGGATCACGCGACCCCCGGGGGGACGCAGCTCGTTGAGACATCTCCCGGCTGAGGTCGACGCCGTTGGCCACCGCTGCCATCTTCAGTCAACAACCCGTGTAGAGAGAATGCGCGCAGATACCGGGTGATGAAGAATACGCCAAAAGGCGCACACAGATAAGTCCAGGAACTAACAACGAAGGACAGAAAGAAAAGAAACAAGAAGCAAAGGATAGGGAAAGGACGGAAAGCTGATGTAAAAAGGCGCTCGTTGAAGTGTCGCTCTGCGAATTAGAGGATGGAGATATCTCTTGGCGAGTAGGTACATAGTGTCCGGACTACATTACGAACGGCCTCTAAACGGATCGAATCGTGTAAATTAACGGATCGTGAGACGTAATGTTATGCATTCACGCTATAATGGTCAATCCACATGCTACCTGAGTACCGTCTGGGTAATGGAGGTAGATACAACACCACAGATGTGATCTGTATTGGCAATGGCAATATACATCATACCGACGCTCCATGTTTTCAGCTCGGTGCAACCAACGTTAGCAGAGCCGATTTCAACGAAGCTGGAATGATTGGGCTGCGTTGGACTACTGGAGACGATGGGAGGGAGCCAATCAGTCGAGTAAGCAGTACCCGGCCAGGCCGCCTGTTTACTCCGTACATACGGACTACTTACACAGGGGATTGCCGGGGGTCGGTGCACTGCCCCGGTAGCAGGTACGTACTTGGTACGCGAGGGACATTGGCCGAGGTTCTGAACATTGGCTGCGCCTGGGAGTCCGTGTGGAGCAATCTCTATGCCATAACAAGTAAGGCAGGAACACTGCATTGAAGCGTGGCCGCAGTTGGTTGGTCATGTCGCAGTCAAAGCACATACTGTGGTGCTTGGTACACTCGGCGCCCAGCCAGTCACACCAGCAGTTGGCCTGCCTACCCAAGGCACTTACGGACGGCAATACGGAATACTACCGAGTAGATAAACAAACTCAACGAAGCGCGCGCTTAAACTGAACGGGGAATCGCTGCTGGTAGGCAAACAGACGACATGAGATGGATGGCTGGGCAGAATACCTACCTACCTGTCGCCTGTCGACCATCCATCATGAACACGCCATCCGAAAACCCAAGCCTACCTTGAGAGTGAGCAATGCATGGAGTGTTTTGACACAATTATGATTATATGCGGATGCTGTCAGTACCTATAATTCAACAGAAAAAGAAAAAAGAGATCCCGGACCCTATTCCCTTTTAGATTGTAACACCTCTTGCCAATATGCATCCCAGGTGTGCCAATTATATTGCAAGAATATGTCCCAGGTACCTTGACCGGACAGTAAATACGTGACTACGCGGTCTGGATTTCACCTATAACTGCCCGGAGAGCAACGCCTCGGTTGCTATGAAATCTCGTTAGCTCGATTCATGAAAGCTGCGCGCCAACGGGCCCACTTACCACTGTTGATGTATGCCCGTTTAGTTTCAAGTGACACATTGAACCGCCTCTCCAACTCTTGTTTGATGCCCTTCTTCGTGACCGTCATCAGATCCGCCGTCCGTAAAATCTCCCGAATTTCGGCCAAGAGCGCATCGTCGCTGGGTATGGACGCCATGTCCATCATTTCCGTTTCGCCGTTATTGCCCAAGAACTGAGATCCACCAAATTGGCTTAGTCTATTGTCCGTTGGCGCATACGACATACGACTGAGATTGGTGGCATTCCGTAGGTCGTACGGAGGGAGCACCCCTACCGTCGATCCTGGACGAGATTGTCCGTGGAAGTATTCCGACACAGCAGCGTTCATGCCTTGCTTTGTAGCATAACTGAAGCCGCTGATCTCGGAGCGCGTGTCTTCCTTGGAAGTCTGGGCGTCCCATAGCTCGGCCTGATACTCCTCCCATCTCTTGCGAGGGATGGAGGCAGGATCGAATTTGCCTTCATCGGAAATGACAACCTTCTTGCCTTTCTCACCAGCGACCACGCGAGTGTTGCCCCAGTTGAAGTCATCCATATGCCAAAAGGCATAAAGTGGCAGGCCAAACGAGAAGACGGGGATAGCGAGGACGTAAAGAACTAGCCAACCAACCATTTCCCACTTCCTACGTAGGATGAAAATAATGGCCTGTAATCCGTATATCGCGCCGAGCAAGATGAAAGAAGTGATCGGGACGATGGTGCTGTCGGTGCCGACAAGGACGAGGAGGTACACGACGTAAGCGATGACTACCGGCTGCACAACCGTCGACAAGAGATCAATGAACACCACGAAGCGCATGCTAAAACAGCAAAAACCGCACAGCTGTGACATGGGGACGAGCTCCATGAGATTATGCACTGTTGAGTTAATCCAGCGACGTCGCTGTGACAGGAAGACCTGCCAGGTGTCAGGGGCGATAGTCCAGGCCTTGGCCGGGAATATGTACTTCGTCTTGTACTTTGAATGATACTTGAGCAGAAGCGTCGTCAAGTATCGATCCTCGCCAAGGTGCAACAGGTTCTTCATGTGCAGCGTGTCTACCCGGATAGTAGCATAGTCTTCAACAATCTCACGGCTCACAAACAAAGGTTTGCCAGTCTCCGCAGCTCGAATACGATACATGGAGAAGCAACCTGGTAGACAGGTGACACTGCCGAACAAACTTTCGAAGGCCTTGGACAGATTATGAGAGATGTAATACTCATAGACCTGAATCATCGTGATGAAGGAAGCTTTAGAATTGGTCAGCGCCGTCTCACCGCAGCAGGCGATCAGGCGCGTATCGTCTAAGAAGGCAGAAACCATGCGGGTAGCTGAGTCCGGAGCCACCACGGTGTCGGCGTCGATTTGCAACATGTACTCGTAGAATGTCGGATTAACCCCGATGACGTTACGAATCTGATGATACATTTCCAATTCGAGCGGGCTCATCGGCAGATTATAGTGGACGCGATTCAGAAAACGCATGACCACCATTTGTGAATCTCGTTTGCCACGGTTGCCAGGGCGAGAGACTTCCGAAGGCTTCCCAACCTTGACAACGACGAGGAACGGAACAATGTGACCCTGGACTTCGTACAGACCAGAATAAACCTTGCCCATATTGTGTTGCTTGAGGCCTTCGCCGAGCGACTCGAAGCTGAGGGGTTCAGGGTCTACAGTTTCAGAGACGCCAAGAATATCAAGCACGATGCGCGGCGTCGGTCGATCATTTCCTTGTCCAATAATCATTCCATCGCAAATGATGACCAGCAGCTTGCGCTTGTCATCATATCGCATACGAGCAGCCGAATCAATAGCCCGACGAAGCGAGTCCTCATCCTCAGTATAGGCCGGAATTTGGCACATGACAAACTTGTCGATGTCTTCCGGCATGTTCTTTCCTCCAAATTGAAGGGCGGCAAGAAACTTGAAGCCAATAATGGTAACAAGGATGATGGAAACGGCGAGGATAAGGTATTGTGCAAATTGGCATTTTACAGAGTTACGCGTGTCAACGTCGCCAACATAGAAGAGATTGTCCAAACATAGCTGCATACGTGAACGCAACGCTGGGTCAATATCGAGACCATTCCATAGATGCGTTATATCGGTACCAGCCCCATCCGTGAAGAGGGTTATAACCGAGTCGTCCATAAAATTGATAACATCGGGGTTGGTGGGTTTCGGGGCACCTTCAGGTACCATCACAGGGCGGCCACCATTAATGTATTTGGTCATGTCGTAGACTCTCCCGTTGAGGATGGCAATTTGATTTTGTTTAGTTCCAAGGGTTTTGACATATTGCGCTGAGTATCCGATTGTGCCTTTTTTCCAGGTACCTTTAAGCATTTCTATTCGCTCATAAAACCAATCCGGTTGGTACAGATGGGTGAAATAGCGGTAGTCATGGTAGACCGAGTTCGCATCCTGACTATTGATCACGCTGGCCGTACCAGTCGTGTTGGTAGACTTATACTCCAGCAAGACCGAAGGATCGACCTGGCCATTCTTGCCCTGACAGAGGGCGGAGACCTGAACCGGAAACAGAGCCGTGATATCTAGGCCGGCGTACTGAGTTAACGTTTTGGTACTGATATAAGATGGGTAGTGATGAGGCGCATATGACCCAATGTCGAAGACTTGGCCACGAATTGCTGCATAAGCTTTCTGTCCGTCTTTGCCGTTGAATTTTGCTAGCTCTGAGGCACTAAAAACGTACTGTTTAGGACAAATGAGCATAGGAAAAATGACGATGAAGAAAGCAGCAAAAAGGCAGCTGAACCAGATGATAAAGTTGATCGCTAGCTTCTCTCGCCAGGCCATTCGCACATCTTTACGAGGCATTCGGCCAACCCATCGGATGAGAAAATCAGGGATAAACCAAGTAAGCAGGTATACGACGAAAACCCAGCGTTTTCGACTAGTGCTGTCCCGGTACTCCTCTACTTCAACCAATGACTTTTCGTTGCCGCGTTCAGCCATTTGCTCACGGGTATCAAGGTTCTTGAACATATCACCGCCACCAAAAGCTGATGCGCCAGCCTCGGACCGTGTGTCAACGTCTCCGGCACCGAAGTATCCCCCACGAGGCTTGTCACTATACTGAGGCGTGTTGCCAATGGACACAAGCCGCTCTTTGGAGGCGCCAAATGGGTCACCAACAGGCGTAGAGCTGTCACCCTGATCAGATGCGTATCGGCCGGACGCCGAAGTGCCATCACCCAATGATGAGACCTCCATCCAGCAGCGCTCACTAAGGAAGATGCCAGTCGAGCCAATGTGCGCTTCGTTAGCTGGCCATTGCTTGTTCTGCACAACGGCTTCCACCTTTTCTCGTTCGCCACCCACAAATATGGCTTCAGCATCCGCAAGGCCGAGAAACTCGCCGAAGGGTAGGAAAACACTGAAGTCGGCAGATCGTAAACGTTGACTGATTTCGGCAATGCCAAACGTCTGTACCTGCGATCGAACGCACTTGCTATCAAACTGATTCGCAATGCGCCTATCGTTTGGTTTTAAGCAGAATACAAAATAATTGTTGGTGTTGGCGGCCGTGATAGACTGCTTAACGTTTTCCAGGGCAGATAAGAACTGGCCAGATGCACCTTGTTCCAACTGGCGGATATTCTTGCTTGTGCCCTCCCTAGACCGACTCGGGCCTCTAGAATCATCAGCTTCACTGGCGATATCATCGAAAGATTCTCGACGTATTCTGCGGGATTGCATAGTCCGGCCATTCTTTTTGGACATGATACTAGGCGCCCTCATAGGCTTGGAACTCACAGACGCCTGCATTACGGTGGTCCTCTCATGGGGGTGCATTACTGTCTGCAGCGCCTCTTGTCCAAAAAGGCGCGTGACGAATTCGCTCTTACTCGAGTTGATGAGATTCATGAGATCACCTGAAATAACCTCGCCGTTTTCCTCTACCAGGCCCTTGACAGGATAATCGACCTCGCCAGCGAAATGTCTAACGGTAAATGTGGCCGCCGTATTTTCCGAGAGGAAGTTGCTGCCAGGAAGTCTTGCAGTTGCAGAACCCACAGTAATCGCGGGGTTTTTACCCTCAAACCGTTTTCTTAAACTCTCGAGAAGTTGCATATCGGTGCGGTTGCGGCGTGTTTGGTCGTCCAGAATACTGAGCAGCCCGTTTGTAGGTTTCAACAAGCCTTTCACGGCATCTGAGTTGTCAAAATAACTCGTGGCAGGGACGCTGACTTCTTCGGTCTCCAGCATGTCCGCCTTTCGGTCGAAAAAGTTCTGTAAGGTGAGGTTATAGAGTGATTCCATAGCAGCATTGTTGAGTAGTTGGTCGAGAGCAGAGCCAGTCGAGGTTTGCTGAGAGAAGCCTGGGAAATCAATGATATTGATAGTATTGGCGATAGAATCTTCGGCGGCGCAGAGCCTCTGATTAATATTCTCAATGACGTAGGCAACAAGCAGGGAATACAGCGTTCGGGCTAGTTCGTCGGCATTGGCGCGGGCTCCCTGGGGATCCAACATGACGGTAACCCTCTCACGGTGAATCATCTTTGTCTTATAACCCAGCGTGTTCTGTAGATCTTGGGCGCTCACTCCCAAGAATGCAGCGATAATGCTTAACACATCTTTATTCCGTGCGGCTGTAACGGTTTGAGCACCTTCATGCGAAAACCCACCACTGTCATCAGCAGTAGCCAGAGTATTCGCTGAGGTCTCGAATTCCAGTTGTCCGATATGCAGAATACATGCCAATACCTGGCATATCTCAGCAATCTCACTGCGGGGGAATTCCAACTTGCGAAGAGCCGTTTTAAACAACTGAAATCCTTCGGAATCGTTTATGCCAATTTTAAGTTGAGTTGGGTGGCCTAGATACTTCCATCGCCTTTGGCCAGCAGTATCCCTAGGGCTTTCAATACCGAGATGGGACTTTTCAGCATCACTAGTACCAGCAAGGAGATAGTATAGAACGTGAAAGTTACGCTCCCCTGTTGGGACAGCCGTAATTCGGCTTCGCTCCAGCCTGTGATCTAGGAGTTTACCGCCGATGAGAATGGGGTGAGTTGTCGAGCTTGTGTCATACTGCAACTCATAAAATAGGCCAGCTTTAGAGGCCGTGGGCGTCGTAGCAGTTTTGGTTGTAGTCAACGAATCAAAAACATAAGCCGCTAGAGATAGTTTGTTGGACAGCGGCGTAGAAGACTTGTTCAGAAGCGCAGTGAGTAGATGCGACCGTATTGTTGTCTTTCCGGAACCCGATTCACCCCTAGCAAGATAGGAATTAGCCTGTTTTTCGGATCAAGTAAAGCTTCGGCCAGGGGTACGATGACGCACAAAAAGAGCACAGACTGATTCTCAGTCCGATGTCCCATCCTGAGGAAGGCCCTATCAGCCATGTCCTCGGCCGCGGCCATGGCGCTACCCTCCTTGCCCCCATCGAGACCCTTGGTTGACGACGTGTACGTGTTGAGAGATATGAGAGCGTGGGACGACAGTCTCGCAGTGGGGATGGCTACATGAAAACGACTGGCTAGATGTGCAGTCAAGTGAGTGTCGTACTGGAGATGTGCAGGAAGCGATGGCAACGAAGGCTGTGTATGGGCTCCTCCTCCATTGCCGCCCAGAGGTGGGAGGTGCAACGCCATGATGGGCTCAAGCCAGCAGGCTGGCAATTACCTCTGCGAGTCGCTAGCACCGATGTAGGTGAGGGATGGCATGCGATTCTCCTGGTTATTGTTGTTGTTTGGCTGGGGGCGGGCAGTCCACAAGCCCCTGATTATGATGCTCAAGTAGATCAGATAAGATACCCAAGCCCCGGCGTATGAAGTCTAGGTATACTGCAGTAGAGCGAGCGTAGAAAGAAGGGACGCGGATAACGAACGTGGCTATTAACACAATATGGGATGGGCAGGGCGAAGAGCGAATGTGAAGAAAGCGATGAACCAAGTCCCCTTCCCCAGGCGTTGCTCGGAGAAGTGGATAACCAGTCGAGGAGCGAGACGGAGAGAAGGGCAACAACACTAAGCGCTTTGCTGGTGGGAGTACTGTGCCTCTTCTCATTTGCACAGTACACTGTACTGTCCAAGGCCGGGGTCGAAATACAGTCCACAAGGGCACAGTACATGAAGTACAAGCGGGTAGCGCAGAGTCGCAGACATAATTACAGTGCACATAACCTATGGACCCTACCTAGTAACGGTGTAAGTGTAGTCCGTAGCTCGGGTCAGAACTCGGGTACGGCTTCTCGTCTCCTTCTCTTCGTCTCCCTCGACAACCCCCACTCAGCTGCCATCTAGGCATGACTATCGCCCTCGACTATAACTACACCATTCCGCAATAATGCTAGGTAATCGCCCTGGCACACCAACACAAAATGGTATGCTACCTACCTACCGGTTTGTACCGGTAGTTATTGTATACGAAGTACGGACGTACGGACAGAGCGAAGACAACTGCCTGGGTACCTATACCACCTACCGGTACACCACAACTTCAAGAATTCTTCAGAAACGTGACCTCTCCTATTGGAGTGCTAAACATAGATCTTTGTGTGCCGTTATCCAGAAAGAAGCTAAAGTGCTACCTACCTATCTCAGGTCAGAAGCGGGTCTACATACTTGTAGTAAAAGGCATGCACGATTACTTGCCAGTTATAACGCCATGTTCTGGAATTTGGGATCGACAACTCTTGCCGGACAACTAATACCTGCACAAGGCTGGCTTAAAAGTAGCGGTTATCAAATACTATAAAGTGCAGTGATACCCACCGGCAGGTGAGTTTAGAAGAAGAACAACTGCTCTGCTCTTTTTCTTCTTTGGGTAGTGTCCGGTCTGTATCTATATATACCTACTATGTATAACCCCATATCTCCTCAGCATTCGAGGCGCAGGGAACCTTACAAGTTACTACTTCCTATGTACGCTACAGGTACGGTCCGTACAGACTTGATTCCACTGCCCGTTTTGGCTATCTGGGCGCACTGCGCACGGGAGAACGGCCGAGATCCGCATGACACATGGGTACCTGAAAGTACCTAACGTGTTTCCTCCCTATCGACTCGCGGTCTCTTGGTGCGAGATGGCCGTCTCGTATTGTCCTGGGGTGTGGTGGCAGTGCGCTATAACAACCCAAAAAAGGGGGGCACGCGCAATACGTCCGATCGCTAGTGCTAGTAGAGCATGTATTTTCTACATCAATCTACCCGCATTCGCAGCTGTGGACAATGTAGCGGAGACCACCCAAGCTCCACCCCCATCCTCGATGAGTCGATGTTCGTATTTTCCACGCCGTCACATACCGGGGGAAGAGGTGTACTTACTGTGGCAGTGCGCTAAGTACATTAAGATACTGTGCTGTGTGCATTGTGTTAATAGGAATGCCATGGGCACCTACACGATTCAACGAAGTGCCCACCTATCTCTACCATACTCGGGCATCATCGACAACTTCGTGTACTTTATAGTAGTATACCTAGTAGTTAGGTAGGCACAGAAACAATGGGCAATTCATTGGTCAGCAGGAAATGATTCAATGAAAAAGCAAGCAATCGCAAATTGCGCGCTGTGGACCGGCTATAATCTAGTGGATTATGTAACTAGCGTGTCCGCACCTAAAGTACCTACCTAGTGTAGTGCATTCCGTAGTGCAATGCAGAAAAGAATTTGAGGAAACAAATGGGAAGATCCGGCGAAGCTTCTACTCTCGCGCCTAGTATCGCCCGTCTTCTGCCCCGTCTTTACTCGGCTGGTGAGCTAGGCGAAACCGAATAGTGAAAGTGCGGCGATGGCACGACACTATTATTACCTACATGAGTGCTCGAGGAAGTACTGCGTACAGTAGAAGGCTACTTGGGAGAACTGCCAATTACTGGGCACTGTCGCTCAGCTGCAATGTACAGCACAGTGCCCGTTGGGGACGCAATGCACTGCCCATCAATGTACCTCTACCGACGCCGCACTGTACACTATCGCATAATAGCGTGTTTCCCGGTACGACCTCAGCACTACCCATCGCGCATGCGACACAGTGCAGATACATTGCAGAGCACGGATCCTTTCTCTCTCGATGCGATGGTCAGACAGCACGGGACGGACCACAACACAGCCAGACCTCTCCTCTGCCTTCTTGCCATTGTCTGCCGCTTGAGTCTCCGTCCATAGCGCGCGAGCAAGTCATTGGTTTTGCGTCGGCTCATTGATCTCTCCATCCCACTACCTACCTCACCTCTCTCCCGGTGATGCCTTTTACTTTCCATAGCGTTTCTAATTAACCACCTCACTCGCTCTGGTGGCGTTCATAGTCTATCGTTCATAATTCTCGTAATTCGCCTTTTGGTTTCTTCCATCCAGGCTCGCATCAGGGGTTGCTGCCGCGCGAACAGAACAACTCAGTCAACGCCAACCGCGCCGATTAACCCCCTCATTTCAGCCTCTTGGTGACTTCTAGTTCTCACTGTTGTCACTGGAATTTGCATAAAGGGCTAGCAACAAACGGCCATATCCTCTGTGGAAATCGAGCAGGCTCAGCCGGTATTGTGATTGTCCGTAAGGACAACCACGCCTAGGCCGAAGTCAATCATGGCAAGCCATCAATCTCGCATGTCCATGTACTCGGTCAACTCCGAGGCATTCGGCGGTCCACGAGGTGCTGGTCAGCAGTCATCCCCAGTTACCACCACAACGCTGTTGAACGCGATCCATAGCATCTATCTGTCGTCGCAGCCCTACCAACTAGACTCTGGTACTAGTGTTGTTGTCAACACCTGGCTCACCGCGACACAACCAGGCCCAGATGGTCGGATAGGGGGAGTAATTGATACGGCCTTGGCCGTCAGAGCATGGGAACATGCAAGGCGTCGAGCTGAAGACGGTTGTATCGTCCTGGGGTGAGTCAATCATATAGAACAGAATACCCCCTTCCGGCTCGTATACTAAATGCCTCAGATCCCTTCATCCGTCAACTCCTTCGCTCTTAACGCCGTTCCTCACGTCTCTGCCTATCTCCATCCCCCCATTGCTGCTCACGGCTCTCGAGGCAGTCCAGCCCTTCCTTCGATGCGTAACACCTAATAATCCATCGACACTGCGCCAGGCGGCTCTGAGCATCAGCCTGACACTTAACCTTACCGGTAGTTTGTCTGCTGCTAGCCTGGCCTTGTCCCAGGGTGGCATTGATACTGCAAAGGGCTTGCTGAATATTCCCGCCGAACCCGGCTACCGCGCGTTCGACGTATTCTACTACTTACTAACCTCAGCTTCGACGCCAGCCGAGCGAGAATTCCTCAGCCTTAAATCTGCTGCCGACTACACCCTATTGGCGCGATCCCGCACGTATGATCCACCGTCCTACCTACCTACAGCTGATGATTCTGCCGCCGCCGATGACTTCAGGACAGCCTTGAAGGAGTTGGGTATTAAAGGGTCTTCCCATCGAAACTTGATCTCAACTCTGGCGGGTCTGCTAAAGCTTGGCAACACGTTAGACTACAATGTGGATGGCGATGTCCTCGAAACTATCTGTGAAGACGTTGGTGGGCTTCTTGGTATTGACCCAGATGTACTCATCAACCAGTGTACGACGGAAGATCGGCAGACACTCGTTGGTGGATTATACGAGGCCCTTGTCGATTGGGTTCTCGCCAAAGCCAACGAAGCAATCGCCGCGCAGATGGCTCGGATTCGAGATGGTGACGAATCATCTGACGGTCACCGGACACCAACTTCAGGTGAAGACAATGGAGATTCCGTTTGTATTACCATTATCGAGGTCCCAGATTCAAATTTAGGCAAGGCTTTGTCTATGCGCGGCATATTCGATGACAACGCAGGGATTAATGCAGAGATGAAAGAGGACGGCATCGATATGGTTCCGGCGGCCAGTTCGGTGCAACGTGAAATGCAAAACGCCATTATCGAGGTCGCTCCCGATCTAGGCATCACGACCGGCCCTGCCGCTCGAGACAGGCAACACCAACTTGAGAAGAGGGAGATTGTTCTGGAAAAGGTCGGCTTTGCTTGTGAAGATGAAGCGTTCCTCAAAAAGTTGCTGTTCCCTGTTGCAGGGCAAGGAATCAATCTTGGTCACAATGCACGAATGGATTTGTCCTCCGTTCTGGGGGCTAGTCGCGTGTGGTACCACTTATCCCTCCATCCCACAGATGACAGTCCCGCAAGTTTAGCCGCTCTACCCTCAGTCACCTCCGCCTGGTCAGCCGGTACCATATCACGACAGTTACGCGCCTGGCGCTTACCAGAATGGGCAAATCGAAGAAGCAAACATCTTGACTTCACGGCCGACTTCGATCTGGATGAATTTTATCAACGCTTTGGCCCACTTGGCTGTAGAGAAGGCCGAGATGGTATCGAATCCTGGATTCTCGAAAGAGGTTGGAGTAACGGCGAGGTTGTCGTTGGACAAGAACGTGTGTGGATGCGGGAGACGGCTTGGTGGGAAGCCGAGAGCATGCTTGACCTCAAGCCGCCTCATGAGCTAAGACCCACCATAAGCAACCCTTTTTCCACTCCCGCACGTGAGACCGTCTACGCTGGCAACAATGGCAGTGGTTTCTTCCCACCCCATTTCCCAGACCAGGTTTCGAACCACAGCCATGAAAATCTCATGACACACCAGCGAAATCAGAGTCAACTCACATTTGCTCAAAGCCAGTTTAGACCAGCGTCAGCTAGCCCTTCGGGTATGCGCAATGCATTACAAGGCGACTATGGCCTTGGAAACAAGGGTGACAACCATCGTGACCAAGTTTACTACACCGGTGATGGAGAATTTGTCAACAGTTTAGATCCCGGTGATGCGAAGGGCAAGCATGTTGAGACGGAAGATGTCTCAACTGGTCGGCGAGTATGGGTTGCTTTCGTTTGGGCCATGACATTTTGGATCCCGTCTTTCGTCTTGCGCTACGTTGGCAGGATGAAGCGACCAGACGTTCGAATGGCCTGGCGAGAAAAAGTAGTTCTAGTGTGGCTCATCTTCCTCATGAACGCCATAATTGTTTTTGTTATCATCTTTTTGGGTCGGCTTATCTGCCCTAATTTCGACAAAGCTTGGCTCCAGACCGAGGTTGCTACCCATCAGGGTGCAAATGATTTCTGGGTGAGTATAAATGGCGGAGTCTATGACATCTCGAAGTTCTGGAGGATTCAACACAGCGATTCGCCCATACAGACAACTAAGGATTTGATGCAGCCGTTCGCCGGCATGAATCTCAACCATTACTTTCCTCCCCCACTCACGCTATCCTGCCCGGGCGTTGTTACCCAGGACTTACAACTGAGAATCGACCCGGAAGACGAGCCTACGATGGCAGAAGCTGTACATACATCTGGTCATTTTGCACTTGGTGACTCGAAGGCTTTGTCAGACCCTAACTGGTATACGGATACTTTTATGCCGTCGATAAAGCAATATTATCACGGCGAACTTGTTTGGACTCAAAGTAAGGTCCAGCAGGAAAGTCAAGATCTCAATCTCATGGTGGTCTTCTACGAGGGCGGTATCTATAACATGTCGGATTATTTCACGACCATCCAATACCTCTCAAGCTCCGCCTTTCTTGACCCTGCCTTGATAGACATTGTCAAGAGTAATCCTGGCCAAGACGTCACAAATTCATGGAATGCTCATTTAACCGAGGTTCAAGGCAATGCCACTGCTTTTGCGACAGCAGCCAACAGCATTAACTGCATCAAGAACACGTTTTACGTCGGAAAACCCGATTTCCGGTATTCAGCAAAGTGTCAAACGATCAACTATTTGTTATTGGCATTTACAATACTCATCGCGGCTGTTATCGTAATCAAGTTTGTCTCTGCACTGCAATTCGGCTCCAAACGACGTCCATCCCCGCAAGATAAGTTTGTCATTTGCCAAGTACCTGCCTATACAGAAGGCGAAGACTCTCTCAGAAAGGCACTGGATTCGCTCACTGCACTGCAGTATGACAACAAGAGAAAGTTAATCTGTGTCATCTGTGATGGTGTGATCGTTGGTGCCGGCAACGATCGTCCTACGCCCAAAATTGTATTAGACATCTTGGGCGTTGATCCCAAAGTCGATCCGCCTGCTTTGCCATTCAAATCCGTGGGCACTGGGAGCGAGCAGCTCAACTATGGCAAAGTATATTCCGGTCTTTATGAATACGAAGGCAACGTCGTTCCCTATATCGTTGTAGTCAAGGTTGGCAAAGAATCCGAACAAACCAAGACGAAGCCGGGTAACCGTGGCAAACGTGACTCTCAGATCTTGCTAATGAGCTTCCTCAATCGTGTTCATCATCGCGCTCCCATGAACCCTCTCGAGCTTGAGATGTTCCATCAGATCAACAATATCATCGGCGTGGATCCAGAGCTATACGAATACCTCTTGATGGTTGATGCTGATACATGCGTGCGAGAGGATTCTCTCAACCGGCTGGTTGCCGCATGTGCCAACAACTCCAAGATTGCCGGCATTTGTGGCGAAACAGCCCTTCAAAACGAAGAGCGTACTTGGTGGAGTATGATCCAAGTTTACGAATACTACATCTCTCATCACCTCTCAAAGGCATTCGAATCGCTCTTCGGAAGTGTCACTTGTCTTCCCGGATGGTATGTTTCTCATTGCTCCTCTATCAGACTGCAGCTAACTTGATAAGTTTCACGATGTATCGCCTGAGGACGGCTGACCGAGGCAAACCCCTAATCATATCTGATATTGTCATTCGGGAGTATAGTGTCTGCAACGTCGATACCTTACATAAGAAGAACCTTCTTTCTCTCGGTGAAGACCGCTTTCTCACGACGATCATGACCAAGCATTTCCCAACCATGGCTTACAAGTTCATTCCGGATGCCTACTGCCAGACTGCGGCACCCGAGACATGGAGTGTACTGCTTTCTCAGCGACGCAGGTGGATCAATTCGACGATACATAATTTGTTCGAGTTGATGCTTCTAAAGGATATGTGTGGATTCTGTTGCTTCTCTATGCGATTCGTTGTCTTCTTCGATCTATTTGGAACCATCATCTTGCCTTCGACTACAGTTTATCTTGGCTACCTGATCTACATTCTCGCAAACCACATCGGGCCTATCCCCATCATCTCGTTGGCCATCCTGGCAGGTGTCTATGGTCTTCAGGCGATAATTTTTATCCTTAAACGGCAGTGGCAGCATGTCGGTTGGATTATCATCTACCTGCTTGCGTTTCCCATCTTCTCATTTATCTTGCCGATCTACTCCTTCTGGAATCAGGACAATTTTACCTGGGGTAATACACGTATTGTCATCGGCGAAAAGGGAAATAAGCAGGTCGTTGCCGTGGAGGATGAGGAGGGCTTTGACCCCCGTTCAATCCCCTTGCAACGTTGGGATGATTATGCCGCCTTGAACAATCTCCCGGGGCGCCGTGGCACGCAAGGAGAGAAAGGCCAAGAAGTATACGAGGACAATTATGAGTTGGATGATATGCGCTCCGTGTACTCGTCAGTCCGACAACCGTCTATCTTGACCGGGCTCCAAGGCCGTGGCAGTTTTATGCCTCCGCAATCCCCCGCGCCTTTCCAGGGTATGCAGCGCCATTCTGCACTGGATCCCTACAGTGATAGCCCAATGAACCGCCAATCAACCGCATCATTTGGGGATATTCAGCGATTCAGCGATATTCAGCGCACTGCTTCACCAAACCAGGAGATGGGTCATGTAGGTTACAGGAGAAGCGCGAGCAATTTACGAGCTGCTGCGAGCACCTCCCCCCAATATGACGCCCACAGGGCCTCGAATGCTACTCTTGGACTTGGGGGCGGTAACCGGCCCCAAGGCCAGGGGCACCAGTCCTCGACATCATTCGACTTTCAGCGTGGCCACGTGGGACCTGATGACGGGATGATCATCGAAGCCATTCAGGCCGTTCTCCGGGACGTTGACCTTGATACGGTAACTAAGAAACAAGTCCGTGCCCTTGTCGAGCAGAGGTTACGTACGGAACTGGTCGGCGACAAGCGAACGTTCATGGACCGCCAGATCGATAATGAGCTGTCCAATATGTGATGGACGCCGCTTTCATCCGATTTAACAACTGTCGAGCAGCCTGGGGCATTCAGACTGTTAATCCATGTACCGGGACATGATTGTATCTCGTAGGTACAACAAACGTACCCTAGTTGCGCTATCCATCCGATAAGCAATGTATTGGTCGTCACAGCCGTTGTTAAGATGTATGTACGGGAATGTATTTTGCATATATGTAGTTGTTCTGTCGTCAGGAATTCCAGCATGGGCTCAGGAAAGGGATGTTCTGTGATATTGTTGTGTTGTTTTTTATCAGGGGGGTTCTGGATTGTTGCTACTCCGGCACTTCCTTCTCCCCGTCTCTCTCTGTCCGGAGATCTAAAAAAGTAGTGGAATGGTTCAGGTCGTGCCATTCTGAGATTCTGCATACATATATATCTATATCATGATAATACAACGACTTTTGTCAATGGGTGGTTATTTCTCTCTCCGAATGCCTTCACGAGATGACCCCGTAATGTTACCAGAAGGATAAGTACAAGAACAGTGCGCATAGAAACACCGCTTCCATCCCATCCCGTCTCTCGAAGTACAGGTACAAGTTAACACCCGGATTGCCCCGATCACCTATTCCGGAAAGTTCAATTCATTTTAATCCCGTTGGCTTGGCGTTCGTTTCGTTTCGCATCCTGCATGCACGTCGTGTAAATATTGGCAGTACCGTGACTTTACGGAATACATGTCAGCTGACCTACTACTTACAGTAGATGGGCATCACTCTACGGCAGCAGGACTACACTACAGAATCAGTACCGTATAGTTATCTAGGTGTAGGTAAACAAAAGGACGTCACGAGAGATTCCAAAGTCAGCACAAGTACCAATTATAATTCAATACACATTGTCTTCCTTAGTCAAAGACTAAGATTTGCTTACTGTGAAGTATGCTCTGCAGGGGGCCGGGCCGGGAGTCTCGGAACATGGGAGTCAAAGTACCCATACTATCGTCATCTCGTCAAATCCTTCCCACGCCTTTTAAGCGCAGATATACATCCGTGCCCCAGCCGTATAAGCTCTGCACGGCGACGCCGCCGCCGAAGTACTCGGCGTACGCGCGGCTCAGCGGCAATCCGTACCCGAGCCCTGCAATCGAGCTCGCGCCCGAGCTGGCTGCGGATATGACCCCCAGGGCATCCTTCTGGCCCCGGGCGGAACTGCTAGTAGTGTTGCTTGACGGTACATCGTCTATGTTGTCATCGGCGAACGTCGTGAAACTGTAACTCCAGATGTTTGGTAGTACACTAGGGGCGATACCACCGCCGCGATCCCTGATACGGATCGTGACGCCTGGCGCGTTGTCGTCAAGAGGCCGAATCGCGTCGCCACGAAAGGCGCCTTTATCGGCGGCCGGTGGGTCGAGCGTCAAATGCGGCGGATCACCATCAGAGCGTTCGGGAGCGATGGTTATAACGACGGGCTCCCTCTTTCCGTCGCTAGCCGTGTTCTCAACGGTGGCGCGAAAGGCATTCTTGAGCAGTTCGCTGACGATGTACTGAAGATGCATAGGAACATAGGCAAAGGTGGTATCCGGCTCGCCGTCGATGATCCACTTGGGTCGCACCCCATAATGTAGCTCGCAGACATCCGCCACGAACTCTGCGCGCGAGTCGACTATGGAAGCGGGGGAGAGAGCGGTATCAATGACGCCTATGTAATTGGGGTGTTCTGGGCATGGAGTCGGCGAGGCTTCGGGGTTGAAGTGTGGCACGCTGCTGTAGTGCAGGGCGATGTGCTGCTCCGCAATCAGGCGCGTCCCTATGCGTGTACGCAGGTGTTTGTCCAGGAAATTGGTCACGTCTTCCATCGAAATGTATCGGCGGCACTGTATGAAGCCCTTAGCAAGAATCGGGATGGTGTCTTGATGGGTGGCGACGAGCTCGGCTAGCACCGAGGTGAACTCAATCTCGTCCTTGAGGTTGGCTATCGTACGGTGTTGCCATGGGAGCAGCGTCGAAAGCGAGCGCATGTAGTTGTTGTAGATGCGAGAAATGTTAGGGTTCGTAACCACAATGAAGGGCAGGTTTTGCAGCGCCTGGATGCGGCGGGCCAGGCGGATTGGGAGCAGATTCAGTGTAAAGTTTGCTGAAGCAAATAGAGCTGCCTCGGAGAGAGGAGGGCGGCCATGTCTGCCGGTGACAGTGAGAAGTGATTAGTCTAGCATCCAGTCTCTGGGATGAGAGGGAGGGTGAGCCCTACTTGACCAGGTCCGCAAGACTTAATGAGTGCTGAGGCTTGCTTGCAAGTTCAGCGATAGCGGCGTCTGGGACTATAGTGGTCTCGGGTGGCAGCGACGGACCATCGGCGGCGCCACGGCTGTGGGAGGTCGACGAGGAGCGTGTCAAGACGGAACATGGCGCAAGTCGTGCAGGAAGTCGACGGGCCACCAGCACGGATGAGACCTTGGGCGTGTGTAGACACCTCAATGGCCTATGAATGCCTACCATGGCGGCATGACACGGTGGACTTTTGGCGGTGAGGAGGAAGAGACATGCCCGTCCGAGGACAAGACGAGGCCGGTGCTGGTGTTGTTGATGCTGGCGATCTCAGGTAATATTACCTATGACCAGCGGTACTTCGTAGCTAGAACTCGGCTATAAGAATGTCAGAGTCGGATTACGTCATGGTTGCCGCTGAGTTACAACTTATGCCTGGTCTGGTCCGCGCTTATCATCGGGATGACACGTAGTTAGGTGTATGGCATAGATGCATATCTGCATGTACATATTGAGGAGCTGGTCTGAGGTCGGAAGGGTTCCCAGCTTGCATTGGGCCTTGATTATATAGACGGGTACGGCGCTGTTACTTGTATGGAATGCTACAACAACTCGTGGGCGGCAGGTACACTGTATGTATCCCCAGGCAGCTTCATCAGCCTTCTGCGTCTTATTATCATCCTCGGTATATCACCCCGCAGTGTCCGCCGCGGCCCTCTGCCCCTCATGTGGAAGACAGGCACATAATCGCAGGGCCAAGACAACGTCTCTTGAATCCAACAAAGCCACCGCTTTACTGAGTTGTCATCACTTGATCCTGCTCAACCGTGTCGACGTGCTCGTATGACTCTAACGTCTGGACGCTGTCACTGGGGAATTCGACGCTGCAGGTTGCCTAGCATGAGCCCGGTATCCCATAGGCAACGCAGAAATGTGAGAGAATAGAGTAGAAGGAGGGCTTCTTACGCAAAGCCCTTGGTTAGTTTGTATTCGTGAGTGATTTTGCCGCCCTGGTCCTTTGCGCGTTGCTTTGCCGCTTCTACTTGTTCGGC
Organism: Xylariaceae sp. X802; assembly: GCA_028637635.1. Classification (NCBI taxonomy): domain Eukaryota; kingdom Fungi; phylum Ascomycota; class Sordariomycetes; order Xylariales; family Xylariaceae; species Xylariaceae sp. X802. The sequence goes on along the minus strand of JAJFDH010000010.1, from coordinate 373,074 downwards.
GGTGGCGTCAGCCTTGCAGGTTACCTGGTAAACATGAGCGGCCCGCACGGAAGAGGATCGGGACAAGGAGCGTGTGGTATCGCCATACAATGTAGGTAGGCATCTTCAGGGGCTGAGCAATGTATAGTTGACGTCGAGATTGGGCGGCAAGTCAAGACTGGCTGGCTGTATGTTGGTATGTTGGTATGTTGGTATGTTGCGTTGGGATGCAGTTCTGACAGAGAAGAGAGAGGGAGGAAGTGGGAGAGAAGAAAGACCAGCTCGGAGATGACGTGGGGGGTTATGATTATATATTGTACCCAGTAACTATTGACAATCGTTACGAAATGCAAAGACAACAGAGCCAGACTAGTCGTCTACGGCTGGTCTACGGTATGATCACAGCGAATGAGTTGGCGGACTCTGCTTACAACAAAGAGATACGTAGGGTTACGTGTTCGTCATAAGATCCCAACGCAACGATGCATCTCTCATTACACTGCATGGATCCGCATGTATGGGCTGAGCAGTAAGCCGGGTTAAACGGAAATTTCACACCCCATGTATACCTAACTGACCTGCTATACACATAGCCAATTCCACCACGATTTCTTCATCTTTAACCGCTTATAATTGCTAAAAGATTATATGCGCATGTAGATAAGAAGCGTGTGTTTCTTACTATGCAACTTTTTAATCGTTTCGAACCATTTATGAGGGTAATAGGTGGTGAAAAGCAAGGATACTTCCGTCGCGCCAAGTTATGTAATCTGGGGTGTGAAATTTTCGTTCGACCCTGCTTCTGGGCTGAGCTTCACGGTGACGTTCTTCACATGCAAGACATCTGCGCCATCTGCAACCGGACTCGGAGGCAGCTGAGAGGGGATTCCGGTCCGTGATCGACTCGGAGCTTTTGTACATAATTGTGCACGTTGCACATCGTGCACATAATTGTGTACACATTATTTCACATTATTTATGTAAATAATGAACTGCAAGCTAATCTTATCACCCGTTATCGATAAGAAATAAAGTCGAGATGAGCTTGTCTGCCATTGGTATTTTTGCCTGCTCGCGCGATCGCCAGAATCAACCACCGTGTGCCAGTCTAGAGTCTACAACACGCGGCTTGCTGTCGCAGACTCGCCCATCATGGAGGACCAGGCGCATAAGCCTCACAGGAAAGCAAAGGAGAAGAAGAAGCCTCAAGGCGGTGTGTGAACACCCCCAATCGCAACATTCATTCTAGATGCGCTAACTGCCAGTTCTCTAGATCACAATCCCAAGGCTTTCGCATTCGCTAGGCCTGGGAAACTTGCGAGAGCTGCCGCCAGATCGCAAGACATCAAGTATGCTGTCACCACATTCATAATCACTCTGCACGAGCTGATGCGCCCGTAATCTAGAGAAAAACGGTTCCATGTTCCCCAAGCCGACCGCTCCCCCGATACCGAACCGCCTCCGCGCCTCGTCACAATAGTCGGCCCTCCTGGCGTTGGGAAAACCACACTACTAAAATCTCTTGTCAAGCGTTACACCAAGGAAACAATCACCGATCCTACGGGGCCCATTACCGTCATAACCTCTCGGAAACAGAGGCTTACTTTCGTGGAATGTCCGGCTGAGCTCACGGCCATGGTTGACATGGCTAAGATAGCGGACGTTGTTCTGCTACTTATCGATGGCAACTTTGGTTTCGAAATGGAGACCATGGAATTTCTGAATATCCTATCCGCAACTGGCATGCCCGGAAACGTCTTTTCGGTTCTTACGCACCTCGACCTCTTTAGGAAGCCTCAGCACTTGAAGGATGCCAAGAAGACGCTCAAACATCGGCTATGGAATGAGCTCTACCAGGGCGCGCATCTCTTTTACTTATCAGGTAGTTTCAACAGCCCTAGTCAACTACTACAAGCTCGACTAACTATTTCTTAAAGGTGTAATAAACGGCAGATATCCCGACCGAGAAATCCACAACTTATCCCGATTCCTCTCCGTCATGAAGAACCCCCGCCCTCTTATTTGGAAAAACTCGCACAGCTATATACTAGGCGATAGTCTGCGGGACCTGACACATCCCAATCAAATCGAGGAAGATCCGAAATGTGACCGCTCCGTTGCAATATACGGTTATCTCCGGGGAGGCGTGAATTTCTCATTAGAGAACCAGAAAGTACATTTGCCGGGGGTTGGAGATTTCACCGTGAAAAGATGCGAAGCATTACCGGACCCATGTCCATCGCCTGCCCAGCAGGCTGCTGTGGCTAAGGCTACCGGTCAAACCGGACGAAAACGGCTGGACGAGAAAGACAAGAAGCTGCACGCTCCTTTCTCTGATCGCCAGGGGCTCAAGATTGAGGGTTCCGCTATTTGGATCAATCGAGAGAAAGGGTTCAATTTCAGCAAAGATACTGATCCAGATTCAGAGCGCGGTCTAGGCGAGGAAATGATCATCGGACTCCAGAGCGGGGGCCGAGTCCTCGGCCAGACCGACAATGGGCTGCAACTATTTTCGTCGGGCGACCAACTTGTTCATGCGGTGGACGAAGACACTGGAGACTCCGGGCGTAAAACCCAGCGATCAGTAAGGCCTATGGAGCAAGAGGATACCTACACCAATGGTAACAATGGTGAATATGAAGACAGCCCGTCCGGAGACGAAGAATTCTTGAGTGGGGAAGAGAATGAAGAGTCGGAGTTTGATGAGAAAAAACTCGGCAAGCTATTCCAAAATGAGGATGAAGACCAACCAGGTGATGATCTCGAGTTTGCAGATAGCGACTCCGACCTGGGCTCAGATTTTGGGAGCGAGGCCGAAGAAGGGGACGATGAGGAACTAGCCGCGAAATGGCGAGCAAATCTGACCGATAAAGCCCAAGCCCTCCAACGACAGGCGCCTTCTTACCGTACCGCGGACCTCGCAAGATTGATGTACGATGAGCAATTAACTGCTCGCGAGGTGCTTGAGAGGTGGAAGGCTGAAGTCGCCGAAGATCAAGAAGAAGAAGACATCGAAGCAGACTCCGAGGACGAGTTCTTCAAGTCAAAGAAAGAGGATGATAATTACTTAGAAAACACTCCTGTTCCCCGCCTAACCACTGAAGATTATGAGCAGTTGGCGGTGAAGTGGTCCGTGGAGGATAATGTCGAATTGCTACGCAAACGGTTCACATCAACGAAAGACCGCGGTGATAATTCCGCAGATGGGTTCGAGGGTTTTGGAGAAGATGGAGATGAAGGCGAGGGTGGCGACGAAAACGACGAGGATATTGAGGGTTGGGGCGATTTTGAGGACTTGGAAGCCGAAGAGAAGGAAACGAAAGAGCCAGAGCCGGAGCCAGCCGAATCCCTTGAAGCCGAAAGAGCAAGGAACGCCGCTAGAAAAGAGGAGCTCAAACAGCGCTTCGAAGAAGAAGACCGTGAAGGTTTCGGACGAGAGCAGCCAACGGAAGAATTTGGAGAGGATGAATGGTATGTCCTTAAACTCTGCCCTCCCCCCTTTACGGTAGTGATCCACACTCTCTAACATAGCCCGTCTGCAAAGGTATGAGTCTCAGAAGGCAAACCTGCAGAAACAGATTGATATCAACAAAGCCGAGTTCGAGGGCCTGGACGAGCGGCAAAGGTTAGCTGTTGAGGGCCTCACCGCCGGGAAATATGTCTCGGTCATTATAGAGAAAATTCCGGCGGAATTCATTGAGAATTTTTCGGCTCGTAAGCCTCTTATCATCGGCAGCTTGAGCCCCCTCGAGGAAAGATTTGGTTTTCTCCAAGTAAGGATAAGGAAACATAGATGGCACAAGAAAATCCTGAAGAACAATGATCCTCTCATCTTTTCAGCGGGCTGGAGGCGGTAAGTTTTCTTTACATCATTCGGTTGGCATGTAGCCATTGCTCATATTTCTATCTACAGATTCCAAGCGATGCCCATACTTCATTCATGGGAGGAACGAGTGCGTCATCGAATGCTGAAGTACTCACCAGAGCACTCCTTTTGCTATGCTACTTTCTGGGGGCCCCTGATCGCCCCGAACACAAGCTTTACCTGCTTCCAGTCTTTTTCCTCCGACAACCCGGGATTCCGGGTGGCAGCCACTGGGACGATCCTGAGTGTCGATCAGAGTTACGAGATCGTGAAGAAGCTCAAATTAACCGGCACGCCTGCCAAGGTGTACAAAAACACCGCCTTTATTAAGGATATGTTCAACAGCAGCCTCGAGATCGCCAAGTTCGAGGGCGCGTCCATCAAAACCGTGTCCGGCATCAGGGGACAGATCAAGCGGGCCCTATCCAAACCGGAAGGACACTTCCGAGCGACATTCGAGGACAAGATCCTAATGGGCGACCTGGTGTTTCTGCGAGCATGGTATCCCATCAAGCCGCACAGATTCCACAACCCCGTGACCGAGCGTCTGGGCGACTGGCAATCAATGCGTCTCACGGGCGAGGTGCGGCGGGACCAGAACATCCCGACGCCGCAGAACGCGGACAGCAAGTACCGGCCGATCGAGCGCGCGGCGCGGCACTTCAACCCGCTGAAGGTGCCGCGGGCGCTCGCGGCGGAGCTGCCGTTCAAGTCGCAGATCGTGCGCACGAAGCCGCAGAAGCGCGAGACGTACATGCAGAAGCGGGCGGTGGTCCTCGGGGGCGAGGAGAGGCGGGCGCGCGACCTGATGCAGAAGCTCACGACGGTGCGCAAGGAGACGGTCGCGAAGCGGCGGGCGAAGAAGGAGGAGAAGCGCGTTGAGTTCCGGAAGAAGATGGCGGCTATGAACGAGAAGAAGGAGGCTCGGGAGAAGCGGGAGAAGCAGGAGTTCTGGTCGCGCGAGGGGAAGAAGAGGAAGGCGGATGCGGAGGGGGGTGGGGGGAAGAGGAGGAAGTAAATGGGATTCTTTGTGTGGTGGGTTGGTTCTTGATACCTTTTAGATGCATTCGTGGTCTATTTGAGGCTTCGGGGATTTTGAGATGTTCTGAAGATCGCGCTTGTGAGGGATCTGAGGACTTACTATCATGAGGACGAGCAGTTAACGGCATTGTAAAAGTGTAGCTCGTTCTTTTTGAATATATATTAGAAAAGGAACATGACATGGAGACCTCAACGTTGCTGATCCCGTCCCGTCCCGTTGTGCTTAGAATATCCGCAAATACGAAGAACTTATGAAATCCCTTGACACTCCGAGCCAGATCCGAGTGAGAAAACGGCGCGGGGATACGAAGTAACGAACGGACTGATTTACTTTCTTTTCATTCGATGCTATGTAGGTGTAGGGACTAGATAGAACCAGACACATGCTTTTCCAATTCATGGGTTTGTTGATCTCAATAATATACGACGGGTCAAACTTGATTATCATTTATGAGACATGATATAAGTAGAAGATATCGAAATCAAGACAGGTAATTCATTTTCACAAATCCTACATAAAACAACCCCCCAAAGCGAATCCACCAAATCCAAAGAAAAGACCTCAAGTCCAAAGAAAACATCACCCCCAAGCAACATCACCCCCGAACAACAGCAACCTCCTCGCCCAAAGGCAAGATATGCGGCAAGGGGCCGACAGGGGTGATGCCCGGCGGGTTGATCTGCGGATGGCTCTTCGTGTAGTGGAACTTGATATGAGGGAAGTTGGTGGTAGACTGGAAGGCGTTGGTACACGGCGACGAAGATTTGTTCTTCTCCCAGTAGAGATTCCGCAGCCAGGTGTGGATTCTTGGGTAGCCGGAGCGGATGTCGCGGATGTTGCATTTGAAGTGCTGGACGTAGACCGGGTCGAAGCGGATCAGGGTTACGTAGCTGGGGTTCGTTAGTTTGCGTGTTTATATATGTGTGTGTATATACGTGTGTGTATAGAGAGAGGATAGGGGAAAATGTAACCAGTGAAAAGAACAAGCAACTCACAGCCGAATATCCGTCTCAGTCAAGACATCCCCAAAGAAAAACGGCCCCTTGCTCTGCGCAAGCATCCCCTCAACCCGATCAAGCGCCTCGAAAACAGCAACCACGTTCCGCTCGTACGCCTCCTGCGTAGTGGCGAAGCCGCTCTTATACACGCCGTTGTTAATAGCGTCGTACGTCCAGGCGCCGACGTCGTCGATCTGCGCGCGCAGGGCCTCGGGGTACAGGTCCACGGCGGCGTAGGATTCCGGCAGCACGGCGTTGAAGGCGGAGCCGAACATGCGGATGATCTCGCTGCTCTCGTTGTTCACGATGGTGCTGGTCTTCTTGTCGTAGAGCACCGGCACCGTGAAGCGGCCCTTGTACTCCGGGTCCGCGGCGAAGTAGAGCTGGCGGAGATGCGTGTATTCCTCGTGCCCTGGGAGCGGGTCTGGGATTACGTTCTCGCCGGGTGCGTCGTTGTCTTCGGGCGTTACGAAGCGCCAGCCTTTTGCTTGTTAGTTGTGTGTGTGTAGTTTATGTATAAGCTGGAGGGGAGTTGTGATATACGGCATGCTCATAAGGATACCACTCAAACACGAACATCAAACAAAGCCAAAGATGAGGGCAGAACATACCCTGAGGCCCCATATGCCAATGAACAACCGAGAAAGAAACAAAGTCCTCCAACCCCTTAAGCTTCCGCGCAATAAGCGTCCGATGAGCCTAAACCCCATCAGCAAAAGCCCATCTCACTCCCGCCCAGACAGCGACTCATACGACAGACAGACTCACCCAAGGACAAGCATAGCTCACGTAGAGATGATACCGCCCCTTCTCAGGAGGGAACCGAGCATCCGGCGCATCGCTGATCCACTCGCGGAACGAGCTGGCCTGCCGCTTGAACTCGCCGGATTTATCCCCGGGAGCAACCCAATCCGTGATCTTGGTAGCAGCCTAAACAAAGTCAGCCCTATATTCACCATCCCAGTGTAGCCAGTATACAGCAACAAAAGGAAAAGACAACCTCACCATCCTAAAACTAGCAACCGTCCCAATCGAAGGCAAAGGGGCGACAGAATACGCACAGATCCCAACCGAACTCAAAGACGAGATACGTAGTCTTGAATATGAACGCGAATGCGATACAACACGTCGAGCCAAAGCCAGACGAAAAAGCATCGAATACGTCTAATATATAACCGCCACCGACTCAGAACGAGAATACCTATCTAGATATAGGTAGGTAGTTAGCACCCAATCTATAATGTATAACCAATCACTATGGTAATGCAACCCAAACGATCCAAGACCGCAGTCGCCCCAATGCGGGGCCCCAAGTATCCCGGTTCGTAATCAATTACGAAAACCAGTGGCGAAATGTAAACCGCCCCGCCTATCTACTAACTAACTACCTACCATTGTCAACCAACCAACCAACCAACCAACCAACCAACTACACTACATACCTGTAGCAGAGGTACCTAAGTAAAGCCATTAATAATGCTAGAACAGCTCAGGACGAATTACGTAAGGAATTGCAAGGCGCATTAAAGGTCAGCCTCTCGCTCCTTCCCAATCATGCCGTGGTATCAAGGATATAATTCCCAAGTCTGCCTCGTTCCCACAAGCTTCACGGTGTAGTGGTAAAAGCGCAAAGCACACTACCTTAACCAATCCCGACTAGGGTTCGATTCGCTACGGAGGCGTTCAAGAACGCGAGTTTATCTCGAGCTTGACTTGCGCCCTTCAACAGGCTACCTGCCACCGCTTGATTAATACTTGGGCGATCGAAAAAGCGATAAGGAAAACTAGGCGTTTCCTTCCCCTCCAAAGAGGGTTTTTTTTTGTGTTTTTTTTTTCCTTTTATTTTTCTGGGAAATACCGGTATGCGCCCCCATACGGACGTACTTCCTCTGGATTGGCTGAGGCCGAGAGCACCTGCATCAAGCACCTTACGAGCACATGACCAAGTCCGCCCAAGTGAACCCCAAGCAGAGACAAAAACAACAAAGGTACCTATTTAACAGAGCAGAAGAGCGCAATGACTAACGCAACAATCAACACCATAGGTACCTAAGCAGCTTCATCACTCTACACGACCTGCTTACACCCAACAATACCAAATCTAAAGTACCTAAACCCACCCTCATCCACACGAGTAAAACCTCATCAGCGCAACCCTCATGAAAACCAGCCAGTCATGTAAACATCAGAAAGCCCGTTCTGTGACTACACTAGCAAGCAAGCGAAAGCTATTTCTCGAGTGGAAAGCCTTTATGTTGCTAATTCTTTACACAATCAAGAAACCGCAACTCCCTACCCAGACACGTATTTTATATATCCTTGGCAGAACTATGCTGCGACTGTGACTGTGACTGCGACTGTGACTGTGACTGCGACTGTGACTGTGACTGCGACTGTGACTGTGACTGCGATTGTGACTGTATGACTGTGGCGGGCCCCATCAACCTCTAAGTATCTGCTCGCTCACTCTCTCCCATCCACATCACCACTTATACGAAAGCACCGCGATGCGTCTGCCAGCCTCTCCGCTCAGTGCACCCGCACCTTGATATACGGCACCTCGACATCTTCGCCCGTCGTGTCCTCAGCCACAATCTCGAAGATGACGTCCTTCTGGTGTTCCGGGATCTGCTTCTTAGATATCGTCTCCACGAGCTTGCTCAGCTTCATCGCGCTGCGCTCCTTGCGCTTGCTCTGCGGGAAGAAGCTAGCATAGAGTAAGCTGACCCCCGAGCTGATCATGCCGATGCTGAGCCCGCGCTTCTCAAAGTCCGCGATGAGCTCCGCCAGCGTCACATCCTCCGACTCGAACCGGTCCCAGATCTTGTCGAGCGTCACCTTGCCATTGGGCCCTTGGTATTCTACCTTGGGACTGGCAATCGGCTCGCTGAACCCGAAGAACGGGAGCGCAAGGTTGACGAAGCCGTTCTTGTATTGTTCGATGTCGTCCTTGCCGTCGATGATCTTGTACAGCTCTAGGACAACGAGCCCGGTGACGAGAGCAGTCGTCGTCGCAATAGCCGGAATGATCTTGCCCGCAATGAACTTGGTCTTGTGTCTATCAGCCTGCTCAATCTTGTAGTTCTCCGCGCGCAAATTGCTAGCAAAGGTGATAAAGTCGATGTGGTGGTTCGTGTCGTCGTCCTTCTCAAACTCCACCGGCGTTAGCTTGTAACCTGCCAACTTGTTAGGCTGCGGTAGGCTATCGATAATCCGTTGTATCTCATCGCTATCGTCAAATGAAGATGATTTGTTCGCGTTAGGATCCTTCGCAGTTCAGTCAGTAGCCGCTCATATAAGGCGCACTCTTTTCCAATAGACTCACCGGATCACTATCGTTAGCCTGGATCTTGACGCCAGGGTCAGGAGAGAAATCAGGTACAATCATATTATCCAGAACCTTGATATACAGCTCCCTATCAATTCCCTTAGCATTGATGTTGTAATTGAACGCATGGAGGTTTGCGGCCGCCACGATGAACCCAAAGTGCGTGGTATTCTTAAGATCAAACTTGAGCGCATCCGGCGCTCGCTTCGGCCCCGACCAGAAGGGCGCGCCACTCGATGAAACGGAATCCTTGGGGAAGTTGTACAACAGCTGTTGGATCGCGTTGTTGTATTGCTTCTCGAACAGCATGCGTGCCCAGATGATGCAGTCCTCGAAGCTCAGCGGCTTGTCTGACACGAGGTAATCCCGGATGGTTTCCAGGGTCGGCTTCTCGCTACCTCCTTGCTTCAATGTAGTCTCGAGGTAGTTCGGCTGTGCCAGGTAAAGGTTGACCGTCTCCGCTGACTTGACGAAGGACGTCTCGAAAAGTTCACGGGCCCAAGCAATCGTATGCTCAATTTTGTTCGGGAAACTTCTCAGAGTGCACATCGGGAACGACACCTCCGGGGGGTCTTGGGAAGATGAGTATGACTCAGTTAGCATGGGGAGGACAACTTGAGTATTGCCCTTCGTGCCTAAAGTACCGCTCTCGAGTAAGGGCTTGCGGAAGAAGACACATCTCCGATCGACATAGGTTCTCGCCTCAACATTGTCAAGGGCGTTTGTCACGCCGTCTAAGGCCTCCCAGAAAGCCTCATTGAAGATGTGCTCGGTCTCGGGACTAACGCGATCTTTCAAGCACTCAATGTGGCCATTCAGCTCAGGGTTCATGGCTGCCACGGCCTTGGCCGCACAGTCACTCTTCATCTGGCCGACGTCTTTGGCTCTGAACAGGAACTGCCGGTTGAGATTGCTCTTTTCAATGGAGTCCATGTCTGTAATGGTGATCTTGCCCTTGGGTCCCACACCCAGACCGATCATAGCCCAGTTCTTGAGCATTTCGCATCCAATGGCGCCCGCGCCGACGAGGAACTGCTTCAAGTTCGCAATCTTCTCCTGGTATTCAGTGCCGAACACGGCGATTTGCCCATCGTATCGGGATCCAATAGGCTTGCACAGTTCTTCTGTTCGGGCACAGCTCGTAGGAAGCGATTCCAATGAGTCAAAGTAGAACCACTGTTTGATAGGATGGAATTTTCCGGATACGGCTTTTAGGACTTCTTGGGCAGTAAGACCACCGAAAAGCGCAGCCATCGGGTTGAGGTCACCCTGGGCCTGATAACTCAGTTCCCGGATGATCTTTTCCTCGTTCTCGCCGATTTCCAATTCAATCCCCGTCTTCTTAACAAAGTCTTTGACCAGCCCAATTAGAACGGTAGCATCGTCACTGTTCATTGGGCGAGGAAGACGGCCTTTCGATTGTCTGTATTCGCTGAGGGCCTCAAACCCCACATGGAGCAACTGAGGCCGATCGAATTTGGCAAAGTCGGACTGAACGAATTCCGGCTCGCGCAGAGACGCAGATATGGACTTGAAATTGATAATAACAGGCTGCTTGACCTGCTGATATAGACCACCACGTTTGTACTGGCCTAGACCAGACACGTCGCCGATAGAAAATGTGTATGGACCCTTCACTGTGACTTTTCTCGGTTCGACGCCGTTCAGACCCTCCATTCCTTCGATTTCGGAGAAAGTGACATAGTCACCGTCTTCCAAACCGTGCCGAGTCTCATCGAGCGCAGAGACCAAACCTTCCTCGTCAATACCGGCAACGATGCCGTTGACAGGGTTCTCGCCAGTGGGATCCATGCAGGTGAACTTATCACCAAAGTCGCAGAATATAGACCCGAACAGGCCGTAGGTACTGGCGCACACAACATATATACCCTTCGAGTGGCAATAATTGCCGATAACAAGTTGGTCTTGCAATAACTGGTTCGTCAGAACAACCACCTGGTATTTATCGTAATGTGCTAAGTTCTCAACAAGACTGGCCATGCAGAAGTCAGCACACTGGTATTCAGGCAAAGGCGCCAAAATCAGGCACAGCTATATGACATACCTCGAAGACTTGTGGATATGAACAGGGGTGTAGGCATTTAGTTCAGCCACGCGGGGTGCGGTGACGGCATCGCGGGGCTTCCCTACATCTTCAGGATGCAGGAAGAACTGGGAGGAGAGGTCGGCGATAGCGGCGGGTGTAGGATCGTAGAGGGTCAAGCTCTTGACGCCGGCAAGAGCGATGTTCTTTGCGATTTCGACGCCGAGGCCTCTCAGGCCAACGATGAGGACGTTCGAGGCACCCATGCGCTTCATGGCCTCGTGGCCCAAGACGTAGAGTTGTCGGCTGTAGAGGGACTCATCGATTTCATTTAAGTTCGAAACCACCGAGCCGTCGACCTGGAGCCGCGTGACAAGGTCGACCTCGCCGCCCGAGGTCATTTTCGTGTCCTACGGAAGCAGAAGAACATAGGTCAGCACGGACGTCGTTCCCGCGGACAAACAGTAAAGGGCGCAGTTGTCGAAGCACACGGCGCCTCGGACAGATGTGCAAGACAGGGAAACGGAAGCAGAGAATAACAGCAAAGTTCATCCGGGCACGGTGTATTTACTTACGGCCATGGTTCTCTTGGTGGAGATGAGAAGCCCTCCGTTAGAGAGTTTGCGCTTCCCCAGCTTGCTCCGTTCTTGCTGATCCGAAGGAATTTTGACGATTTCAGAGCGATCCTGTCGCTGGCAGATGAGGTAGGTTCCCGACAGTAGGGAGTATGGGCACAGGGACGGTGAGATGGAGTGTGTGGCGGTGGTGTTGATGTTGTTGTGAAGTGTTGTGCAGTGAAGTTGTAGTGTAGATGCAGACGTAGCCACGGAAGGGAGGTCGGCCGTGGAAGGCAACCCCACCGGCGGGGGACGTCGCCGCACGCGCAGTTGCCAGGTCTCCACTTAGTGCAGTCGCTATAGCCAGCAAGTACTGGACATGACGTATTCTCACCGAACAGGACTGGTCTTGGTGCTGCGAACCCGGAGGGAAAGTGCTATTTTATATAGTCTAATAGACTTATTATATGGTAGGACGATCAAGGCATCATCAGCCTGCTTCTTTTCTCATAAAAAGTGAGACGAAAGAACTGGTACGTGCATTTGTACGCATTAACTACAGCTTAGCTGCCATTGATTCGATTTCTCAGCAAATCCGTTCCTGACTTATCCATGGCGGGGTGGGCTGGGCTACACTACAGGTTCACAGGCATTTAACCGCGCTAAAAGGCCGCGTTTCTCTCCATATACTTCCATATGCGGCTAGACACAGGACAGTGGCAGTGCCGATGGCCGTATTACTCACGCTCTTCCAGACGCTCCGTCCGGATGCAAGCACAGCTGATAGCGTAGCAGCAGAGAACAGGAAGATCAATACGGATTACAACATCCATATGCACAGGTAGGCAACTGATGCTTTTCAAGCACGAAGTAAGACTGTAGAAATCAACGCCTCCAAATAAAATGATCGTCATGTCGAGATGCGCCAAGAGAACAGCCACCGTGTGGGACAATAAGGCTGCACACGGACTGCCACTAGAATGTTCTAGGGCGTTTACCGCATTGCTCGGCCACTCGGGGGTAACAACCCCTATAACTAACCCCCATATGCACTCGGACGGCCGAGCAACACGGTAGCGACGTCGCCTGTTCTTAGTATTCCCCAAGTGAAGGAAGCAACAGATTCAAGGTTAACATAAGCTTAACAAACACAAGGCAAGGTTAGGCAGAGACAGAAACAAAGAACCTTCGTCGCCACGCCAAGAACCACAGCAACACCAATGTCGTGGCACGATTCCACCCGCAACTAGACTATTAGATCGAACAAACACGATAAAAGCAAGAAAGAGCACGAAATGGCACGCAGCAGAGCTGTCACTGCCTAGGCCGACGTTGCACCGCGTCCAGGCAGAGACGGCGAGGAATGAATCCATTGGGCTTCGCCGTGCGGGGAAGACACGAGTGCCATGCTTTCGCTTCGGGATGACCTACATGCACGTACGACACGGGTCGGGCTTGGGAGATGGGACTTGTCTGGCTGAGTTTGTCTCGCGTTTGCGGATGTACGCCCTTGAGGTCCGGCTGGTGTAGTCCAGGGAACCGAAACCATTTGGCACGCGGAACGCAGACATACGAAGTTACAAACACCTCGGATTCTTTATTGTCATAGGGATAGGAGGCAGCCCATGAGACGTATCATCACCGGTTCATGAGAATATACAGTCTTACATTGCTCTTATCCACGGCAAACGTAACATGTAACAAACGACCAGGCACTTCCTCTCCATTAAGGTGTCATCAAATCCATAGCCCATCCCCTCGCGGCGATATTAATCCCATTCCATTCTCCACGACGCGCAACCCACCACCACAGCCTTCTCGCCGCCAATAAGACCGTAAGCATGCATACCCGATCGAAGCCTAATCCCTCCCCAAGTGCGTTCGAGTCGAAGCCTGGCTCGACGCGAATAAACCCCCGTATTCACCACTCCCTCATTAATATCCATATCCACGTAAAGGAGTGTGTCGTCGTCGCCCGGGTATCAAAGCCCATCCCCGTCCAAAAAATTAGAAACTCCTCTATAAAGCCATGCAAAACGTAAATGAGCGTGAGAATCGGCCAGCATTAAAAATCCCCCCAAACCAGTATTCCAAAGCCCGGCCGATGCAATTTTTCGTATCTAAAGGAATGATGTTGAACAATAGACGCCTTAGAGACAAATGCTTTTTGTGCGAGTGGTGCATGATAGACATTAAATTAATGAGAACGAGCATTAGGCGCTGGGTTTGACTGGCCTAGAATAAGAAGAGGGAAAGAAGTGTGAAGAATAGCGATACCGGATGCCATATTACGTTTCTACGCACCATCGCTGATGCGCCACCCGTTGATACTGGCTTCGGTGTCGGTAAGGTGGTCGAGGGCGTACCCGTCGTTGGCGCTGTCGAAGTTGCAGGAGGGGAGCTCGATTCTGAGGGAACGGGCCTTGGAGAGCTGGATCCTGAGGAACTAGATCCTGAGGAACTAGATCCCGAGGAACTGGATCCCGAGGAACTGGATCCCGAGGAACTGGACCCCGAGGAATTGGACCCCGAGGAACTGGATCCTGAGGAACTGGATCCCGAGGTACTGGATCCCGAGGTGCTGGATCCTGAGGTGCTGGACCCCGAGGAACTGGATCCCGAGATGCTGGACCCCGAGGTGCTGGATCCCGAGGTGCTGGACCCCGAGGAACTGGATCCCGAGGTGCTGGACCCCGAGGTGCTGGATCCTGAGGTGCTGGATCCTGAAGTGCCGGATCTGGAGGGGCTCGTGGCTGCCGACGTTTGCGACCCCGAAGAACCCGTGAGTCCGGAAGTAGATTCCGACGACGACGACGACGAACTAGCGGATAAACCCGGAGGAATCGATACGAAGGTTGATATTGTCGCCGGCGGTGATCCAACCGCAGTTGATCCTCCCTCAGCGGTGGTCACCTGATTCTCACCACCGCTTCCACCAACAGGAGCGGTATCCGTTGGGTTGCAGAAAACGAGCCATTGATTTAAGCTCATGTCCGCATAAGTCCTGGTAGACAGCTGAGCGTCCTCGCCATACTTTTCGATACATTTGCGGCATGAAGCGACGTAGCTATTAAAGACAGAGTCGGTATCGCATAGCTCCGGAACTTTCCCAACGTTCGTAGCCTCCAGACCGGCGTTATTGCATTCATCGAAGCAGTTACCTACTAGTCCCGCCCGTTTAAAGAGTCCAGCATGGTCCCTACCGGCGATGTGGTAGCCCGACTCTGAGGTGGGATATGCCGTCGAATTTTGTTGGTTTCCCCAGTTACCCGTAGCTAGGGTCGTATGCCAATTCTTGCCATAGCCAATTTCAAATATATCATCGCTCAGTCCGAAGGCTGCAGGGTCGAGGTTGTAGTACCCGTTAGTTGGCGGGTAGTAGCTCGTGGTGTTCTGAGGCCATCTGACTCTCAAGTATGGAGGAGAAGGTATGCACCAAGCAGGATTCTCGCAAATATACGACTCATCCGGTAAGCCTGCATAGACATTGCAGCCGTCTGGTTTTGGCTTGCTGCAAATTGTCCCAGGTGGGCAGCCCCAAGTCAGGTCGGATTTGGGATTGTAAGGAGTGCTCACCCCAGGACTGTTCGTCGGAATAGGGCACGCGCTCACTTTGGTAATAACTGACGTGACAGTTTCCGTACTCACTTCAGTAATAGCGGATATAATAGCGACTGTCGTCGGAGGCGGAGTCACTGTGGCTGGAGAGGGTGTGATGGTAACTGGTGGCAGTATTATCGTTGTTGGCAACACGGTTGTGAGCTCCTGCGTTGTCGTAAAAGTAGTGGTGCTCGTCACGGAGTCTGTGATTGAGATCTCCGAAACCGTAACGAATGTAGTTGTTGTAATCAGGGTCAGCAGCGAGGTCGTCACCCGGGTAGTTGTTAATGTGGCGGTATCCGTAGTCGTGGCAGTATCCGTAGTCGTAGCGGTATCTGTGGTCGTAGCGGTGTCAGTCACCGTGTCTATAACGGTTTCTGTGACATCTACAGTTAATGTTATCTCATTCGTATAAGTCGTAGCGATATAACTCGTAATGGAGGACGTATGGTCGACCACGACAGTCGTGGGCACAATGGTGGTCTCGGTCACTTTCGAGGTAATTGTTGTTGGAATCACGGTAGTGTAAGTCGTCAGTTCGGTGGTGGTAACCGTGTCCGTGGTGGTGGCAGTGGTTGTGGCATCACTGGTCACTGTATCTGTGACAGTTCGCGTAAGATCTATGATAATTATTATCTCTTTCGTATAAGTCGTAGCGATATAACTCGTAATGGAGGACGTATGGTCGACCACGACAGTCGTGGGCACAGTGGCGGTCTCGGTCACTTTCGAGGTAATTGTTGTTGGAATCACGGTAGTGTAAGTCGTCAGCTCGGTGGTGGTGGCAGTGGTTGTGGCATCACTAGTCACTGTATCTGTGACGGTTCGCGTAAGATCTATGATAATTATTATCTCTTTCGTATAAGTCGTAGTGACATAGCTTGTTGTAGAGAGCGTATGATCAGACACAATGGTTGTGGGCACAACGGTGGTCTCGGTTACTTTCGAGGTGATTGTCGTCGGAATCCGAGTAGTATAAGTTGTGAGCTGGGTGGTGGTAACCGTGTCTGTGGCAGTGGTTGTGGCATCGCTAGTCACTGTATCTGTAACGATTTGCGTGACGTCTTCGGTGACCGTAATCTTAGATGTATAAGTTATAGTGATGTAACTTGTCGTAGGGAGCGTATGATCAGACACAACGGTTGTGGGCACAACGGTAGTCTTAGTTATCACCGAGGTAACTGTTGTTGGAATGCGAGTAGTATAAGTCGTAAGTCGGACGTCAGTAGTGGTGGTCACACTGGTAACCGTGTCAGTGGCCGTGGTTTTGATCTTGTCAGTCACTGTATCAGTAACGGTGATGTCGTGGTCGACTGTCGTCGTGAAATCCTCGGTTTTCGTTTTTGTTAACCACTCAGTGACTGTGACACAATCATCTTTCCACCAGGGCGGGTAACCGTGATTGTCCCAAGCCCTACGACACGACGTAGAGTACGAAGGATACGACTAAGATCAAGTTAGATTAAAAGTTAATGCCATAAATATTGTTCTAGACATACCTGAACGGACGTAGGGTATGGAGGATACGACTAAGATCGAGTTAGTTTAAAAGCCCACGGTATGATTATTTTCTAGACATACCAGAACCGACGTAGGGTACACAGGATACGGCTAAGGTCAAGTTAGATTTCAAGGCAATGCTACGGCTGTTGTTCTTGACGTACCAATTCTGCCATCTGAGTGACTTGTTGTGTCATAGGCTCATTGTCACTGACGGTAATGGTGGCCTCTTCAGTCACTGTGATCGTTGGTGCCTCTACAGCTGTGTGGCTATAGCCGTTATAGAAGGACTGGAAAACGGTAATAGTGCCACTGCCACTAAGATGAGTATGTCGTCTCTATGTGAGGAATTCGTCTGAGGCCATCTTACTAGTTCATTATTGTCTCAGTCTTAGTAACGGTATACGGTGAGAAGCATGGCGTTTGCTCAATTCCGGTCAGATTTGCTGGGGATGCGGACGCAAGCGCCACTCCGGCCAGGAGCCAATACACAAGGACCATTGTGAAGCAATTGTGTCCGGCTAAGCGAGTGTAGACGAACCGCAGCAGTTCTAAAGCGAAGGTTGTAGTTGGTTGTGTAGAACGTCTTGGATGGGCGAGATTCTCGAGGGCAGCTCGGTATTTGGTGAAGAGCTGCACACTGCTGAGTTACGCAGGGCTTTCGAGCATCCCGGGGAAGACTGGGAAGACTTGCAATAAGTCTTGATCAGGGCTGGATTGCTGGGCTCATTCGTGGTGTTCTGCTGGCTTACAAGCTGAGGAGCTGAAGAGCTGACCCCAGGTAGAGAGCTCTTCTTTTTAGGGACGGTACTAGATAGGTATTGTTGCGGCTCGAGCCCGAAAGCTGACGTTACCAGTGAGCAGACACTCAATTGGCGCAGACACGTGAAAGTTATGCCAGCTATAAGACTTAAACTACCCACAAGAGGATCATCTACTTCGTAGATACTGTAGTGTACCTAAACGAAAGCGGGGAACCCGTTGTTCTCGGAGAAGCTAGACTAGTAGAGACACGCGAGGCTGAGCCTCCGAGGACTGGGGGGGAATTGCCTATTTGTGAAAATGCGGGCATCCAAGACGGGGCCGTCTAGCTACGCACCCGCGGTCCTGGAGTTGATGCAGCAACCAACCCTTGTAGGAGGGGAGTGCCAGCTTATGCACCGCCATCTGGCGGCACATGAGATTTGCTCGTCCCATTACGGGGCAACTTTGTTCGTATAGTTGGCAAAGCCGGGAACATGGCACAATCCATAGTCCTACTGTAGATAGCATGCAAATGCGGCCGAGTAACTTCAGAGCGTTCTCAGCCTGAGCATGTCGAACGGCAAACTCACGACGTTGGGACAGAGCGCCAGTCTCGCATTATATGGCCTAGATAATGAGCTCAGGCATGTAGCGGGCGCCTCAAAAGTTTTGGCTCTCGTACCCCTCGTAAGTATCTCACATCTCACGCGAGGAAAAGGCCTCGGTTGCAAGTTGCCCAACACGACAATCTAGGCAGGCACCTCGTCTCTTTTCAGATGCTTTGCCCAATGACTCCAGAACGCCGAAATGGTCCCTGGGCTATGATAAGCTTGCTGGATGCGGTGGTGAAGCCGAGCTGTTGCAGCATTGGCGTACGGTCTATTGGGACGCGAGCAGGGGTCCAGATGGCGCAAGTAGTTCAAGATGATGCGATGTAACGGCGGCAGGTATTTCCTGTCCTCTCCTCGGTCTGCTTTGCTGGAATCCTTGTACGTAGTGGAGATGGGGAAAAAGAAATTCGTCCTGTTCGTGCGTTGGCATGGGTAAGTGACTGGGGCCCTGTTCTCGGTTGTGACGGTGTGGTGGTATCAGCAACTCTGGCTGCTGGAGTAAGTGAGCAATCTGCTGTGACGCTCCAACTGATGTCGGGCAGATCGAAGACATTCCCGTATAGAAGATATTATACGAAGTGCTCGCATACTGGAACAATAAGTACAATACCACCTACCTATGCTGGGGACATATACAACACACGCATAATAGGTAGTGATAACTCACAAATGCGCAGCCTGCCTAGCATTTTTGCTAGCATTTCAGGGACTTCCAATGATTCGGACGAGGTTCCCCGGAAAGGATGAGATGTCCCCGATTTGTTGGCGCCAGCAAAGGGCAGGTAGTTTAGGCAGTGCAATCGTGAGCAGTGACACGCGGTCGTATCTGCTCCACCTCCAAATCAGCCAGCCAATTGGATTCTGGGAATAATTCATGCATAAGCCGTAATGCGCATAGTGTGCATCACAGTATTAATACGGAGTCTCCGTACTCGGCATGTACTTCGGGCACAGTGCAATGAACGAGCGTTGACATTTGTGGCAGGTTCGAGCCGACCCAACCCGTCGAAATTCTGACGGTCCGCAATGGACATTCGTTTTATCCTCACAGTCAAGTGACCTAACAGGCACATCCGGAGCACGCGGGTTGGCTGAACTGACCGTGAAGATAAAAATGGATGCCCGCTACGGACCGTAAAATCCTTGGCAGACCGAATCGGACCCGACCTTATGGAAACCCAACGTCCTGATATCTACCTAGCCGGCGCCTATACGAAGCACATACTTCGAGGTAGGCTCTACCTACCTAGATTCAACTGGAAGATGGGCATCATGTTCTTTCCAGACTTCTCCAATTAAGCACCGACTTCGACACCTGCGTCTACAAATCTGCTTATACAGGACGCATGCACGAGTCACCGGTACTCATACCATACCAACCGATGCAGCCTGGCACTCCTCACTCTCAACTGCTACGGCGTAAGCATGCCTAGGTACCTTGGTAATCTGATCAGCAGTGACCAACAACGGTGACCAACAACAGCAGCCAACTCCGGTTACCTCAGCACCAAAAGGTCATGGCCAGGGCTTGACCGTCCTGATGACCAATGGGAGGACTGTGGACCGCGTAGGGTTACCTACGCCAGCGCTGACCTACCTACTACGCTAGGATGAAGGGCTTGTCTGGTCGCTTGGCTATCTTCTCCATACGCCTTCGTGCCTCCGCTTACCACCGCACATAATACGTGTGATTCTGATTGGCAATTCGGTCCGTTTAGGCCTTGATATGCTGAGCTCGTTAATTGCTTACTCGTATTAGTATAGGTAGTCAGATGGCCGGGTGTCACCGTCGCCATGGTGGCGGGCGCTCTACCGGTATCACTTCCCATTGCCGTTTGCGAACGGGATCTTCCAGATCAGTGCTATACTGATGTACCGGCCTATAACAATGCAACTGCATTTCTTGCCCACGCCGTCGCCCGATACACTAAGTCCTGCAGGGCAATATCATTTAAGTACCTACTCAGTAGGATTGAGCCGTGATCAGGTTGCATTTGGACACATGCTTACCCCGCTGGGCATTCAACCTCCAACAAGGGCCGTTGGCCGGACCACCGGGATCAGCTACTGGTATACTTCGTAGGTAAGAAATTGGTTGTACCATTCTAGGTAGTGTACTATGTACAGACCTATAAGCAGGTACCCCAAAACGGATCTTACCACCCGCATTCACCCATCCCGACTGAGGCATCCGTCTCGTCTGCCTTTTGCCCGGGAATAACTGCTTGTTGCAGTTCGTCGCCTGGGCTTATACCTGGGTGCACGACAGGAACGGTTTTCTTTATGGGTGGCGTTGTCGCTTATAGCCTACTAAGGACCTAAGGTAATAGTGAGCAGTTGGCAAACATCGTCCGTCTACACAGTACCTACGGATTATTTTCATTCTGGATATTGCCTGAAAGGTCAGCGAAGTTGGGTATAGTGCCATCGTATGAATGGCGAACTGACAGCCGGTACCTGGCGGCTTATCTAGCCGACCCTTGAGTCTCTCTTCCGGCAACCCTCTGTGCATTTATCATCTTTGCCGTCATACTCTGCATGGTACCTAGTGTAAGCACCCAGCCTTACGAACTACCTACTCCATCCTCGCTTATCGTGGAAACTTGACCCGCTCCATCTTTTTCTTTGCTCGGTTTCACGTGGGGTCCATGTCGTGTTCGTGAGTCCCGCCACCGTGATACGCTTGCGAACTCAACCTCAGATCGCTATTGACATCCTAAGGGGTCAAGGGCAGAAGTCTTTGTCCGTCACTGCACATTGAGGTCCTCTATTCCCAGAGTCCCGGGCTCAGCGCATATCATATCACCCTAATGACAGAATGAAATCGTCTACCCGCCCTGCCATATTGTCTCAGCCAGCTTCTATCTTGTGTCTATTGCGAGGGTAAAGCCCGTATCCGAAAACACGATGTACTGGACTAGCACTCTCGTTGCGGCGATTACCGCCGGGTTTCCATCATGGGCCGCCGGCCAAGAATCGGGATGGCTACCAAATCAGGTCAATGCCACTATGTGTGCATGGAGGGAGCTTCGAGGTCCGCTCCCCTTGAATTGTCCTTGAGTCGATGGGTTTCGAAGTATCCAAGCACTGACCTATGGATAGCGGCGCAAGTGAGAGACACAGTTTACATGGATGGGGGGTTCCTATATTGGATTGCAGGCCTAGCTGATGGGGAACTTGAAGGTCCTATACAAGATGGTAAGTAAACTTGATACCCAGCGAAAGATTGTATGCCTGCCTGACACAAAGCATAGGTAATCCACTGGGGATTATACACACATTGAACTTTAGCCGTTCATTCGACTCTAATACCAACATCAGCGACATCTTAGGTACAATATACAAGGGCGGCGAGGGTCAAGCGATCAACAACATTGCGCCGAACTACCTGGATGGCGGCATGCTTGCTAACAATAATGAGTTTTTTCTTTACGGCGGGTTGGTTATGTTAAGTGACAGTCCAACCAAAGCGCCTCCAGCTGCGAACGACGTGTTGGCTTATCAGGCATATAGCTATGAAGTGCCGGGACAGACTTTCCGCGGACCAAGCTTTTATGACGACCAGCTGCCTCCTAACATTACTCGATATGTCACTTATGGTGGTGCCGCCAACGCTCCCTCCGAGAATAAAGCATGGTATTTCGGAGGATCTCGAGCGCCAACGTGGGGGCCGGTTTATCAGGTCACGAACAAGTCCTCCCTTAATCCCATCGCTGTTTCTAATCATCTTATTACTCTCGATATCGGCGAAAGCGAGAAGATGTGGAACAATGCCACGCTTCCAGATTATATCCCTAGCCGGGCAAGTCCCTCCGTAGTATGGGTACCGGTTGGCGAACAAGGCATCTTGGTGGTCCTAGGAGGTGTCTCTTATCCGGCTTATAGCGCTCCGGGTGACGTATCTCTCAATGCGGCTCAAAGTGTAAGTTTCGCGCAATACCGAGTGATCATCAAGTACTCACCCTCAATAGGAGAAAGATAGTCCCGGTTATATATCCAATATTGACATATACGACGTTGCTGGCGACAAGTGGTATCAGCAACCGACCACCGGGGCCCCTAATCAAACAGCTCTGGGTTGTGCTGTGGCCGCGCCGGCTCAGGACATGTCGAGTTACAACATTTACTATTACGGCGGATTTGATGGCATTCATGAGAATGAAAATTACTATGATGACGTATGGGTTCTTTCGCTGCCATCTTTCACGTGGACGAACATAGCGCCAGGGACGCCGGGACACGCGCGCATCGGCCACCAATGCGTAATGCCCTATCCAGACCAGATGGTAACCATTGGGGGATTTCGGGCTTCCCTGGGCGGCCCCGTGTCATGTCTCGACGGCGGAATCCTCCAAGTGTTCAATCTCACGGCGGGAAAATGGCTCCAATCATACGACCCTAATAAATGGAACAAGTATGGTGTCCCGGAGATGGTTCACCAAAAGATCGGGGGCGACTACGGTGGAGGTGCGACTATGACGACGCCAGCCCCGAGCGGCTGGGCCACGCCAGACCTCGCCAAGGTTTTTGACACGAAGTATCCGACTTCTAAAATAACGCCGTACTACCCTTACAGCTCCCAGGCTCCGAACAACGGAACACGGGGCCAACCGGATGCCGGCAAGAACAATAACGGAGACAGTCGGCCCTGGCTCGGGCCAGTCCTCGGCGTAGTGCTCGGTCTCGCCTTCGTCACGGCCATTGTGGTACTCATTATCCTCTACCGCAGGCGTAAGTTATGGTGGAAGAAGAAAGATGGAGGCGAGAACCAGACAGACGAACGCACCCACCACATTCGAAGCTGGCTGAATAATACTCGTGAGAAAGAACCAACTATCACGACAGATAATCCATCAAGCTATCTCGGCGATATGGAAAGCCGAAATGCAACACCTATGCACGCCAGAGTCCATACTGAGCAAACTCCCATACCCGAAGCGGACCGACATGAGATGCCCGCAGACCAGCGATTTGAACTGATGGGTAAGTAGCGACTCAAATCTGTCCCCTCTGTCATAGTAGCTGACCAAAGCCAGATACCTCCCATGCCGTGGAGCTCAGTGGCGACAGTATATCGCACAGGCATATGATCGCGAAACACGTCATGAAGCCCCCATCGCCCCTCCCAGACTCGCCTTTGCAGAAATATTCAAGCACTTTCAGCTCATCGCAGGCCATCCCCACTATAGATGAATCCGTGTCGTCACAAGATCAGACCAGTTCATCATCAGCTGGGACTTCCACCCCCTCACGGACAGTACCGTCCAATCGCCACGCGGTCTCCAGCGACGTGAGCGGTATGAGCGAGCGCGAGGTATCGCACCTACGCAACCTCAGCGGGGCGACGGTCAGCTCGGCCTCGAACACGGTACCCAGCCGCATGTCGCCCACACCGCCGCCGCTGGATGAATTCGGCGACAGGGAACACACGGGCGGTCAAAATCGGCCGTCAGGGCGGAGCAGTTCGTTGAGAGTGAGCATCTTCCGCGAAAGCGCAGGCGATCTAGACGACCCGCCGGCGCAGCACCACACGCGGTGATTATAATGAGGGAGCCGGGGGGAAAGTAAAACGGACATGAGCATAACAGCATGAATGAGCGATACCAATTTCAATTATGAGGATCTCGAAGGTTTCTCTATTTTTATTTCTATTTCTATCTTCGGCATTTGGGGTACGACGTTGCAATATAGCATGTATGTATAGCCTTATAAGAGGTACGGATGTGGGAGGTATGAATTCGAGGTTCAATGGCCGGACATCACGGTGAGGAAAATCGCGGGAAGGGCGGTCTCGATTGCTATCATAGCGCTAGAATTGGTTCAAGTACATATTGAAAAAGAGACCTGATATCGTCTAGGTATTGTAGATACAATCCTGAGTATATACATATCCGATTGATTTATAGATACTCCGTGCAAGGTGTTATTAACTCTATCTAGATGTGATGCTTCTTTTCCATACCGCAAAACCACCGCGTTATAGACGTACCGTGTCTAACACGGTATAATACTGTATCGCGCACAGTGATTCAGCTGTGGGTCTGGAGCTGTCAAGTGGGGCCGACGTCTGCGACAGCTTGGACTCCGTGGCCTCAGATTGCTTCGTATAAGCTCAGGTAGGCAATCATCATTTTCACAAGGCAAGCCACGCCACCCATCCCTATCAACATCGACAAACGAGTCTCGAGCGTCCCGAGTCTACCGATCCATCCCACGTAAAGAGAACACCAATACACCGACGGGACGCATACCCGCGCATCGGAGAGCCGGCAACAATGCCTAGCGCAGGCTACGACGCCGTCGTAGACGTCGACGACGAGGTGAGTTAACAGCGCACAACGACCAACGCAAAACAAACAAAAGAATTAACGCAATAAACCCACAGAGCGACCTAGGCCGCACAGACCTACAAGAAGACCTAGAATTCCACACATCTACATTCACCGAGCCAGGCCGGAAGCAAACACCCGGTACATCAACATCAGGACTCCCGCCCCCCGCGACCGCACCCTCGGGTCCCGCCGCGGGATCGCCGAAGCAGTACTTATGGCGGCTGTCGTTCTACGCGCAGTTCTTCGACGTGGACACGAGCTCCGTGCTCGCGCGCTGCTGGGCCGCGCTGTACCCGCGCGCCAACTTCCTCGACGTCCTCGAGGGCAACCCGGACTTATACGGCCCGTTCTGGATCGCGACGACGGTGGTGCTAATCCTGTTCCTCGGCGGGACTATCAGCCAGTATCTAGCAAGCCGGGGGACCGCGCCGTTCGCGTATGACTTTGAATTGCTAAGCGGTGCGTATTTCTTGCTTTATATCCTGTTTTTATCTTATCTCTCCAGGACAGAACTAACGACCAACAGGCGCCGCGGGTTTAATCTACGGCTACACACTCTTCGTCCCGGTGGGGCTATACGGCGCCCTCCGCTACTTCGGCTCCGCGTCCGCGGACCTGCTAGAATGCTGGGCGCTCTACGGCTACGCGAACCTGATCTGGATCCCCGTGGCGCTGATCAGCTGGTCGCCGCTGACGATCCTGAACTGGGTGTTCGTGGGCGTGGGCTGGGCCGCGTCCGTAGTCTTCCTGCTGCGCAATCTGTACCCCGTGCTCAGCGCCACGGACCGCAAGACCAGCAAGATCCTCCTTGTCGCGGTTGTTGCGCTGCATGTGGGGCTTGCGTTTGCGATTAAGATCCTGTTCTTTGCTGCTGGGTCTCCTGTTGCTGAGTCGCCTTCTGGGGAGGGGGGGAAGAAGGATGGTGCTGGGGGTCATGCTCGTCGGGGTTTCTAGGGGCGTCTTTATGGATCGCTTTGGTCTGGGTGCTTGTTGCTTGAGGCGTGGGATGGCTGCGGGACGACACCAGACTTCTTTTGTTACTGCCGTGTGTATTATCTGTACATTACCGGGGACGCGTATGCGGGTTATTCGGCGGGTATTAGGTTAGGTTACGTGGGCATGTTATGATATTCGTCTATTCACCCCGTTCTCTTCGTCGTAATGGTTCGTTTCTGGTATTGTCTTGCTTTTTGTTTTCGCGGTTTGTATATACTGCTCAGCATCCCGATATGCTCGCCAGGATTCATAACAGCGAAGGTAGGTAGCGTATTCACAAGCACTGACACACAGATCACAATCCACATCAACACCAAGTCCACCCAAATCAACAAACCCATAAATCGCCAAACCAAACAAAGCCCAAAAACAACCCCCAAACCCAATTCAACCTACCGCTCAACCTCCCCCCCCTTAGAAACCCACTCCAAAAACGACCCGGAATACTCCCCAACAGCACCAAACCCCGCATCCCGAGCAAGCACCGCAGCAGTATGGCACCGCACCCCAGAACGGCAGTAAAACACCAACTCATCCCCAAGCCGCGGCCGCGGGAACCCGAAGCGCTCCTCGAACTCCTGCTCGTCGATGTGGAAGCTGTCCGGGCTGCTGGTTATGGGGATGTTGACCGCCCCCGGGATCCGGCCCGTCTCCTCTAGTTCTTTTTTCTCTCGCACGTCTATCAGGGTTGGTTTTTTAGGTTTGGATTTCAGGGATTTTATCTTTTTTGTTAGCTTTTTGGTTTATTCGGTTTTATTTGGGTTTGGGTTTGGGGTTTGGTCGGGTAGAGAAAAAGAAAGGGGAGAGAAAGACCTACTTCCTCAAACGACCAAGCCTTGCCAACAACGTTTTTAGCTTCCGGCGATGATGAACCAGTCCCAGTAGACGATAGCCGCAAGCCAACATGCCAAAGCTCATTCCTCCACGGCTGTGCAGCGCGACCAGAAACCCGCGCCCCGCTGTTCAAAGCCGTCCGGAACGCAACCGTAGCAATGCCAGCGCGGAACGGGCGCGCCCTGACGCCGGCGAGGACGAGCCGGCGAGAGACGGAGGCCATTGTGGGAGGTGAAGCTGCTAACGAAGAAAGTATCGAAGTATCCAGTGAGGTTCGATCGTACGGTTCCAATCGTATCGAGCTCGTCTAAACCGTCCTGTCGCACGATGGCAGTCAATCAATCAGTAAACCCGTGAGGCAGGCAATGACGAAGTGGCGAAGCCGAGAAAAGCTCCGGCTAGATAATCGGCCGGCAAACCGCTTAGTAATGCAAGACCCGGCCCATCTCCCAACTCCCAACTCGCCTTATTATTACCTACCGTCGATGACCCAATGGTAACTGCAAGACGGCATCCAATGTTCATCCAGTGTCAAACCCCCAAACCCCATACCAAATCCCACCACAAATCCCCAGTAAACAGTGTAAATCCAGAACAAAAAGCCAGCCGTATACCTACCTACCTATACCTACCACTGCAACCTACCTACCTACCACTGCAACCAACCAACCAACCACCAACCACCAAAACCAACCAACCAACCAACCAAACACCCAGCAGGCATAAACGCACCGTAGCACAAACCCCAAATCACATGCCAAACCAAGACGTCAGCAACATACAAAACCACGATTACGTAGGGTAAGATAGCAGCAGATAGCGTAGGGCAATACATTACATCCATTCGCAAGATCAGTCCAACGGAATGATGGCCGATAGGTTCTATTCGCCGTCGGGACTGGCTATTTATAAAGCTAGGTAGGGTACGTATACGCAACAGCATATCTACCTACCCATCAACCTCCCGACATGCCAAACAGCACCGAATAACACCCAAACAATCAAGATGCAAATTCGTCCGCAGGCCATCTAATCTAGACGATCCGCCAATGCTGGTATCAAAGTTGTTCTAAGGCAAGTATGTACAAAGCCATCATTATAATTAATCTAAGCTTTCTGCTCGTAGAGTGGTTCATAACGCCCTAGTCGAGGCGTCGTCGTCTGCCCTTTTTTGGCGGGCATGCATCTTCATCTCTCTCGGAGCCCGGCTTTTCATTTCAACGTAATCTCATGCATGGTTTTACCATTTTCTCTTCTCGAATGTCAGGGGGCAGTCATCCTACGCTCCATGTTAGTTGTCTTCTCCCGGAAACAAATACAGCACCGGTGCCACATACCTTGGGGAAAATGCAGGCAAAGACCTTGATCTCATCGGACAGCGGCGTAGCGTGGTGCTTCCAGTCCAGAAGGAGCGAGGCCTTGCCAACGAAGAGCACCAGGTTCAGTTGAGCGTAGTGCTGACCAAGACAGTAGTGAGGACCCGTCCCGAAGACGAGATAGTTCTTCTTGCCCTTCTCCTCGGCGTCGCCCGTGTAGTATCGCTCGGGGTCGAATTCATCGGGCTTGTCGTAAACCTCGGGATCTTGCAGCGCCATGTACGTCGTGGGAATGACCATGGCACCCTTGGGCACGGTGTAGTCCTCGGTAATGGGGAAGGCCTTCTTCACTTTGTACGGGACCATGATAACAGGCGGGCGCCAGCGCAGAAGCTCGCGAACGACGGCGCGAGTGTATGTCATCGATTCCAGCTGGTCCAGGGTAACGGGGGCATGGATGTCACCTTTACGAATGCGGTAGTTCTCCTCACGAATGCGGTCTAGAACATCGGGTCGTTTGGCGACAATCTGGAACAGATTGGTGGCGGCACTGCTGGTAGCGTCCTGGGAAGCGAACAAGAAGGTGAAAAGGGTACGAGCAATCTCCATATCCGAGAACTCACGGATGATGGGAGAGGGCTTGACTAGGCCGTCGGTGGGAAGACCCTTCTCGGTGGCCTCGAGCCATCTCTTGGAGTCGATCATTTCCTTGATCCAGGCGTCCATGATGCAGGTGATGTTACCACCAGCGGCCATGCGCACCTTGGACTTCGCAGCGCACTTGGCGAACTCCTCCATGGTCTCGCGAGCGGCACGCTGGCCGTACCATGTGCGGGTGTAGGGAATGATGATGGGAAAGTTGACCAGGTCGAGGGCTGCGGTGACGAGGTAGTAGTCATCGGCAATCTTCTTAATGGCAGAGTCGGCCATGTAGTAGCCGGCAAAGGTACGGAGCGAGACGGCGCACATGAGTTCGCGGAATTCGTGCATGAAGGGAACGGGCTCGCCTCCGGCATCCTTGGTGATCTGAAGGAACTTGGCGAAATATCGCTTGTACTCGGCTTCTTGACCGGGAAGATAAAACTCGAGGGCCTTGCGAGTGAACAGGTTGTTCAGGCCCTTGCGGTAGTCCACATGCGCCTTTCCATCGAGGAAGACCCAGCTATCCTCGCCCAGAATCTTGGTGGCCACATCGACGACGCAGGGCTTAACGTATTGGGGAGCATTGAAGATCTTCCTGGCGAGGTCTCGGGTTGAGGCGATGACAACGAATCTGACGGTCCAGCCGGTGAGCGTGTGATAGTGCAGCGAAGGGGAATACGACCTACTTGTGGAAAACGGAAACGCAGCTGAGGGGGCCGCTCTGCCATTTTCCCATATACTCCTCGAACTTGGGGTTGAGCGACTGCAGGAATGGACCGATGAAGGGTTCCTTGAAGGCGGGCCCTACGATGGAGCCCTTCTGTATTAAATAGCTGACTGTGAAACAGACGAGTTAGGCAAAGCATCGGCCGGGGGCTCTCGGCGGCGAGCGACATACTCTGATCGTAGGCGACAGCGAGCGCAAGGAGCGTGAAGAACCAGGTGAGCAGGCTCGCGTTGGTAATGGCGTCAACGATGGACTCGAGCTGGGGCGCAAAGGAGCCGGCCGAAGGGACGGCGTTGGCCAGCGGCGAGGTGAAGCTCGCGTGAGAAGCCATGGCCGTTTGGGATGCGGACCAGCGCGCACACAATTGGCGGATTGGAACCTGCTGGAGTGTTAGATGTTGGTCGGGATCGGTACGGACTGCATACGCGGGCGAGTGTCGTGAAGGGCTGTTGACGGAGAGCAGGATGTTTTGGGGGAGGAATAAGGAGCAAGCGAGGTGAAGAGGCGGGATGGACTACGGACTACGCAGACACGTACCTACCTACTCAATTGAGTTGTCTCAGCGGCGTCAAGTGTCCAGACGGAAGGGATGTCCCTCTCTCCGACTATATAGCGAGGCAGAGTCTGGAGTGGCAGGAGAAAAAGAAGACGGGAACAGGCGAGCTTGGCGATATAATTAAGCAACGGCAGGATAATAATAAGTAGAGCTGCTTAGCGCAGTTCCCAGGCCCAGGGCACTGTACGTACCGTGCAAGACCGTGCGGCATACTGTCCCTACCTCGTCATTCTCCCTAGCCCTATCTACGCCTATTTCCTGAGACTATCTAATGGGTACTCTCATATCTCCTTCTCATATCGAGCAGTGAGATGAAAACGATGCAGAGTTCATTACTGAATATGCAGCCCCATCATCGTGATTCATTTTATCTTCTCGCTGTGGTGTAGCTTGTGGCCTTGGCGTCACCGATCGCAAACATCAGTATCTCTTGTCCAAGTCTTGGCTGCGATAACAGCTACGATTCTAGCTGAGGCTAATTACCTCGGTGATGTCCTGTGGGGACTGTGATTTCACGCGATGGCGCAATGTACAACTGTAGGACGGTGTCGAAGCTCAGAGCTGGTAGTTACCCGGAGTTATCAATGTCTTCATCAAGACAGGCACTCAGTTGCTGCGATTGGACGAGCCGAGTTGGTGTGCACAACTCCCGTCGATGTCGAGATGGTACCTGGATAACAATTTGCTAACTAGAGGTACCCCTTTTTGCGCCGGCGATTTTAGCCGTAGCTTAGGTAGTTACTTTGTAGGGATGATGGATATCCGTCTTCGCTCCGCGCAAAGGTCAAAATTCTGTTACCCTACGTAAGTACTCAGTTTGACAGGAGATAGGTCATCATAGTTATCGCGACTTATTTTTGACTCGTAGCAAGTTTTGACCTGAGCAAAGCACTCATGTCCGTCGAATTGACCAGCTGGCGAACGACACTTCAGGTACATCTCCAATGTAGTGTAGTAGTTAGGGATCTGCGCCTGTGTAATTGCACGGGATGGCACCGTCCACCCGGCATCCCGTCCCTCCGCCTTCGGGTATAGGTAAGCCCTAACACATGAAGTACGAAGTACTTGTTGCAGAAGACAAAATGTAAAGAATTGGAAGATGCAAACTCTCCAGGTACCAACATCACACCAACAGCTGAAAACCTCGAACAAGTGAAGTGCTTCCCTGTTCCAGGAACTGATGCGCCGCCAGCAAAAAATGCCATCAAACTCCGGGCCGCGACGCCTTGGCCTTACTATCCGATCCGGGCTTAGCGTGCGGGAACTCGAATACGAATACGACGCGTGTATTCCTTTCGTGCGAAGCGATGGTTTTCAGCACAAAGATACTGACAAATTGCCGAGACCCCTTTCAGAATCTTGCTCTTTGCTCTCGCCCTTCGTTAGCCTTTTTCCGTGGAATGGCCCAACAGCTTAGTGGACCAGGACGTAACCAGGGGCAATCGCGTTGGCTGCCTTAGGCACGACGCATCCTCCAACGGCGCGGCGAAGCTCTTGACTTCAAACTGCATGCCATGGAATGTATAACAGCGCGCCTCATACCGGCATGACGTACGACGCTACGGTCGTCTGGGGTGGCAAGGGACGGAACACTACGAAGCTGTAACGCCGTCGGACTTAGCAACGGCTTTGGATTAATAAGTTCCAACAAGGAAGCCATGAGGTGTGTCAGGATACGTAGTCGTATCAACGCTGTTAGACTTACAGATTCACTAACGGCCATCTATCGCTGGCTGGATTGGTGAGTTTTCGGGGTTGGCAATTGTTAGGATAGGCAGTCATATCATTGCCGTATATGTCACGTTCGCATTTCACGAACAAAGTAACCAAGTCTCGTCAGTGCTTTCGATCCGTTGAGTTAATAGACTGTGAATATAACCCCTCATCACTGATTCCAGTTCCTCGACGAGATGAACGAGGTAGTCACTAGAACCAGGACTCAATCCCAAGGACTCAATCCCGTAAAAGATAACACAACGCTGTGACGGGTTTAGATGACACCAACTAACATTGAACAGGACTAACCTGGAACCAACAGACAGGAGTCGGGAAGACAAAATTCCAAGCAAGATACAAGCAGCGCGTTCAACACGGCGTTATGGTAAGAAATGTAGTGTAGTCACCAATACGAATAACAGCGAAAACCCCCCAAGAAGAAAGTTGAAACATCTAAGTCCTGCATACGAGAAGGTAAACACCAAAACCAAGCAAGACAAGAATCCCAAAACAACAGCCCGGGAATCAGACCCATTCACGCACGTAATACGGTAAAAATTCATAAAGTAAAGTACATAGACAAGCAAGTAGAAGAGCCTAGAGACACAACACCAAATAATGATCCCAACTTAACCAACTGAGTAACGAATCCACCGTCTCATCAACCGTAGTACAGTACCCGGCTCAAGTCACAGGATACCGAATATATAGGACTATGCCCGTAATCCAATATAGAAAACCAAGCAGTCTCTACAACCGATCTCATTGCCACGCCGACCAAGATGATAGGTAGATCCGCCTAAACTCCCATCAGCAAGACAAGCAAATGAACAGATGCAGAAAGTACCTAGGTAATAGCACAAACCACCGTACAAAAACCAAAAAAAAAAAGAAAAAAAAAGAATCCAGGATCCGCCCCGGGTTAGTATACAGCAAGCAGATAAAAAGCCAAAAAAGGGATAGCAATTTAGCAAAGCGTTCGTTTCACTGAGATCAGACGATAGTGGCACGACCAGCATCAACCCGTCGATATACATTACGTAGAGGAGATACCATAATACCATAATACCATAATACCAGAAGAATAGAGCTAGCAGAACAATAAGAATAAGAATAAGAGGGTGCTGGCTATACTATCAGGAAGGCGAAATACCGAACTACCGAACTTGTTTTTATCTACTGTCTATTGTCTTTATGGTACTGTACTTCGTAAGCGGGGACTTATGGCATGGGGAGATGGGAGTCATGGGACGGCATATATTGCTGGATATCATCGTGAGTGATTCTCCTGCCATTTGCGTGAGGCATATCTATAGGGTAATAAGAATATAAGATCGCTTCAGTACTGTTGTATCATCTTGATCGGCTTGAAATCAACAGGCCATCCCACCAAGAACGAGCTAAAGATCAAAACAAACAGAAACAAACCACGAACTTCATAAACTACACCTCGCGACAAACACAAAGTGCTCAAACAAAAAAGGGTATCTCATTTCCGTCCTTCATGTTAAACGTACAGCGCACCAGCCAGAATCCCACTCCTCGCCCAAAGAAACGGTGACTCGTGAATAAGCCATGACTTGCAACCAGCAAGGCAAATCGCCGTCTACACATATGTATCTCTCCAGCACGCCCAGCCCGTCGCCATCAGGGGTGGGATACCCCAAACCGACCACACTTAAAATGTGTCATCCAGAATATCATGATTCACCTTAACCATAGTAGGGCTATACTCCTCCGGCGCCTCACCAGCCGTGATAAGGATATCATCCACAATACGACGACTAGCCTCCCGAGCTATAACCTCATTAGCAAAGTAATCACCAAACCACCCACCCAACCCCCAAATCAAAACCGAACTCACCAGGCGTCTGCATAAGTTTGCTAGCAGGCATAGCAAACTGAATAGTCTTAGGCGGACTCATACCGGCAAAGAAACTCTCCGTCTCATCGTCGTCGCTCTCCCAAGTAATCTCGTCCCGCTCTTTGCCTTTCCCTTTACTAAGCTCCTTATTCCGGGCCTCGGCGAAGATATCTCGCTTCTTGGACGTAACCGGCGTCTGCACACTGACCCCGGGCGTCCGCGGTTCCCCAACACCGCTTCGCCGCCGTGTCTTTGTTGGCGGCATGTATAGATCGCTCCGCAGCTTCGGCACCGCCATCTCGGGCGAGCTCATGGGGCTGTCGGCCCATAAGGCGCGACGAGTCTTGTCCTCATCCGTTTCTTCACCCGCGTCCTTTTTCGAAGGTGATCGGCCGCGGAACCGCCCTTGAGGTGCGAGGGATTTGAGCGGTGTAGCTTGTAGCCTGTAATTCTTGTCGAGGACGCGGTGGAGGAGCAAGTCCTTTGACTTATGCCCCGATTGCTGCTGTTTCGCCTCGTCGAGCAGCATTGATGACTGCTGCGTCATGGACATGGTAGGTAGTCGCG
Organism: Xylariaceae sp. X802; assembly: GCA_028637635.1. Lineage (NCBI taxonomy): Eukaryota > Fungi > Ascomycota > Sordariomycetes > Xylariales > Xylariaceae > Xylariaceae sp. X802. The sequence continues at coordinate 339,256 of JAJFDH010000010.1, read as the reverse complement.
TGGTAGTCGTGAGATGATGCGTGAAGCCGTCGTCGTCCTCGCTAAACTCGCCTCCCTCTTCGCCGGCGAGCAGGTCATCCTTAAAGACCACGCTATCGCCTTTGAGCTCGCGCCTTAAGGCTTGGTACGGGGAGCCGAAGTTGGCGAATTGCGTCTGCAGGGATTTCGTGGCGGGCGGACGGGGCGTGCTGCCTGTGATGGTAATGTCTTCGAGGACGGACTCCTCGACGGCTTCGTTGGTCGGTTGCTGGTGATCGTGATATTCAGATGGCTCGGCTGTCGTGTCGGCCTGTGTCGCGTTGAACTCCGAAGTGCTCTCGTCGACGGTCGTTTCCTCGGCTTGCGCTGTTTCGTCGCCTTCACCTGCTAGTTCTTCGTAGCCGGAGAGTGACACATTGGCAGATGCTTCGAAGAATTGCTTCCAGAACTAGGGGTTTGCATGGACCTTTAGCTATCCATACGAACTGGGCTGCAGGGTCGGGGCTGAACTTTGTGTGCAGGTTCTACGGACCTTGGAAGCTTCCCAGACTTTATTTGAATGCTCGCCATACTGCTCGACGAGAGGAAGAATGCTGGTCGTGACGATGCGGTGGGCTTTACTGAAGTTGTGGTCGATTTCTACAAGCAGAGTCAGCTCAGTTCTCCAGCTGGAAGACAGATGACGTTTACCTTGTAGGGTGAGTGTAATAGACTGTTCTAATCTCTCCAATTCCTCCGTCAGAGTGAGATTCCTCCCTGACGAAGACATTCCGGGCCGAGACATGGTAGAAAGACGAATGTGTTAAAGATCAGAGTGGAAGTTGTACATGGTAACGTGGGCGGGAATTGCAGTGGACCGGATATTTGGTGGGGTCCACAGAGGCTCGAAGCAGACGCGCCGGACAGCGCGATGCGGGGCATCCGTTGCAGCTGTTGCTGGGCATCATGGAGTCCATTTAAGAATTAAGTAGGTAACTAACAACAATGACACCTTTACGGTTCTTGTCATGGAGATGCAAGTTGCTATACATTATATAAAAAATGGTCCAAATCAAGACAGAGTTTAGGCATCTGTCAAGCTCAACGAATTCCTTCAAAACACATAACTTCAATTCCCCGGGTATCAAATACTGTAACAATCAAACAATACCAATCATATCAAAACCGAGGCCGAGAATAATACCCCAACATGTCCAGGTTGACCAGAAGCCGGTCAATCGTATTCTCAACACTAACGCCATCACCTCGCCGCACATCATCAGCCGTCGACTCTTGTTTCCTTTCCCTACCCGTAGTCCCGCCCTTTTCACTAAGACCATGACAAACCGTGACAAAAACTTCCACTTTCTTCCTGAATTGCCCAAAGAGATCCTGGATGATGGCCTTGCTGGCATCCACTTCCACCTTACCGCTCACTTCTAGCTGCACCTGTCTGGAGAACTTGAGGATTAACCTGAAGATGTCTTCGAGCAGTGCCAACACCGGCTGCTGCCTCTTTCGCAGCAGTAGGGTATTCATGATGCGGTCGAGCATCTTCTCATGCTCTTCACGCACCTCATCTGGGCTGACCACGCGCGTGCCCACGTCACCCAGAGTGGACTCGACTCCGTCAAGCCATCTTTCAAATTGTAGCCATGGCATCTGTATGCCCGTATCGAAAAAGTAGGTTGCTATGCTCTGCACGAAATTCTGGGCCTCGGATCGGAATCGAAGCCACACATTACCAACATCGTGACCTTGCCGTTCCATCTTCGCCGTGCTTCGAAAGAGCTGGCCAACGACATACAGCATCCGTAGAACACGAAGGAGCAGTTTAAATAGTTTGTCGTATTTGACCAAGATAACCGGCGTCAGAATCGGCGAGAGTGGCGCAGGCGTCTTGTAGGCCAGCCGTAGGAAATCAAGGGCTTCCAGCGAAGTCGGATCCATGCATTTATCAATCTCTTCCGGCGAGAGATCGCGGAGAGCGAAGCTGAGGTCGCCGGGTAGATCAGGGGTTTCTGTACTAGATACATGATGTGGTTGTTGTGATGAAGGGGGGACATACGTCTCGCCGAGGATACCCATCAATGCAAGACGCAGCTCGGAGCTGGCAGGGGGCCATGTCTCTCTTCCGTTCAAGCGGAGGCCCATGATGCCACCATTAAGGGCAACACCGGCCTTGCGCTCGGCTGTCTCGAGATCTGGATCAAATAGAGCATGGGAGAGCCGGCTGCAGAACATGCCATTCCCAAGCAGCTGGAATTCTTTCTGTATACGCAAATTTTCTCTCAGATCATGCGCACTGAATAGGAGTTTCATGTACTCGCGATTGATAAGGTTTGCCTGCGCTGTCACAAGGGGGCCAAACGAATATAACGGGACAAGCGACCAGTGGAGATCACAGTCGGAGGCGATTGTTTGAGGCTGGGCGTCCCGAGAAAATAGACACTTTTCTAGCAAAACGGACAGCACATCCTGAGCGACTGCCATGGGCGGCGCTTGATCTAGTGCCCGAATTGATGCCAGAAGTTGATTCTCAAGTTGAGTGCCATCATTCCCAAATACTTGCAGCATACCTTGCTCTTGGGGGCGATCGGCAGCTTTAGCTCCAAGCTGTGATGTTTTCCCAGACGACTTCGCGGATAAATTTTGCAGTACAGCCTTCTCGTACCTTTCCACCTCGCTTTGCAGATTTCCAATAGACCTCCAGTCAAATAGCCACTTGAAATTAGGCGGTTTGCAGGAGGTAACAGTGTCAATATAACACAGCGGATGATCTGGGTGATGTGTGCGAAGTAGGCGCAAATTCCTGCCGGTCTCAAACATAGCCAACGCGATATCGGATGGAACGAAATGCGGCAGGCGGGCTTCATCAAGAACGTACTCGCGCTCTTCGGATTCAAACCCCAAATCATCCACCTTTGCAATGTCTTGCACCTTGACGAAGCTCTTTCCCGGTCCGTCTTTAGTCAGTGGGAACCCTTCTTCCCCTTTCACCCCTATCCATTTCTCAGAAAAGTCCATCCAAGGCTCTGTAACTCGTGACAAGATCTCACACATGAGAGGCCGCAGGAATGAATGGTCATTTTCCAAGGCCTCAGCTTGGTAGAACACTTCGGATAGCATCTCTTCATCGGTCCTCAGCTGGGATACAGGGTGGACAAGGTTTGCAAGATATACTAGCATGGTATCGACGGGTTCAACTAGCGACTGTAGCTGCAGTAGGGACCTTACTTCTTTCCCACGTTCGCCGAATTTTTGTTGGATGGCGAGGAGAAGAAGATCAACGGCTTTGGCGAGGGCCACCGCGACTGCACTGGGTCGTGTCTTGTACGTAACCTGAACATGAGATGATAAAAGACGAGTTATAGTTCCGCATCGGAGACAAGAATCCTGTAATCCTTGAAGAACTTTAGTAGAATAGCCGGATATTCTCATCTTAGCTACTTCCGGGATGAACGAATCTTTTGGAACATCCCACACGAAGAAAACTGAGCCTCTGCCAAGTGTGACGGCGATCAGTGCTGCGAGATACGGATTGCTTTTTATGACGAGGTGGTCTGTATTGTTAAGACCTAGAGGGTCATCTTCGTCCATAATCGCGGCGTCATACGTCGAAGGGCCGGCTTCCGTAATGAAGAGGGGAGCCGAGTGCGATGTGCCGGGCTGGGCAAAAGAATCCCACGTCTTGTACTCTGCACTGGGAGCCGGCGGATCTGATGCCGTGAACCATAAGTCATCCACGATATCCAGATCAGGTAAAGCGATATCGTGAAGTGGTTCAGCGATTTCCTTGGCGCCATCATTCTTATCATCATGATCATCATGATTGCTTAAGTCTGATAACTCAAGAGTATCAGGAATTTTGAAGAATGCATGGGCCGACGTAGGAGAGTGCCGTGTCAGAGCGACATTGTCGTAGTCATCCCGGTCTTTGGCAGCCTCCACGTCTAGAGTGAAGAAATGACTCCCGTGAGGCAGCACCGGCCATTTTGTAGACAGGCTGAAGTCAGGGAACGCAAAGACATCTGCAGAGTCCTCTTCTGCCATGTTCTGGGAGGCCGTTATAAAACGGCATCCTCTGCATTTGATTAGATTGACGAAAAGCGAAGAGGTTCGACTTGATGCTCGAGGGATAGTGGCCGTGTCGTGTTAGCGTGATTGCCGCTTTTGCTGGGCAGTCTCCAGTCACGTTTCATGCATAACTATTTTATGCACGATTTAAATTATGCATAAGAGACGTCACTTCAACTTGAACCGTTGCTCCATTGAAAAGCGGCGTTGGCGTTGTGTGATCCTCATTGCAGTTTCGCGATTCCAAGATATAGTTAGAACATACCGAGGCAATTGACTTCCAGTACTTCCTAGGAATACGTACGGCACATTTCACAGCTTCAGCGCAAGTTACCTGTAAGTAACTTTCCAACTTGCGCGCTACAAACCGCCGTCAAGGCCCAAGCCAGCTCAATCCATCCTCCCCTCGCGTTAACTGCTGTCGCATGATCTCTTGAATCACCTCACGTTCAATTCAACTAATTGGATTCTTCTAGATAGATAGATACCAACTAAGCACAAGCCCACAAGAGTGGGAATACCCGTGATCTACCTAAACCGCCAATAAAAACCTCCTCTCCATACCTGCAAGCGCTCTAGTAACCCAGCAACCAACATCATGCCGCCAAAACGCAAGTTCAAACCCCACGCAGAGGTGTCCACGCCCAGGGCATCAGGGGTAGCCCACGACGAAGATACCATGGACATCGAAACCCCCAAAGCATCCGAGACTCCCCGCACCGTCGGCACACCAGCCGCAATAAAGCAAAACCTGCCAACGGAGGCGGAGATCCTAGAAGACCTGTGGACCGAAGACCAGACATCGTCTCTATTCAAAGCTATCATCAGATGGAAGCCGTCAGGTACGCAGACACAATAACACACCCACACTCCCCGAATCTCCTAACCATACCAGGCATGCACAAGCACTTCCGCATGATAGCCATATCCGAACACCTGCGCAACCACGGCTTCGACCCAAGCATAGAAACGCACACCCGGATCCCCGGCATCTGGAAGAAGCTACGGCAGTTCTTCGACATGGACATGATAGACGAGCGCGACAACTCGTTCGACTACGTGCGCTCGCTCGGCGGCGACGAGGCCCCCGAGGAGATATACAAAGACTTCGAGCTAGTGCCCGACGAGTTCCACGACCTAATGTGGGCGCGCGCCGCCGCCGACGGGAACGAGCAGGACAACTGGTCCGACTCCACCGACGACGAGCTGGCCCGGAAAGCTACGCGGAAACGCCGTCGTGGCGAGGGGAGCGATACCGACCAGGACACCGTGATTTATAGTAGTCCCATAGTCCGGGGTTCCAGGCGCGGGCGCGGCCGGAAGCGGGGTGGGGGCAGGGGGCGGACGGAGGGTGCGGAGTCCGAGCGCGAGTTTGAGGACGATGATGACGATGTTGGCGAGGAGGATAGTAGCGGCGATGACGAGGAGGAGGCTGAGGCGCCTGCTGCTCGGTCGTTCCGTGGTGGGCGTGGTCGAGGACGTGGTCGGGGTCGAGGAAGAGGTCGCAAGAAGAGCTGAGTCAATCCATCGGTGCCCTGGTATAATTGGATGCTTTCTTCCTTGTGCTTATCTTTGTTTCTCGAGGTTCCCGTTGTCTCTCTTTCAACGAATCAATCCCTGCTCTCTTTATTCCGTATCAAATAACGGCGTGGCAGAGTTATCTTTTCAAGACGTCCGCTTTTCGCTTGCGGTTTGGTCATTCCATGTATTTGATTCTATCAATGGGCGTTTCTTCCGGTGGGAGTTTTCTTGTGGTCGTCTGTATCCCCTGGATGGTGACCTCGGCGGAGGATATTTGTATTTCGGCTGGTTGACTCGTTTGAGATACCCCTTATTCTACTTCCGTAGACCAGAAATGGAAAAAGAGAATTTTCTACATCGTCTGCTCGATGAGAAGACCAAAACACAACACATTCTGTCCAGCGATCTTGAAGGTCATTGAGACGACAGAGATAGCAACGGCATAATCACTGAGCGCGTGTCGATCGAGAAAACCATGCAGAAGTATTTGTTCATGTGTGGTATCTATTCTGATTGATTATTTCAGACCTAGACTAATGCCATGCGATTTTGCCCCTTCAGAAGCAATAGCAGAAATTCATGCGCCTTTCCTTTACCGAACACCACATGTACCACCAAGCACCCTGACACTGCCAGGTCCTGCGCCGTCGCGCTCTCGAAGCCACATGCGGACGAAACCCGACCGGAGACGCCGAGTATAGAGAGGGTGGCGAATATCGTTTATTTGAGCTTCTTCTTGGGTCGGAGCTGGTTGGTGTGGCCGCACTTCTTCTTGCGGCAGTTGGTGGCTCTGGGAGGGAGACGGGCACTGGGAAGAGTGAGGTTAGCTGGGGGTTCGTTGCGTGCTATCGCGGTTGTGAATTGTCGCCGTATGATGGGTAGATTGGCTGTCGGAAAACTCGGATGCGCGCGGCAACTTACTAGCACTTGCGGCAGATCATCTTGTCTGTAGATAAGAGTTAGTTAATTGCGTCTCGGGGAACAGGCAGTGTTGGATACGAACCGCAGTTGAACTTGCTGGCAAGAGCCTTTAGACTGGGCTCGATGATACCACCACGAAGTCTGAGAACGAGGTGGAGGGTGGACTCCTGTATGATTGATTCCATGTCAGCGACTCATCGAACAATTTATTTTCTTCGGTTACAATCTTGCCCGCCCAGTGCGACTGCGCCTTATTGATCTCTTCTCCTATCTCTATGTCCCCGAAGTCGACTGGTCGTTCTAAAGATCTGGGTGCCACGAACCTTCTGGATGTTGTAGTCGGAAAGTGTCCGGCCGTCCTCGAGCTGCTTGCCGGCGAAGATGAGACGCTGCTGGTCCGGAGGAATTCCCTCCTTATCCTGGATCTTGCTCTTCACATTGTCGATGGTGTCAGAGGACTCGACCTCAAGAGTGATGGTCTTGCCCGTGAGGGTCTTGACGAAGATCTGCACTGTAGATGGGGCAACGCCATGGTCAGCGAATTCTCCAGAGACAATTCATTCTTTTCTTTCTTTCCGAAGACATGAATCTCTGTCGGGATGCACGATTTCGAGAGTTGGGGGTGCGTACTTTTGACTGCTTTTCCTCGTGGATGATTGTCGTGTTAGCGGTTCATGAAAATTGAGGCCAAGGCGAAATCGATGGTAGTCATGGTGGCGGGGGGTTTAGAGTGTGCGCCCTGTCACTTGTCTGCCAGCTGGCGGCCCGGGCTCGCTTGTGCTGGGCTAATCGATAAGGATCGTTCCGGATCATTGCACATTTCCATACATGCATAACATGTAATATGCGTCTCAATTGCAAATGCACATATCAGAGGCTTTCAATAGATGCATATATACCCATACGAAGTAGGTATCTATGACGCTCTTAGAACTTAGAAGTTCTCATCACTACTGTCATCGCCAACTCTAATAGCCTTTCCTTTACCTTTGGCGATGCCTTTGCCCTTTCTGCTCTTCCTGACCTTCCGGAAACACCAAAGCTCTAATTGCCTCTCAACTTGCGTTGCGCCTCGTATCAATGTTGCCAATGGTATGGCAGCCAACTCGGCCGCTTTTCTATACAAGCACTTCGCGGCATCCGGCAAGTCCGCCTCGGTTCGCCACACGGGGCAAAGGTTTCCTGGCTGGTTTTTTCCGTTTTCTGCAGTCCCTATTACTGCAACCGACTTCATTGATCGGTTTAGGGTTTCGTATTGCTCCTTGGTTCGGTCGCATTTGGTTTCCGGGTTCCGGTGTTCATCTTCCGTATTGGACGAATTTTCCTTTTGTACAAAGAGGTTCCGCACACGTTCAGTTGCTGTAGAAAGGGATATTTAGCCAAGGAGATTATTATAATTGATCATAGACCGTAACTTACTCTTGGGCTCTCCATCGTTCAACCATATAGCTTCAAACCAATCCATGTAATCGTCAAGCTTCGTCTCAGCCATGGTCAAGACGTCGTCGGCCGTGACTTTGTACTCCTCCCCGCGTACCAACCTCGGGCGATCTTTCGGCGGCTTTTCTGCTGTGATTTTCTGCCATTCTTTCCAATCGAATTTGATCCGTCTCGGGTCTTGCTTGCTTATTGGGGGCCGCTCGATGCCATCTAGAGAATATAGTAACTTGGTAGAGACTAGGACCAAGCACGTGAGCAGAACTTCAGGGTTGTCCATCGTGCGGTTTCTCTTGGCGCCGACGGGATATGAAAAATCTGCTTTGAGGATCTCTGCAATACATTTGACGGTGGTGTATACCTCAACTACGTCATGTTAGTTATTGGGATGATCTAGCCGTGTAGAAAGATTGGGGAGACGAACTTGGTAGAACTAAATCCGTGATGAGCCGAATTATTAATGGAACATAGTTCAATGGAGGGACTGTCACATCGAAGTTGACCTTGAATGATGTGACGAGCTGTTGGACTGTGGCTTGTAGACGTCCAGCTGGAAGATGATCTCTCACCAATAGCGCTCGGTGAAACTCAGGGGGCAGACGATCTCGCGCATTACGTGGTATTTGGGTGAGCTGTGGCAAAGTTAACAACACGCCAGCTTTCCCATGTAAACACGGAACAAACTCACAGCAGCGAGGAAATCTATATCCCCCCTCTGCGCCCAGATGTGGAAATCCCCCGCGGTGACAGGCAACCGTCTGACCAGACACCCGATATAGCACAATGCGAGCGTGTCGATGAGCTTCGGCAGCTTCCACCGCCTGAGCGCATCCGGGGCCCACGTGGCGGACGTCGCATCGGACAGGTCGACATCGGAGGACTCGCCTGTCTCACTCTGCGAGCTGAACAAAGCCTGCGACTGCGACGTCCCGCTGTCCGATTCATCCCTACCGGAGCGGTCCCCACTATCTCGCCCCTGCTCCCGCAGCGGCAGATTGCGCACGCGCAGAGACCACAGCGCCTTCACCAGCTCCGCGAAATCGGCCGGAAACCCCTGGGTGTCGACGAGCCAGCGCACCTGGCGAATGAGGATCAGCTGGACGATCTCGAGGTACAGCTCGCGACCCTCGTCGCCCGTGAGCTTGACGGCGACTTTGTGGCGCGCCTCCTTCTGCTTCCGCGACACTTTGCCTTGCGTGCCGAAGGCATCCTCGTCGGCCTCGTGGTTAGCGAAGCCCTCGAGCCGGTGTCCGTTCCGGCAGTATCGCAAAGCGTCCTGGGCGAACCAATGGCGGGCGCCACACTCGTCGCATCGTTCGCCGCCTCGGAATCTGTGGTACTTGGTTCGCGCCATAAGTGGCGATCCTCAGCCATCGATTCCCACGGTCTTGGCCCTGGTATAAGTGCTAGTAAGCCCGAGCTGTCAGCGCACCTACAGCAGATGTGGGTTTGCGCCTTGCTCTCGAGTAAATACTTGGATAGCCTGTGTCCTTGGGCAAAGCCTTGTAGGTATATGTTCATGTCGGATAGTCGTCGTTATCGGAACAGCCGTCCCACAACTTTTCCATGCAGGCATACTTTTTTAGAGCGCAACTTGAACGATCCAAAGTGAACAATCACATTTAAAAACGTCATCGAGATACCTAGATAGTTACACCTGAAGCCGACACGACGTCCATCCGATTACATGCGGTACAGCGCAAATAAATCTACCATCCACCTGGTAGAGGTAAATTTCACATATATGATTTCCCGCATCGCGTCCTTCGGGCCGAATCGCTCTGTCATACCTAATTGCGTCAACACAACTACCTAGGCATCATGTAAAAACGACACGATTGTTTTGAATGTGCAGTTGATTTTGGTGCTGATTGCCGCTACCTAGTCGGCGGTCGTCAAAGCTGTACCATCTGGGTCGCGTTAGGCCAGCGATGCCCCTAATTCGTGGTTTGGAGGTGTCACACGGTTTATTCGGTACCTACGAAGTAGATGCCCTTGATATATCTATATCACCATAGATGGGTAGCAAAGTACGCACAGTTGGACCAAGTTGAAGAATAACCAGAGAGCTTTGCTGGGCCCTGAATATTTACATCATAACTTGGTTGCGAATGAACATTCTATTGGGCATATCTAGTTGTACCCCCGCGTAGAACTGAGTGGCCGTTGTCGACAATGGGGCGATTCCATGTCGGAAGCTGGACACGCTATATCTAACGGTCCCAGATTTCAGCCACACAATAACACGTTGCCCTTAAGAGTAAAGAGCCTGGCAGGACCGCCCAGTATGTCCTGTTAAGAGCTTACTCTCACGAACATTCACCCTTGACCCTTTCTCAAGCCGTTCGCACCCTTTGCACAATTAGGAATGATTCTTCAACACATTGGCGTCTAGGGCGTAATCGTTTAGGCGTTGGGCTTGAAATCAGTGACATGCTCTTGACCCATAGATTTCGTGACAACGACGGCTTCAAACCATTAGCGCTAGCCTAGCACCATCAAAGACCGTATTAAATACTTACTAATGCCATCGTTAATAGGATCGCCCTGCTCAGTAAAACACTTCCGGATTCGTTCACCGAGTGATCCCTCGGGGAGTCGGATGTCTTGTCTGGTCTCGGCGCCCGCTAGCATGTGGAGAAAACCCTCATCGTCAAGATAGACCTGGATGCGATTGTTAGTTTCACTAGTAGTTCGTACAGTTGTAGGGGAAGACACGAGCTTCGAACGTACAAGTTCGTAGGTCTCGGGTTTGATGGTTGGAACATCCATGTTGTGAGTGGAGGGGCAAAGCTCCTCGTATTTCTTGTCAGTGAAGATATCGACTCCGACAAGATGGACCTTGGCGTGACCGTGCTTGCCAGTCTTGGAAGTAGACATGTCGACGATCTTGCAAGGATGACCCTTCAGGACGACGAAACCACCCTTCCGGAGAGAGGAGCATTGCTGAGGGGTGGTCAGCGACGTCTCGGCCTTGGCGTCGTGGAACTCGTGGTTTTGCTGCGAGAAGATCAAGGTCAGCGGCATATAGATTAAAGTCCGGCATTGCAATGAAGGGTGTTGTCTATCAATCATGACGACCAGTTCATAAGGTAAAGCGCAACGCGAAGATGGATTCGTCGTGCGCATACGCAGGCAGACACGCAGTCTGTCGCTCTGGCATAGATAGGGGGATAAGAAATTCGTGATACAAGTGCGGGGTGACAAGTCCGTAAGAGATTGTCGATGCTGCTTGACGGCGACGCTGGGGATACTCACCTCTTCGGTAGCCATGTTGAAGGGTGTCGTGTAGTCACGAGTAGAAATTGGGGGAGAGCGGCGACGTGAGAGTCCGACGGAAGATGCCCAAGGATGAAGATGAGTGGGAGCAGGTAGTTGTGCGTGGGAGAGAGGGACAAGACAGTAAAAGGTAGGGCGGGGGTGCTAGAGGCGACAACCGACGTTGGTTTCTTTTTTTTTTCTCGTTTTTTGAATTAATTTCCTCCTCCACAGAATTTGGCTTTTAACAATCCCTGATTCGTCGAGACGATTCCCTCCGACTACCTAAAAGTGCCTAGTGCCTTGCAGGAACGTACTACTGCAAGACTAGGTACTTACCTAAGCAGAAGGTACCTACCCACGGCCGCCCCTACCTACCGATAAATTCAGAGTCATTTGCGAGTTGCTACACAGTATTATAGTGTGTCGCGTTACTGTGAAAGGCGTTATATAGCCTGTAGCTATAGGCACCGTTAGCAGCGTCCGTATACCGGCATTTGCGCATATACCTGCCTGTAGCCTAGGTACCCATCCACTGTAACATACAGTCCCATTTTCCGGACCAAATACTGTGCAGAAACTTGCATGTGGTCTGAGCGTCTCCTCAATCTTTTGTCGGCAGCCTTCGTATGGAGTACGAAGCAGGTACATCCTGGGTTCGTACACTCTAACGTCGTAGGCCCCCATTTGGGCCAGCCCCCATTTTAGCCACCCGCCTTTAGCCACACATGACATTACCTAGGTAGATCGGGCGATTTTAGCAAGCACCCCAACTGTGTACCTGAAGTGGCTAAAATCGAGTGGCTACAGGCGGGTGGCTAAGATGAGGGTCTGGCCGAAATGGGGGTCAAAGACGTTACATACAAACTTACCTAAGTAGGTAGTTAGTAGGTATGTACACTACCTGCTAAGTGCCTAGGTAGGTACCTAATGTCGGCTAGCTCATCTAGGTAGGTACCTAAGAATCTAGGTAAGATTGCCTGTGACGAAATCTACGCTACTCAGTACCTCTAGTACCGGCTTTACGTACTTCGTAGCCTACCTAGGTAGGTACACTACACCTTACGGCGCTAGGGGGGGTTTTGAAAAGGATGACTGTCAGGATGTTGGGTGTGGAAGTAATGCCGACAGCATGTTCACTGGGCATAGTGCTTTCTGTACTTCAAAGTACCTGCTGCTAGTATTTTCTACTGAAAAGTACCAAAAAAAATATCGACTCTTCTGACCGAAGAGCTGGTTGCGGGCTGAAATTCATTTTCAACAGTAAAAAATACATTCTGCGCGCTCCAAGACCCAGTAGTGCCCAGGCAGGGATAGGAGGGGTCCGGGGATATATTGGGGGTGAACGAGCCATACTAGTAACTTTAGTACAGCGGTTAAGTGGTCTGGCCAACCATGCACTGCCTGTCTGAACCCCACCTACTGACATAGTACTATGTACTTAAGGAGTGGTGGGTTCGAGTACAGGTGGTGCTGGTTGTTTTATTTTTTTTGCCTTTCCGCGCCATAGAAAAGTCCTATCCTTAGAAACCGATCACAGTGGTTCTTTTCACTGGTGGAAAAGAATTCCCAGAAACTTGATGTGTTGTTTGAAATTCAATTTCAGATGTCAAAAGTCAAAAGTCATCGAGTTAACGGAAATCCGCTTTCATACTCTAAAGTCTCCACAGTAACCTATTTCAAACACCCCCGTAGCGCCGTAAGGCATACTTCGTACGGAAGGCTACCTACCTAGGTAACTAACTGCATTCAGTATGTAGGTAGGTAGTTAACATCTGCCTGAAAATGCAAGTAAGCATCCTTTCACTCTCATTATTTACATAATTGTTTATCCTTCTAAATGTAATGATCTTTAGGTACATATTACAATGACTTCGGAGGTTTGCCTGTTCACGAGCTCCAACATTGAATCTTGCTACGCACAACGGCCACCCTTCTCATGCCCTGTGCCGATGGTTTGGCGTCTTCAGTCATGAGAGTGTATTTAAACAGCAGTCTAGGATGACTACTGCTGTTTGTTCATGCACTTTCTTCTAAGCGAACCTCCTAGATCTACATACGGAACAAAAGCGCGGCTACCAACTGGCGAGTGAATCGACATTCGCAACGATGTGGCTCGATCGCCTCGCTGGGACTCAGTCACCCGCACCTATAACGGCCCAACCAGCAAGTCGCGCATACCCTCAACCTCCGCAAAGACCTTCGGTTGGCCCTGGTCCTTATATAACCTCTCAGCAACAGCAACGCCCCGGCATTGCGCCGAGATCCTCTACCCTCTCCCTAGCCTCCGCCGATTCTTCTGCCTCATCCTTACTGTCATCCTCCCGACGAGCTGCTGGCTCAAATCTTAAAGAGACCACCAGAGTTTATACCGGTTCGGACCCTGTCGATATCCTCGCTGCCTTTCTAGGTAGAAGCCCTTCCAGTTCTAGCTTGGCACCTGAACTTCCTCGAAATTCAATCACTTCGATAACATCGGAAGATCTGAAGGCTACGTTCGATTTTGGCGGTTTGTCGTTGCATCTATTAGCCTTTTCGGAGAAACGCCAACACACAAACATAGAACCCCCAGCAAAACAATCACCTGGAGAGCGTAGGTCTGCCAATCACCGTGATTCCTCAGATTTGCTGATATAACATCAGACGAGCTGGATATAACGAAGTTCAAAGACTTACATCAGTCTATACAAGCCTGCGATGAGATATTAGCGTCCGTCGAGACTAATCTTGCGAGTTTCCGAAATGATCTGGCAACGGTCTCAACAGATATTGAGACTCTCCAAGAGAGATCAGCAACTCTAAATATTAGGCTTGAAAATCGGAAAGCAGTGGAAAAGGGCCTAGGGCCTGCTGTCGAGGAAATCAGCCTATCGCCCGTTGTCGTAGCCAAGATAGCGGATGGTCATATCGACGAGGCATGGGTCAGGGTTCTCAACGATGTCGACAAGAAAGACACGGCGTACAAAAAAGGCGAATCAAGCGCGGTGCGGAATAAGGGATTACAAGATCTTGGCCCATTATTAGAGAAGTTGGTACAGAGAGCTATCGAGCGAATCAGAGATTTTCTGGTTGCTCAAATTAAAGCTCTTCGGTCCCCCCATATCAATGCCCAGGTCATCCAACAGCAGAACTTTATAAAGTTCAGAGAGCTCTTCTCCTTTCTTCATAAACACCATCCCACCTTGGCTAACGAGATATGTCTCGCATACATGAATACGATGAGGTGGTATTACGTGAACCAATTCTCGCGCTACGAAAATGCTCTGTCGAAAATTAAACTTCACGTTTTGGACAAGCTGGATGTGTTGGGAAATGAAGACACGTCTCGCAGAGGTGCTGCTCTCTCAAGCTCAAAGCTAGCTGGCCCACCTCATGATGCGTTCAATCTAGGCCGCCGTGTTGACATTCTCCGTACCAGTAACCAAGTTGCCATATCTTCTTATTTGGCCGAGGAAGATCAGTCCACACATTATCTTGAGGTACCCTTTCGCAACTTCAATCTCGCCCTCATCGACAACGTTACGGCGGAATACACATTCCTCGCTTCATTTTTCTCGCCTGCCCTTGCCTACTCCACAATTTCCCGTCACTTTGCGTATATATTTGAACCGACATTGCAGCTCGGGCAAGTATTGACGAAAACTCTCATATCTGAGACATACGATGCGCTCGGCCTCCTTCTCTCTATCCGCCTTAATCAACACTTCCAATTTGAACTACAGCGTCGCAAAATACCGGCTGCTGACGGATACATAAACGGTACGGCGATGTTAGTCTGGCCGCGTCTGCAATTTGTTATGAACGCACATTGCGACTCCGTTCGAGCATTAACCACCGCATTACCGACACGTGCCCCCTCCAAGGCAGACCAGGCAAAGCTCTCTACAGCACCCCATGTCGTAACGCAGCGTTTCGGTCAGCTGCTGCATGGAATTATCTCCATGAGCACCGAAGCCGGAGATGACGAACCGATCATTGCAAGCCTGAGGAGATTGAGAAGCGAAGTTGAGGCCTTCCTAACGAAATACAGCACAGCGTTTGGCCCGGATAAGCGAAAGCGTGAGCGATTCTTGTACACTAATTATAGCCTGATTTTCACGATCATTAGCGACGTGGAGGGTAAACTCGCTGTTGAAGAGCAGGCACATTTTGAGGAGCTAAAGACGGTATTCCAGGAGATTACTTAAGAGGGGCCTGCTCATGTACGGGTTCGGTCTATGAAGTAGAGGAACTAGCTTGCTTTTTTGGCATTTGCAGTGGATGGACGGTCTAATGTTTTAACTTGAAAACAAGCAAGGACATGTTCGATCGGAGCATCTTTTCCGTTTGGCCTATGACCTGTAACAGGTTGATTACGCCTTATACAGGGACACATGGGGATAATATACAATATTAAGCAATCATACTATTCGCACCAAAGCTCATACCGCTGGTATCAATTCCGTATCAACAAAATTGGTACAGTCACCATCTGCGAAAAAGAGGTTTCGGGGAAACATGGGCCTGGACTGGGGAGACAACGGAACTCCTTAAGGACCTCCTGGGGTTGGCAACACTTTGCTGCTAGGGGAATGGTAACTTGTAAGCAATGAATCAATTTAGTGATGCAATTTCTGGAATCATGTTTTCGCCCGGCGCAGCGGGGATCTAGATAGGTTTTATGTTAGGGAATTGATACACGGGCATGACTCCTAGCCGGGCATTACCTAGGTACCTATAATACACATCACAACACCTAGGTACTATCTAACCCGAGCAGCCGTCACCAACTTCAACTTGCGCACTCGGGCAAAATACACAAAAAGGGTCAGAATCCAAATAGTAGGCGCTATTCAAATAGGTAAACAGAATACCGAGCTACGTTTGGACTGTTGGACCATTACAGCGATTTCATTCTTGCCACTTGGCGACTGCTGACAGCTTAGGAATCACAGCAGGTTGTCGTAGCTCAATTGAGGCATAACAGATAATAAGCTGTCTCTTTGGCTGCCCGAAGACACCAACTCGGTAACTGACGGAGTGGTAATGTAAAGCAAGTGACCGAGTTGGTGTCTTCGGGTAGCCAAAGAGATAAGTATTATTGTCTGATGATATGAGATTCTTTCTTAGACTTGGCTGCGTTCGCCGGTCACTGTACCCCTACTAGGCCGTTGGTGGTTGACTCTTCGCACTGCGTGTCTTCATCATTGCTGGACTAGGAGACCATGCCCGGCTAGTAATTGTCATGCCCGGCTAACAATTGCCATGCCCGGGTAGCAATTATCATGCCCGGGTAGCAATTGTTCATGCCCGTGTATCAATTCCCTTATGTTATAATCTATAAGACCGCGAAATCCGAAATGTGTATTTTGTCCGTAATAATATGACACATTCTAAGGCTGCTGATGTACGGCAAGCTGCAGATGAACGACGACTCTTTACGGCCTATGCAACCTCGTTATCCACGCCAGCAGGCCGGCTAAGGCGGACGTTTTCTGCAGATAGATGGCGCCGATACCGACTAGGATGGTGAAGAGGATGGTCCGATTCGCCCATACTACTCGCTTTATCTTCTTGCGGTTCTCGGCCCACCGAAGCTCGCGGGCCTGTTTCTCGAAAAAGACCCGGCCGTCCTGTAAACTCTGGCCGGCGAGCGCCTTGGCGTCCCGCGCCGTCTTTAGTACGCTCGCTCTCGAGATCTCTTGCCACGAGCGTAGGGACTCGGGTGGATACTTGTCGATTAGGAGCGCAGCCTCGCTGATTACGGCCTCGAGGTCGAGGTTTGGCGGCAGCTTTGACAGGACGAAGTGTAGCATATCTGGCTCGTCGTGCGCCAGGAGCTCGTCGCGCCGACGGAGCACGATCTGCGTGAAAATATAGATGCTGAAGACCTGTTCGCGCGCAATTAAGACGTCGAATAGCCGCGCGATGTCGCTGTACCGCTGCACATTGTGGGCAAACATGGTCAGCGTGTCTGACAAGGCGAAGTACGGCTCGTTCCGCGAGAGGTGCTGGCAGAGCTCTGGGTCTACGGCGCGCAGGAGGTCTGGGATTAGACGCAGCTGCAGGATCGCAGGCGCCAGCGTGGGAAGCATGAAGTCGCGGATCCGCAGCACGGACAGCCGGGAGACGGCTAGCGCACGTAAAGGAGGCGGCAGCGCAAGGAGAAGCACCTGGCAGATGTCGTGGTAGCCTTGGAAGTAGCACAGATAGGGCTGCTTGCGGAGTACTTCGGTGATTAAATCCGAAAGCTCAGACTTCTTTTCTTCAAGCTCGGCCTCTGAATTGTCTAGACGGAACTGTCAGTTGTGTACACAAGGGCGAATTGGGAGAGGATAGACGCTGGTGCTGACCGTTCGGATAATAGACAAAGCTTCTGTTGACATCCAACCCGACTTGCTCTTCATCTCGATGTCGCGGTAACTGTCTCCACGACGTGGGAGTCTCCGTGCTACTGCTGGGCGCCATATCCATGCCGAGGCCAAGTAATATCGGCCCTGCCAGCTACACTTAGCCAAGGGTATTTCTTGGGGGGGGAACGTAAGATAACTTACAGGCCCGCCTCCGTAGATGGTCCGATAGAAAGCCACCAGGCGCGAGAGCTATTTCCCTTAGCTCATCGATGTCCCCCCTTTCACAAGCAGCGACTATGCGGGCCTCCTCGGGCCTGGGCGCAGAACCGTCAGGTTCTGCGCCAACTTGAATCCCTTCGGCATGCTGGGCCTTTTCAACGGCAGCCATAGATGGGCAGACGGGCCCGCTTGAACCTCACGATGGATGAAGTGAAATTTTCTATATTATGGTAGGGGCCCCCTCTGCGTCAAGTCTGGGCCCTTAATACTCGATATTGTCAATGGAGCCCTACGCGATCGTAGCGACCATGTTCGGGCTACATTTGACTACTATTTCGCTGCAAAAGACGCTGGCCTGTTGATCGCACATATATTACGAATGCATGCTGACTAGGTATCTCGACTTCGGGTTTCGGATGGTAGCGAACGTTATTTGAAACGAGGTGGTGAGAAACAATTCCAGCTTGGCGAACTGGCAGTCAACAATAATAAGCTTGGTATGGGCTTGCCCATGTGATTTGTCTCGGCTTCTGGTGATGTGATGCGTTGATGTACCGGTAGGAACGGACTAAGGTTCTGAGATGTCTTGGGCGGGCTCTAGGTATAAGTAATTAGATGCCGTCTAGATAGACAGTTGGGTGCCGGGCAAGCAGAGGCTCGTTTCGGCCCGAGCCGGGCCGTCAATCAATATACGGGCCGATACGGGCCGGGCTGCTCGGATGGCCAAGGCGCGCCTGATTAGATGCACTCGAGTTTGATTTTGGGAAATGTTACCTTGCAACTTCATTTCCATTCTACATGTCATTGGCGAAATGGCGCGACCACCCACTATCTTCATATGTTCCTTTTCGTATGCTCATAGACTGTAATTCTACCTCGACTCTGCTCTGAGGAGTTGCCTGACTACCCCGCTTCTGCCGGAGCTTCGAATAGTGTGTTCGACCATCATTTGACAGGCTCAGCACACATACGCGTCTTTCTCAACACGCACGCCATACACAAGACGGACTGGGAAAATAACAACGCCATTTCTAGTGAATACATGAGATTCAATTCGGCCACAACACGCGTCTTTCTACTTCGCTCCATACGACTATCTTCATCCCACGGTAAATCGATCCAGCCTACTTGGAGCTCTGGTCGACTGTCCTAGCTCCCGTCACGCTATTTGTACCTTGATCCCCAACCCCCCAACTTGCCTATCTACTTGCTGTAATCGAGGTATGGCGTGTCACCGCGTTTAATCGGTCTTCTTTGGCAAATATGACTTACTCTGTTCGCTAGAAAATCCACAGGGAGAGACTAACGACGGTTGGTCAGCTCGGCTTCATCCGGTATCTTCGTAGCTGCGCTCGAAAGTCCCCTGACTTAGGTAGCCCGTCCGGCATTTGTGTGTCCTATGTCTACGGAACCCAAAGAGCAGGCGTAACAAAATTCGCCACTAGTGTCCTGGACCTGCTGTCCACGCTTCCTCTTCTTTTAAGCACGGTTTTCGAGCACTGAGAGGGTGCTCCGACCTCCTGCAAGACAAGCGCATTAGTTTATGTGTTGGCCTTCAAGACGGGCAATAAGCATTGCAGACGTGCTCCAGAGGTATTGCTTCTATTCCTACTAGCAAGTAGCAGCCATGGCCGCACTTCAAACTCATGTCCTTGTGGGCGATCAGTGGGTGACTCAAACCATAACTGCTGAGGAGCTCATCGGGGACAACGCTCGTTCTAAACCGGTCGAACCACCACCGCCGAAGCCTCCCAAATATGGAGTACTTACCAAGACGGTCATCGAAAGCCCTGTCATTCGTTGGGTACTTCCTGTCCAGCTTCGGTCGTCCCGCTTCAACGACGTCGCCTTAGTTGGGGTAGGTTTTTTTACTTTCTTCCCTATAACTCGGCATTGAGCCTGTCCTATTAGCAATAATCTTTATCCTCACGCCTGGTGGCTTGAGACCGACGAGGGCCTAAATGTATTCATTATGCCCTGTCGCTCTACTACTTGGTCAACGGCCGGTGCCTGTCCCTGGGGCAATGCTGACAGTCATAGGATCAATCTGTTCAGATATGCGAACTTGGTACAGATATGCAATTACTGCCCGTCGGAAAGAAGGTAAAATTCGACTCGAGCATTCGGAATTGCCGGGTCATGGGCACTCACGACTACCTAAGACAAAGCAGGCAGGATGCCCACGCTAATTATTATGGAAACTTTGACTTTGACATGGCCAGCCCTTCCCCTATTCCAAAGGATATCGAGCTGTTTCAGCAAGTCCTAATACTAGCACTGTCCTCTGGAGAGCTCGTTTTCATTTTTATGAATCTATCTGCTGACGGCAAATGGGAATTCGTTTCCTCGCATTTTCCAATCTTCGGCGGAAAATTAGTAAAACCGGGATTCCACATGACGATCAGCCCCGATGGGGAATACTTAGCCCTCGCGTGCTCTGAGGATCTCTTCATTGTATATCAGTTAACTTCAATCTGGGAGCTCCGCAGGCAACACAATACGGGCTCACCCATACAACCTATTCGATCCGCACAAGCACGGCCCATGAGGGGTATTGTCCATAAAATCGAGTTTCTTCACCCTAACGCCGAGAATATATCCCATACTATTTTGCTTCTCATCACCGTGCGGTCAGGAATACTTAGGCTGGTCGTTTACGAATGGGACAATTCGGAGCCTTTGAAGCATGCGCTAGCTGCTGAGAAATCGGGCCACAGACTCGATGGAGCTGCTGGGCTGCCGCTACTCATCATACCTCTAACTGTTTATTCTCAGTTCCTGATGATAACAGAGCTTTCTATGGCCATCTGCTCGGATTTTCTTAGTGGCCCACCAAACTTCGATTACTTCAGATTAGCGCATCGCGATGCCACCGAATGGCACCACGGCACTCATCGTCCAATGTGGACGGCCTGGACACGGCCACCGCGGGAAGAGTTATATCATGCCGATAAGGACATAATTTACCTTGCGAGGGAAGACGGCTGGGTAAATTGCCTAGAGATTCTCGATGAATCCGGCGTTGGGGGAAGCATATATATGGGCCCGTTGGAATGTAATATTGACTCGGCATTTTCATCTCTTAGCACATCCTACGGAGAGCTTCTAGTAGCAGGCGGAGATTTCGGACCTGGAGCCATATGGATCGTACGTTATGCCGACTCATCTTTCTACAAGTGTTACTACGGCTAATCCTAACCTCCTTTCAGGTGCAAGCAAGACAAAGCCCCAAGCGTATCGGCCCATTGCACAATTGGTCCCCTACGGTCGATCTGGTATTGATGAAGGACGCCGGTGACAATGCCAGACCGGCCCATACACTTTCGAAACAGCCATCATTGACTGAGAAAATGCAGGAACACTTATTGGCGCCAGAAAGGATATTCGCGTGCTCTGGTAGGGACAAATTTGGCGCTATCGTAGAGTTACGTTATGGAATCCAGGCGAAGATTGGCTTGGATCTCTCGTACCCTACACCTGTTAAAAGGTGCTGGGCCATTCCCTGCTTTGAGGATTCTCCAGAAGCAGGCTTCTTGATGCTCCTAGCGCTCCCAGAAAACTCAGCTCTTCTGCATATTTCCCATGACCTCTCTGAGGTGTCCGAAAAAAGTCAGGATGTGACAGACTTCGATCTTCTGTCTACCACTCTCGCGGTCTACGTTTTCAACGACATCGTAGTCCAGATCACAAGTACACAGGTGACAATAATGTCACCAAATGACTGGTAAGATCTCAGGCCCTACTGCGAAGTGTTGCCACTAATTACCAATCTCATTAGCTATTCACACTTAATCAGCGACATGATTGGAAATCCTTTAGCGACCCTGACGGATGCGGTCATAACTGACGGAATACTTGCTCTATCCGTCTATTCGGACTCCAGTTTCCGCATCATGGTGTATACCTTGGATGGATTTAGGTTTGTATTGAATCAGGTCGTCGAGGTCAACGGCGAGGTCAATACGCTCTCGATTGAAGCACTTTCGGCTGGTGTTTGCGTTCTAGCCGGACTTTCGCGGAAAGACTCATTATCCTTGGCAATTTTTCTTATCAAACCAAGTGAATTTCATACAAATTCATTGACTGTTACTCAAGGAAGTAAGATATTGACATTTAGATACTGCAATTCGTTTTGCTGATATGTTGCGCGCAGAACCAATGGAAATTAAGTTACAAGAGGACGATGCTGGCTCCGTTGGAACCAATGCTGTGACCAGCATTATCTGTCTTGACGATGACAAGATAGCGATTGGTATGAGGAACGGCGATGTTCTCACAATATGCCTTGCGGATAATGGCCAACCGGTGCAAGAATCCACACAAATCAGAAGAAATAACTTTGGAGTATCTTCGTCACATGTGTTCGCTGGAACGATATTCGATTCCGGCCCCTCAACTCTAGTGTGTAACGATGCAGGACTTGCGATCATGAAGGAACCTGATGCGAAGCAAGTGCCAGGTTGTGTCGAAGAAATATATCGAATCTGGCTGACTGACGCCAATGAACCGCAGTTGCCGTCTCCTGCGATCAACTCAATTGCCAGACTACACAACATGCCAGACTATAGCGACTCGACATTGATCATGATTGCTGGTACCCATATACTAGTAACGGAGCTCCAGCCTCGTCCCGCCCCGGTTCCACGCTATATGCCAACTGGGGGCACCCCCTCGAAGATCTTATACTCCGAGCGATTAAAGGCCCTCGTCACAGTTGTCGTAAAAACCGGCATTCCTTCCTTACACTTCTTTGATCCTTTGACGGGAGCCGATTTATCCCGTCCGATGAGGAAGGTGTCAGAACAAGGTAATGAACAGTATATAGACATCGACTACGTCTCGAATCTGGGCAATTCGGACGTCAAGGTCACCTCTCTACTGACGTGGAGTTATATAAATAATGGGCATGCCTACGAGTGGTTCGTCCTATTAGCCAAGTCGGGAGATGATCAAGGACGACTCATAATAATCTCGGCAGAGCAGGAAACAACTGTAACAGATACAGGACCTTCACGCCAAATTCGATTCTGGACCCAATTCTATAGGAGAACCAGAGATGGGCCACCACGATGTGGAACAAGTGACAAGGATGGTCTGCTTCTAAGCTTCGGCAAGACCATCGAGTACCACATCATCGAAGACAAGAAATTCAAAACGGCCATGAAATATGAGCTTCCGTCCCCGGCTATGTGTTTAGAGGTGGCCGGTGGTTATCTGCATGCTCTTACTAGTCACCATTCACTGGTTGTTCTCGACTATAAGTCCAGCACGCGCATGATCCAGATCCACACGGACGAAGTTGCCCGGAACGGATTGTACTCGATGGATGTGGGGTCAGCCCTTGGTCTCGGGGAACGAGAACGGTTTTCTTTGATGTCCGACCCTATGTGTAGCGTCTACGGACTATGGTCGCCCAATCGAAGCCTCCTCAGTGCCTCCACAATGCAATTGGTCTTTCGGGCAGACCTCCCGGTGTCGATTCGAAAGTTTGTGAGTGGGCACACGGGGCCACGCTGGACCAAAGATCAACCACGGTGCACACATGTCCAGGACGTTTCAGCTAGACCTACTATACTGGGTCTTGCGGTGGATGGATCGCTAACACAATTCTCTATCATCCACGAGGATGTATGGCGGCTTTTGAGATTTATTCAGAATTTAGCCATGATGTCAATCGAGATCTGTCTCGTCCCGCGTGAGAACGACAGTGGCAACGATCTTGAGCTCAATCCGAGGTCCAGTCCCAAGACTAAAATGCACGTTGATGGAGATATCTTGCAGCGATGCTTGGAGCAAAGAGCACTGGAGCGAATCATGTCAAGCCAGCAGCTGCTCGCTCGATTTGAGGAACTTGTCAACGAATTGGATGTGGAGCTAGATATGCCGAAAGACCAAGCGTTCAGCGGAGCTTCTCTTGCATATGAAAAGGCTTACAGCATCCTTGAATACTATCTTTCTCCAGCAGTGTGAGACGGCGTCAGCTACGGAAAATGCAGAACATAGTGCATCGCTTGGCTCTTCAAGATCGTATATCGCTCCTCGTTACATATCGTTGCAACTAATATCTTCTTGGCCAGCAAGAACTAGGAGGAAAAAGATTAGTTCATATGCCCAGGTGTTCAATTGCCATGGCTATACCATCATATCTGATTCGGTACTCGGTAGTTGAGCATTACTCAGAAGACGAAAACTTGTCGATTGGGGTTCTTTCAGTGGGCATGGTGTCTTGTGCAAACTATTTGTAGCATGAATGGCAGGTAGTCCTATCAGCTAATAACTCGTATGCCTGCATTATGAAAAGGGGGCGTCGCGACCGGCAAGACAATTACTCGGTATTCCAATCATCTGGCCACGGGTTATATGAGGCAAATCTCCCCCTCCTCAGCAGACATCATCCATGCCAAATCTTTTATTGTCATCGTCCCTGCACGGCGAAATTTCCCGTGCTTATCCCGAATCAAAATCAGGCCTTCTTCCTTAGTGACAGGGAGACACCAACAATTACTAACTCTCTCTGCCACCACATCAAAAATTCCGGTAGCAACGATATGGTTCGAGTCGTCCGGGTCACGATTGCCCCCTGGTGTCTGTTTCGTCTCGTCTTCTCGCATCGGCATGAGGTTTACCCTCCCTCCAAAGAACTGGTCACCTAGATGATTCGATCAGCAGCCGTGTCTTCCCTTCAGACAAGTCTGAATATTTCAAAAGATTGGATTACGATGTCGGTTCTAATTCGTGGACGGGCGAACCGGTAGACTCGAGGGAGACTCTTGTCCTTTTACTCACGTTTTTCAGCACTGACTTTTGTCCATCCCGACCGTCTCCATAGGTCTTGCACGGCTCTTACCTGTTGAGGCCGGCCGAAAAATTCAAGCTCGCAACTCACGATCTTTACCGCGGTTGCGTGGCAAGTCGAATCCCGTGTCCATCGGCCTTCATATTTCGGGCGTATTAGGACGTTTGGTCCATGGTACTTGACCTCGCGTCTAGGTTCGTTTTCCACTCCAATCTGACCTTGAATTGCAGCCCAAGACCACGAAGGGATGTCCGCAGATAGCAATTTTGACTGCTTACCGACAACGTCTTGGGAGTTACAGATTATCTGTCTTCGTTGGGTCCCACGTTGGATCGCATGTTCGGCCGCAGTTGCAAAGTACCCGCCCCTCACGTATGCATGAGTTGGCTTCCACAGCAGGCCACGCACGATATCGACTTCCCAAAGACCTGCGAGATAACGAGAACGGATTTTACTTTGCGCCGCCTGTGCCAGACCACTAAGAGCGGCGAAGACATCAGCTGGGTTGGTGGTTTTCCTTTTGGTGTAGTACCATAGGATCTCCTTATACCAGTAAATCAACGCTTGCTGACGTGGATCCTCGCCAACCCGTTCTTGGGCATCTCCCGCTTGATTATTCAACCCCGATGGATTCAAGCCCGCAAGAGCGGGCGAACGAACACCGTCAACATGGCCGCGGATATTCTGGATTCTGTAAAGTGGTGATCTCCTCACCTGTCCATCTTCCCAGATAGATACCTCTCGGCATTGAAATCGTAACTGCTCCTTTCCAAATATAATCGCGCGGGAGGAAAGCATCGCCTCTTGAAAGCACCAGCCGCGCTCCGACACGGGTCCATCTTCGATTGAGCGCGGGAGCGTTACCCAAAGTTTGCCCATCTCGCCGTTTTCATCTACAACCCCGGCTCGTCCCTTTAGCTCTTCGTAGTAGAAGGGAATCGCACAGGGGCTAACGGCTTGACGCAGCGTGTTTTCCAGGAATCCCTCTTTACAATCTGCGGCCCGGCCAGCGATAATGGTTAGCGCCGCATGGCCGTACACTTGGCTCATTCTCTTCGACTCGTGCTCCCAATCCCCATCATTGCCCTGGACTATGCAAAGCGCGTCGATCCAGATATATCGGTATCCGAGATCACGAGCGAGCTGGAACGCGTCTCTGTGG
The DNA here is from genome assembly GCA_028637635.1 of Xylariaceae sp. X802. Classification (NCBI taxonomy): domain Eukaryota; kingdom Fungi; phylum Ascomycota; class Sordariomycetes; order Xylariales; family Xylariaceae; species Xylariaceae sp. X802. The sequence continues at coordinate 313,575 of JAJFDH010000010.1, read as the reverse complement.
GCCTTGGAAAGCTGTTCTTCGTCAATGCGTGACCGCAGTTCCTCCAGGTTTTGGTCTCGCAACATGGTTCTAGATTCGTCCTTTTTGCCCCAACAGTACGATAGGGCTGCATACGGGGCCCGGACCTCAGATGAGCTTGTGATCACCAGACGGGCAGATTTCTTGTCATGGGGCTCTCCTAAGTCGATTAGGCGTGTTGGCATTTGCGATTCTGCCTTGTTGCTGGACGAAGCTAAAAAGCATAGCTTGTGGTATCTGCGGCAGCTGTCTACGGACCTGCGCGCAAAGTCGATATATCCTTGTGGGTTCCGGTCCACTGTCGTCCAGGTCGCCCTCAATACGAGGGCTGCGGGTGTTCCTGTCCCAGTGTCAGCTGGGCAGATGTAAAAGCGGTCTTGTCTTTCATTTGTCTGATGACAACTTAGCGCCGCAAAGATCACGGGGCGGCAACGTGTGCCCGAACGAATTTTGAAGGGAGATCGGGAGAGGTAAGGGCATCAGACCTGGATCGGCGAAGATGGCCAATTCAGCCACATGTAGTCTCCTGTGATTTGGGAGAACGAAGTCGCCAAGGAAAATATGAATGACAGTAGCGGTCGAGCCCTCGGCCTTCTCCAGATGGAAGACGGGGTTTCGGCCGGGAAATATCTGTCCTTCCAGCCACTGTATCAATAAAACGCGCAGAGAGTCTGTTAGCACAGGGGGGTTCAGGAGCAGAAGATTGGATCACAATGCTGGGACGGTGTCTATACCACGCTGTTATCATCGGCAACCTTTGTTGTGTCGAGTTTGAGATAGCCACTGTCCACGCAGCGGGTCCAGCAGAGCTTGCAGAGATCGCAGCCCTTCTCGGCGGACGCTATCAGGGCCTCGACGCTATCGTGCAAGCGCACAGCCTGGTTGTGTAGTATATCAGAAAAATGAAGTTTGGCACAGCTAGCGCAGCGCATCGTTACATGTTGGTCGGAACTCCAAGTCGTTTGGTTTTGCTTCGAGAAGTTCGTGACCCAGCTCGTTGGGTGTCCTAACTAATATGGGATTGATGACCAGATGAGATAGGGCAGGCAGCTCGCAGGTAGGGCAGGGGGGTTTTTATTATTCCTAATCGCCCCTTGATCCTGAGTCTGCCTTGCGGGTTCGCCATGGCGACGAATCCGGCTTCGTGCCTTTTTGCTGAGGAGGTGTTAACCGCCTGGTGTTCGTGGGCTGTGCTGGTGTCCTGCAGCTAACGTGGCGGCTTGGCCATGCGGGCCTCCGTGTTGTTGGTCGGCGCCTTGCATGGGTTTCGTGCTGTGTAGGTCTGTATTGTATACCCTGGTGGCAATGGGGTTGTGGGCTGGGGGGATTTGTCCCGAACTGGGGCGTCTTGTTTTATACTATACTCCCTACGCTATATTCTCCCGCGCTTATTCTTTGCGCTTGACAGGAGTGGATTCGCGGTGTTTTGAGTGTTGCTGGCTTATTAGCCGCTGAGGGGCCTTGACTGGGGTTTCTTGGCTTTTTATTGACTGTTGTTGTTGGGAGGGGTATCGATACAAGGCTTCGATGATGTTTGGAATTCAGATATTGGGCTTTGTTAATTCGGTATGAATAGTTACTTGATGAGATGCTGGATTGATTTCCTGAATGTCGTCCGCTTTCCAATCCTATCTTGCTTAACTCGCTTGTATAATCACGCCTATTAACTGGTCGGGCTGTGATGTCTTGGGTATTCATGTCACAGGATCTTCTATACGGAATACGATCCATGAGAGGCTGTGCGATTGTCTCAAATACCTATTCTGTGTGATTCTGCACAGCCTGAACACCCCGTGACTCTACCCCAGTTCCCGATTCCCGAATCTCACTCATGCCCATAATATCGCGATGAGAGGGATACATATACCAATGTCACCAACTACACCAAAGACCGTAATGTATAGTAATTGACGAAAGCCTGACGCTAGGAGCAATGAATGTAACCGAATGTAAGTAAAAGTAGGTACATAAGAGAGCGATACCAATTACCCGAAGGATTCAAATAATCAAAGGATTTACGGACGTGCGTGAGGACGATACCACCTGATCAGCGAATGTGTGAAAACCAAACCGCGGGAAATCCCATGGAGGAACGATGGATATCCAGAATTCTGCGGGACGGAAAAACTGCATCTAAGCGAGCTGGCTGCTACTCCCTAACTCCTGAGCGTGGCGGTCAAGGGGGTCTCTTCGTTGTATGGGGGCTTTACCGGACTGTCTGAGCGAATACGGAATCGCGAGTATAAACAGGTTGTTGAAACACATATTTGACTTTGTGGAAATGGATATCCCGTGTGGAACGGCTCCGAATGACTCCGAATGGGTATGCGGTTTTAGGCCAAGAAGGTCGTCTAATCGTGGTGCCCGGATCGGATCGGATCTGTACGGATTGTTCTACGTAGATCCGTTCCGCCGTTCCGACCAGATCGGTAATCCGTCCTGCATTCATTTCTAAACTTCGACGTCTCCGCAACATCACGTTGCCATGGACAGCGCCCTCGCCCAAGACCACCGTGCCTCCGCCCATGCGAGTTCGTTCGCTTCGTCATCTCGAATCCGACCTCCCTCGTCGCTGGACGAACTCGGGTAGCGAGACAAGCTCGCCTGCGCCCAGTCGAGTTCGTTCGCTTCATCCCGGGTCCGGGCTTCCTCGTCACTTGATGAAGTCGAGCAGCTTTCCTCACTGCTGTCATACCTTGCAGGCAGCCCCGTTGTCAGAGACAGGTTTGCTTCCAGCCAGGCGAGTTCCCTCGATTCATCTCGGATCTGACCTCCTTCGTCGCTTGACGAAGCCGGGTAGCTGCCTTCGCTGCTCTCGGAACTTGTCGTCTGCGACGCGACGCTGCTCTGCGATGAGGATCCGGTGCTCTTGGTGAGGGATCTTCCGTCGGGGGAGCCGGGAGATGCTGGGGCGGTGGTGTCGGAGAAGGCCGTGGCGGCGGTGATGCAGGGGCAGATAATACCAAGGTTGATTTCAAGAACGCTGTGAGAAGCCGTCAGTCATAGTCTCGAGTCTGTTAAACAGTCTATTCAGAAATGTTGACAGAAGGGAAGACCGCAGAATGGATTACACATACGTCCAGTAGAGCGTTTTGGCTGTCACGTAGGTTTGGTCCGGATCCGCGGCGTACTGGACCGATACCACGAAGCGGAGGATACCGGCGATACAGGCGCTGCGACATGTAAGTACTGCGCATCACCGAGTTGCTTTCGTGGCGGCCCTTCAAGACTTACAATAAACCAAGCCCGAAGACCGAAGCGACTCTCAGGCATCGACCGAACGGCATCTCCATCTTGAGGATAGGCCGTAATGGCAGCAACAAGATGTAGAAGTCGGAAATGACATTGAAAACGCCGGTAACCGTTGGGAAGGCCGCATAGCTCAGGCACGTGCCCGTAACGGCCGGATCCCACTCGGCATCAATCGGCTTGCAGCGAAAGAGCTCGAGGAAGAATGCGACGGCGTAGAAGGTGGTGCTGGCGATGATTCCGACCCAGGTGGCCCATTTCATGACGCGGTCGACGTTGAAAATGCGCAGGTATCCTAGGAGAATGCACAGCTTGACGGACAGAATCAGGGGGAAATAGCTCTTTTGCGCGACTGCGAGCCACTGAATGAAGCGTTAGCAGGCGAGGACGTTTGGAAGTGGTGGTGATCGGTTACTTTGAGAGTCTGAAGGATCTCTGTCGCTGGAATGTCGTATATGTGCATTCCGAAGCCCCAGACGGTAGCTGATATCACGCGTTAGCTGAGAGTTGCGGTCGGATTTGATTCATCTTACCGTATGCCGAGAAAACGGAGAATTCGACCGCGAGGGCCTGGGTAGGAAACAATTAGCCAACGGTCATATGATACAGATCGTACGCGGTTGTCGGTATTCTCACCCATGATAGCAGCGCAAACCCTGGGAGTTGTCAGCAGGGTGTTCTCAACAACGTGAATGTGGCTAGACCAGACTCACAATCATCCACTCCAAACCTCTTCCTGACGACAACGCGAGCGTACAAGCGGACGGCGACTGCTAACGTGGTGAACGAAAGAACCACAGAATGCAGGATGATGTTGGGTTGCTTGTAATTATCCGGGTTGTTGAAGTCGGGCATGACGCCGGGCGGCGGCGCAGCTGCTGGGACCTGAGTATGATCCATAGCTCCAGAAGACGCTCCGACGAATATATTGCAAGATGTGGAAGACGGAAACTATCGAGGGGATGTGCAGCGAATTCATATAGTTGGAAGGCCCAGGGTTCGATCGACTTCGGCTCAACAGGCACCGGCGACAGTAATATTAGTAGGAGTTGGACTTGAGACCTCAGACACATGACATGATGGCACGGATTTTGGCAATCTGTCGGCTCGCAAATAGCTGACAGCCAACTGGACGAATCGAGACTCGAGTGCGCCGGTAACCCCAAGTTGATTAATCATTAAAGCGCTGCGTTGATGTCTGCCTTTGCATCGCAGGTTCCCAACCTCGCCGGCGCGGGGTCACGATGTGATAGATCATAGGTGGTAAATGGTGTTGTTATTACGCAGCGGCAGCCTGCTTGCAACTTCAAATGCTTCACCGGCCCGTCGATGTCGGTTAGTGATTTGACTCATCGACGGCCCTGGCGGTACGGTAACTGCACTGCAACTCTGCTAATGTCCAAGAGAGGAGAACGGGGGCCGGCACCGGGGTTGAACCGTTGGACTCTGGCTGGACTCTGGTTGGGCTGGCGACAGGCCTGATTGTGCACTTTGTGCTTGGAGAGAATGCCGCGGCCCCCAACGTGATGTGGCATCGACTGTTGGTCTGCCAGTTGCATGCGGTGGCATGGGGCTTGGCTCTGGGCTCTGGGCTCTGGTCAGTACCGAGCTCCATGTAGCCGCGGCCCGCGGGCAATGGGGCATTGCAAAGGTGCAGTTTGCCTTTTCTATTCCTTTCCGAGTCGCATTTGCAATCAAAGTGCTGAATGATTGTCGAGCCGGGGCTCACGGCGGCCTTATCCTGCACGCAAGCCAACATTATGCCCCCCCCCGCGGAGGATGTAGAGTAGCCAGCTTCGACGTGATCGTCGTAGGTGCAGGTCGCCGGCTCTTAATTGATCGGATTTGTCTTGTTCTGCGTGATAGACTGACGCCTCTACGGGCCTCACTGGAATCGTTGCAGCGCAGCGTCTTCTTCAAGCACATCCAGAGACGCACGTGGCTATTCTGGAGCGCGATTACTGCGTGGGAGATGGAGCGAGCGTATGTGTCAATGGTCATGGAACTCGGCCCGTGTGGTTCTTCCGAGCCCTGACTTTCTACAGGACGAAACTATCCCAGTTTCTGGACGCAGTGGACACGCGGCATTGCGAGTTCTCCGATATGCCATAATGCCCATGGAACGGCCTCCCGGCGGAGGACTGGATGCATGACTTATTCCATCGGACCATGCCAACCCCCAAGTACACAACAAAGTATCTCGATGGCTGTGTGGACCAGATGAGCCACGCGGGGTAGACGTTACGAGATCGAATCCAGTTCAAAACTCCCGTTGAGCCCATTACAAAGGTCAGCGACCGATGGCACTTCTTGTGCGTCGACACTATCTGCAAATCTCAACAATCACTCTTCTCATCGAGACTCATGATGGCAGATGTTCAGTCTTCACTCTCCAATACGCCCGACTTTCCTGGTCAGCAGGATTTCCATGGGGAGATCATCCACCTGATAGACTTTGGCCAATCCGACGCCGTCCAGAACAAGTCGATCCAGCGCACTGCCCTACTTGGCGCAGGCGAGACCGCCGCCGACATGGTCTACGAGGCAGCCGAAGCGGGCAAAACCGTCTCATGGATTATCCGCGGAACCGGGAATGGCTCGCTTGGCGCTGCAGCATTCGCACCTATCGGCTTAGTCACGCCGTACAAAGACGAAGTTGAAGCGCCGCAGGCACGGAGCATGGCGTCGTCGACATGCTACCTGATTCACGGCCGATCGTGGTGGACGCGGTTCCTGGAGAGAGGCGCGACGTTCGTGAGGAAGATCTTCTCGCTTCTGGATAACATGGTCCGCAAGTGCGCTGGTCATCGAGAGAGGGAGAGCGACAAAGGCTTTGGGATGCTCGAACATGGCAACGCGTGAGTGTACTACGTGACAGTTGCTAACTATTTTTGCCCATGGCCGATACTAACATTTCCTAAATCACAGTATCTTCTGGAAGAGCGGAACCCCTGGAGGCCACTTCGCAGATCTCCGGTCTCCTGTCGCGGAGAAAGTCCAGGTCTACCATGACGATGAAGAGCTCCTGAGCGGAGACGACCTGTATCTCGACGACGAGAACGGTACGCACTTTCCATGCGACGCTGTCCTGTGCGGGACGGGCTGGCAATGCGAACTTCAGATGCTCGACGACAGTACACTTATGGAGCCGGGAGTGCCCGATCCCGAGGATATGGAGCCGCAGGCGGTGACTGAGACATGGGAGGCGCTCGTCGGCGAAGCAGAGGAACATATCAAGCAAAGTTACACATCAGTCCGCCAACCGCCGGTCCGTCTTCCGGAATCCCTCGAGCAATTGGCACAGTCGATCCGCCAGGTATGCCAAGTCGACCGCTAGTGGTCGGTTGGATTCATCTGGCCGACCGCTAGGACCGGCAGTCGTCTGGAGAGGGGAGTTTGGGGTTGAGGGAGGTAGTTTGAGGCAAGTGGATATAGTATATCTTGGTAGTTAGGCCAATTTCTTGGCGGTTTAGTCAAGGCACGCATTACCTTCAAGTCGCATTTCCATTATTCTGGCTGTGACCTGAGATTGATTTGGGACCTGCAGTGAACTGCCTGTGAGAATACCTTCATTATTACCTTTGCTAGTAAGTTGTAACCGCTGGTCGACGGGCTCTATCGGTCGAGTGATAGAATGCCTTCGGTCGGTCGGCCAAGGGGTAAGAACCGACCGATGTGCAACTCTGACTTCGTCCTCAAGTGCGTTTTCATACTCAGAAGTCCGCCAGATCATTACCACAAGTACGGAACACCAACACCGTACCGGCTCTACCACATCATGGCACCCGTGCACGACGATTCTATTCTCTTTATGAATCACGGGGTGGCCGGCGCAAACTTGTTCGCCGCCGAGGCACAGGCTATCTGGGCAGTGGCTTATTGGGACAAGGCTTTTACGCTCCCCTCTGCAGCCGAGACGGGGAAGACATTGCACACATGATTGCGTGGAACAAGCGGCGCTACCCGTCCAACGGCGAGCTCGCGCGTTTCGCTGCCTTTGACAGCGTCCCGTATGTGGACGCGCTCCTGGACGATATCGGCGTCACAGCACCCCGCAGGAAGGGCTGGTTGGGGAACATGTTCTCTCCGATCATGCCTGCTGATCCAGGTAGGCAAGGCGTGGCAAGAGTATCTGGCTCGACGAACTGGACAGTAAGCAGACTTGGCCCTTGGGGTTGTTGAAACCGCATTTTGGTGTACGTACCTGTGCATCAGTGTTGCAATTTGGAGTACCATGTAGGTCGCCAAACACAAGCAGGTTACTGGCCGGTTTATGCAGCGCTTCGAGAGGGTTACGTTCCGGGTCTTATTGTTGGTTCTGGGTTTCGTTGTTGGGTTTGCCCGGTCCGGTTGTTTGTTTGGGTTGATACGTGTCGCGACATACTGCCCTACCACCCGTCATAATACGACTCCTCGACTTTCAACCGCATGCGAAATGTAGTGTAGGCACTCCTACACTCGCCCCAAGTGAACTTCCACAATAGGTATTGCCCGCAGTTGATTTGCACTTTCGTCCCAACCTCCCGAGCAGCTCCCGGCACACTAGGCAAACGGCCCACCGGCAATGTAACCCCTGACAAACAAGTACACTGCATGATTTCTCTGCGGCCTGCTTCCAACACGCAACACGGCGTGCCTGACTGGTTGATTCATTGAATAATTTGAATTGGCGTCTGCCTGGGGGCGGTCCGCGCCCCTTCTACGACCAATCTAACCTAGGTCTTTCCTCGGCACACGGCCGGCTCCCACTGCCGCGCTGACAGCAAACTAGATAGTAGATAGGTACATTAGTGTACGGACAGGGGGAGGGAAGAAGAGAAGAGGAGGAAAGCTGCGAGTGTTAACGCGGGCGAGGGGGAGCGAGAAGTAGAGTCTCTCCCGGAACTCAGCGGACCTGGCCCCGGTCTGCTCCAGCAGGTCTTCTTCGTATCTGCGAAGTCACTGCGTCTTGCTAACATCACGGGCTACAACTCCCCCTCCGCCTTACATATATGCTATCGGAAGATGATGCGCACTCCTTTGGAGTCCAGTCGCGCCAGAGGCACAATGTAGTCATGCGCGGCGACCACATCCGACTCGTCCGTTTCGAACAATTCGAATCTGGGGGCGCCGGGGCGGAACAACGCGGCCAGCATCAAGTTGAGCTCCGCAGTGGCCAGGTTTATGCCGATGCAGTTGCGCGAGCCTCGCGCGAACGGCACCAGATTGCGGCTCATCCGTGGCGAAACATCGCCCAGCCAACGCTCCGGCATGAAGCTGTAGGGATCGGGGAAGACGTCTGGGTCTGTGTGCTGATAGTAGGTCGTCATGCCCACCGGCACCTTTGCGGGGCTGAAGCATCAGTAACGCCGTTTAACCGGGCATCCGGGAATCCGGGAATGCGGAGTCAGCACACTTACACCGGCCGGGATCGTCCACACCTTCCCATCCTTTGCGCTGGTGTAATGCAGTGCCTCGTCCGGCGACACCCGCGGAAGCCGACGCATGGTCCCGAAGCCAAGTCTGCACTTCTCGTCAGCATCGCCGACCAACAGTCTTGCTTACCGGTGTCTATCTTCGGACTCGGCATGTGCAAATTCATTCTGGACTGGACCTACCGGAGACCTTCCTTGATTACGGCCTGCAAGTACGGCAGCTTCTCCAACTGCGCCCATGTTGGCCACCCGTCTATGCCCGTGAGCTCGTCTTCCAATCGTTCGCGCATATGCGGGTTCGACAGAATATAGAAGGCGATGAGGTGGATCGTGCGTGCTGTTGAAACCGATCCGGCTGCGAATAGCACCTGAGCCTCCTTCGCTAATCGATCGACTGTCAAGTCTTCCTTCGGAAGGCCGCTCTCGTATACCATGTAGCGGAGTAGGGTCGGCTTGCCCCCCACGGTTGGTTCAGCCTTTGCCACTTGCTGTTGTTCCTTCTCATCGATGAGCTCCTCGATGTATTTCTCCATCCGCTGTGAGGCTCATTAGTGAATGGCGTGTTAGCGCAATTGGACTAGTAGACGGACGAACATCTTTCCACCCGTTGAAACGCTCCACTTTGGGGTTCAGCCAAAGAAGGACCCAGCTAGGGATACGTCGAACAAGGCTACGGTATCTTGGTAAGTCTGATTGATCTGTAGGTTGCAGAATGGCTGAAGGATTGCCTACGGAATGATCCAGGGGAACCCGGTGAAGAGTGGTACGCTCTTGATTACGGAATGCTGGAGATCGTACCTGTTCCCATCAGTCGAAAGCTAGATGGAACGTATTCTTTCAAACTCACCATGCTGGGGAAAAGTTCTCCTCATCTATAAGCTCTGCAAGATTATCTATACACACATGGCCGATCACATCGCCAGAGAAGGCCACCATGGCGTGGTCCAGTCGAACAATTCGACCCGTCCCCTGAAAGGATTGGAAGCGCGCAATGAGCTTCTCGACGGTCTCCTGGATAAAGGATTCTATTTTAGTAACCCCGAGACGGGAAAAATACGGCTCGACGGGTTTGCGGCGCTTGCGATGTAATTCATGGTTATGGGACAAGAAAAAGGTGCCTGGAATACGTTTAGTACCCGGTTGTACCCCTGAAGTAGATGCCATACCCTCAAAACCGACTCCCGAGGCGAACTGAGAGTATCCTTCAGTTCGCCGCGTGTTTCCTGATACATAAACTTTGTCGTAGAAATCCGGGTCGGCGATGGACAACTCCTTTGGATTGACGCGTACGATCGGCCCTGGCCGATCAGCATTGTCCTAGATGGTAACTTACCGAATAGATGCTTACCGTAGACTCGATGCATTCGCTCAACCTCGAAGCAATACTTGCCCTGCTTGAAAAAGTCAAAGTAAAACTCGTACAAGTTCGTCATGGCAGCTAACTTTGGCCCCGGGAAGCCAGATAACGGAGAAAACCATAGTCGATAGATCACCCTGCAGATGCACCGCAGGAGAAACGCGACGAAGAGGCCAAGGCCAATGTAGAGAGACATGATCGAGCAATGATGCAGAGGTTAACGAATGGGATTGGAGAACATCAGAGCTGCGCATCGGTCGGTCCGGTCGGTTTATACCTATTGACCGACCGCTCGCTCATAGTAAGTAGCTATCCAATCGATCGCTACTCAGCGGCCAAGGAGTATTGACCGACAGACCGACGGAATGTATGAAATAGCCGGCGGTACCGCCTGCCGGCCGCCGGTCATGACATATTAGAAGATAATAGGGCGATTTACAGGAATTGAGTCACGTCGTGATGCGTCAACAAACGACATTGCGAGGCGATCACTCATATGACGACTGGGTTTGCCATGATACTGAAAACAACCAAAATCGGCAAGTATCCGAGGGATGCGCTCCAATTCCCTGAAATTGGCCGGAAAAAGAGGCCCAGAAATCACAACGTACAAACGCCGTCGGCCTTGGTGGTCGGTCAGACTTCTGAACTGACAGCCAACGGTCCTAATCAATAGAGATCCGATAGCCCGTCGACCTGAAGCTGTCGTGGACGACCGACCGTCTACCGATTCATAGAAGTGACCGCCGGGCAGGTCGCCGGTTTGACCGGCCGATGTGCAGCTCTGGAACAAGTATGGAGAAGTATCAGAGGTGAACTTCAATCTGAGAGCAACCTATGAAAAACCCTAACGAAAGTGATGTCGATGTCGATGCCGATGCCGAAGCATCATCCCGTCTGGTACTGACGGTAAGCTGTCGGATTCGCTGTCGGACATGTCATGTCGTCTACGGCTCTGCTCGTATGGGACACATGACTAATCCCTACGTTCGTACAAAAGCGGAACACACGGATATGCCCTAAAAAAGAAACGGCAGCACGGCCCTCCACAAGCTCGGGTTGACTGCCAGTTGTTTTGGAGTGGTCAACCCGCTTTTCCTGGATCCCAATATTTTGGCTCTTTTGGTGTTGTTGAGGGTACTGTATGTGGTACTGTATGTGGTGGGTCTTCTGCCCTACGGAGGACCCACTATCTAATTTACGGCCCGGACCTAACTCGGTCACTTGCTTTACCACTCCGTCGGTGTCTTCGGGCACAAGGGGATAGGTTCCCAGGGGTATAGGTAGGTATTTCGGTCCCTAAAAATTTCCGAGACTCCTAACAGTCCGGCCTTACGCAAGCTTCGGGGATTTTCAGCTTCTATAACACGACATCCCCCGGACAGATTACTAACGTCATTATGACGATGTAACTAATCGAGAGTCGATATGTGGGCTGTCGACCTCACTCGATAGCGATGCATGGTTTAAAACGGAGAGAAATCTCCTTAAGGGCGGCTTTGCAGCCCAGGTCCGTGCTTTCCAAACAATCCAATCAGGATGCTCAGAAAACGCCATCTCAAGTACAATACCTCAGTCCTTTGCGGTTTTGGAGTTAGCTGATACCAAATTCCCGAGGACTTTGGTACTGGTACAGCCAAGCAAAGAAGCGGACCCTGCACGGACCTGGGCTGCAAAGCCGCCCTTAAGGAGATAACACGCGTTTTGAACGTTGGCTTATAAAGTGGGTTTTAAACCCCAGGACATCAAGCTGTGCGGTTGCATTACTATAGTATAAGATATGTGTTTTGAACTTGGGATTCCATCTATACCGTCTTTATCTTCCTATGACCTTTGGTTATTGTGTTGTGGTTCTTCGGGAGCTTTACCTTTGCTAGCCGGGCACTGCTCGGGCCGGTTACACCGGCCCTGGGCCGGCCCCCCGACGGCCGGAATTAACTTAGTTAATTTCCACTAGACCTACTCTCTAACTAGGTACAGTCTTGTAGGTATTTCCCGTCGCAGAGAACAGTCAGGACAAGGGCACAACTAAGCCACAGGAATTGCAACAAAGCCCCGAAACACGCAACAGAGCCACGGAGAACGTAACCAAGCTCCGGAGGATGCTAATAGATCACGGAGGCTGCATAAGAGTGGCGCAGTTGATGGTAAACCCCACTGGGCCGTCAGAGTGCTGGACCGCGCCTGTCCGAGTGCCCGGATAGTAATGCTCTTCTTCGGGGTGGTTTTGTTATTCCTATGGGGTCACTACTGCCAAACACGACGACTTGACCCACAAAGCCGCGATGTTTACATACCCGACAACGACCTTCATTCACTAGTATGCTATTAATCCCAAGAAAGCAGCGATAATGTATGCCGTCAACATTGTGATTACTCTAATTACCCGTTCTCCGGCCCAGGTCTGCCCGGGTTACGTATCCGGTCAAAAACATAGATCCTTGATTAACACATGTGCGTTTCCGGAAACCGTCAGTTTAAAACACGTTAAAAACGCGGGTTATTTCTTTCCGTTTTAAACACCGCGCATCGCTATCTCGAGATGAAGTGGTCAGCATTCAACAACCTATCTAGGTAATCGACAGTCTATATTGTCGACTATCTAGTACGGGCCCGCATCTTCTAAGCCGCGTGTTAAGGCTATTCTGGGAGCGGCGATCGTTCGTGGTCATAAACCGCCAAACCGATACATTCACAGTTTATTATGACCTCATCTACCGTCGTCCACTAGAACACCGACGCCCGATTCCAATTGATGTATGAGTCGTTTACACTCGTCAATTGCACTAGCCCACCAGTGGACTGTGGTGTAATATATACGCCGACGGAATATATACGGTGTGTATTGGGATACTCAGTATTCTTGTTAGCTATAAATACGCGTCGGTATATTCTTCTTGGGATACGCTATCTAGCGACTCGAACATATACATTATACAATACTACAACCTAGGTAGCCACTAACCCTAACCTTAACCCGCTTGAGGGTCGTTGGATAGCAATTCCCTTCTTTAGTATGGGTATTCTTTGTTTCGGGACATAGAGGTTGGTACGGCCGTTCGGGAAGCATCCCACAAAATAGACTACTTACCTATGCCCCGTCCAACATAATGTACATCACGATACGTCCGTATATCCACTCAACTTAGCTATTGCCTACTTAGTTCGCCGTATTTTACGCATTGGCGTAGATAAATCTCGGGAAAGGGGTGGGCGCTATCGAGGCTACGCGGCAAGCTGATCTATAAAGGTCTCGAGTTCACCGCGTCTCACACCGTATCAGAAGCCAGTGAGATTCTCATACATCAGCGTTGGCTTCTATACCCCGCGGATAAGAATATCGATCATGGAGTATAAGTATTCCAATCTCTTGGATCCGTCCGAGTCCGAGACAGAGGGCCTCTGTGACGGGCTCCCAGTTCGCAAGCATGTCGCCGAAGACCTAGAAGAGATCGGAACATTCAAAGCACAAGAAGACTGGAGAAATTTAGTCGAGCCGATATCCAATTTCAAAGGAGGGCTGGGACCCAAGTATAGTTTTGTGGCAGTTTCAATGCCGGAATGTCTCCCTGATCGATTCGAAATCGTGTCATACGCGAACGAGTTTGCTTTCCTACATGATGGTATGTTGGCTGCCCCTAAAGTGAGGCTCACGCACCAAACTTACAAGTCCACAGACGTCGCGGACGTTTTGAGTCAGCAAGAGGTAGGTGGATCTGTAGGGACGGGTTGTGCTGGGGCTGACAATACGGCAGGGTGACATCAAGAACGATGAAGTGCTGGATGCGTTCCGCGAGGGAGCGCGAGACGAAAAGATCGATGTTCTGAAATCCGGGAAGCGCCAGATGCAAGCCAAGATCCTGAACACAATGTTATCGATTGATCGGCCACGGGCTTTGGTTGCCATGCGCGCCTGGGCAACCTTCATGGAGCAAGGCACCGGGCGCGAACACCACCGTCGATTTCAAACACTGGACGAGTATCTGCCATATCGCGCCAAAGACGTGGGTCATATGTAAGCAGGCGTTCCGACCCTGAGGTCTCACTCTCTCGCACCGTTCGGGTTCTCACTCCGTCATGTAGGTTCTGGCATGCTCTTGTCACATTCGGTTGCGCCATTACCATCCCCGAAGAAGAGATGAGTATGTGTGCGGAACTCATGCTGCCCGCCGTGATAGCAGCAAGTTTGACAAACGACCTTTTCTCCTACGAGAAGGAGTACGAAGCCGCGCAAGCCGCCGGGCTTCCCGATATAGTCAACGCGCTATGGATCCTCATGGGCGAGCACGGTATCTCGCTAGAAGAGGCCAAGGCCATGTGCCGGATGCGCATCAAAGAGGAAGTGGCAAAGTTTGTGCGCGTTGTAAAGGAGACGATGTCCAGGAACGACCTTTCCAGCGATGCGAAGAGGTACATCGAACTCATGCAACACACCGTCAGTGGAAACGTCGTCTGGAGCCTGCAGTGCCCTCGATACCACAAGAACATGCACTACAACGAGCGGCAAGTACTGCGGGAGAAGGAGGGTGTTGCAAACCACCCAACAACGTATCAGTGGCCCAGCCAGGAGAAAACCAAAAGGCTGGAGGATTCGGAGCATACGTCCGTTTCGATTGAGAAAGTGCAAGCAGGCCTATGTGCTGATCTGGCCGATGAAGGAATTGGACAGAGCGTGTCTTCGACAGATTCAGGAGAGAGCCCTGTCCAAGGTTCCAAGGATCTCGGCTGGGATGTTCCCAAGCTAGCGCTCGGTACCCAATTCACCAAGTTGAAGGAAGAGGTAGCTATTTTTGAAAAAGTGTCCTGCCAGTTCGTCCGCTAATATGCCAAGCTCGTACTCGAGCCTTACCGCTATGTTAGCTCGCTACCATCGAAGGGAGCTCGAGCCATGGTAATCGACGGCCTCAAGCTTTGGCTTGGCGTCTCGCCACGGTCCACCGTCCTCATTCGAAAGGTGACCGAGATGATCCATAACAGCTCTATCATGTGGGTGCAGATAGTTGTAGAGATGTCACTGGTCAAGCTGACTTTCTACCGTATAGGCTAGACGACCTACAAGATGGGTCGCAACTGCGACGTGGGAATCCCTCAACACACGTCGTTTTCGGCGAGTCGCAGACAATCAATTGCGCCACGATGCAGTATGTACTGGCGACCGCAGAGGTTCAAAGACTGACGAATCCACTCTGCTTGGACATTTTCATCGATGAGGTCCGTAACTTGTTTATTGGCCAGGGGTTCGAACTGCACTGGACGAGCAGGATAGAGTGTCCCTCGGTCGTGGAATATTTGCAGATGGTCGATAGCAGTAGGACTCCTTGTGGCCCAACATTGAATGCCCCTGTGTTGGTATGCTGACAGCGACAATCTACAGAAACAGGTGGGCTTTTCCGTCTTCTAACCCGATTGATGGCGGCCGAAGCCCCACACAACGGTCAGGCAGATCTCGATCGACTATGCCGGCTCCTCGGACGCTATTACCAGATCCGAGACGACTACCAGAACCTTGTATCAGAAGAGGTACTTAGAGATATCCAGAGCCCCAAGGTGATGAGCTTCGGAGTATAGGTAGCTGATGAAAAGCAGTACACGGCGCAGAAGGGATTCTGCGAAGACCTCGACGAAGGCAAGTTCTCGCTGCCCCTTATCCATGCCCTGGCCCACACGGACAAGGCTCTGCAGCTCAGTGGCCTCTTGCACGAGCGCCGCCGAAATGGGCATTCCACCAAGGAGCAGAAACAACGCATTCTGGCGTATATGCGCGAGGCTGGGAGTCTCACGTACACGTTGCAAGTGCTGCAGGCGTTGCAAGTCGAATTGGATGCCGAGCTGCGGCGGCTCGAGCTCGCCTTTGGCCAAGTGAACCCCCAGCTGCGGCTGATGTTGGAACTGCTGAAAGTGTGAAGCAGTACCTACACGTGTGCTTTTGACAGGATACTACCCATCTACCTACCTAGTCAGGGTACTTCGGACTTGTCAACTTGGGGAGGAGTCATAAGTTATAACTCATGAGTATGGGGTCAGGACTCAGAAATGTAGGGGCACAATGCTGTTGGGACTTGGAGGAAATGCGGATTGCCTACATATGCAGGTCGACGACCTGATATGATTTGACTGAGGGAGAGCTATCCCTTTCATGGCTCCAGTTGCTTTCTTCAAATGTGCAGAATATCAGTGCATTTGTGAGGGGGTTTCGTTGATATACTAACAGCGTGCGTTGTTTTTGCCGTTGCATACCTACCTATTGTGGCGGATGACGGAGCCACATCGTGTAAATAGTATTGATCACACTAATTGCACTGTGCACATGCTCGTTTACTGCATGAATCCTGGTGAATCCTGTACAGTATAGGTATAGAACTTCGCACGGTCATTCAGGGAACGTACCTCGAACAGTAATTGTATCCTAGAATTCTGATTGGCCGGCCATACCTCAGGAAGAGTGGGTCCACCCGATGGGGTCAAGGTGCAGACCCGGCCACCCCTTATTCTACAGGTACACACAACACGTCCGTACAACAACTTACACCCAACTGAAGTCCTGACCCTACGTTTCTCACAGCTGTTTTCCCTAGAGGACTTCATAGGATTCAGCCTTCAGAGACCTTCACAACAGCACTGCTCAATATACTCGTTTCTCTCTGCCCCTACGGTGCGCACATCCGGCAACTTCCAAGATCAGCCTGTATCTCTCACGATCTCTGTGAGATATCATATGTGCAGCGTTTAAACGAGTGCTACGTCCGTACATGTAGGGTCTGTTCCGTACCAGTTGGAGCATAGGCATTAGCAATGTAACATGTGAAGGCTGACTACATGCACAGATTGAACATACGTACCGGTAGTATTGGGGTCAAGGCAGTTGATTCTGCACTTTCGTGCAGGACGAATCGTCCTGACAACCCGGGAACTCTCACGCGGTAGCACCGCCACCAAGGCTCCGACGCTCCGTATGATTGAACACTATGCATGTACGTAACCGACAACCCCAACGAACTACGTGTACGAGACCGACAAGTACAACCAAGCTTGCAAGCAAGGCTTGGTGGTTGGTTGGTTGCCGGCATGGTTTCGGACCCGGTAGGGCCGCCCGTGGACTTAATGACAAATCCGCGGACCAGGGGCGATGGCACCGGGTATCAGGTGGTGCTACATGGTGATCGGCGATATCACAAGGTAGCATGCAGAAGGCGATGGGAGTGCCTTGCAACAAGGTATGTTACCTTAGATTTTTAGAAATTCACTTTTGGCAACATGTCTATCGGCCTATTGACGATACCTATGACATATCCGTAAGGCGCGTCGCTCGGGGTCACTCACTCTAGCAACCACGAGGTCCGCGGACATACACTACCCCATTCCGTACGATTAGCCAACCCAGAGGCTGCCGGTTGGTTTATTATTTGGAGTCTTGCTGGCGCGGTGACCCATCATCCAATAAAGTTGCGAATGATGCAGCTCTTGCTTGCCTACACTCCTTCCTAGTACCAACAATCGTGTGAAGCTGCATATACTCGTGCCAGCGCACCAACTTCAGTTTGGTTTCGGGTACCTTTGCAGTAGTTGTCGATAAAGCATTCTCTCGTAGGACATTCAACCATCGCGACGTGCCCCTGCTTCCCGCTATTGGTGCAGGGAATGGGGGTTTAAATCGTGAAAGAGGATACGAGATCACCCGGAAGACGACGGCATGGCACTTACAGGACGGTTATCAGAGTTGGCTATGTGTCGTCATCCGGCGGGGGTCCGCCAGGGGGGGCGTAACGGGGCGCAGGGCGGGGGGTTTGCGGGTTTGTTCACTTTTGATTCATCCGTCTACTCGTGTTCAGTCTACAACGGCACTGGTTCTAGACAGGTAGAGCGTGGGTTTTCCCGCTTTACATGATACATGTCAACACCTGTGTCCTTTTCCCCTGCGCTCCGTCAACGAATACGTAACCTTGCCAATTCCCCGCAACCATGTCCGAGGACCAAGTGGCGGAAGATGGGTTCGGCACATCGGACATCGACGAAGACGAGTACCCAGGCGGCTTACGCCTGACGGCCATCGTCCAGCTTTGGTAGCAACAGTGGTATTTCTTGTTACGTTCCGGTGTTGACCAATGGTAGCGAGGAGAGAGAGCCTTCATCATGTCGGATTCCCTGAGGGATCGGGTCTTGCTCGTTGGAGCTGTATATGTCTCTCGGAGTGACACTGCGAAGCTGACTTGAACTTTTAGTATTGCAGGCTGTTTCTACTCCGCTCTTTACTATCTGCCCATTTACTTCCAGGCTGTGTGAAGTGTCTCGGCCATTCATCCGGTATCCGGCTCATCCCGGCCATTCTGAGCTTGACCATCGCCCCAGATCATCGTCGGGGGAATCATTACCGTTACCGGCATCCACAACCCCTTTTTGATCTTGGGACCTGCGATTGCGGCTGTTGGGTCGGGCTTGCTCGTGCTGCTTGACCAGAAGTCCAGCACAGGCCAATGGATTGGATTCCAGATCGTACTGGGAGGTGGAGTTGGCTGTTGCCTCACCATCCCGCTTTTGCTATCACAAGTCTTGGTCAAGACAAAAGACGTCGCAACAGCCACGCCCTTCATAATTTGTGCGTTCACGTCCATCCCCCCGATCTTCAACGTGCTAATATGATCCCCAGTTGCGCAATCAATGGGCAGCGCTTACTTGCTTCCTACCGCGGAAGCGGTCTTTGGGAATCAGTTGCTCAAGGCACTCCGCCAATTCGCCCCTGACACCAACCCGCTAGTAGTCTTGTCAGCGGGTGCAAACAGTGAAGCCATTTCTAGTTTCCCTAGAGCGAGTCTGGGAGGTATTGTGCAGAGCTACACCAGCGCGTTGCGGTCTACGTTCGTGATTAGTGTCCCGTTTGCTGGTGTCGCGCTGTTGGTCGGTTTCTTCATGCCCTGGTTTAAATACCACGGCACGTCGAAAACGCCAACCGCCGAACTCATACCAAGTCAGACAACTTAGATAGTGGAGGGTGAAAAGAGTGGCGAGAAGAAGACTAGGGAATGAGGCGAGAAGTTTCCAAAACTCCCGTAGTCTCAGGTAAATTTAAAGGACGTTAGTCTGATAGGAGCCGCTCGACTCTCTCATGTGCAGTCCAGGGGCTCCTCGACTTGGATGACATGATGTCTCTTGTGTGACGGCGCAATAAGCGACGTCTGTATGAATACAGTCGCCCATAGATGATAGCATCCCGGATCACATATTCACCTTGATGCTTGGATGAACCTAGGTAACTGCTAATCTGCTCAGAGTCAGACGAATTCCCATTGTATATATGTACAAGGCGGTTTTAAAATTCCAAACCTCTTCAAAGAGATTTATACCGCTAATGAATCACAATGATCGAATCAGGAACCCGATACATTCCACATCGTCTACGCAAAGATTTTGAGCCCGACGTCTGCGGGGTCGTTGAACCGTAGCCCCTGGTTCAAGTCCGATATCTGCTTGATTTCCTCGTCGGTGAGGTTGAACGAAAGTGACTCCAAGTTCTCCTTCAGCCTGTCGACATTGTTCGACTTTGGAATCACCACAATGCCTCGTTGCGTGTTCTACACCATTTTTGGTTAGCAGCGGATACGACGACCTACCCCTCGCACGATTCCATCTCAAACAAGGCGCGTTTTCGCTGTAAAGGGGGACATGTGTGATAAGAACCAAAAAAGTGGTTTGGAGGGTTACTTACCCAGCGTAGCACCACTTGACCTGGTGTCTTGCCGTGCTTCTTGGCAATGTTCTTGATGATGTCCACCTCGAACAGCGGCTTGGCCTTCAAAGCGCCCTGGTGGTTCATCTCACGGAAACTCTGCGGCCCAAACGACGAGTATCCAGTCACGACGATGTTGTTCTCCTGCGCCAACTGGATGAGCTGCGGCTGCGTCAAGTAGGGGTGGTGCTCAATTTGCAAGACCGATATGGGGATCTTGGCGTACGACAGGACATCTTGAATTAATTGAGCCGAGAAGTTGGAAACACCAATGCTCTTGACGAAGCCGTTGGGATTCTCGGGGGTCTGCACCATATCCTCCAGAGCCTTCCACGTCTCGGAGATGGGAACCTTGGCGCGCGGTGTGACCTTTGTCTGTTCCTTATCGGACCACCAACACGGGAAGCGGATCTTGTCAAAGGGAATGAAGTCGAGGCTGATGGGGAAGTGTACCAGGAACAGGTCGAAGTAATCGATACCCCAGGCCTGGAGCTCAAGCTTGGCCATCTCGAAGGCATGCTCGCGCTTGTGGTAGTTGTTCCACAGCTTGGAGGTGATAAACAAGTCCTCGCGCTTGACGATGCCCTCGTCGATGGCTCGGCGAACGCCTCGGCCGGCCTCGGAACTGTTTGTATAGTCCCATGCGCCATCAATGTAGCGGTATCCGAGCTTGATGGCGCTATACACTGTCTGTCTTTCAGCATCAATGCATTCTTCCATGTTATACACACGTAACACCCTAGGGGTGCTCATCTTTGACGGCAAGAAGTCAACCACACATACCTTGATTAGCGGTTGTCTCATTGGGAATCTTCCAAATCCCAAGGCCGACGAGCGGAATGGTCTGTAACAAGTCAGCCATTCATTCGCCCTGATCAGGACGAGAGACCATCGGATAACGTACATGGCCAGAGGCCAGCTTGAGTGACTTGACTATGTTCGCCATGGTTTCCCGTGTCTGAAAGCGAATCACTTTCTGGTTGAGCGTGGAGGTCCTTTGGCAGAGTACCGGTAGGTATAAAAACGCAGGGCCGGCACGCAATGCCTACATCACAGAGAAGAGAGACGAGTCATGAGGAGGCACGAGAGGGGCTGGATAATTAGGTAGGTAATGCGACGCCAATTTGAAATACCCGGAGAGAAACACAAGTACCCTGTACATCAATAGCTGACGTCATGCAATGGAGGCTGGGCCGGCTGCCGTAAACAGGCTCGGCTCTAAGTGAAGGCAGATTGGCTGTTAGCTATCCCGGCTCAGAAACCCGGATCCCGCCCGGGGGACTTCCCGGATAAGATCAAGCGATCATTGTTCGTGAGCGCGTCGATAGACAAAGCATAACTAAATTCAACCACGATAAACAAAGAGACATTCGTCCAGATATCCCCCAGTTCACTCGCGTACAAATGCCATCACTGCCTTTCCATCAAATCGCCATCATTAGATCGCCTCAAAATCGAAAGGGGTTCAGACCTTGAAGGGGAGTGTTCTGGACAGAAATGAGAAACCCCTCGATCGTAGCCAAGTTGCACGTGCAAGTTTCGAGTCATGTTGTGGCCACGCGCCACTTTAACTGTTGTCCAGCAGTCGAGTTCCGTTGCCCTGGAAACAACGATTTGGTCACTGTGTTTACCCAAGGCGAATGTCCCCATCGCCTTAATTCGCTTGTCGATGTTCCACTATTGAGGACCGTTTCTCGCACCAGAGGCTCGGCGAATTTGGCCGCTTTGCACTCGATCCAGAGAAAATCTCTAGATGATGTTTCAGTGTGACGGTCCACGGAGGGTAAAAGGTTAAGCGTGGTACCGGTACCCTTCATTGGCACTACGCATATATGCCGCGATCTCTGGATGGTGTTTCAGGCATCGAAACACCAACGGTAACCGGATACGAACCGGACTCATAGCCATAACGGAGGGCGAAAGGTTAACCGAGGTAGTCTCTCCATTGATCAGAGACTGTTCTGGGAACCCACCAATTGAGGTGGGGGGTTGTTAAATAACTGTGGCTGAAGCACACCAGCCACCTGAGGCCGCGCAGGGGTCCACGGGTGGAAGATTGCGCGGAAGCGGTCCCGTCGGGTCGCATCGCAAGGGTCGACAGATCCGAGAATGCGTCTTGCCGTTTTATGCCATTCTCGGAATGCTTACGTAAGACGTCCGGTCAATCAAGCTGGTTACGTGATTCATGATCCTTTATCGATAATTGGTTATGCAGAGGTCCGTGTTCGCTTAAGTCCTTATCGGCCGTAACGTCGTTTTCTCGCCGGCCAGCATCAACTTCATCAAATTTCATAATATTATCTCAGCCGAACTCTGTGCAACGACTACCTAGTTCAATCGACTGTCCTGACACCACGCGGAACTCTACTACGACGGACTGCTAGATCCCACAGCATTTCCACGCCACCCAGCAAGCGCTGGAGCCGTTTTTCCGTTTCCGTTTCCGGTCTCCGTTCTCCGAGTGCGCTTGAGAGACCAGGTAGAACTAGCAACAGGCATGTTTTGGCAGTCCGGACTGTCCAGCCATACCCCTCCTAGACTCACTAGTATGCCCTCTCGCTTCTTGGTCTAACGTCGCAACGTCCGGCCCCTCCTCACCTCTTCTACCAGGTCGCAGACTCCATAGCACGACTTTGACTTGACCGAAGACGTCCTTTTCCCGTCTTCATTCTGCTCCGTTGCTCCGCGCCGCGCAGCAAGACCCCGCAAGGCCCATAACAGGATCCACTCCTAGACACAACAGAGCACCAACATGGCGCCGAAAAAGAAGGGAGGAAAGAAGGCAGCCGAGGACTGGGAAGCTGACCTTGGTGAATCTATCGCGCCGGCAAATGCTGCTGCCGATGCCCCCGCCCCCGACAATGACGCCGAGGAAAAGGCAGAAGAGGGCGATGCCCCTGTGGGTGGTCTCATGGCCATGATGAAGAAGAATCGAGAGAAGCGGAAGAAGAAGGGCTTGTCCGAGAACTTTGCCGATGGTGAATCTGCGCCGGCTGCTGCTCCAGAACCCGTCAATGCGGGTTTCCAAGCGCCCCAGGAAGCGACTATGGAGGATGAGTTTGCTCTGCCGGAGAAAAAAGGAAAAGGAGGGAAGCAAAACAAAGCCCAGCCTCCCGCCAAAGCGCCCACCGCCAATGCTGACGGCGATGGCGCCGAGTCCGGTAGATTGCTCACCAAGGCCGAGAAGGAGGCGTTGAAGAAGGAGAAAGAGAAGCAGAGGAAAAAGGAAAATGTCGGTACTATCACACATCCTAGATCCTTTCAATTTCTAACTCCTGCTATCTCGTCTAGGCTGCGAAGAAGAAGACTCCCACACCAGCACCTGCTGCGAAACCCGCAGGGCCGGCCAAAGCCGTCGTCGAAGAGAAAAAGGAGGCCGCTGCCCCTGCAACAGACGCCCCAGCAAAGAAGGGCAAAAAGCTGCCGCCTCATTTGGCCGCCATTCAGAAGCAACAAGAGGAGTTACGGCGGCAACGTGAAGAAGCCGAACGCAACGCCGAACTTGAAAAGGCTCGCCTTGCAGAGATAGAAAGACAGGAGGCTGAAGAGGCTAAGCGAAAAGACGAAGAGAGAATACGCAAAAAGCAAAAGGAGAAGGAGAAAATCGAGCAGCTCAAGAAAGAAGGAAAGTATCTCACCAAGGCCCAAAAGGAAGAGAAGCTTCGCAATGAGAGGAAGCTCCAGCAGATGGTCGCCGCCGGTCTCCAGGTTGGGCCATCGGGAGATGGCGAGGACAAAAAGAAGAAGGTTACCTACGACAACAAGAGAAGAGGCAAGAAGAATGATCAGAAAGTATGTTTCCACTTTTTGTCGTTTATTTTAGCTTTGTTGTTACTGATCATCTTTAGGTGGACGAAGAAAAGGCCCTAGCCGAGGCTGCTGAGCGGGCGAGAATTCAAGCTGAGGCTGCAGCAAAGGAGGCCGAAGCCAAGGCCGCCCAAGAAGCCGCTGCCCGGGCGGCTGCCGAAGAAGCTGCCAAGAAGTCCCAGGCAAATGAAGATATCGAGGACGATTGGGAGGCCGCCGCAGCTTCTGAAGAGGATGTCAAGGACAGCTGGGACGCCGATTCAGATGAAGAGGACGAAAAGCCCGCGCCCGCCGCTAAGGAGTCCGCGAAAGCGCTACCTTCACGGCCTAAGCCCGAGGAGTCCGAGTCAGAATCGGAAGATGAGTCTTCTGAAGATGAGGAGCAAACGGCTGCTCGAAATCTTGCGGCTCAACGCAAGAAAGAGGCTGCCGAGCGACGAGAGAAGGCACACGAGGCCGCTCTAGCCGCGAGGTCGAAAGAAAACCTCCGTAGTCCCATCTGCTGTATCTTGGGCCACGTCGATACAGGAAAGACGAAATTGCTCGACAAAATCCGGCAGACTAATGTCCAAGAAGGCGAAGCGGGTGGTATCACACAGCAGATCGGTGCTACGTATTTCCCAGGTTCGTTAAGGCGCTATTACAGAGTTAGACATCAGTAACTAATATTTTACCAGGCGACGCCATTAAGCAGAAGACTGCCGTGGTGAATCAGGACGGAAAATTCGAGCTCAAGGTCCCAGGTCTTCTGATTATCGATACACCTGGTCACGAGTCCTTCTCCAACTTGCGTTCCCGAGGTTCTTCACTTTGTAATATTGCTATCCTAGTTGTCGATATTATGCACGGCCTGGAGCCGCAGACACTTGAATCGATGAAGTTGCTTCGCGACCGGAAGACACCGTTTGTTGTGGCACTCAACAAGATCGATCGTTTGTATGGATGGAAGAAGGTAGACAACAATGGATTCCGAGAGAGTTTGGCTCTCCAAAACCGAGGTGTGCAGAACGAGTTCAAGAACCGATTGGAACAGACAAAACTCGCCTTTGCCGAGCAGGGTTTCAACGCTGAGCTTTTCTATGAAAACAAGTCTATGGCCAAATTCGTTTCGTTGATTCCAACCTCGGCACACACGGGAGAGGGTATCCCAGACATGCTGAAGCTCATTGTCCAGTTGACTCAGGAGAGAATGGTCGGCTCACTGATGTATCTCTCCGAAGTGCAGGCCACTGTCCTCGAGGTCAAGGCAATCGAGGGGTTCGGTATGACTATCGATGTCATTCTATCGAATGGTATCCTTCGAGAGGGCGATCGTATAGTCGTCTGCGGTGTCGAAGGAGCGATCACTACGAATATTCGGGCTCTTCTTACTCCGGCGGTAATGAAAGAGCTACGTGTCAAGTCGCAGTATGTGCACAACAAGGAAGTGAAGGCAGCTATGGGTGTCAAGATCAGTGCGCCTGGTCTTGAAGGCGCGATCGCTGGCTCTCGATTGCTCGTGGTCGGCCCTGATGATGATGAGGAAGATTTAGAAGAAGAGGTTGAGGCAGACTTGAACAAGTTGTTCAGTCGTGTTTCCACGTCAGGACGAGGTGTCAGTGTGCAGGCATCCACCCTGGGCTCGCTTGAAGCGCTACTCGATTTCCTGAAGGATTGCAAAATCCCCGTCGCAAACGTTGGTATCGGCCCTGTGTTTAAGCGTGATATCATGCAGTGCGGCACAATGTTGGAAAAGAGCCCCGACTACGCCGTCATGCTGTGCTTCGACGTCAAGGTGGACAAGGAAGCTCAAGCCTATGCCGATGAGAACGGGATCAAGATTTTCACTGCTGACATTATTTACCATTTGTTTGATGCCTTTACGAAGCACATGGATGATCAGCTTGAGAAGAAGAAAGAAGAGTCGAAGTTGCTCGCGGTCTTCCCCTGCGTGCTTAACACCGTGGCTGTCTTCAATAAGACAAACCCCATCGTCGTGGGTGTTGATGTAGTAGATGGCAGCCTTCGAGTCGGCACACCGATAGCAGCCGTCAGGCAGAACACAACAACGGGTACCAAGGAAATTGTCAGCATTGGCAGAGTGTAAGTTGGACCACCCTCATACCACAAGGTAAACAGTGTATGTTGACTGACGGATCGCAGGTCATCGATCGAAAGAGATCACAAACAAATCCCGGTTTGTAAGAAGGGACAGCCCTCCGTGGCGGTCAAGATCGAGATGGGTGGTCACCAGCCGAGCTACGGCCGTCAGCTCGAGGAGACCGACACGCTATACAGCTTGGTCTCACGAGCCAGCATCGACTGCCTAAAGGAGTTCTACAGGAAGGAGGTAACGAACGACGAATGGGCGCTTATCATCAAGCTTAAGCCCGTATTCGACATCAACTAAGCGCTAGCCACGATTAGACACGAGAAACCTATGAGCGGGATAGCTTACGTCGTTGGTGCTATTTGCTATCTCGGTATCATGTATGTATGAGTAGACGCCAAGGAAATGAGGTAGGGACGGCATCACGGGTAGTGAATCGACTTTCTTGCTGCCTGTTTACTGCCTTTAAGGATCCGAGAGATTAGGTTGGTTTTTGTCTACTGGCCTTGACTGCGAGATCGTCGCTACCTAGCTTTGATAACATCGCACATCAACGCACCCGGCTCAAAACGTTGAATTGTTAACTCTGCTCTACGGACGAATGGCATTCCATAGTTCACGGGTCGTTTACGCAAGCAATTAGTTATATCTGAGTATCGTGTAACTACCTAGGCACGTAGGTACTCAAGTTCATAATCATTTGAATAGGTGAACTGGAGCATTGTGGCATAGTGACGGAAGTCAAGGCACCGGAAATCAGCTAAAAAGTTCGTTGTCGGGGTTTGTATTAGTGGCCCTCCATACCTGTCCCTCGGCCCGCGCCGCGTCACAACCGGAAACAGTGCTGACTTCAGCACGCCACATTCATCGCCCACATGCCGTGTTCTCGCACACACTTGGGACATGAATCAGCCTCACGGAGTGAGAAGAAATTCCCCGAGGACGTCGATGCACGTGATCGGCCGGCGATGGCGGCATCAGCATGACGCCGTGCTACATACTCCGCACGTGACGTTTCTATAGGAATATGTGTGCAGGTGAAGGCTGCGATCTCTACGACATTTACCATCGTGCCGCGCAGTCTTGAGGCCATTTTGATCATTGATGTCCATAGGGTAGGCTGAACCTGTAAGCCGCATTGCGCGCCGGGAAACTAGATACTCATTGTCGCGACGTCACTTTACGCACGTTGAGGTCGACATCTTCCAGAGCCACTGATGAGCGGACAGTCAGCTGGCAGAGTTTGGAGAGATGCGTGGACAGCTAAGATTGGTGCCGGTGGACCACCGATCATCTGATGATGGAAGCAGATACGGGATACCCTTTTCCCGGCATGCTCCTTGCTTCCCCTAGCATTCCCGGTCGAGAACTTCCACAAGGACCTGATCGAAACTCTCCTGGGTGGATTCGTCAAGTAACGAAAGGGATTAGGAAAGCCCTCGAGGGCATGTTGATATCCTTGGGTGGCACGATTGAAAAGACCAAGGACGACATTACCTTCGACCACAAGACCATCATTACCGATCGGTATGATTACCAGCCCAACGAGAACTTTGTCCGCTACTGTGAGTAATTCAGAGAACCACCGGCGTGGAACGCCTGCTGAGGGACGCCTAGCCTTCCGCGTTATTGCCTTCCTCGTCAACGAAGATATGGAAAACGCCAAGAACGGCAGGAATGACGCATCTAAACAGATCAGCTGCAAAATTACCTACAACAACTACCAAGCCTACATCGCCTGGGATACGTAGGAGGCGGTTAAGCCGTCGATCAACGCGAATGACGTGACGGCGGGCAAGGACTTCGTGAATAGGAAGCAGATAATCTGCCCGCCTGATCATAATTCAAGGTGCCGGCATGATATGGCCTCATATTAGGGGCACCTGAGATGAGCGCATAGGTTCTCTGGTAGTTACACGTATGGCAGGCTATGTGGTGACGGCGGGATGGCCGACTCTGCGGAGGAAAATGGGGACTTACACAATTGCTTTATTGTTCTCGGAGGGAGAGAAAACTCATTCAACGTCAGCACTTGGAAGGAGAGTAACGCACTTAATCAACATTAGCATTAGGGCGGAGAGTAACACTCGTTCAACACTACCCACTATTTAACTGGATTGACATGGACGACACTTCTGGGACCGGGACCCTATTGTTAACGCGCATGGATCTTGACTGCATTGAATCTGACTGGGCCAAACAACAGAACAGATCGTAGACTGTACACGGAGGCTAATAGGTAAAAGCGCAAGACGTTGATTCCGTCAAGTTCGGATATCGAAGTCTTCATCGAATAATTCGAACCCTATCCCCCTAAGGAGGGCTCAATAGAAATAAGGCAACGGACCCATCTCGGACCGGCTTAAATTAGCAGGGTTATCGTAAAATCTCAATCGAAACCGAAAATAGAAAGTCGAATTAATAGTAGCAAAAGAGCAAACCTGACGAGTGCGCGGAAGTTTTTTAGAACCAATTATCTTTGCCTGCCTGGATGACTTTGAACTTCATTCCGTCCACCGGCTTAGCTGTTACCTGTCTCGTCTGACGACTTCAAGTTAGCACCGTCTACCCAGGCCCGGCGATTCTCTAAAGAGTAGGCAGACTCACGTTATATAAAGGCGACTTGACCTGATAACCACCTTTATCACCTATAATCGCCTGGCCGTTGCCGTCGCGGGCGATCTCGCCTAGCCCAACTTTAGTAAAGTCGTACCGACGAGCGATATACGCAATGATAACGCTTGCCTCAATATTGGCAAGTTCTTGACCAATGCAGTTCCGGGGGCCACGCTCGAAAGGTCTCCAGGCACTAGCCGGCGCTTTGCGAGCCTCTCCTTCGTGCAACCAGCGGTCTGGGAGAAAACGGTCGGCTGAGTCTCCATACACAGTCGGGTCGCGGTGGATAACTGCCTCGCAGTTGTAGATAACCATGCCATCGAGACAATACTCTTCTCCAGTCGGCGTGCGCACCGTAAATCCGGCTCCATGCTCCGACATGCGTGCCGTTGCGGCTGGCGGGTGTAGTCGCAGAGTCTCTTTAACGACGGCGGAGATATATGCCATCTTCTGCACTCGCTCCGGACCGTCAGAAGACAGGAAACGGGCCCTCACCGTTTCGGGGCTCGTGTCGGTACCCAATAGCCTGTCAAGTTCGGCACGAACGGCGGCGAATACGGAGGGGTGGAGAGACAACTCGTAGATAGCCCAGGACAAGGTCACACTTGTCGTGTCGTGGCCCGCTAGCAGAAACGTCTTCAGCTGGTCGCAGGTCACATTGATAAGCTCCGGAGAGAGCGATTCGGTATCCCCCAAGCTCAACGCGAGAACGCTGCGCGACTTTTCTCTGGCAGATTCTTTGCGGTGTTCGGCGAATTTACGACGGATAATGTCCTTGATTAATTTGTCGATGCGCTTACCTAGTTTGTCGCGCTTTGCCCGGGTTGTTGAGGTGAACCACGAGAAAAGACCGACCAGGTCATTACTGTATGTGCCGAGAAGCTCGTTGAACAGCCGAATGAGCTCGCCCTGGTCGGATGAGTCCAGGTGCTGAGCGGCTAGGGCGGTATCCATGACTATGGTTCCGATGATGTCAAACGTCAAGTTGACAATGAGAGGGACGAGCGAGAATTCCTCTTGCGTACGAGCGTACTCATCGAGGTGCTCTATAAAGGGTGACATCTTGTCCAAAATAGATGGTAGAAGGGTGAGCAAATGCTGCGGGGCCAAACCCGGACTATCTCTTCCGAAGTGTCTTCCACTGATCCCCTTGAGACGCAAGGATGGAGGCTGGGCCGGTGAGATGCTCAAGGAACTTAAGACTGGATTTGGGTATGCTTGTTGGGAACAGGCTTGAGGCTCTGGACACCTGCTCGGCGATTTCGTGATTTGTTACGATCACCATCGGGTGCTTGACAACGGGTCGGAGGTCAATGAACACCAATGGCGGTCTCCCCAGTTTTTCATGCATTTCCGAGAAAATCATGTCTACGGTCTGTTTATTAGCATCGGTAAGATATTTCACGTGAGGAGGAGCTGAGACGTACCAGGGTGACGATCGGTTGCACCACGCTGCGTATACTCATTCATCGTCTTCAAGTGGCCCATGAGAAGCGACGGCGGAAGCTGGGGGAGGTATGCATATTGACTGAAGCGCTTGTAACGCAGCTTCACGAACAAGTATGTCGCATATACCACGAAGGACGCAGTCAAGAGAGGCACCAGCATTTCGGGAATCTGTTAAATGGACGACACCGGTGGGAGGTGCCGTATGAGAAACGCGGGTCACTAAGGAATCCAAATCAAGAGGAAATGAGAACAGAGGTGAATTTTCCCGAGACGTATTCCGTACTCTCTTCCCTCTTGCTCCCGACAAAGATCTGGATACCACCAATTACCTATCTAGTTCGAAGGATCCGGCGGACGTCGTCAGCAGAATTGCCTTGGCATAACTAATCCGAATGCGAAGTCTGGATTACTCCCAAGTCGCGAAGTTAACTCCACCTGCATGATGCCGCCGATAGAAACGAGTCGGCCGCTGGTGCCCAGGGGTTGAATTTGTAGAATATGGCATACGGTAAGAATATCCAGGGAGGCCGGGCCCGTTTCGCCTCCACCCGTGTAAATAATACGGACATTTGCGGTCAGCCAAGCCGCTAAATCCCACTGCAACGCCGCTATGGTGATCGAAACTTTAAATCGCTGTTCCGTACGGACACTGACGATGGTAGGTATTGTTTGTTCTGGTGTGGCAGATTTCAGAGGAAGATGGGGGACTAAATTGCGGGAAACGGTAAGTTGCATATGCATATAGATGAATGGCTTCATGCAGATACAGAGGCTTACATACACAGTAACTGCTTCATACGGATAGCTGGGTAAGGCGAGTGGGCCCGTTACATTACATTGTACCTTGAGTGGCCGGCAATGCACGTTGCCATCTCCATTCCATCTTCACTCATCCCTAACTTGCTATGATGGACAGATAGTAAGGTGATAACCAACCCGAACATGGCTTCACCATTGAATGAGTCTGTGGCTACAGAAGGAGGTTCGGCCTTTGATATCATCCAACACGGACACAAGGATTTGGTGCAAGCGATTGCATTCAACTCGTACGGAGATCGATGCGCCACTGGCAGCGTTGACGGTAAGATCCGCGTCTTCAACCGACATCGAGACGATATTTGGAGGCTATGTGACAATTGGAGTGCGCACGGCGGCGAGATTCTAGAGGTGCCGTTTAATAAAACATGGAGAGTATTCTGCCGGGTCCTATGCTAACCCGTAACCAGCTACAATGGCTGCCGCCCACCGTCTATCCCAACCTGCTCACTTCTCTCGGCATAGAAGGTCGTTTCAAGCTATGGGCCGAAGACCCCTCCGCCGCGCCCGGAAGACGGTTCAGTACCCGAGCGGGAAGCGGGAAGCCCATCTCCGAGATAAGATCCGGCCAGCACCCCTTCCGATCCTTTTCCGTCAAGCACAACGAGGTCACGCGATGCACCTGGTTTGCGCTACTTGCCCGCAATGGCCAACTCTCCGTATACGAGTCTGACGAACCCGAAATGCTGAACGAATATGGGAAGCTGGATGAATTCCAGGCCTTCGAAAAACCCAGCCGAGGCGAGGAGACCTCTTTCAAGGTCCGATTCGATCCAAATCCCGAGCCATGCTACGTAGCTCTACGCGCCGGCGTGCCGCAGGATGCCTTGAGTCTGGTGGTCTCCGGCATGCAGACCGTCAAGATCTTTAGGACCCGTCAAACCCTCTCTGGTTCTTTCGGTGCTTCTTCACATTCCCGGGAATTCTATCTCGCCGTCGAGATTACCACTCACACGCGCCTCGTGCGCGATGTCGCCTGGGCACCCGGTAATTTCAGAGGCTATGATATGATTGCGACTGCCTCCCAGGATGGTTTTGTAAGGGTGTTCAGGATCGACGCGCTTTACTCTGACGATGACGGTAAGAGTTGGGCCGCCGAGGACATCATCAAGAATGGAAAAGCAGCCGAAAACGCCCTGGAGTCTCAAAACATGTATCCCCGCAGGCCCTCTCAAGTACTTTCTGGAATAAGAGTCGAGATCGATCGGTCTGACGCCCCCACCGAGCGCAGCTGGACTGGTCAGCCTGGTCAGATTGTGCATACAGCCACAGAACTTTCACAATTGCATACCCAATCTCCCGTATGGAGGGTCGGGTTTGACGATGACGGCCAAATCCTAGGCAGCGTTGGGAATGAGGGAAGGCTCATGTGCTACCGGCAAATGCCAAACGGAGAGTGGGCGAAGAGTTCTGAGTTGGGCATGATGACTACGAGACTCCCTGCGCTGTTTTGAGTAGAATTTGTCGTCCCCTATCTCTCACACTTGCGACAACTCTTCCCGGAAATGGAGTATGCCTGCAAGTTGCCGATGGAACCGTATTCAATATGCATTGACGCAATGCAACCTTGGCCCTGCAAGGACGACCGGGTTCCTGGAAGCCCATCTCATTGGTGCCGAGGCATAGCTGGGAGATCTCCCCGGCCCATGTGGCATATTTAAATCGACGACATTGTTCCTGCGAATCATGCGACCGAATTGGGATTTCACCATGCTCGACGAGCGTCTGTCTGCCTGCAGCCATCTGTCCTATCCGAATACGAAAATAGTGGTCGACCTTTACTCTTGCTTTGCAATCCATCATGCCAGGTGCCCATTTGACGCCTGTCCACACCAGCTCTATATTATCCGCTTAAATTGGGGAGTATATCAAGCGTGGTATTCCTTTGCCGCATGCCCCTGAATCAACTCATGCATTACTAAACTCGTAAGTTAGAAAATCGATAGAATCCCTACTACTCTTCCTCTCTACCTGGCGTTTGCTATCCACTCGCATTCGCATTCCAGTCTTGATACAGTACACGTACCCAAATCTTTAGGCCAGTCATAATAACAACAGGATTCACAACAGGGTTCCAAATGCGCATAATACATCTATTGAAACCTTTGCGACATTCTTGCTTGAGCGCCCTGCGACGAGATTGCCATGTTGGTATTGGTTCTGGCTCTCCGATCGAAGTAAGTATTACTAACCCACGATGTTCTACGTTACACGCATAGCTATAGAGAGCAGTACCAGAATCAAAGGAATGTTGCAACCAATTGAAATGCAGGTGCGGCAGACTGTCAGCCTTCTTCGCAACACTACGTGTCACGCCGAGAGAAAATGTCTTCTCAACGGAACCTGTCCATGCGCACCGGATGAAAACTTCCGCCTATGCCTCTTTGCCATGCTATATTTGCGCGCGATGCAAAATTCCGCGTGATGTTTCTGAAGAACAACTCGGTTGCGGTGAGTGTCCGTTCAGTTGCCATACATCACCATGGTCACCTCATCCAATACGCAACGTACAGTCGTACGGACCGGGCCGTACAGTACCTAGGCAAGCTGTAGCTGATAGATGTCAAATCTAGTCTTAGTGGTCCTTTAAGCTCTAAACTACGAAGGTGGTTAAGTTGTTATAGCTATACTGATTCTTCAGACTACTATCTAGCCTTCAGTCAATTCTGAATGCTAATGCTACCAGTTAAACCATGCCGAAAATTAGTACGTCGTTCTGAGAGGCAATTCATCATCTCGCGGGTCATAAATGCTTCAATCATGAAGATCGTCGGCTACATGCCCTACGACATGGCTAGTGATAGGTTTTCGCCCGTGGTAGTTCAGGATGATGAATGAGAAGATGGTGTAAACTTCGAAGGGCCAAATACATGCCAAGGCCCAGCTTACTGACTGAGCCTTAATATATAAATATGACACCCAGACCACCTCCTGTGCTTCCTTCACAACAGGTTGGGACGCCCGAGTAATCAGAAACAGCATAGAGGTTATATATCTATTTGGATCGTAATAGGATGGGCTGGCGCTACGTATCATAACCCCCAAAGTCACCATCAACGCAATTTCAATCGAATACGAGCTATAGGCCGTGTCGACAGTCTGCCTGGGAGCACGAGGTGGTGACAAGGCGACGGCATGGGTGATATTAAACCCGGGCTGCCCTTCCCGGCATGGCGAGGGCGGACAGGGTCAATAACGCGTAATGAGGCTAGCAATGCCGGCTTCGACGACGAATCGTCCGAGGTAACCCCATGAGTCCGCGGCTAGCATCATGATACCTAATTATATGTAGGAACACACCGCGGCGACCCGGAAAAATACCCGCAGTGCAGGTCGCCTTTACGCCAAAGGCGGAGGGAATGTCTTCATGTTGGGATTGTCGTTGCGTGGCATTACCCGACGCGCCGGGCGAAGAGTACCTAGATCTCGAGGCGCTCAGTTCCACTAGATAGGGCGACGCCAAAAGTGTGCATCGTGATGAGGGACCCTGCACGTAATTATGGTATCGGACCCCTTGGGTGTCGACATCCGGCCTGTCGCATGCGTTTTTGTATACCGGTATTGCAACACTGAACATTGTGAGCCCTGGTGAATCTATTGAAGTTGGTGCGATGGTAGATCCGATGTCGAAAACTGCTTATAATAGACCGTATACGCGGAGAGCCTCATACTGTACGCAACGCACTAGATATACCTACCGTAGTAGTCTAGTGTAGTTGGGAAACGTATAGGATTACTAAGCCTATAGCTACGGGATACCTGTTAAGGGGTAATTATACGGACGTACTAGAAAACAGAAATAAATCTAAAACAGCCTGCACGACCGCCGGAGCGAGAGAGTGAGGTGGCGAATGTCCTTCTCGCAGCTATTGCGTGTATGGAAGTGCGGCAGTGTCAAGATGAGGCAATGTATGGACTAGGTACCCAGCTGGCGACACGGCTCTAAGCGGTGTCCTTTCTTCAACTCGAGATGCGCGTGTTTGCAGGATACTTTCCACAGAGATATGAACCGTTAGCCGTGGTGAAAAGCGCCAACGAAATCACCCGAGCAGAGTTATTGAAACGCGAATACTGAAGAAAGTGCATTGGTTAGGCTTTTCGCATGTCACTATTTACTTCGAAACCGCCACGAACGACACTGGCAAGGTTGGGGAGTTTAAGAGAAGGGCCGTGGAAACTCCAGCTATACTAAGTCTTCTCGGCGATGTATGAAGGACCATACCTCGAACTCAAGACTCGAGGGAGTAATTGGAAAGAATTGGTATAGTCGACGTTGATGAAACGTCATGCTGATGTTCTACTTTCTACTTGCTCTTCATATCGCTCTCCACCGCCACTGACTTCTTAGGCGACTGAGACTGAATCTACTCTGCATATCAGCAACAAGCCAGTTTAAGAAGAGGGAAATCATCCATACATAAATCTCTACTCCGACGATGTGAGAACAAAGACCAACCCATGCGCTCATACCATATGCCAGGTTGAAAGCGGCAGCCAACGGCACAGCATTCGGAGCGAATACATCAGCGTCGACAACGGCCTTGCGCGAGACATCCCCTGTGAAGAATGGAGAACACTCTGGATACCACCGCAGTGTCTCCTGACGGGATCCTAGGATAGAGTTGATCTTAGCACACGGCATCGCTAGACAGTAGCCGGTGATCAGCGAGATAGCTAGAGCAGTGAGGGCCATGATGATCCGCATCGAAATGATAGATCCCGCCTGCGCAAATTTATGTCAGTTCAATATCAATGCGCTATCATTATGCTTGCTTGTTCTGTAGGTAGCTCCAAGTTATCACGCGAGATGATGATAGGAGGCGACTTTAACGGAGACAGACATAGAACCAAGACCTCAACATCCAGTGCCTGTGGTGATAGACATCGCGCCGCCTGATACTGACATAACCAGCGACTTGGGCCACAACAAAAGCCACGAACAACAATCCCGTAGCGACCTGCGAAGCCGGGTCACCGCCGAAAGAATGCCGGATGATAGGTAAGGCAGCTACAGAGCCGGCGAAACCCAAAGCGATGGACGTGTAGCCGATAGCGCGGTGTAAGCGGAGCAGCGGGGGCCTGTGTACCGCGGGCACGAACTGCACCGCAGCTAGGACGGCCGCCGGCAGTATACACCACAAGTGTGCCGTTATGCCGAGACGGGCCACGCGGGAGCTGCGGAAGTAGTAACACTCACCGGGGAGCGCACCGCCGTGCCCCCTACCGCAGAGAACCGAGTCGAAGAATAAGAGCCGCAGGCTGAATAGCGAGAAGATGATCAGGGTTCCGCCTGATAGGAGCCATCTCCGCAAATGGGCATGTCGAGCGAACCCGAGTTTGGTTTGGAGACGGCTTGGCATGAGAGATGTTGAGCTGTTAGCGACGGCTTCCGGCTTTGAGTTCGGTGAGGGTCGGGAAATGCGTACGCGGGTTTCTCAGGCGACGGGCAGGTAGAACTTTGCGCTTGGGGATGGATGCTGAGATTTCAGCTTGCTGTACTATGGTGATGCTCTTGGCACCCTAGGCAAGCCACCGCATTCTATTGACATCACAATCCTACTACACTACATGTACTTCGTATTGTCGGAATACTGTGATAATGCAGTAAGATTTTAAGCACTCTATCCTCCACGCAGACCCGGGAAATGAAGATTCTTTTGGCGTAAGGCTGCAGGGTACGTATATATTCAATAGATTCCTTTGATAGAATCCTCTCATACGACTGTGTGCATGGCCATGTATTCGTAGATATACATCACAATCTTGGCGGGGATTCGTCGGACTTATTGGTGGAATAGGTAGCCCACGGCATGATCCATGTCCGTCGAAGTAACTGGGGTTACTCAAACATAGTTGGTAGGTATTGTCGGCGGAAGAGACCGAGTCCTATCGATGGTGTCATGAACACTTTTCATCGCGGTGTAACTACCCTCCTGCATGGAAACATCAGATAAATATACCATGTCAAGCCCGAATTCCTGCAATCCATTTCCGTGCTGGGACCTGAATAGCTTGCCGCTTTAAGACAGGCCAATCATGACAACAATGCCATCATTCTGTCCGGCACGAGAGGTTCGGCTGCGGCTCAGGGCGGCGGTCATTCCCCGTGAACCACCGTCTCCCTCTTCATATGCTGAGGGCCAGGTCGGCCACTTAAATGGAGAGATATGCTTTGTGGTCATGAATGAAATAGTTCGTTCTCCCACGACTTTATAGTTCTGTAGCGGGGGTCTTCAACCAAAAATGGACGAGGTGTTCGGCTTGGAGTTGGGTTTTGAGTCATGTTGTCTGCTCTTGGGCTGTTATATTTCACAATTGGATCAGCTGCTTCGGGAGACATATGGGTCCAAAGCAAACACGGCCGTACCGAAAACATCTGACCAGCCAAATTTGAATTTTAGGATACCGACATCACAGCAGAAAAAGTTGAGACATCCTACGTCAACCTGAGTCAACCTGAGTAGGACTGAGCCGGGCCCGCTCCAACCTGAGGCGCGCCTGTCCTGAGTTGCCCTGACCAAAACCTGCGAGCAGTCATATAATTCCCAATGCCGGGATTGACGTGGTAAAACATCGATTATTCCAGGGAGTTCGGGATTATGCCGTATTTGTTCCGTTAAGGAATGAGAGTTTCCGAGAATGCAAAATGCGCAACTGCGTTTCGTACCCAATTTCTTCGTCTCGCTCTTTTCCCCAACACCCACGGGAGCAAGGACCCAGTCACCATCGTCTTGATCCAGGAACTAGATGCCAAGGTCCCTATACAGATCGCCGACATATGTTTCTTGTAATCACGTATATCTTCGTGATGTCCTCCATATTTGGATTGGGCTTCATTTGTATCGCCTCGTAGTCGTACACTGCTGATTATATCACCGCGCTGGAGCCCATCCGCATAAATGATGGCATTTGCCCAGCCGGCTCGCCGAGAAGCTTGGATATGCAGTGACGTTCCCAGTCATAGAAGAACCCTAGTTCGTTGGAGCTGGGAAACAAGGAGTTCTGGTTCCGTTCCTTGAATTTGGCGAATGAAACGAAGTCGGATACAACGACCAGGCGACCACAGTCGTTGGACTCGGCCTTTAGAACCGAGAGCAACAAAGACGGAGAGTAATGTAGTTGACAGAACATTCAGTTGGATGGTCTCCTGGCGGCTTGAGACCGAATACGCTTTAACCATCCTGAATTTCTTATTGAAAATGGCAGCATTTAATAATAGTGCAACAGGTATCCAGGTGATCCAGTGTTCTGGTTCACTGGCCAAACCCGGTGATTGATTCACAAGATAGCTGTCGAGATGCCAAAGTCCGATAGCATTACCCGGGAGCTTGCATTTTGACAATGATGTAGCTCTCGCTTGCTGGCCCTTCTGCTCATTGCACACAGCTAAATTGAGCCGGGATGGACCCAAATACCCAAACCTGGAAGTTGGTCGGCACACCCTAAGACCGTTAGAACCCGTCATGGTGGCGGTTTTGCTGCTGAGGTCGACATCCTTGCCGGAGGTGGAACTGCACAGAGTTGTCGCTGGAGCGTGGCAGGTACTGTTGCTCTCTGTTCTGGAGAATTGTCAAATGGGTGTGGCACAGGCTCCATGAAGAATGATGATGGGTAAGAATTGTGGTGAGGTTAACTTCCCAAAAATCACCGGAGCACTTTACATCCGAGTCCACAGTATAGGACTACCAAGCCCATACGGACTACCTAGGCAGGTGCCTAAGTAATTCAGGGGCCACTAACTGCACTAACTGCACTAATTTCTACCCAGGGCCCAATTGAAAGACCGCGGAGATCCATTATATGTCCACTATAAAATGCACTGTGCAGTCCCTCGGTACCTATAATACTTACCCGACGCGTTGACAGGCTTTGCACGCGTCAAATTCTAAAATCTCGTCCCTTCTTATCATCCGACCCGACCGAAGTCTTTTTCTGCCATACTGAAGATAACAGGTATACAGCATCATGGTGCAAGAAGAGACAATGGCTCCGTTCGTAACGGAGATCACCATGATACCTTCGCTCCATGTGCCAAGGAGGTTGCCCGAGACCCAGGCGAGTCGCTTCACACATCCATGACACGCGGGCGCTGACCTTGTCGGCTGTTGAGCTGGTTTCAATTTCTCAGGACCTTGCTAAGGTAGATGAAGCGATTGGTTTTTGATGGCTTGGCGCCGGTTTTTTACATCACTCAGTCCCTAGATCTGAGAGGTCAGTCCAGAGTCGCTTACTACTAAATTGGAGCGAACCGAATATCACCTACGCCGCGTTCGGTTTCTGACCACGTCCGGACATGCACATGCCTTCCAGTCGCAGTGGGAAGCGAAGGGTCTCTTAATCGGAAATGGTGGCCCCCAGCGACCGATCACCTTGCCGTCGGGGGGAGAAAAAGCACTCCCGAAAAGCCCATATCGCTGTTCACTTCGTCTGATACAGCGCCGCTTGGGCAAATGTCGGTAACGACGGCATCTTCCGGGAATATTTCCGTAACCTTTGCTCGTTCACGAAGCTAGTATCAGACTATCAGCGATGCACTACTTATCAATATGTTCGCAATCCATTAAGCCACCGTTCGAACATTGAAGCTTGGTCCCAGGTCCCTCATCACGCAGTGTCTTTCTACGATCTTCGCTTGCCCATTACGGCAAATTTCTCATTCCGAGGAAGTAGGAGCCTCTCGTGATTTAATTCTGGTACTACGTCAGGTCGTCGCAGCGGCGAAGACGCCGGGCCAAGGAAATCGGCTTAACAAGATGGGATGATAACGCTCGATTTTGCTCGGTCACAAAGAGCGATGACATTCGTTGTTTTCGGCATTCGGCACGTAGGAAGGCATACCAAGGTATTGGCGGTGTTCTCGATGTCCCTAGCCTACCCAGCCGCTTCGAAATCCCCACGATCACCACATACCGGTACTCCTCGCACGAATTGCAAAGCCGAGATGTCAAGTAGGTATCGACAAACAAGGGGCTGCATTAGCACTTGGTCCTATCGGGGATAGTCACTTAATTCTCTAGGTTGAAGTATGATCCGTCAGCAGTAATGTTGGCCTACAAGGTATGGACGGGGTATTCGCGCCGGTAAGCTGATACCCACGTTACATGGGTAGATATGCGAGAGTCCTCTCGTATATTCACCATTGCGAAGCCGGGTGAAAATACCTATCCTGCAATACTACCCACGCAAGCCCCGATTCCACGTCGTCAATTTTCTCTAACTCCTCTGGAAATGCCCCCTCCACCCAGGTCCCACCCTTCCGCATCCCTCGACTGCGCCGCCGTCCCGCAGCAATTTAGTTAATCGCTTAATATCTCCAAGGAGGTCGGTACCACCCGACTCACTTTCAACCTCGGTCCATTCTCACTCTCCACCTTCCAATTTCATGTCTCTTTTCGGGGCGGTCTCATCAGGCCCCATGCCACGTCGTAGCGATATACACCATCTTGTGCGGTAGTGTTTCCACTGTGGCATAGAAAAGTTTTCAGCCCCTCGAACAGGGCAGACTGTCTTCTTGTGGCCGCAACAGCGTAGCAAGTTCGTATTTACCGTATGTAAGTTCTTGGTCAAGTTACCTCACAGAGGCGTTTATACTAAAATGCAGCGAGTCCATAGTATATGAAGGAAACCTCGCCGAATACGCAACATTGTCGCTTTGCACCACTATTGCCGTCTCACCATTATGGAAGTCGCCGGTTTAGCTATTGGTATTGCAGGCCTAGCCGGAATCTTCAGCACCTGCCTGGACGTCATAGAGAAAATTGATTCCTACAAGGATGCGACGAGGAATTCGGCCACTACCGTCTCGCAATTTAATG
Organism: Xylariaceae sp. X802; assembly: GCA_028637635.1. Taxonomy (NCBI): domain Eukaryota; kingdom Fungi; phylum Ascomycota; class Sordariomycetes; order Xylariales; family Xylariaceae; species Xylariaceae sp. X802. The sequence continues at coordinate 273,224 of JAJFDH010000010.1, read as the reverse complement.
CCTACAAAGTCTTATTCCAGCAATGGGGCGAAGCGGTTGGTTTCGATAAGAATCATGGACTGAGAGACATCCATCATCGGAATCTTGATGATCGCGCCACATTCACAGCCGTCCAGGATTTACTTATTGATATTAATGAAATTGTAGGTGGCCATAGCAACACATCGTCGTTGAGTCAGCAATTCGAATTGGGCCTTGCGAAATCCGGGGATCAGACCAACGTTAAACTAGGTCACTGGGTTCACAACCTCCGAGAGCCTTTGTCGCGCAGAAAGAAAGCACAGTGGACTCTGCGAGATAATAAACGATTTAGTGACTTGGTGCAGCAATTTGGAGTCTCCGTCGGTCAGTTATATGCCCTGGTTCCGCTGGAGCAGAAGAACGAACACGCAGCCTCTTTTGATGCCCTAAGTATTATTTTAGACCTTAGAAAGCAGAATGAGCGTAAGATGTCTATTCACATTATGTTGTTCTATGCTGAAACTATTAGGTAATGCAAGAAATGATTTAGACACATGGCTTTGTGCCACTCGTACGCAAGACTCCTACGACAATGCGATGCAGAAGAGACTTGACGGGACATGCGATTGGATCCTTGAACGCGATGCTTTTGGGAAATGGAGATCTTCCAACCTCCCACAGAAAACTGCCAAAATTCTGTGGATCAGCGGACCAGCAGGGTATGGAAAGACTGTCTTGAGTGCGAGAATTACGCAGCACCTTACTTCACTTGGTGTTTCGGTAGCGGCCTTCTTCTTTTCCGCAGACCTGGAGGACCGAGCAGACCCTTATATCGTGATACGGTCTTGGATATCCCAGGTGATATCCCATAATCAAGATGCATTTGATTTAGCGGATGACATGCGAGAAGCTCGAGAGGGAAGAACTGCTTCCCGAAGAACCATTATCGAACTTTTCATGGCTATCGTTCAGAGTATCCCAGACTTGGCATTCATTGTCGACGGTCTGGACGAATGCACATCGAAAAGTCAATGGGGAGCTCAAGACGACTCGCTTGCGGTGTTTGTGCAAATGATCACTCAAGCGACTGCTGGCACCAGTTCACGGGTGCTCATCGTAAGTCGTGAAGACCAGGACATAAGAGACGGCTTCTCCGGACACGAGGCGAACGGTGAACGACTCGAACTAATCGAATATAAAATAAAACCCGACGATGTTAAGGCTGATGCGGCAATGTTTTCCCAAAGTATTGTCGATCGTAAATTAAGCAAAAGGAGCGAAAAATCTAGAAACGAGCTGTCACAGAGAATAGTTGATCGATGCGACTCCATGTTTTTACGGATCAAGTTGCTAGAAAATGATCTGAGCGAGTGGAAAGGCCAGAAAAAGCTTGAGCACATCATTGACCAAATGCCTGAAAAGCTCAGCGGCTTATACGACCAAAACTGGGAGAGAATCCAGGCACAAGGAGATGACAAAAGTCGGGCGTTTTCAATCCTCAGATGGGCAGCATTCGCTTCACGTCCACTCACGGTCCTCGAAATTGCAGGAGCCTTGCTTGTTGAAGATGATGATTATGCTGATTCTTTTGTGGAAGGGTTTCCTTATCCAATCAACGAGCATTATGTTGAGAGGAGAATATTAGCACTTTGTGCTTCTCTCATCGAAACACGAACTGTGGCATCGGCCCAGGATCCGGGCTCATGGACCATCCATCTTTCGCACTTCACTGTGAGGGAGTATATACTGTCGCATATGCCCAGCTCAGGAGCCCTACTGATTGCAAATGAAGCATTGTGGTCAACGGACGAGTCAGTCCAAAATAACATTCTTGCAAAGGCATGCCTGCAATATCTTTGCGTCCCGCGATTATGGGATGATTCCGGGGATGATGGTGTACGGAAGTTCAAGGAATACGCCGCAAGTTCCTGGTACCAGCACTTGAACAGTGGTGGCAGCAATTATGATGAGGTTATCAAACTCGTAGTATCATTTTTCCGCCCAGACAGCGCAGAATGGGAGGCCTGGCGAAGGCACTATGATATCGTCGAGACAAACAATCTAATGACGCAGTACGGTGGACAAATCATGTCGGCAAATCGATTATTCTACGCCTCAATACTTGGGATTCAAGAAATAATCCGCTATCTTATTACAGAATGCAAAATCGACGTGAATTCCGTGGATGAGTCTAAGAGGACCGCACTTCTTGGTGCAGCTTCTGCGGGCCGAGATGAACAAATTCGGTATCTCTTGGAAAACGGCGCAGACGTGCATATTGCTAGCGCAGAACTACGGACACCACTTTACGCTGCATCACATAACGGCCATTTGCATGCTGCCAAGCTTCTTCTGGAGAAAGGCGCGGACGTGAACGTTTCAAGGAAAAACGGATGGACACCACTAAGCTGTGCTTCAAATCGTGGTCACGTTGAAATAGTCAAGCTTCTGCTGGACAAAGGTGCCGACGTCACCCTGGACGTTCCAAACAACAGCGCGTGGACACCATTATATTCCGCTTCGTCCAGTGGTCACGTCGAAGTGGTTAAGCTTCTGCTGAACAAAGGTGCCGACGTGACCCTGGACATTCCAAACAATAACGGATGGACACCACTATACTGTGCTTCAGATCATGGTCACGTTGAAATAGTCAAGCTTCTGCTGGAGAAAGGTGCCGACGTGACCCTGGACGTTCCAAACAATGGATGGACACCACTAAATTGTGCTTCAAATCGTGGTCACGTTGAAGTAGTCAAGCTTCTGCTGGACAAAGGCGCCGACGTGACCCTGGACGTTCCAAACCATGAAGGGTGGACACCATTACATTCCGCTTCATACCGTGGTCACGTCGAAGTGGTTAAGCTTCTGCTGGACAAAGGCGCCGAAGTGGCCGTGAACATTCCAACCAACAAGGGATGGGCACCGTTACATTTTGCTTCGGATTGTGCTCACGTTGAAATAGTCAAGCTTCTGCTGGACAAAGGCGCCGACGTGAACCTGAACGTCCCAATCCATGGCGGGACGGCACCATTACATGCCGCTTCGTACCGTGGTCACGTCGAAGTGGTTAAGCTTCTGCTGGACAGCGGCGCCGACGTGGCCGTGAACATTCCAACCAACAAGGGATGGGCACCGTTGCATTTTGCTTCGGAGTGTGGTCACGCCGAAGTAGTCAAGCTTCTGCTAGAAAAAGGCGCCGATGTCATGTCAATCAACGACGGCTGGACACCACTAAAGGGTGCTTCGATTGGTGGCCATGTCGAGGTAGTTAGACTTCTCCTGGACAAAGGTGCAGAGTTGGACGTTCTAGACGACGAAGGACAGACGCCTCTACATGCTGCCTCGATTGGTGGCCATGTCGAGGTAGTTAAACTTCTCCTGGACAAAGGTGCAGAGTTGGACGTTCCAGACGACGACGGACAGACGCCTCTATATGCTGCCTCGATTGGTGGCCATGTCGAGGTAGTTAGAATTCTCCTGGAAAAAGGCGCCGACTTGGGCGCTCCAGAAAGCAGCGGATTGAGGTCTCTACATGCTGCTTCGGGCCATGGCCATGTCGAGGTAGTTAGGCTCCTCCTGGAAGCAGGCGCCGTCTTAGGCGTTCCAGACAACAACGGATCGAGGCCTCTACATATGGCTTCGGCCTTTGGCCATGTCGAGGTAGTTAAACTCCTCCTGGAAAAGGGCGCTGACTTAGCCGTTCCAGGCCATTATGGATTGACACCACTATATTATGCTTCATGTGAGGGTCATGTCGAGGTAGTTAGACTCCTGCTGGAGACCGGTGCTGAAATCACGGTTCCAAACCCTTGGGGAATGACTGCGCTATACATTGCCTCACTTGCTGGCCACGTTGAAGTAGTTCGACTTCTCCTGGAGAGAGGCGCTGACTTGACGGTCCCAGACTGCAAAGGAAGGACACCGCTTTTCCTCGCAATGAAGAATGGTCAAAGTAAGGCTTTGGAGCTGCTCATGCCCAACCATATACAAATCAACAAGCGGGATTATTATGGCTCAACCGCGTTATCTATCGCGGTTCGCTGTGGTCGCAACAGTATGGTGGACCAGCTCCTTGCAATACCAAACATCGACATTAGCTCCGAGGATAAATTTGGTCGCACGCCGCTTTGGTGGGCTCGGAAGCAGTGCCACGTTGAAATTGAGGCACGTTTGCTTGACCATGCTGCCAAACTAGGCTTGGACATAATCGCGACGATAGAGCCGGAATTGGGAGAACCTGCGTTGTTCGATGCAGGTATTCGCAGTTGCGATGTGTGCATGGCTAACATCAACGGGCTTTGCTACTACTGCACGGACTGCGACGGTGGCGACTTCGACATATGTCTAGAATGTGAAAAGCTTGGAGCTCATTGCCTAGACGAGTCTCACATTTTGTCGCGCAGGTGAAGGAAGGAAACCTTCAGAGATGCTGTTTCTCCTGCTGATGGCTTGAAAGCGTTGGGCCAATGCGGCGCTGGCGGAGGATGAAGGATAAGAAACTAGCTCTCAAATTGATATGTAGCTGGAAACCCGGCCAGGCACTCAACGTTCCCTGGGCTGCTGTATGCAACATCCAGTTATAAGAGGCATTTCGGTCTTCACAATATGGAAGATCAGCATATAACTCAGACGTCGTTCTTTCTAATCCGCCCTAGGACTATCTAGATAGATGCTGTTGGAAGAGATGTTACATCAGCTCGAGTGATGACTCCATATGACGGCTCAGAAACTTGATAGGCCTCAGTCGGCGATCTCGCATCACTTGAGCATCTAGATATCAAGTCGTCAAATCCTTTTGCAAGCCATGGTATTACTCTTCGAGTACCTAGTGACATGGCTCAGGAGCTGCCCTAAACCCCGAATTGAGAGGGAAGACTCCCCGTCACTTTAACTGGGTAATACGCCTTTTCACATAACCCCTTTTCCACATTCTGGCGCGCATCTTCGCATGAATCTTCTTGTGTAGTCGAGCGTTGACGAAGGCGCCGGATGGGCAATACTTCGGGCAGGATAGTGATGGGCAGTTGTGATTAGGGATACCATACGAAATGGATGTCGCACCATACGAACATGATGTCTGAGTTGATCCAGGCCCACAACCGCCGAAAAGGCAGAAGCTAGAAGTCCTCGCGACTTTAACTTCTCAAACCCATTCGGCTCTTATCTTCAATCGTTTATACAGGACCGTGTTGACTGTTCGTGTTGATTGTTTTCATTCAGCCCTCCAGCGGGTTTGTTTTCGTGTGCGTACCTACTACCGGTAGTATTCAGGAATGAGTTTGTTGTCGTCCTGGATTTATTGACGTCCTAGAGATGGCAAGGATCTCGTGATGCGGAATACCTGCACCTGCACCGTTAAGCTTTAACCGTGGGCCATGGTTAACGTCTTCCACCCCCCTCCGGGCCCCACCTATGGTCGGGCCACCCAATTTCCAGCCAGGATCCAGATACATCCCTACACTATTACACATTAAGTACACATACCCATACACCGCGCGCGCACGCGTCGCTCTACATATACACATATTATAACATAATACGACAAGTTAAAGCGCTTGTAGTGTAGTGGTAAGCCGTGATCATTCGTAATTGTAGACTGTAAGTTCGACTCATCGTGGAAGCCGTTTTGCTGCTCGTAGTGTAGCGTAGATTGTATTTTCTTCGGGCGGGAGAGGAGGGGGGCTCAGGCTGCTCGCGAGCGCCGTTGCGTGTTCTTTTTATTCTTCGTCATCCTCTGGTCCTCCGCCGAGCAGGAAAGGCTCCATTGGCAATTCTTTCCAAGCCAGCTTTGCGAACTTTCCCTTCCCGTATAATGCCGCTTTCCGAGCCTTCTCTGTCATCTTTTCCTTTTCCACGGCCTCTCTCTCAGCTTTCTTCTTTTTCATTTCTCCGAGACTTAAGACTCTCGCCTCTCCGAACCCTTTCTTTCCAGCTTTCCGTTGTTTCCTCTGTTTCTCAATAAGCTCTTCGTTGATAATCTGGAGAGTCTGCTTATCGGTCAGAGCTTCTTGGCAAGTTTTCTGCATGAACGTGACTTTGGCGCGCAAAGGGGTATTGCATACTCGCAAGATTTCCCGAGCGAGTTCGTCGATTTGGTTGTTAATTGTCGTGGCCCCGTTTATGCTGGTGCTAGTGCCGGTACTAGAGTCGGAAAATGGCGACGATGTGGGCTTGAAGTTGGCAAGTATCCCCTCAGTATGGTAGGGGTGCAGGCCAACGGCTTTCCAGGCACTTGGGATGTTCCGTTTGATACATTGCCGAGCTTCTTGGTAGTAGCAAAGGAATTGACGATTCGTAATCCGTTGCGCACCGTATACTGCCCCGCGACTGACCAGTTTCTTGTATGCCTTAGCCAAGGGGCTAAAAATCCCGACGTCGAGCGGTTGTAGTACGTGAGTAGTATGTGGTGGTAAACAAAGTGGTATAATCTTATGTTGCTCGCAATATTCCACGAATTCAAAGGTCTCATGACTGCCGTGCCCGTCCAAAATGAGAAGTCGGTATTGTCCCTGTGTTTGGGCCTCGGTATGCCGGTTAAAATGCTCCAACCACGTGACGGCAATACTATTATCAGTCCACCCATTAGGCGACACCTGAATCACAGTATCATCGCGAATTGACGGGTCTATCCAAGCCTCTTGAATCTGTTTGCCTGCGAAAATGATAAATGGAGGTAAGATGTAGTCCTTCGTCCCAATGCATTCAATAACCGAAACCCATTCTCGGTTACCTGGCTGATTCGTAATTGCATCCTTGTTTTTCGCATCGATGAACACTTTAGCGTTGTCACCGATCCCTTTCATTAGCCCTTTTTCATCCATGTTGTAGGTGTCTTCGATCGCTATGTTATAGGAAAGCCGGATTCGTTGGTACGTTTCAAACCAGTGAGAAATCGATTCATAGCTAGTGCCGTCTCTTCGTTGTTGATCAAGGTTTCTCGCTCGTTTTAACTTCACCTCGGGGTGTCGTTTTTTGAATCCCTCCTGCCAATTCACGCCTAGTGGTTCAAAGTCTTTTTTAGCTTGTAGGAGTTGCGTTGCTAGGTTTCTTAGCGACTCGATCGTGATAGGCCAGCCCCACACTTGCATTTGGAGAATTAGCCGAACAATAGACTCTTCTTCAGCTTCGGTTAGCCGTTGTTGGGGTCGAGAAGCGCCTGCTTGCGTTTTACGTCCTTTCATTCGTGCTTGTAAGGTGGATCGAGGAACGCCGAAGATTTGAGCTGCTTGTCGGACGCTAGAGACCCGCAGCTCGCTAATTGCCTTAATCGCTAGCTGGATTTGACTTTCCTTGTCTACGTCCATTTTTGAAGTGCTGCGCGGGCTTCAGGTGTGTTGTTTCGTAGGGTTGCATGCATATTGTCGGTGGAAAGTTTGAAAATAGGAGTATTGTCCGAATCGGGAAATCGGCTGAGAAATTGGGTGGCCCGACCATAGGTGGGGCCCGGAGGGGGGTGGAAGACGTTATATTTAGATTAGGGCACATAGTCATTGCACTACCGGGGCAATTAAGGTTGCCAGCCCGGTTGAAAGCCACGGTCCACCAACTCATGTCGGCCATTTCACCTAACTAAGCCCTAAATGTGTCGCGGGCACTCGCTAGATTCCACTGGTGGCCCATCTGGGCTGCCGGGCTATCCAAATTAGTAATTAGCTGGCAGCTAACGAATTGACCTTATGCACTATTACGCAATAGGCGCTGTCCTTGGCTCAAGTATCTCGGTACTTGTAAGGTACTTCATTTCTGCCCGAAGATACGGGACGGCCGTGGTACTGTAGGCGTATAAAGAGCTTGTGGAGTACCGAGCTAGTCTGCCGCGTGATAACCTGTGCAATTCGACAATTGAGGCCACGACACTGCCTACAAACTGCAGCCCCTCAGCCTCTCACTGGGACTCTAGTACAACATTATCCAACATGTGAAGGTCTCTTCGGTCTTTTCGCCATTTCGATCCTTTCCTGTCTTTCACTTCTTCTCCTTCTCCTTTCTTCATTCCCTCTTTTTATCGCCTTCAATTCGCGGCCAATACGATGCGCAGTCTTGCAACATGGCGAACCGAGTAGAGCCGACCACCCTCACGCGCACCGAAACCATCAACCTAAGCGCGCTGTCTTTTGTGTGCGCCGCCATCTTCTTCCGGACCCTCGAAGGCGACGGTGAGCCGCTGGTCGCATCCCTTGCCCTCAGCGGTTTCGCCTTCGCCGCGACCTATGCCAGCATCAGATGGCTCGGCCCTACCTTTATCAAGGCCGGCTTGAAGGGCCGCGATCTGTCCAAGGTCAACAACAGCCACTACCTGCCCGAGTGCATGGGCGCCATCTGTGCCATCGTCTATCTTCTGATCATAATCGTCTTCATACCCTTTGCCTTCTACAAAGACATCGTTGTCGCTACTAGTGGTGGTGGGAACCGGGATGTGGTGATGAATGTCGAGTTCGTCCAGAAGGGGAGGCTGCTGCACAAGTTCCCGCATAACAAGGTATGTATGCCATCGTGAGCCTGACGCGCCCTGTTTTTGCTGATCAGGTCGTTCTCCGTCTCTTCTGTGTCGTAGCTGGCATCGTTCCTCTCAGCCATCATCTCCCTCCAGAGCATCACGCTTCTCGGTATCGGTGATGACCTCTTCGACATCCGCTGGCGACACAAGTTTTTCATCCCGGCCTTTGCCTCCATCCCGCTACTTATCATCTATTTTGCCGACTTCGGCGTCACCTCGATCGTTCTGCCCACTTTCCTCCAGCCCTATATCGGCCGTGAGCTGTTCGATCTTGGCGCACTCTACTACGTCTATATGGCAGCCTTCTGCATATTCAGTCCGAACAGCATCAACATACTGGCCGGCATAAACGGCATCGAGGTCAGCCAGAGCATCGTCATTGCGCTTTTGTTGGCCTTCAACGATGCCCTTTACCTGCTCACTCCATATCCACACCCAGCCACCGACTCCCACTTGTTCTCGCTCTTCTTTCTCCTGCCTTTCCTGGGCGTGAGCTTCGCGCTACTCTACCATAACTGGTATCCAGCCCGGGTCTTCGTGGGAGATACTTACTGCTACTTTGCCGGCATGGTATTCGTGGTCGTCAGCATCCTCGGTCACTTCTCCAAGACGTTGATCCTCCTGCTGATTCCCCAAATCTTCAACTTCGTCTATAGCGCCCCGCAGCTCTTCGGCCTAGTCCCATGTCCGCGCCACCGCTTGCCGCATTTCAATGCTCGGACAAGTCTGCTGGAGCCCAGCGTCACCAAGTGGGAGAAGGAAAAACAACCACATCCCGTCTTGGCCCAGGCCCTGCGTCTGCTGGCCCAGTCGAAGCTCTTGTGGCTGAAGCAAGACGAAGATGGCCGAATACTGGAAACGAGCAACTTCACCATCCTCAATCTATGGTTGGTCTGGCGAGGACCCTTGAAAGAGGATTCCTTGGCCATCGAGATCACCGTCATGCAGACCTTGGTGGGATTGTTTGGTCTGTTTGTGAGACATCGACTTGCTCTGCTGATCTTCCGAGAGGACAATCTGAGCATCCGCAGTGTTGTTTAGACTCGACGCTGCACATGAGATACCCCTTGCGTTATGTGTACATTATTATAGACTCCTGCTGGCCAGTCACGCAAGAGACCGGCCACTACGATTAAATACTTGAGAACTTCGCGTATTGATTTTACCAAAACGGGTGTTTTTCGTCTCTATCAACCGGATATGGCCCCCCATAAAAGAAATGAAAAGAAAGAAGCCATGATGTTGCTGAACATGTGCTAGGTTTTTTTCCTCATCCGCCGAACCAATCCAAAAGTCACCTTTGTTGCTTTTCTTTTCCCGGCAATCCTAGCGTTCCCTTTCGGCCACCGCCCGCATGGCTCGCTCATGCCACCGCTGACTGAAAAATTCCTAAGTCGATCGCGCCGGCCGCTCCAATCCACATCTCTAGGTCCAAATCTCCGTTAATGTCCTTGCCCCATGTCTGTCTAATACCTCCAGGCGAAGTCCAAGTGACCGCCAAATGACGAGGCTTAATGTAATGAACCCACGGATGGGGCGAGCCCATACGTTCCTGCATTATCGCCCTGCCGAGCCACTGGGCCATCTGGCTTGGGTACTGGGTCATCTGGCTTGGGTACTGACCAGTAGTTATTGGGTTCAGCACCAACTCGACAGATCCGTCCGGGAATCGGTTGATTATTGCTCGAACCGGTGTTCCGAGGGAACACTGCGCGACGCATATCATAGGGACGATGCTGACGACAAATTTAACGAACGCTCCTGTTATGCTGAATCCCATCTGTTGGAGTATCGTCTTGCATCGCTCGGTCTCGTATCGTACCCTATCACATAGTTGATAGCGACTCCCTCGAATAAATGGGCCGTCCAAGGGGATTGACGACCACGAATCTATCATTTGTATTAAGGCGGGGTCTTTCGGCAGGGTGTCTAGAAGATCGTTGCGCTCAGACATATCGACGTTTAAAGAGTAGGCGATTCAAAGGTTATCTGGCAGTGATGTCCGAGACGAAGTGTCGTATGTGTCTTCGAAGGTTGCCTAGTAGTGCCGGACTTAGTAGTTCTCTCAAGCGGTGGTGGAATCGAGCGATGAACTCCAACATATAGCCGTGGACGACCTGGAAATGATATCGAGAATAGGGGACTTCCGGTCCATGACAAGGGCGACTACTGGAGCTTTTATACTTACAAGAACAGCTGGATTCAGTGCCACGAGAAAAACGTGCGTGACTCCGTAATATCAGAAAAGGACGCGTGATTTCATAGCATCGTTCTCCGTGGATACATACCAGAAAAGGAGGCTCGTGACTTCGCTGCCATGATGCGGGTCGGTCCATCCCGTACCCAGCGCCCCTTTTTCTTTGGGCAAAACAGTATCAACTTGCCCTTGCTTCGGACGACGTCGAGCTTCGCTCTGGTCACAAGACTTTTACCTTAGATCATGACGAGTTGTTCATCGTGTTGAGTTGTATGGGTGTGTGGTGCTACGCTATTTCCGTCGAAGGAATTATCACAACTGCTTTAATAGGCGAGCGTTTAGGAGTCAGTACCGAGCCAAGCCCAGCAAGAGTCACAAATTCGGAAAATCAAAACTCAGTACGAATTTGTTGGTCGGTTACGAGCTAACTTGAGAGAACGAATGCATCGCTAAAATGATCCTCCGTTATCCCTCGAACTCGTCTATGCTCCCAAAACCCCTTTTTCAGCCGGATGAGTACACCCGAGTTACACTCCAAAAGACCCCAGGTCAATCCCATCTGTTCCGAGCTCCTGCAACAGCCCAAGAACAACAATAGAACAACTCTCGCTGATGACCGGCGCGGAGTCATCAGTGGAAGCGGATTCCGCCAACGGGATGTCATCCATAGGAAGCAGTATCATATCCAAGTTCTGAAAATCAGCCGCCCAGCCCCCGCGGGGCAGGGATCTGATCTCATTCTTAAGAATGATCCCCTCATCGGGTTCCAACGTCCCCAGCATCAACCGGGACCTCATCTGAACGCCAAACCGATCAGCCACGCCATCCAGCGCAACGACCGCGTGCTCAATCAACTCTCTGAAAAACCGAGTCCCTTGCAACGACAGAGGTGAGCGCTGCAAAATAGCATTGGCCCGCTTCTGGCGAAATTCAGCAGTCAACTTCGCAGTGAGTTTCTGAATCGCAGCAAGAGTATGAGCGAGTCCCGGTTCATCCACAAGAGACTGCCCCGGACGTCGCATGTCTAGCTCATCAGTCAGGTTCCAAAGTTCCAGTAAAGCAGCGTCTTCCCCGTCAGGTGTATAAAGACTAGATGCCGGCACGTCTGGATCAAGGGGCTCGGACTCGAGCCATCCGAACACGCCGAGATCCAGCTCCGACTTACCCTTTTCCGCCAGGGCCTTCACGATATCGAATTCCTGATCACACTGATACGTCGGGAAGAAATCGGCCCGCTCTTGTGTCTGCTTCGGTTGCCGGAACCGGAGCCCCGCCGGCGTGGCCAAGTCCCTGGTGCGCGTGGCCGCGGTCTGGAGGGTTTTGCCCAGGCTCAAGCGGACAGCATCGTCATCATAGCGTCCCGCCCCTTCTCTCTCAAGGGCGATTTCTACAACCGGGCAGTCTCCTACTGTCCCTGACGGGGATATAATCTCCTTTCGTGTCAACACGCGAGCACGTATCATATGCCCTACGTCCTGCGCGACGCGGTGGAGGACTTGTATCATGAAGCAGCAGAAACGCCCGGTTTCCGAGTCGAGTTCTATCCCCTGCGTTCCCAGGGTATCGCTCATTCGTTTGTCGAGGTAGGTATTTGTGAATGCTTCGAATTTGCTCACTAGGTGGCTTCGCTCGGGTAGTTCACCGAGTTGAGAATTCCCTTCCATCTTGGATTCTTGTGAGGATTCGCTTTTGTTTCTTTTTCTCTTATTCTCGTGTATAGTTTTTGGGATCGTGATGTGGATTTGCAGAGCGTGTATGTTTTGGTTATTCATGGAGGATTACTCAAGAAACTCAACATTTGAAGAGAGCCAGCGATGAATTTATATATTAAACCCCAAGCGCACAACCGGCACTCAGACCTGACATCACAAAGGAGTAACCAAACCCACGAGACCGGATCTGAAAATTCCCGCCTCATCCATTGTGCTACCCTTTGACAAAGTGCCGCTGCAGATGTAACGTTTTACGATTCCACGGCGCCGTGCTATGCCCCTTTATTGCAGTCACAGGACAATGCTTGAATAGTTACAAACCCTTTCAGCATTCCAGATCCCGCTGCGTGACTTCTTTATTCCCAAGCAACATCACAAAACCTCAGCAGGAACAAGAGTGAAATTGTAAGGCGGGCGTTCACGAGCCCAGTCCGTGACCGCAAGAGCAGTGAAATTCCGCGCGTCGCCACTGTTACGGTCAGCTGATATTCACAAACCCATTCCCCGGCCATCATCGTCGGAACTACTTACGCGTTCTCGAATGCGTAGCTGATGGCAATATGCGCCTGCGAGCTATCCTCGTCCGGCACGATCTTGGCGGAGACGGCGCCTTCCTCGGAGTCTATGGTGCACGGACTATACTCCGAAGATAGCGGAGACCCGGCGCCCGAACCGGTGCAGCGGGCCGCGAAGGGCGGGACGTAGGTTTCTGTGTCCGCGGATCCGTAGGCTGGACCGGAGACTGTGAAGGCTGTGATAGTTAGCGACCGAGATGACATCGGTAAGCAGGGAAGCATAAGATCAAGACATAAAATCCCCGTAGAAGAAGACTGTACTTACCATAGAAGCTAGTCGTCGGGGACGCTGGGTTCCCGTGAGACAGACCGGCTTGCCACTGCGTTACATCCCATACGTACTCCACATCCCTAAGGATGACGCCGCCAAGAGCAGCCGAAGCGGCAGAGAGAACAAAAACCGAGTTGAAACGCATCTTCACAGTCCCTGAGTATCCCCTACAGATCGACGAAACAGACATCCATCACAGCACGCCAAGGAGCCACAATATATAAGATCGTGCGCGGCTGCTGGCATACCTGTACAGCATAGCCAACCCGGATTCCGCAACGCCTCATCGCCACGCTATGCGTTATACATGTCAACATTGCGCTGCGACGTCGCCACGTGATGGCACCATGGCACGGCATGAATACGAGCAGAAAAGGACGACGGGGTTGGATATTGCGTTGGCTAGCAGACGGCTAACCTACTGGACGCTGGCGTTAACTGCTTCATATCTAGTGCAGCATCCATTGGTCCTCGTCGCCGTGCCACCTCAAGCCCAACGCTTACACGTCAAACATTCGCCACCGAGGCGGGATTGTTCTGTCTGTTCCAACTGACGGAGTCAATAGGTAGGCGTATCTTAGGCCGGAACGCTCTACTCTACACTAGATAGAAGACGGGGCGGTTTCCAACGCGAATAATGGGTGCCCGACATGGCAAGGCGATTGTAGTGTACATGGTACGGTGATTCCAAGCCTCCCATCTCGCGCTATTTAAGCGGCGGTACAGATCGATACATCGCGACTCCGGCCAGAGATCCGCAAGTCCAGGTACATAGTTCTGTACATAGTTAGTCAGACGTCGCCTCGCACCGTAGCCGCATCCAGATCTTGAAGTCCTGCGTAGGGCTCTCGCACGGGTCCTCCGATGTACAGTGACATGTGTCCAGCGTGTCTGTGCCTCGGCCGACGGTGGTTATTTCTGGGCCATTCGGGCCGGCTACCTGCGACAAGCCCCTGTCTGCATGGGTCGGGGGGCCGAGCATCGTGACAAGCCGGACAACTGCGGTCGCAGAGCTACGTATCTGTACCTCCCCGGGTCGACGCTGTACCTTTACCCTAACATGAACCCAGTCTCGCTTCAGGAATCACAAGTCAGTTCCCATCAGATGACCCAGTCTTCGTCCCAAACCGCCTCGGAGTGCGCCTGCGCTAGATAGATATGCCTATAAGTACCGGCAGTCTGCAGCACGTCGATAATACGGCGTCATATAGGCACAGAGTTCAAGTCCCGTCGACGTTGCCAGACAAATCGCACAACTCTGCTTTCCGAGAGAAGACTAACAGGCTCCAGTCGGCAGCGTCCTACACGCAACGACGTGTGCTTGCACGGAGGTTTACCTCGATCAGTTCAACCTCGAGCAAGCCGGCTTCATCCATCCATCTACCCACCCACGCAATTCCAGGGAACCAGAACGCAGAAGGCATCTCCCCCTCAACCCCAAGCGCTAACTGTAAACCACAGCCCATCAGGTACCAATTCACACGAAACTCCAAAAAGGGAAAATACCCAACCTGAAAAGAATCGGGAGTCTTCCACTATTTCGACAACCCGCACCAGCCCCAAGGCAACACTACGTGTCTCCCCATTCCCGCCAACGCAAGATCCATCCGTGAAACCAACAATCCACATCCACATCCACCTACACTAGTCCTAGCCTTCCCACTCTTTGTCCCCATCTCATCTTCAAACCACATCGCCAGTCCCTCCGGGAACTTAACTTCCCTTTACTTTCGATCAACGTCAACGCAGGCAGAGCGAAGCTCATCCGTACTCTATGCTCATTACTCGCCTGCTCGGCTTCATACTAACCAGCAATCCATCAACGACCTCGTCCGTCCAAGACAACAGGTACGTGATATCTCGCGATAACCATGAATCTTCTCAACCCCTCCATCCCACTTTCCCCTCCCCTCGTCAAACTTTACGAGGCACATCAAAAGGCACCAAACGCGAAAGGACTGCGTCGACATCTACACAAGCCGAGGCCGTAAACGGCACAGGCATCTGAATCCACACATCACCAAAATTACTCAGTCCACCGATCCCAAGCATCTCCCATCCTCCCTGCCCCCGTTCCTTCACTACCTACGCTTCCCGTTCCCTCCCCACAGAACCCCAAACCAACCCGTCCGTCCATAACCATCACCATCACCACAACCACAAAATCCCACAGCAAAACACCTCAGTCAAAGACGGCAAAAGCCATCAACAAGCACACCAATCTCATCCCCAATCCCATCCCGTCCCATCCCAAACGAACCCATCCCAATCCCCCAAACGACTCCATCCCAATCCCCCAAACAAACCAACCACCAAAACCAACCCAAAACCCACCAAACCCGCCCCCAAACCCGCCCCCCAACCCAAATCCCAAACCCCAGCGCCCCTATCTCTTTGGCTGCCCGAAGACACCAACTCGGTCACTTGCTTTATAATTACCACTCTGTCAGTTACCGAGTTGGTGTTTTCGGGCAGCCAAGGAGATAAAAATTAAAAAAACCAGCCCATAACCCACAAGCCAAACAACACCAATCAAATCCATTCCTCGTTCCTCAGGGGCTGTGCACCCTACCAAGCCCGGCGTGCCTACATCTACGCTACCACTACACTCCCACACTACACTACGCTACACACTACCTACGGAATACACAACGCACACGCACACCTACATATGTAGGTACCTACCTCTTGCTCTTGGTACGCACACAGCCTACTCGCACATTCCGACCTCCCAACCTCGATAACCCCAACCTACACTACCCACCACCTCTGTACCAAACCACATCCATAATCATCCCAGAACCAAAACAAAACCCAACCCCCAAAAGCAAATCACAAGTCAAAAACCACAGCAGTACAATTGCAGAGAGATTTTCTTTCTTTTCATTCCCCTCAACCAAGGGCAAAGTTAAACCCCCAAGTAAAACTAAGCTAACAAAAGCCGCCTACCGAGTTACCTACTTTGTGATCAATACACCGAAAGGGCGCAAAATAAACCGCCCCCACGTCAATCCTCATACAAATCGCAATACGTATCAAAAGTTTTCTCGTTCCGTAATGCTTTTTCTAACCCCCCGCGGTTTAAAAACCACCCTTCCTTTCTAGTGATGCATAATGGGCCGGGCCTGGCCATCCTGTCGGCCTTTGGCAACTCCTTGCTTGCTGTTCTCTTTTGCTCCTCCGACTGGTCCGAAAACTGGGAGATGCCATCGACGTGGCCTGGCTGTGACAACACCAGTACCAGAACCCCAATGGCACTCCCGTGGACGCTGGTCGGAAGCAAAATTCCCAGCTCTGCGGAACCGCCAACACACGTTGGTGCGTAGGCTCACCAATCAAACATACTGCCCTTTTCTGGTTAATCTCACCAACTCCATCTCGATGACCGCTTCCAATTGGGACGCCTTAGTTGTAGCCATCTTCCTCAACGCCAGAACATGAAAATAGCCGAACCACCATTCCGGTTGCCCCAGCCGCATTAGAAAGTTTCGTTCCCATAACGCCCAAAGCACTCCAGTAAAGAAAATCAGCCCGCGAGATCCGGCTCAGATGCGTGCATCTGGACGCCTTAAATTCTTTATACAATAGAGGAATCTGGTAGGTATGGGATCGAACAGGCACTGCCTCTTCTCAAGTATTATTCCCCTTCTCGTCAACGGGCGACTCGGACATGACAGTGTCGGTGACGGGCGGTTTTCTTTCTTCGACAATCGGAGTCGGCGGTTTGGATGATTTCGCTGCTGCAGCCGCCTTGATCATCCTGCTTTTCGTGTAGTCACTCAACGTAAGTTTCTTCTTCACCGGACTTGGTTGCGCTGAGATGCCGCTGAGCGGTAGAGACACAAGCGGGCTGGGCATGTTGTTCGCCGATTTCGGCGATTGGACCATGCTATTATTGGCGGACACCGGTGTCTTGCCCGAGCTCGCCGTCGACGAGCTGTGGAAAAGAGGAACCGGAGGCGGTTGCACTCGCAGCTCGTGCGATTTCACCTTGACACTCGCCGGCCGTGTTGATTCAATGGCAGGGGCAGGGGCAGGGGCAGGGGAAACTGCTGGCGCATCAGGCATAGGCGTATCGTCGGATACGCTTATAGTTTTTGAGTCAGGTGCTATCACGGCACGGCCGGCTATTTCTGGTGTTGGGGTGGTAGTGCCCTTTAGTTCTCCTGTAGGAGAGCTCAAGTCCATCTCGACCAAAGCTGCCGTTACCGAGGCCGCAGATGTGGCTAAACTCTTGCGGCGCAAGACCTCCTCGGCGTGAATTCGGAGCAGTCGCTTGGCTAGAGGCACAACCCGCTTCTTGGCCTTCGGAGTCTGTTGAGGTTTGGTACTGTACCACTCGCCATGGACAGGATCCGTCTGCACACTGGCATCCCGATATTCCGGACGGAGACCCCGCGATGCATGGCGTGTGCGGATCGAGATGGAATTCGAATCATCGGATTGCTTGAAAGGATCGGCGGATGCGGGCGATTCCGCACTAGTAGGTGAGTCACCGACGCTGCTGGAAGTCCCAGCATCTACATACCGGCGTTCTGTTGCACCACTGGTTGTTGTATTAATCGACGCACTTTTCGATTTTGTCTTCGTTGTGCTGCACGAGCTTCCGATGCTGGTACCGTCAGACACCCGCTTTTTCTTCCGAGGCGGCTGTTGTTCCATACGACGAAATGAATCCTCAACCATCTGAACTTTCCGCTTATCCCGGTCTGTAAGCTCAGTCAAGACAACCGACGTATCAAGGGAGCCTTGACGCAGCGCGGGCGTCATGTCGCGGCTAGGCGGTTTGCTTCGTGAGGATCCCGAGTCGTTGTCTACGCCATCTTCGGCCCGGCCCTCACTAGGTGCACGACTATTCGTCGCCTGACCAGTGCTAGTTGGCGAGACATCACTCGTTTTGGCCTTACGCGGCCTTTTCTGTTTTGGCATTTTGTCCTTTCCCTGCGATCGGGCAATGTAGGTTCGATGAAATCGGGAGAATGCGCAATCTGGTCCGAGGTCGCAAGCACATCCACCGTATTCGGAAAGAACCGTGTGGACCCAAGCAGCGATGCTCTGATATGTCTCCGTCTCCTTTTCGTCGAAATCTGGTTGTTTATCCATGTCGTCACTGAGGCCCAATAGTTGTAGCCATCGCCTTGCAACATCCTTTTGCAAATTGAACTCCCAAGGTATCGTCACTTGCTCATGAGCTAGGATAGGCCGATCGCTCACAAGCCAGAATTGATACTCGGACCCGTCTGAGAGGTATGTGTCTAGGACGGCATTTGGCTTGCAACTCCGACGTACGTACCGGGCGCGAGAGCCTTCTTTTCGGGTATCTATGTATAACGGGAGCATGGGGTGAAAGAAGACAAATGGTAGCGGAGAGGAAAGATCCTGCCATCGATTGCTGGGATCTTGACAATAATCCTTCTGGATTCCAATTTGACCATTCAGTTCAACTAAGGGGATGTCCTTCTCAACTGCTTGTGGAGAAGCCAGATATCGCCAGTGAGCAACGGTGTCAGAGCCTACCGGCAGCTTTTTCGACAGAACTTGAGGTGGAACCTTGATAGAATCGATATTAGGCGGAAGGGAGCGGAAAACGTCCCCAAAATAACAGCCAGTTTCCTCCCTTAATTTGTCGTTGTCCCGCAGCCATACCGAGAGGAGATTTGATATTATCAAACTTGCGAACGAATTCGTTTGGACAATTGCGATATCTCGGTCCTCCTTATATAAGTCCAGAAACCCACTTGAATAATTATGTATCTCGAATTCGTGGGGAATATCTTGGGGTGTTGTGGCTGGACTCGGCGGATGACCAGGTGGGTTTGGTGTTTTCTGATTATAAGACGGGCTTCGCTTGGCGGCGACCTGGGAGCTGATCGACTGACTGGCGCGATGTGAGCTTTTTGATTTTTTATGCTGATGCGTAATAGGATCGTGGGTATTCCTCGAATTGTTTTCGGGGCTGCTGTAGGCATGCAATCCTAGATCCGTGGGCCTGGACTTTTTCTTCTGAGTCTTGGGTGGAGGACGTTTCGTTGTCTTTCGCTCTGCGATCCCCGGATGAATGCCGTTTGTTTTCCGTAAAATCTGGCGCTCGTTTGCCTGCTGCCGATCCAGTATTCGGGGTTTGCATTCGACGCAGGAATGATTGAAGTCCTCTCGGGCAACCTCAACCATGTTATTGGGATAATAACATTCGATGTGCTGCCATGTATCGCAAACGTCGCAGTATATCGTGTTCCCGTCATCGTCAGTGAAGTCACAAATACACTTGATTGTATATGGCTCTTCTTCTGCCGGCGCCGGAGTCTTACTAGGCACATGGTTGGGTATGGGAAGTGCCGAACGGGGACTTGCACCGACAGTCTGACTCGGAGTCGATAATTGCGTGTAGAGGGAAGGGAACTTGTCTGTCATAATCTAAGACACACCTCACGAAGTGAGGTGTCCAGGTGGCAGTGTATAAAGAGTTTTATCTTGAAGATCCGGGTAACATGACGACGAATCGAGTTTCGACGCGCCGGTGACGTGGTCCTTGGGTATCATTCAGTAGCGAAATGAGCCGTGCTATGATCTCGCGTCGAGCGTCGCTGTGGTCGCAATTGACAGGTATTTGAGAGAGCGGTGAACGACGGTTGACACACGTCTCGGGGTGGCGGCGGCAACGGGGGCGACGACTGTAGGGACACACAAAGAGTACGACCAGACAATGAGATTTCGAGGTACTCGGGGCACGGGGCAGACTATAACGGATTTCAAAACGAGATGTTCAGGATAGACAATGCCGTGTATGAAATGCGAACACGGAGAGACGATGCGGAATCTGTCGAGGGATCGAGTCGCGCAGAGGACAGTGGCAGGAAGAAAGGGTGCTGACGAGGAGGGATGCGCCCCGGGTTGGAATGAGAATGCAGTGAATCGTACGCGAGAGAGTACTCGATATTCAGTAAAGGTATTGTTCTTTCCCAGGATTCGAGGCGTTGCACCGGAGGAAACCGAGTCTTTGGCGGCGTTGATTGATTGTTGCAGTTGAAAAGGGAGGAGGATGTAGAGAGGAAGGATGCGAGAGACGGGCGAGTGTGTCTGTGTGCGTGTAGGTATTGAGGGAAGGGGAGACCAACAAAACAGATCGGTAGAAGATTGCCTTCCACAGGCTAGTTGGGCTACTCTGACCTACCTGCTAGGTGCTGAAGCCTACAGGGAGCTAACCTACCTGACTCCCTGCTGATAGGCTGGCTGATAGCACCTGGGCAGCGCAAAGGGAAGGGAAGCCGCTGCTCGGGGAGCTTGCCAATTGGCAGCACCAAGTGTCAGGGCCAGTGCACAGGCAAGTGCGAGTGTCAGTGCCAGTGCCAGCACCTGTTGCCCGCTCTCTATCACCCGTACGGGCCAGATGGAGGTAGGCACTGCCTATAGAAGGAAGCGTAGCGTACCTACAGAGGCCGGTACAGGGGCTCGACCAGCCGGAAGAGCGTGCGTACCTGCCGTACAGGATGTACCCCCATGCAAAGTGGAAAGTGCATCCAGGCCGTAGTCCGTACTTCAAGTTCCCTTGAAGTACTTCGTACCCAGGGTACTGCAGGTCGACGTACGAGGTACATCCCTCATGAGTGATACCAACCGTATATCTTTGCGACAAGAAAACAACAAGCCAGACAGACTCGGCGACCAAAGGCAAATTACTGGCCTACCAGTAGGTAGCTAAGCTGCATTGTTTGGGAATTTGACATTGCGAGGACTTTTGCTAGTGCTGTTGTCACCTGCATTCTTCAGTCGCTCGCCACCTTAAGTACTTGATAGACCGCAGAACAGCAGAACCGATGGAAAATGGAAAATTGGTACCTCCCGCTGCTCTGGCTAATAAAAGACTCGAGAGAGTGCCTTATTCCGCAGTGACGCGCAGCAGGAGGTTAGCTGGCTCAACCGGACTGTTGTGCTGGTGTAGGGGCCCTAACTGCACTGTAGCTACAGTGGGTAATGTACCGGTAGGCAGTGTCCGCGGGTACAGTCCTGGAGGGTGGCCGGGCGGGGTTAGGTATACCTAGCGCCCTAGGTACCCTACCAACTGGGGAAAGCGTCCACCACCAAGTGGGAGCTGGTGTTGGCATTCTGCGCAGGACGAGAGAAAAGGATGAGCAGCTGAAGGCCATCGTAATAAAAAGGATGAACTAAGAAACATCGGGAAAAGATCTCACTTGAGAGAATGTCTAGGTAGACGCGGCACCTTTGCGCATCCAGGACTGTTGAGTGTTGGTAAACGGCACAAAAGGAAAAGGAGAAACCGGCAAGTCGTAAATGGCGAGATGCTGTACGAAGTACGTCTAGAACGTGTTGAGCCGGCTAGAGCACAGAAAGGGCGAGGGTAAGTTTCGGTTTGACATAGAGAAGCAGAGGGAGGGGGAAAAGAGGAGCAGTCGTGTGAGCGTGATGTGCGCATGCAAGAGAGCCGGGACATTTCAGGCAGCAGTGGCAGTGAATGGAAAAGGCGATGGGGGTGTGCTAACCTCCACTAACTGTTAGCGCACTTCGTGGACGTGAATTCATTAATGCACCGGCGATGTACCGACTGCGGGTGTGTGTGCGCATTATGTACCGTGGAAAGAGGGGTGACGAATGTTACTCGACATGACCAATCCGCTAAGCCAAAAAGGTGATGCTTGGCGTCATCACGGACCAATCAAAGCTCGTTGACGGGTGCAGAGACTCCATGAATCAAATCCTTGTCCTTGCCCCATTCACAGGCGAGCCATTCCTGTTGGGTACATCTACGTGGAGCGCTGCCAAGTACCTTCAATAGTAAGGCATGGTAGTGCACGCTACCGGCAGAGATCATTTTGCTAGTGGATGCTACAAACCCAGTACATGCCAGCCTACCACCCAGCAGGTACCCGACTGTTAATAGGCAAGTCCACACTTGAGTCAAGCCCGGGCGCAACTTACAAGTTACAAGATGCAGGTCTTACCTGGGGCACTCGAATGCGTGTGACGGCCTCCTGTCGCCCCCGACTCCGGCGAATCATGCAGAAGCTTCGAAGTTCGCCTACAGCATCTTCACTATCTGTGCTGACCGGAGGCACACTACACTAGACCGCACAATAAGACAGACGCTTTCAGCTTTGAATGAAGGGCTAAAAGAAGAGTGCCGCCTCTTCGAATCTGCCAGGTCTATGCTTCGCTTTCAACGACACGGACGAGCTTATTAAGATACCTCGGTATTCTCCAACATGTCGGTTGAAAGTCAAAGTCCCGTAAGCGGCGAGGGCAACGAAACGCCAGTTGGTGCCGTCTTTGCAGATCCGGCTGCGTAAAACAGAGGGAGGGGTTATGCCGTGGCCTACCGGTACAGCAGAGATTGGAGAAATCTGCCCTTTCATGCAGGCATATCTTCTCCCCGGCCGCGTCGCGAAAACAGGTATCATTGGGGGTGACCGGTTCGCTTGCACTGGTGGAAGATGGGGCTTGCTTACCGCCACCAGTCGGACTCATTGACGACATGCGGTTGTATTGTCTTATCACGACGAAGTCAACAGAACAAAAATCAAAGCAGACTGGACAAGGCCCAGCAGCCAACGCATAGCAACGGTAATAAGAGCGTCGGGGAACAAATGCGGTGCGTGTAGGCGCTTATAGAGAAAGACAGGATGCATTAGCGAATGATGGACACGGAGAACCGCATCTTTTCTTTCCGCTTCCTCGTCATCCCCATCATATGATCGTTCAATTTCTTGGGGACCCCGGCGGAGCCCTGGCATTGAAAGCATCTTGTTCTGTGTGTTTTTCGCTTCGCAAACGAAGAGCCATCCTACCTGTCCCATCCCATATACCGGTACTATGTACAATCACGGAGGTTGTACGGTCTTCTGGTATCACCCTAGGCGCCGTGGTCCTTTTTTTTTCCTTTTTTCTTATTTCTTCCGCTAGTCAACGTTAATCCACGGATGATGACGCTGTGACGCAATCTGCCAAATGTGCTACCAAACGTAAGATGAAGCCACATTGCCGCCGTCTCACCGCTATTCGACCGGCGACGCCTCTACAGAGCTGCGAACTACGTACTGCATAATGTGCGCATCCGTGGCTTTGGATACGCAGCAAACAAGTGATGGAGATGGGAAGAGAGGCATAATAACTAGAGAGGAGAGGGCTGTGCTGCGATAGGCGTTCGGATCGAGGTAATTATAGGGTAATGGGTAGAACGGGGGCTGTGCAGCGCGCTTCAAGCCGTCATCATTGGGCTGATCCCATCTTCCCCTCGGCCTTCGCGCTCCAGATCTACGAATCATTGCAAGCTCGGCTTGCATGGAATTTGACATGCTCCAAGTCCCGGATGGCACGGAGACCAATCATCCGCCTTCAGCTGGTGTGCTACTCTCATCACTTAAAAAGCTTAATGTGCTCCGAGACATCTACTGGCGCGTCACTGGCTGCGCTGACGGCGAGGCCCCTGACACCATGTCAGGCGGCGCATGGTCTTCTTCATGGCATTGCTCACGGCAATGCGCATAATGAAAAGCATGGTTGGAAAGCAAAAATTGCGAGGAGTACGATCCCGAAGGATAATACAGGACAGTCAACTCCGCGCTGTGCAATGCAGGTCTCCTACCCTACCATTCGAAATTCTGGAGCTTCAAATGGTCCCTCAAGGTAAGTATGAAGAAGAAAGGAAGAAGAGAATTGGAGAGGACGGGAGGGGAGACGCCAATTTATAGACTGGAGGGGAGGGGGATCGCTGCTGCCTGGCTGATTGCGTGGGGGTTCCTGCCAAATGTCAGATAAGGACTGGGCCAATCAGAAAGCACGTTTGCTCGATGCGACGGGGAAGCATTTGGAGGTCCGCCGATCCAACCGCATTCCGGTACAGTTTGTACCGCGCACGGGCCACAAAAGTACCTCGTACTCCGTCCGAAGTACTTCATGCACAATGTACACAAAGCAGCATAAATAGGCACTAATGTATGCAAGCAGTTATGCAACGGCGATCCAACCTCGAATTGCGACTCATTCAATGCCAACAACTTGAACTCCTCAGGCTCCGATGGACGGTTGAAGGAATTTCTAGTCCGAATCCACCTCCCGAAAGACTTCCTCCTCTCTACCCTGCGGATCAACACGATCAAGACATTCATCGCACAACTCCTATAGCCGAACCGTACGATTATTATAAGCATGGAATTTCTACTTTTTTCTAGCGCATACCCATAAGCATCGAGCATAGCAACAGACCCCCCCTGACATCGAGTACTTCGCCCGAGAGATGCCTTAGTGAAACTCCTCATCCTGGTGCCTCATCCCGTCCACGAAGCGCAATCGTACACTATAGCATGGCCTTCACTTGAAACGCCGATAGTATGGGTAGTTACAAAGGATTCCCTGGTGATCTTCCGGTAACCAAGCCCGCGCCTTTGTCATCCTAGATGTGGCACGTTTCAACCTTTCCGCGCAGCTACTAGCCTCCAACGATGCTCCCGAAGCGGTGCCGTGCGCTGTTGGATGGTGGAAATGGCGAGCTATAATACGCGGGAGATGAATTGTCTGTCGAAGCATCCAGCTTAATGATATCCGCAGCCTACCCGTCATATTAGCAACCGATTCTCTGTTTCGATAACTGTCCATGAAGGGGGGAAGGCGATACCTTCTCGGCAATGGCATAAATGGCCGCCTGGATATGCCCGCCCGGTATCAGCGGGATGATGCTCGCGTCGACAACCCTCAAGTTTCTAGTCCCATATACCTTGAGACCTGTGTCGACGACACCCCCTATTTGGCGTGGCATCATAGCGGCTGTGCCCGAGGGATGAAATTCAGTGCCCACCATACTTCTAACCGTGTTCATAAGTGCTGTCCGATTCTCCAGGTCGTGGGTCCCCAACCCTGGCGGGGGTATTGGCTGTAGCATAGCCATATCGTCGGTAGAGATGAGACGGTCGTTAAGCTCAAGGCCAATTCGCAAGACTTCGCAGTCGAAGACGTGCGAGCACAATCGTGGATCGAGGATCGGAGGCTCATTATCAAATATCGAAGATGAGCGCGCGTAAACCGTCCCTCGCGAGAGTGTGTGCACTACGAACGACATTCAGCGTTAGATATTATTTCTCGGAAAAGGGCTGCGAATCCTAAAATGTGCCTCCGGGGTATGCCCAGGCATCTGGCATGTGAGAGCAAAAATTGACGAATCCGAAAATGAAACAACTCGAGAATACATACTGGCGCTGATAGCCAACTGGCCCCAGGACGAGGCCATCAGCTCATAAGTCGGAACGTCTGGACGGGTAAGCAAGGCGCGGATCTCTTTTTTTTGCGCGGCGTAGCCCGCGCGTAGTGTGACATCGTATGTCGGCGGCAGATGTTGGTCACTTGCGTCAGTAACGAGGTCAAGGAGCTCTGGAGGTATCTGCTTGAGCGCCGGAAACGCAACTGCATTAACCATAGGCGCGGTCCATGGTCCTGTGCCGTATCAGAATACCCAAAGATTTTTCACGAAATGGAAACAACTTAAATCGAGCCACTTACCAGTTCGATTGGCGAGATATTCCGCCTTGACGGCTTCCCTTCTGCTTCCAACGATATCTTGAGCTGAGAAGACATCCGGCGCAGTATCTAGCAACTCATAAGTATAAGAGAATGGACAACTGAAATCCAATTCTCACATTTGTATACAGGCTGGATCATGGCATGATCTTGCAGGTTGCTTCCGACCCCTGGCAGATCCACCAAGACATCCACACCAAGACTGCGCAAATGTTCGGCCGGCCCAAAGCCAGAGATCTGAAGTACAACAGGCGACAAAATGGCTCCCGCAGCGAGAATGACTTCCTTCTCGCAGGAGACATTGTATCTCTGGGCGGTTAGATTAGCCGCAAGCTAGAAATACGAAGTGTCAGCTATGAAGCCCTAGATACCGTATTACCCCTGAGACGATGAGGAAATTCGAATTGATAAAGCTCTCGAATGCTGGTGTACTTTACCTACCTCAACCCCAGTGACCCTGACTTTACCTCGCATGCCGTCGAGTCTCCGGGATAAGTTCCATGCCGTCTGGTTGCGAATAGCGCTGGCGAGGATGCGAGTCACGGTGTGTCCAGTTAGCAACTCAAGGTTAGGACGCGAGAACACAGGATCTAAATAAGCTGTGCGAGCATCGGCTCTCGACTGATTTTCCGCCGTGATGCTGCTTGGTATCATGTTCGCGCCGGTCGCAGAGCCGCTATTGATATCTTGGCTAAGCGGGATGCCGAGCTTCTGAATACCGGCAAGAAAGTTACCTACGTATGCCCAACGTTATTACCATCTTCGCAACATGTTCTCACACGAGTCCCACGTACGAGTCTGATTGTAAACATAGCGAGGAAAGCTAACTTCGACGGGGCCCTGTGTGCTATGTTTGCCTTGCAGCGACGTATTGCCGCGCGCCGTGTAGTTCTCCGACTGAAGATGGCATGGGCAGATTAGCAAGAACACCAAACCAGGAAACAACCCAAATCAAAAAAGGGGGGAAGCAAGTCCTCGTACCTTAAGGAAGTAAGGCAGCAGACCCTCCCATCCCCAACCAGGGTTTCCCAACGTTTCCCAAGCATTAAAGTCCGCCGCCGAGCCCCGGGTCCAGCACAACCCGTTCATGATACTACTGCCCCCAACAGCCCGGCCCTGCCCGAAGGACCGAGTACGATTATCCAGGAACTCCTGTGGCGTCGTCGTCATGTTCCATTCGTAGCGCGACGGGTTCTCCCAGCCCACATTCCCAGGGACAGTGATATCCTCCGCACGATCATCTCTAGCAACCGAAAAGAGCAAAAGCCCGTTAGACGAAATATCACGGCTGGTTTGGCGCTGGAATAGATAGATACTCACAGCTCACCAGCTTCAACCAGCAAAACCGATACTCGAAGGCGATGAATCAGCAAGAAAGTCCGTATGAAGGATAAGCACTACGCATACCAGAGACATCTTCAGAAAGTCGATTAGCAACGACCAGCCCGCCAATTCCGGCCCCGACGACGACATAGTCATAGCTAGCCCGCAAGTCTTCGGGGGATACGATCTGGACACCGCACGCAGTGCCAAACAGCACGGCAACGCCAAGCAAGAAAGCAAGAAGTAGTCTCATAGTTAGGAATGGAAGGCTAGGAATGAGGGTGGAAAAGGAAAGAGGAAGGCAAGGAAGCAGACAGGGGAAGGAAAGGGAAAGATATGAAAGCCGAGTTCGTTGCGAAGAAAATGATGGCAAGGAAACGAATTCAGTGACGCGGTATGAGCGCGGTGTCGCGTGCAAACAACTTCTAGTTGTAAATAGGTACATAGGTACTCAACGCAACTGATTTCCCATTCCCATTCACTCGTCCGTAATTACAAGTCCGGTTATTCAGTCATTCATTCAGTACGTGACGCAGAAGTAATCAATGCAAAACTCTTGTATGGACTGCCTTAGTAAATCGTCCGGTTACTGGGGATTCAGGTGATAGCAACACATCGAATTAATTGTTTCTTATTTACGAAGTACGTTCCTGTTGTGCCGCAATGCTGAATTTACCTATCCCCAAGTCGTGGTGGTTCATACCCGGATAATTCGGGCCCTGAATTAGTTCTGATAACTCAGAGAAATATTCAACTCTTGAGTCTTAAGTAGTAACCAGTACGTAGCACAACTCAAGTTCATCAGTTCCTCAAGCATACGATACCGCGCCAACTGCCGTTCAAAGGTGTAAACAAATAACTGAATTTATTTTCTCCTTCTGGTATATGTTTAGACAATCGGAGCTCGCCTTACCATTACTGCTTTTCTCCGCTTCGTGGAACACCGACGTATATTCCGGAATCACGGGTTTTCGAATAGCGGTCATTGGATTAACTGTAGAATTCATACCTTGGGTGACAATCTGAGTAGCGATGCGCTATCTCCTTGGAGTCTGGGCCTATCTAACCGCTTCCCATAGAAAATCACAGCATCATCGTCATCACGTGGTTTTGGCGAATGAATCACGGTCCATATAGCCTATGGATAAGTCCGACTCCGATCCTCAATACCCCGTATCTCGGTTCTTGTCAAGTTGTTTTATCCAAGGGGTTAGGCTGGATGTGCCCGAATCCCGCTTTCTTTTCCGTGTGACTGTTATTGTACCGAATCATCATCAAGGCTTCGGATTCGAGTTTGATTCATGGTCAGATTCGCTGGGTGCTTCTTGAGTTCTTATATCGTTGTAATCCGCCTTTACTGCAAACCCCGAATATTCTCAATGCCTATACTCAAGGAATAGTCCCTACATATGTTACAAGACGAGGATTGACCGTCGAAATCGAGTGTTTCAACGAATCGTATGAACCAGCTACGAGCACATGCTAGGATCTCGACCTTCATGATCTTGCACCGGCGGTTCGGAGCGACCAATCGGATCTTGAAGCACCCGGTACTATGCTCCAGCGGACTCCGTAGAAAAGGCCGCTTCCCATGCCGAGTCGGGCTCCTTTTAAGCGGCCTCGTCATAACTTGACTCGCCAAAGTCACGGGGTAATATCAATCGCTGCTCCTGCAGGCTAATCGCAGCTTAATATTGAGAAATGTTGTGCTGCGTACGCAGAGTCTGTTTTCGCTCCTGGGCTGAATGCGCGCACATATAAGACGCAACAGCACTAGCAGACCAGAGCTCGAGCCGCCAGAATTTTCGGCGGGATTGTACGGATTTCGGGATTGACCGTAGATTTCGGCGCTGCAATCCTCAATTGCCCGTATATGGACTATTTCCTGAGGGTGCGCCTCCTAGTAGTAGGCTCTCATAGAGGTCCATTCTGACATGTTGGCATGTCCCATGAGCACGACGCCAGCTTTCCGCGGTAACATACCTGACTATCGGGGTGCCCCCGGGAACCCTGGCGCCAATGAGCGCTACGTCGCGTCAGGGAGCATTATTATCATGTACGGATCCTAAGTGGCGTACGTGAAGCAAACAGAGATCTTACCTGAAGACCCTGCTGTAGTTTGCATCTTGTCTTTGGCCACCGTGATGATGAGACACGCTTACACCTTGATGAGAAAAGATGCTGTGGAGTAGACCTCGAATGCGGCCGCATTTCCTCTCGCCGTCCCTCTCACGAGCAATGCCCAAAGACTCCGCTCAGTGATGGACGGATCTGCATGGCCAGCGAGTTGCGTTTAATCGTGTCAGAAATAACCTCTTGGGCAGCTAATTTCAGAACAACTATTGAGTCTCCGGATCCTCGAGGAGTCGAGAGATAGCATTAAGTCAGGTCTGTCGCAGTGAAAATGTTGTTCCGAAACCTGGAGCCCCAGCTGCACCTGACCGATGGTGGCGTGCTCGGCATTGATGTCCTTGCAGGGTGCCATTCGAGGATTGGAGGGGCCAAGGCAGTCGTCGTGATGCGTTTGTCTGTCCAATGATGTGTTGCGACGTTGGGCCCTGTTTGCCGATCAGGTTGGCATTGCAATCGACCCTGGGGACAAATGGGGTTGCCAGATCTAGACTTTCCATCTGCCGGAGGCCATTCTTGTGGGACGTTGTGAGACGAGGCATGTCGGCGCTGTGTTGGAGGTGCTTCGTGAGAGATCCGGGCCGTGAAACGTGATACTGGCTCGCGGGATACCCCAAACGGACTGGCATGCCAATGGGGGCGTTGGCAGAAATTACAAATCAAGCCCAACGAGCAAGAACTTGTCTTCTGACTCGGTTCGGGGTATTTGGCTAGTAGCAGCAGTACCTGCTCGCTCGCGGCGTGTGAGGCCAGACGGAATATATCTCATAGTGAGAGGATGTAGTGCAGATAAGTCTGTACTTTGGGCGGCAAAGTGGTTGCGCTGCTGCCCGGTCCACCGCGCTGCTCGGCCGCCCCTCCCGATGCAGAGGGCCGCGTCTGCTGCCGACTGGACCGAGACCGTTCTCGGCCGAGCAAAGTGGTGCGAGCGCGTTTGGCGATGTGGCGGGCTAAATAGGCGTCGGGAGTCGCGCCAGGGGCAGGTTCCACAGCCACAGCCCCCTAAACTAAGCAGCCAAAGGCCGCTTATCGCTTATCGCCCAGGAACAATGCCAGGGAGTCGCAATATTTAAGTAACCAGCATAAAGCGAACTCTGGAGTCGCAGGCGCAATATCGCCGTCATTGTTCCCTCCCATTTCCCTTGCCTCTTTCAATAAATCCGAGAAATGCAATAGCCACGTCTCTGCAATTCCAAGTCCAGGAGGATATACCATGTGTTCAGCGTCATGATCGTGCGCCATACCGCCTGTAGGAAGGCTGCTGCTAGCTTGAATGTACGTCAACCACACGCCTCGGTGTTAATCTCAGCATCGTCTACGGACTTCAGTCTGTGTCTACCCTCCCTGCATCCATGCAACAACAACACGCGCTGCTACAACACACGCATTCGGCGATACACTCTGTACTGCGCAAAGTCTGAAGGAAGTGAAAAGCTCACTTGTTTCTAATTTGCCAGACACCACTTTTTAAGCACCCCGGCCACAAGACTCCAGATGAGGTGACTCATGGCGGCGCGAGAAGTTCCTCGACCCTGACTTCTCGCGCCCCGCGACCTGCCGGGGGTGGTGCGACGACGTTGCCAATCGCGTCGCCCTACGCCTCCATTTCTGATGCGCAAAAGCTGAGGAAAGACGAAGAAAGGGTATTTTACGTTAACCCCGGATCCCCAACTGCAAAGCCGTCAAGCTGATATCACATGCAGGACTTTTTGGTTTCTGTCCTCGAAACCTCAGTTACCAAGCGAGATGCCAAGGCATATATGAATAGATTTGTGCCTTTCCTCGAGAGGAAGGGGGCTACGAGTTTCAAGCAGCGCACCGCACTGTCATCACCATCAACGCCTCTAACTACTCACACTACAGTTACCATCGACCCTTCATCCATTCCAGTAGGTAACCCCAGTAGAGGGGAATACAGAGGCCCTCAAAGGGGCCCTAAACCGGAGGTCGATCTCGCCATCCAAGAGCCTATGTTTGTGGCTCTGGTCAAATTCCGTGCTCCCGAGACCCTGGACGATGCCACACTCGATGGCGCGGCTAAAACGCTCGGCCGGCTCAAGAAACTTGGCCTCGTCAGTATAGTTGTGGTCGATTGTGACAGCAATGACCAACGCGAAAGCACGCGGCGTCAGATCGCGACGCTGCAGGCTAGACGTATAGCCACAGCCATCG
The DNA here is from genome assembly GCA_028637635.1 of Xylariaceae sp. X802. Taxonomy (NCBI): domain Eukaryota; kingdom Fungi; phylum Ascomycota; class Sordariomycetes; order Xylariales; family Xylariaceae; species Xylariaceae sp. X802. The sequence continues at coordinate 241,864 of JAJFDH010000010.1, read as the reverse complement.
ATAACTACGATGCCCCGGGGGCGCGTGTAATCGACTCGCCGATAACTATAGCCAAGCGAGACGATGTTCCTGCGTCGCGGTTTACTACGCAGGATTTAGTCATTGAAAATTCGAGCGAGCTCATGACCGCTTTGCGGGACGAGCTTATCGCCATAATACCTTCCTTTGGATATACGGATACGTGTGTCCGCCAGGCTGTCAATGTGAATGATGCTATCCTAGCTCTCACCAGGCAACTCTCAGGCCTTCAGTTCATACAGGGCCAGGGCCCTGGAGATGATTCTCCCATTACGAAAATTCTAAGGGCCGCCGAAGTCTATCGCCTTATTATCCTTGATCCTTTGGGTGGTATTCCAGCGAAGAACCGAGCAACGGGGAGGTACTTGTTCTTAAATCTCGAGCAGGAGTTTCAGGAGGTCCAGGCCAACCTACGGGCCTCGATGGGCGCTGACCAATCGGGTGCAAGTTCTGATAATGCACGTCATTTAGAGAACGCCAAACTGGCGAGGGACGTCCTATCTCTACTGCCTCCGACTTCCTCAGTGATTATCACGACGCCACAAGAGGCAGCAAAAGAGCGCAAACCCGAAGACAATGTAGTGGACCTTGCTCTTGTCGGCACCCGGCGTGGGCAAAACCCACTAATTCACAGTCTCTTGACTGATAAACCGGTTCAGTCGTCTTCCCTACCGCCCGAGCGCTTCACACCAGTAACTTCGTCAACTGGAACCTCCCAGATCGGGTCCTTGACAACCTTGGTCAAGCGCGGTATGCCACTTTCCATCTTTCCAGATCCTACGACTACACCGTGGAAAGCCCCGCAACCGGGACATGGCGGGCTTAGCCTAACGGACCCCTGTATCGATCTCCCCCGGCTTGTCCATCTGATAGAAGACTCGTTCGGCCGTACACTCGATGTCGACCACTACCTAAAGCGTATCAATGGCAACCTCGCCGGTGTTGTTATTGCGGGCGAGTATGAAGGAGGCGCTATCCTCACATGGGAGACCCCACCGGGGGTAACAGATCCAAGCCGGCGAGTGCCGTACCTAGACAAGTTCGCTGTTCTACGCAGGAGCCAGGGTGCAGGAGGCGTTGCGGACATTGTGTTCAATGCCATGGTTCGGGATTGTTTCCCTGACGGTGTATGTTGGAGGAGCCGAAAGGATAATCCCGTCAACAAATGGTACTTTGAGCGATCAAGAGGTTCATTGAAGTTTAGCGACATGAACTGGACTATGTTCTGGACTACTCCGCGGTTAACGTTGCTTGACGGTAGATTCCGCGACTACGAGGCTGTGTGCCGCGGGATCGAACCTTCATGGGCCAGCAAGAAGCATATAGTCGATTAACAGAAACTTTGGCGTTAACTTGCTGGCGTGTACAGTGAACAGCAAGGCACGGATTCTACAAAAGGCAAAATGAACTGCAGTTCTCAGCCTATAGATGGGGTTCTCATTGTGTCATCCCATGAAACTACCCAGTTCTGCACTTCTCATGCGTTGCTGTCAAAAGCGACTGGTAACATTGCGTAGTCATGTACGGACGTACATAATTCGTATATAGGTGGGGAATGGGGGTGGCATCAGGATCGGGATGCCGAGGCGGTGGGGGCAAAAGTGAAAGTGAAAAGTGCAAAAGCATACCTCACGTGTAACGTGCTACGTAGTATATTATCTAGGTAAAATGTGCACATGAAGTAGGTAGGTAGATAGATGATGCAGTTGAGGAACGTAAAGACGCCTTGCCATCCTTACCTAACCGCCTTGATATGGTAATTATGACCCCACCATGAGTCGGGAGGTTTGGCATGGACAAATTTATCGAGGGGGACAAACCGATAAGGCACTGAGAGCGGGGTGATAAGGGGGTGATGGTAGTCTGGGTAGGGGTTGTTCGTAGTGAATAACTATCGCTAGCCACCGCTGATCTGCAATATTGGAAGAGGCAGCCCAGCTACAGGTACTTGGGTACCTGAAGTCAGGGTGCTATTCAGGCGCAGATGCAGCAATACCAGAGTCATGGCAGCCCTGACTTGGCAGCACCTCGATTTTCATAGGAATTGGGCCTGAATATGTCGTTTTAGTGTCAGGCAAGGCGGCTGATGAGTGGCCAATAGCTAATACTACCTGTCGGCGTGCGTCGACGCATGGATGAAAATTTCCTCGTGGTGGTCGTTGGTACTTGAAGCCTCTAGAAGATTCGTGCACTAGAGTCGCGACACCCCGGGGGTGTGGATAAGGAGGGGTAACGTGGTGAGGTTAGCCTACATAGTCGACCAAAATTCGACCTCCGTCCTTTGACCTCTACCTGTACCTGACCTTCTGCCTACCTGCACTCCGACCTCTCCTGCGCATCTTGGGCAGCGTTTTGTTTTCCCGCTTCTAAAGAGCAACGCCTTTTCCATATTTCGCCGTGTTAGGAGTCGCTAGACCATCGGATCTCGGGTGCTGCACTACCGCCGCCTAGACATATTGGTTTCCGCGTTACCTACCGCTCTTCGTCGCTCCCGGGCATTTGTCTGTTTTGACTTTCTCGGTCCGCCGTCGCCGCCCTGCGTCTCCTCCAGCAAACTCCCATCTACACACTCTCTCTACCGATTCTTTTGCAACGAAACATTCCAGCTTGTTTAGATTTCCTCGGACAACATGAGTGTCGTTGGTATGTGGCCCTGCGCCGGCGCCCTTGCTGGCGCCCTTGCCAGCTCATTCATCTCTTCGTCTGCCATCTACTAACACCAGTGTCTTCCGCCAGGTGTTGATTTCGGAACGCTTAACACGGTCATTGCCGTAGCGAGAAATCGAGGCGTTGATGTTGTGCGTAATATTCCTCCCCTGCGCATCTCGTAGTGTTCATTCCGGGCCTGCTCGTAGAGCTAACCATCACTCTGTTGATTAGATCACCAATGAAGTCTCGAACCGTGCGACACCGTAAGTATCCTCCTACGTCACCACCTGGCCAACGATGGCTTGTCTTGTCTTCTCAACTAACATCGGCTTTCAGTTCCCTCGTCGGATTCGGCCCCAAGTCCCGCTACCTTGGCGAGCCTGCTAAGACACAAGAAATCTCCAACCTTAAGAACACAGTCTCCTCTCTGAAGCGCCTTGCGGGACGTGCTCTCAAAGACCTCGATGTCGAAATTGAGCAGAAATATGTCTCGGCCCCTCTCGTCGACTGCAATGGCCAGGTTGGCGCCGAGGTCACGTACCAGGGCAAGAAGGAGAGATTCTCGGCTACTCAGCTGGTTGCCATGTTCCTAAGCAAGATCAAGCAGACTGCCACTGCCGAGCTCAAGCTGCCAGCTACCGATGTCGTCTTGAGTGTACCGCCATGGTTCACCGACATCCAGCGACGAAGCATCCTTGATGCTGCCGAGATTGCTGGTCTCAAGCCACTCCGGATCATGAATGACACCACTGCTGCGGCCCTGGGTTACGGCATCACGAAACTCGATCTCCCTTCTGAAGATCAGAAGCCCCGTCGCGTGTGCTTTATTGATATGGGTCACAGCAACTACTCCTGCTCTATTGTTGAGTTCAAGAAGGGCGAGTTGACAGTCAAAGCTACAGCCTATGACCGCCATTTTGGCGGCCGTGATTTCAACATGGCCTTGCTCAACCACTTCCAAAAGGAGTTCAAGGGCAAATACCGCATTGATATCGCGACTAACGCCAAGGCGATGGCCCGTGTAGAGGCTGCCGCTGAGAAGCTCAAGAAGATTCTATCTGCCAACCAGCAGGCCCCTCTTAACATCGAGTCCCTCATGAACGATATCGACGTCAATGCTATGGTCACACGGCAAGAATTCGAGGCCCTGGTTGAGCCTCTCTTGAACAAGGTCGCGCCGCCGTTGGAACAGGTCCTTGCCGATGCCAATCTAACCAAGGACGATATTGATTATATCGAGCTGGTTGGTGGTAGCACTCGTATGCCGGCTGTCAAGGAGCGAATCCAGGCTTTCTTTGGCAAAACTCTGTCCTTCACTTTGAACCAGGATGAAGCCATCGCACGAGGCTGCGCTTTCGCTTGCGCTATCCTCTCTCCCGTCTTCAAGGTTCGCGATTTCTCCGTTGCGGACATTGTCAACTACCCCATCGAGTTTTCTTGGGAAAAGGACGTTGATATCCCCGATGAGGACACGAGCCTCACAGTTTTCAACAAGGGCGGTGTGCTTCCTTCTACCAAGATTTTGACCTTCTACCGGAAACAGCCCTTCGATTTAGAGGCGCGATACTCGAAACCCGAGGATCTCCCTGGCAGAGTGTCTCCCTTCATTGGCCGTTTCTCCGTTAAGGGTGTCAAGGCCGATCCTAAGACCGAATTCATGATCTGCAAACTCAAGGCAAGGGTTAATATACACGGTATCTTGAACGTAGAAAGCGGTTACTATGTCGAAGACCAAGAAGTCGAGGAGGAGATCAAGGACGACAAGAAAGATGATGCCGATGTATGTCCCCTTTTCGACCCCTCCATCGGACTGAAAAAGGCCAAGGTTTTGGTCGTTACTGTATTACTTTAACTAACTTTTAATCTTTCCGCTCTTTAGGCGATGGACACCGATGAAAAGAAGGACGAGGGCAAGACCAAGACGCGCAAAGTGAAGAAGCAGGTTCGGAAGGGCGATCTCCCGATTGTTGCTGGAACCACTTCCCTCGATGCGAACACCAAGAACAGCCTGATCGAGAAAGAGACGGCCATGATCATGGAGGACAAACTAGTGGCCGACACAGAGGAGAAGAAGAACGAACTAGAGACTTATATTTACGACATGCGGAACAAACTAGACGAGCAGTATGCCGACTTCGCAAGCGAGGAAGAGAAGGATAACGTGAGGTCTAAGTTGACCGCGATCGAGGTGAGCTCTCCTAACTATATTTTCTATGATGCGAGGCGGCTGACACTTTGCTAGGACTGGTTGTACGAGGAAGGTGAAGACAGCACTAAGGGTGTTTATATTGCCAAGATCGACGAAATTCGTGCCCTGGTGGGCCCTATTAACCAGAGATACTTTGACAAGGTAGAGACCGATCGCCAAGCGCTGCAAGCCAGGCTCGACGCTGAAGCGGCCGCGAAGAAGGCAGCTGATGAGGAAGCCCGCAAGGCAAGTGGCGACAAGGCCGAGGGAAACAAGGACGAGGAGATGACGGATGCCGAGCCCTCCAAGCCCGAGTTGGATTAAATATGCGTCTTCGAAACATCGGTCCAACAAACGGAAGTGGGGTTGCTAGATGTCCGTCGAGCATCCTGAATAAATATGGCCGACAAGAAGGGAGGAAAAAAATAAAATAAAAGTAATGATTGAAATGGAGGATCAATGCTGGTTTGGTAAGATTTCTCCTCCGATCCTGACCAGATATGGCGGTGTTAGAGATAGACTATGGCCGCTCATATAGTACACGCGCAAAGCTGGCTATGCTGAGATAGACCCGTCCGGAAATGTGTATGTTCATGACTCTGATTCTTGTGTACTTCGGTTCGTCGTGATGGTGCTAGTATAATTGTAGGCTTCGAGCTGAGCTTTGTCATTCGTGTGATTGTTGTTTGAGGTGAGAGGTATGTAATTGTCTACACGACCGGTCCTTACAGTTTGATTGCTGAGGCAACAATCTGCTACCTAAGTAACTATTCCCGATATCCATGGACTGGGTAGTTTAGCAGATAACAACTGAGTTGGGTAGATCATGCGGATTATCGGAAAGCTGTAATGCTACCTACCTTCCGTGGGTATCTGTCTACTTGGGTGATGAAGGCCGGAGTGAGGGTGCTTGTATGGCATATCGGCGCGAAGGAAAACGTGATTGGCTAGTATAATGGGTTTTTATGGCATTAGTAGGGTCGTTGGTGTTAATTGGTTGAATTGTTGCTTTGTAAGTAGAGGATTGTGATTGATATTGCTACTTCGCTTGTGCTCTGTTTTCGCTGCGCACTCTGTGTATATATTGGGGATGTTATGCGGTTAGGTATGTTGAGTACGCTTGTTCTACGTTGCGTGTCTAAGATGAATGTCGCAATACTTCACTTCAGACTTACTTACCTACAGCCTACCTAATAGATCCCATAATGAATCACGAACCCTAGAAGAGAACCCAACACTAAGCTTCCCCACGCCCATAAGTCCCGCAACCACCGGATCCACCATCAAGCGACGGCCTCGTGGCCTAATGGCATGGCGTTAGATTTCGGTCAAAAACAAACTTGACTTGCTTCTCTAAAGATTGTCGGTTCGAATCCGGCCGAGGTCGTGTCCGAATTGGTGTAGTGGCTAACATTTGACGCTCTCATTTGCTTTCTGTTGTGGATTGCTTGTGGTGTGCCGTCAAGCCCGGGGTTCGATTCCCCGATTCGGAGGGTTTCTTTTGTTGGTAGGGAGGGGGATTCTTTTTGCTTTGGGCTTTGTGGGTGGGTTTGGTGGGATTGGATTGTTTTGTGGTAAGGTACATTATACGCGATGGGTAAAGGGTAGAGTTGTGGGTGCCTAGGTACCTATCCTCGGAACGGTGGGTTTCTCTCTATTTTTGTCTTCACATACGAAGTAATTCTCTTTTTCTTTTCTTCTTGTTTTCACTTTGGGATAGTTAGCCGCTAGGTAGTTACCGATCGGCCCCGTGGACGTGTCAATTTCCTACGGGTAACACACTCTGAATTGAAGAGATTCCAAGATGCTGGATTTGACGGCATGGGTGGTGTAGACGCAATAGGACCTGCCCCGGCCCAATCCCGGCGCCGGCCCGGAAGCCCCCGCCTGAACCCCCGCCTAAGCCCGGAACCCCCCGCCCGGTCTGTATAGTGCCTGCTACTTCAGCGCGCAATTCCCCCACGTCGCGCTCGAGCGCGTCTTCTCGGCAGTTCCAAGCTTAAACACCCGACCATCATTCTCCGGCAAAGTCCTTCGCACGACCAAACAACACAACGCAACACGACATGGCCCTCCCACTACCCTCGGGCCTGGTGCCAACCGAGGTGGCCTTCCTCTGCGAAATGGAAATGATCACAGTCGTCCCGCGCCAAAGACTAGAATCCATCCCCTTACTAAGCGTACGACCTCCCAACTGCTTCCTCCCCGAACGCCAATAACTCCCTAACCAAATCCCCAGGGCAAAACACCACCTCTCCGCCCACCGCGCCGCGCAGACCTCCCCCTCTGGCTCGCCCTCCTCCTGAAAAAGCAGCGCCGCGCAAACATCGTCCCGCCCCCTTGGCTCCTAGCCCCGTCCCTGCAAGAAATCATCAACCAGGAAACGAACCTAGACCCTGAGGCCTTCAGCCCACCGCCCCCGCCCCCGATGCGCTCAGACGGCCGCGGCACTGCCAGACCCTACGGCGATCCCGACGGCAATATCATCCTCGCGCCCCCGTTCCTGCCTAGCTGTACTCGCAATGCCCCTGCCGGCTACCTGCCGTACCACTGGCTCGAGATCGCCGAGACCTTGCTCGCGCACGCCGCAGACGACGTGCCAAACGCGCCTGAGGTGCGGGCCCTGCTGCGCGATCTGCAGGAGGTGCGAGCCGCCAAGATGCGCGCCAGCACGCGGAACCTGGAGGGCGGCGGCGGCGTGCTGAATCTGCGCGGCGTGGGCGCCATGGAGCTAGCCGAGAGCCGGGGGTTCGTGCTCGGCGTTGTGGACGGCGTGCGGAAGATCGGGGCTAGCGTTGAGGCCTCCCGGCGCGAGGAGGAGGCTGAGCGTGGTGGCGACGGGGATGGTGGTGATGGGAGCGATTACGAGATGGAGTTATGATCGGCATTGGCGCTGCCTTTCCTATACCTTGGGATTCAATATACTATATGCTACGACGCGCGGCGTATATGGACGACATCTATACTTGCGGATCGGGGATAAGAGATGTTGGCATCATACCCCATGGATTACGATTATGCGAATAGACTTACATGAAGCGCTATGTAGGTATGTATCCTCAAACCTCTCACCAGCATCCCGAGATCTTTCCTCTCTTCTTCAGGGGTTTTTGATGAAAGAGTAGTGTTACTAACAATGTCAAAGCACGACGTACAAAGAACATGGCTTGAATACCCGTATGTACTAACATCCATACAGACACCAACGAGAGAGAAAACAAGAGAGTTCGGGACGAATCCCCAAGTCCCATATACCAAGAAAATCAACCACTCTATTCACACCTAAACCCCTATCCCAAGCCCCTAAACCAGCCCGCGAACAAAACTCCCATCCGAAAAGAACCGATAAGGCGCAGGCTCAACCCCAACAAGCCCAGCAAAAACCTCCTCGCACTCAGGACAAGCAGGCAGCCGAGCCCAAGGCCGAGAGCGAAGGTAAACAATCACCGCAAGAATGAACTGCAGATGGAGATAAATCTCAGCCCACGCGACCCAGCGGTTCATCTCCCGTCTCCGAGGCCTCGGGACATCATCATCACCAGGAACAACCGGTCCCCGTTCCCTGTTCCGCGGCACCTCTTCCCCTTCTTCTTCTTGATCACCCCGCACCTCAACCTCAACATCAAACCCCCCAGGCATCCGCCCACGAGTAACAACCCGACCACCCCGACCAACCAACCCCAAAACCCACAAACCCCCAACCCCAAGCCCACAACCCCGCCAAAAGCCCAGCAAAAACCCCCCCCAAAACCGCACAACCCAAAAACAAAACGGCGAATCAACAACCCCATCGCAAAAAAGCAGCTCAAAAAACCCGCGGAAACAAGCCGCGAGGACATGGACCGGGTTCAGCGTGACAAAGAAACCACGCCGAAGAGGGGAGACGATAGCCCCGAAGGGGACAACCCGCGCCGTCAGGAGGACCAGAGTGGTAACCGACAGCGGCACATGGATCCCGCAGATCCATTCCAGCGTCGCTGAGACGGCTAGCAGGATCACTAGGGTGATCGTTCTACCTGTAAATCGATCCATTTTCTCTAATTTCTTTGTAGTTTGTTGCTCGAGGCCGTAGGAACGGAAATGACAAAGGGGGGCCGTCCCGGGGGGTTGGGCTTCTATTATACTCTCCATACTCAAAGACAAACAATGTGTATTCATCCTAACCGAGATCCTGTTTCGTTTCGAAGCGTGTGTTTGATTGTTTCTCTCTTCTGTTAAGGGGTAAAAACACGGCGTGAATTGATATAGTAGTATTGTTGTTTCGATGTGAGCTATTCCACCTTGAGCATCTGTCAATATGATATTAACTAATAAGCTAATTAACTAGGTAAACTGCAATGGGAAGGGCTGTGAAAACCCCTGATTGATCGGAAAGATAAATGCTGCAATATAGCAAACAATGCTCTCATGGCTTGCTTTTCTCATGGGGTCGTCCGCCTTTTGTGCAATAGATCTCTAAAAGCAAGAGCGGAAGCTCTACCAAGCCGACTCCTTGCCAGCGCTCATTATGTTTATGTAGTTTAAGCGTGTTCTCTATAGCCTGTTGATGCCCGCACCTCTAAAGACAAACGCAAAATCCTCGGGGAGACCACGTATCGGAGAAGGTTGAGCTAAGCAGCGAAACCCATTAGCCTTGTCAGGAATCGAACCCAACTCGCTACTTAGCCCACCTAGGAGAGAATTGGTTAATGGTTGGCCACTTGCATAATGCCGCTGGCGCCCGTCTCGACAACTGTAAAGCCAGCAGTATTGCCGGCGCCGGCCGCAGCTCGGTCGAATGCTGCATCACTCCTAGAGAAAGTGTCAGCAAGCCTTTGGAGCAGCAGGAGCACAGCGAAGTCGTACCGATCACACAATGTCTCGATGTCTTCGTCACTGAGGATCCTATCACCGCCACTATGCTGATAAAACTCGCCGTCTTTCAAGAGCAGAGCCTCCAGAGCCTCCTTGTCTAGGGGGCCATCTAGGTCCTCGCTTTCGTCGAGTTTCTGACTTATATTTTTGAAGCCGCCCTTCTTGATCACAAGCTTCTCTAATCGGCGCTTTGCATCGGCACTTAATAGGAGCTTCTCCTCTACTGTCCCCTTCGTTGCGAAACGATAGATAATGACAGGCCTGGTTTGGCCGATACGGTGGCAGCGATCCTGAGCCTGGAGATCCTGCTGGGGATTCCAGTCACTACATTCCGAATTAATGAGTTTTCATTTGGTGGGAAGCAGATTTTAACTCACGAATCGAATAGAATAACTGTATCTGCACTGGCGAGGTTGATGCCTTGACCACCAGCCCTGGTAGATAGGAGGAAAATCTTGTGGTTAGAATCTTCGTTGAAGTCTTTAATCTGGCGTCTTCGGTCTGCTTGAGACACGCCGCCGTCAATGCGACATACGTTCCACCCACGCAGCTCGGAGCAGTAGTCATGCAATATGTCCAGCTGGATTTTGAACTGCGAGAATATTAAAACCTTATGACCGCGTCGAAACAGCGCCGGCAGTAGTCGATCAAGCAACAGCATTTTCCCGGAAGCGGTAACAATGGATTCGTCGACCGGTTCACTATTATCGAACGCCCAGGGGTTGTAGAAGCTGTGGGGCGTGTTACAAACGAGTCGTAATTGCATAATCGGATTGCCCAACTTCTTTTCGGCCATCCGGAGCTCTGTGATATGTTAGCATCATACTGTTAGTGTGACTCCAAGACTTGGCAACATACTGGCCACTTCGAGCGTCTGAGCTCGTTCAATTTCTTTAGGATCAAGGAAATCTTCTTCAAACCCATTTTGGTTTTGCTCTAGTTCCTTGGCTAGCATTTCTTCAAATTCGTCGTCGTTAAGCATGTCCTCGTCAATCTCCGGGAAGTTATAGGATATACGATTCTTCCGAGGACGGCCTCGGAGTCGCGTGGCCGATGATGGTGTCGATTGACCGCTGGACTTAGCCGTCTTGGACGCGGAGGCCACAAACGTGGGGGAGGCCTTTCTCTTCGGAGTTTCTTTTGGGAGTGCTGACTTTGTCTTTCGCGATACATTAGTTTCACGTGGTACTTTTTCCTTCGGACGCATCAGTATAGAGAAGGCATTCGTTCCGGGAGGAGGGTCTCGCTCTGCAGTATGTGAGATTGCCGCTTGTGAGGACTCCCGACTCTCTCGTTTGGAACTACTCGAGCTGTTTTTAGGACCTGCCAATCGCTCTAAGACTTTGTTCTCAAGATAGCTTCGGGTATCAACTTTCTTGTCGCTAATGACGTTATAAAGATCAGTCTGTTCCTTGGTCATAGGAGCGTAGAGCACATATTCGCGTTTTTTGGGAAGGTAGGCCGCGACATCGGCTTTGATTCGTCGTAGGAGCAATGGCTGAAGGACCTTGTGTATCTTAGAAACGAGCGATTGGCTTTCCTTGTCTTTGATGAACTGAGCAGTTCCTTCTTCATCTTGCAGGTCACTGAAATCGAACCACACCTGAAATGCCTCCCAATCAAGGAAGGTCTCAGGCATGAGGAAATGTAGTAAGGACCAGAGTTCTTTGAGGTTGTTTTGTAACGGTGTTCCTGTAATAAGCAGACGCGTAGCGGATTTGAACCGCCGCAACTCTCTGAAAAGCTTAGCATCCGCGTTCTTCATCCGATGTCCTTCATCCTGATAATCTGTTAGATTTGTAAATTGGAATATCAGACAGCATACGTACCACGACGATGAATGCCCAGTCTATCTTCGAAAGAGCCACGTGGTCGTTCAAAACCATTTCGTAGGAAGTACAAACAACAGGGAATTTCACGCTTGGTTTCCCCTTTTCGTAATGTTTCATAATTCTATCCCGAAACATCTCTCGACGTTCCTCAATAGTCCCATGGTATAGGACGAATGGGATTGACGGCGTCCATTTTCGAAACTCGTCCTGCCAGTTTGAAAGCGTACTCAACGGAGCAATGACAAGGTGCGGCCCAAAGTACTGTTCTTGTTCTCTCAAGAGCGCCACCAACGAGATGACCTGTATCGTCTTGCCTAACGCTCGTTAGCACACAGAGGGAGGGCGATAATCAGCCGAGCCTAAGCAGACTAACCGAGACCCATCTCGTCAGCGAGAATACCGGACATGCCCTGGAGGCATATCTCATACATCCAGGTAAGGCCTTCTAGCTGGTAATCGCGCATGGTGCCACCAGTCATTATCTTGGGTTGCTTCTTCAGCTCCAATCCAGCATCTGCCAGCGCCTGGTTGTCGAAATCGCGGCCAACACGGCCAAGGGCCCTCGTCTTTTGGGTTAGAATGTCACTGAACACCTTACTTTTGCGCAGCAGCTCGTCAAGCTCCTTAGCCTTGCGAGCCTTTTCCTGCGGCGTCAATTCTACTTTCTTCCCCTTGCCCTTCCTTAGAGCGGCGAGTCGTTTTGCTTCGGCCCTGACGTTTTGCACCTGAGCCTTCTTTTCTTCAGCGAGCATTTGCTCGGTGAAAATGGAAGTCGCCATAGCTTCATCGGGGGACGACGGAGGGGTCGTGGCAGCAGTCGAGAGGGAGGGTGAAGTTTGGAAGTCCACTGCGGAGGAGGTGGGCGTCGACGCCATCGTGCAAGGGAATGGATTAGTGAATAGAGATGGTCTGTGCTGTGTACGCGAGGTAGGGATGTATTAGTCGGTGATGGCGTACATTAGGTATGGCCCGTATGGGAGAGAGGCTCAAGATTGGAAGAGGGCGGGAAATACGGGCAAACAGCTCGAATTGGGAAAGGAATGGAAGGGGGAAACCCGTGAGGGCGAAACTTGGAAGGCAAGCCGAGACCAGAGCAAGAAAGTGGTGATTTCACGGGCAGGACCGGCTAGTAGCGTATATGTATTAATCAGCGCATCATCACTTTCTGAGGTTCTATTCCCGCGCAATTCATCCTTGGAAGCTGGCGACGCGAATCGATACGCGCAGTCACGCGTTAATTACATACCTGAGGGAAGTACTTTGTAGCGCAGCCAGCTGTCTTGGCAAAGTGGCAGGGGCGTTGCATGTGGCTGCATGCGGCGATTCCGCTCTTACGTAAATTACCACCTCTGAAAACGAGGAAGTCACAGCCACAACATTCCGTCACGGCCCCATACCTATTGCAGGGAAATTGCATTACGTAATAAATCCTTGCAGGTACGTACTGTGTACATACTTCCAACTCCGGTCCGAGACTCATCATTCTTAACCTCTACAACAACAATTGCACGTTATCGCCGACGACAAGAAAGCCCCAGATTCCATCTGTATGCCAGTCGCGCAATCAGGAAGTTTCAAATTAGAACGCCCCGTTATTCAAGATGGCGACCGGCACGCAAAATTTCTACGAGCTCTACCGGCGAAGCAGGTAAACATTACCACGGTCGTCCAAGGAAGGCTGGAACAATGCCTGTCTCACAGGATGCGCCTTTTGCTAATCCGTTTTCGACCTCAGTATCGGCGGTGCTCTCATGGATAGCCTCGACGACCTGATTACCGAGTCTCACATCGACCCGCAGCTCGCTATGCGAGTCCTAGCCAACTTCGACCGCGCGGTAGCCGAGATCTTGCAGGAAAAGGTCCGGTCGCGATTGACGTTCAAGGTGAGTAACACGGGCACAGCGACATCTAATCTAGCAAATGAGCAATTAATATCAGTGTTTTCCCTGCTTCGGCTGATGCTTAAACCTCTCCACCACTTACAGGCTAGCCTCGACACCTACCGCTTCTGCGACGAAGTCTGGACCTTCCAGCTGAAGAACGTGACCTTCAAGATGGACAGCGGCAGTCAGCAGGTGACGGCTGATAAGGTCAAGATTGTCGCTTGCACCGCCAAGCCAACGGGCGCGCCTGCCTAGAAAGCACGTCGTGGTCGTGGCCAATGCGAGTTGCCTATCAGGGTTCGCTGACAAGACGGGTTTGTCGATTTGCATACCCGCGGACGGATACTCTCATCGCTACAACGCAATTAGGACTGAAGATAATCTTGTAACTGGCACTGTATGATATCAAGACGGCCGGCTTTCTGGGGGTTTGCTCTATAGACTGTTATGGGTTTCTCCACGGCGGCAGCAACTCCGGCAAGACTCCGGGTCTCGTGATTCGTGGTTTCTGCGCGAATCCCACACTGCCCTTATATCAACCAAAGGAACTGGGTGTTAGGTATTGCGGGGTACACGATGATATCACAGGTCCGAGGAGCTTTCACATAGAGGGATGGGCGATTTCTTTTTCTCGGGCAGGGGCACGTGGACAGTGTGTCCAGTACTGCGCCGCTACTCACAAAACACGGCGTTGGGCGTTTGGTATTTGAGGCTCCGGTAACGCCTGTATGTAGACAGAATAATGCGATATGATATCCACGCTGTCGATGACGCACTCACCGCTCCTCTGGCTCCTGTCCATCTTGACCTCATGGCATATATCACATACACCGCAGACTGACCAGATAATCATAAGAGCTGCAAAATAGGTATATCGCATGCAAGGCAGCAAAGCCCAGTCTATCCTCTTATACCGTCTATCTCTGCTCCTGGGGGTATCAAGCAAAAGCATCGCACGGAAAACCGCCGGTTCTCCCAAAACGCCACCTACGCACCGCGCGGAGGATCCAGCTCGCCAATCAACGGCACATCTTCGTCAACTTCCTTAGGTTCGGCGAATAAACTGCGGCCATGGCCTCTCTCAGCAGCTTCATCCTCACTCCACGGCGGCTCCACCTCGCCCTCGGCTTCGTCCTTCTGCCCGATGATGACGTTCCCGACAACCAGCAGCGCAGCGCCAGCCCACCACAAAGGCGGCAGGGATTCAGCGAAGATAACCAGGCCGAGCAGCGCCGCGATGACGAAGTTGGTAGACGTGTTCATTATGGAGACTTGGGCTGTCGAGGTGCCCTTAGCTAGGGCTTTTGTGAAGAGTGTCCACATCTGGGGTTTCGTGTTAGTCTTCGTATTGGAGAACGTTAGGGGTGGACAAGGGCTATTCCGGCACTCACCACACCGTCGAAAGCAAGATTCAGCCCGAAGAACATCTGCGCGGGTAGTTAGCATCCCAAATCACAACGCGAACCCAAGAAAGAATCAACGCGCAACAACCAGCAGCGACGAAAGAAAGCAACTAACAATCCGCACGGCAATCTCAAGCGCCCTCTCACACCCCCCGAGGCCCAAGGCCGCGGATATCCCCCGGGCGATATGCGCCGTAAGGCCGTTGGTAGTTCTGAATAGTAATCAGCAAGGAAGCGCAGCGGTAATGCGCCGGGGTCGACTCTACGCACAACTTCGCAAACATGCCGTTCAACGCGGCGCAAGTACCGCTGGCAACGGCATACACGATCCACTGGTTCCTCGCCGTCCACGACATAGTAGCAGGACCGCCCGAGCTGGGTTTCTCCGGGGAATGCGATTGTGACTGCGACTGCGATTGCGACTGCGACCACGACTGCGACTGCGCGGAGACAGATGCGCCAGGCCGTCGGCGCGTCAAGACAGCGGTAGCGGGCGCGGAAGAAGTCGCGACAGAAGAGCGTCCATCTCGGGGCATGGCAGGCCTATAGGTAAAAAAAGCACGGAACAGGGCGTTTATAAAGGATACAAGAATAGGGTTTATCAATGATGTGTCCAGACACGTGTAAGTGTGTGTGTAAGCGTGGTGTTAAGTGTGTAAGCGACCGTAGCGACTCATGGGCAGCGCTTGGCTCTATTGTTGGATTCATGAAACCCCCCCTGGGGCTGAGATCCTTGGCGTTCGGCCTAATGCGGCAGTCGCGGGTGATCATGCGACCCCGGTTTTACCTTCCGGCGCCATCGATACGACGAAGTGTCCCGAACGAGATCTCCACCATCTTTAGCGGACGCCTAGCACCGAAGATACCCTCCCTGTCTCGCCTAGTCTAGTGTATTACGGAATACCGTCTGTTTTATGATAGTACAGTGAACGGTATAGGTATAGCATAGCGTCACGACCTGGGATACTTACTCAGTGCAGAAACTAAGGGATATATTTCGGGATACTTCGTATATGCATTTATTTTCTTCGATTCTCGCCTACAGGAACTAAAAGGACACCCTTCGGACAGGAACAGCTGTTGACGGCCCGTAGTTACTCACAGCTACCGACCATTGCCGACCGCTAAAGCCGGCCACTATCTACCGAATAATGAATGCACTCCGGTAATGAATACCGGTAGCTCGTTTCCTATGAATAACCAGCTTTCATTTCTATATAATGTATCTCGTACTTACATAGTAAGTATGGACGGAGATAGGCATATAGTACGGTAGTTGATCTAGGTAATGGCCAGTGTGGCCAGGGTTGGTGGTGACGGGCAGAGGTAGAGCGACGGCACAAGTATGGGCCGTCGCCAGTCGAGGGTGCCCTTTTAGCCGCGCTCCCATTTCCTACGGTTAAAAGTACTGCATTTCGTATATGTAGGCGGTCTATTGTATTTCCAAACCCTGTGTAAGCATTTAAATTCTAATATTCACGAGCCAAGATGACCCGTTATCTATTCGCCAGCTCGACGTCGTCGACATCGCCCACGTCTTCGTCGCCATCCATGATGCGCTCGTGGCTGCTCTGTAATAGGCCGTATCCCTCTTCGCTGCTACCCCCCAGCCGAATGCGCCCACCACTAGCATTCGATACCTTATCCGAGAACCACCCGGCCACGGTCTCAATCACATGCCATATTTTCTCGTGGCCCCTGGCGATCTCGTGTTCCTCGCGCGGATTCGCTACCGCCTCCACCTTGAGCTGGTATTTCAGGCAATCCTTGACTGTCACCAGCCCGGTGAGTTGGCCGTGATGCTCGATCAGAATCACCCGCGGCCCGATCTTGCGGAACATGTCCATCACCGTCTCGAGTGGCTGCCGCGGGTGCACAGTAACGGGTGTAGCATCTACGTAGCGGCTAAAGTCAATCGAGGCTGATGACGTGCTGAAATCCGTGTCGTTGACCGTGGCAGACCGCGTGGGCGGTATAACCGTATCTATTGGCTGCGGGGAAAAGTTGCACTTGGCTTGTTGGCTGACGGCTCTACCCCTGTCGCGATGCAAGCGATCAATGGCGTATTGTAGTTCTGTCCTGCCAATATACCCGACAAGGATTTTCGTACGAGTATTCTCAACGATGGGAAAACCCTGGTAATGTGGTTCTTTGAGTAGTTGTTCTACAGATGCCAGAGTCATCTCGTGCATGGGAATCGCCACGACATCTTTCGTCATGACGGTTGATACCGGGACCCCGAAGTTGGGTTCTTCTTTATTGTCCAGGAAAGGGAACCCGCTAAACGAGATCATGCGGTCAGCAATGCCGCCCTTGCCCAACATCTCCGATACAATCTTCGTGACGCCCACAACGATCATCGTAGGCAGAATGTATGTCAAAGCACCGGTAAGCTCGAACATGATGACTACAACCGATACCGTGATGTGCATGATACCGCTCAGCGCGGCCGCCGCACCTAGGAAGGCGTACGTTCCAGGCGTTATACACGGTCCGTCCGGTGGGCAAGACGAAAAGAACGGACTATCCGGATTCGCGTGATAGATCGTCTGCATGATGATCCCGACGGTTCGGCCAAAGCTGGCCCCAATAGCCATCGAAGGGACAAATATGCCAGCCGGCACCTTACAGCCGTAGGAGATAATGACTAAGAAGACCCGGATCAAGGTCGCCAAGGTCAGAGACATGATGTTGGACCAGGCCCTATCCTGCTCGCATAGTCCACGATAATCCTCAGCCCCCTCGCACTCGAGGAAAAGAATCTCCATGCTCTTGGTCATGTCGATGCGTAAGAATACGTTGGGGTAGCAGACAATGGCTGTCCCTACCGCCAGCATGGTCGCCTCGAGGACGGCCCATTTGGTAAGGTACTTTTTCCGAAATGCTTGGGCTCGGAGATTCCACTTGATAACAAACGCGCCATACAAGCCTCCGAAAATACCAATTAGTATATAGGGTATTATTTCAAATAAATGCCATGACCTATCGTATTTGACTTGGAACATGACGAGCTGTCCTGTTCTGAAAGGATTCATCGCTGCCAGTACTGCGGTTGCAACGAGAGCGCAGAAATAACTCCTCCACAGGGTCTTCAGGGGGAAGTGATTCGACATTTCCTCGAGAGAGAAGAGAACACCTCCGATGGGACTCCCGAATGCGACGGCGACGCCAGCAGCGGCACAGGCACTGAGTATTTCCCGAGTCTTGGAAGCATTGCGCCTATATTTGGCGAACATTCTTGAAATGACGTTGCCTGTGCAGACGGCATAATGGACACTCGGACCCTCTTTCCCGACGGAGAGACCGGATCCGATGGCAAGAGGAAGGGCGACCGATTTGATTAGCAACGTCCAGAAGTCCAGGAAGCCCTTCATGACGAAGCCGGCAATGATGCATTTGATCTCGGAGATGCCGGAGCCGGCCGCGTACGGAGCAAAGGACTTAACTAATGTAGCCGCGGTGAATGCGAATAGGGTCTGCCGGGCTCAGCTATAAGGCTCGGGACGAAGTGCAGGGCATCGGCTTACCGCGAATAAAATATAGAGGACATAATTGGCTGGTCCGAATCCGGTCCACGTTTGCCATTCGGCGCAGCCGTTGTCGTCCCCCCAGCAGCAGAACTTCTCATTGAGGTAGAAAGCGGTGGTGCAGTGGCCGGTCTTAATGTCGGCGAGCCATTCGGTTATGATGTTCAGGAAGGCAGCATTGAGGCCAATTGCAGCACCTATAAGGGTGACAACAATCCACCCCTGGGCAGCGTCATAGGACTCTCGTAACTGATATCTCCAAGAAATCTTGCCCTGCCCGTATAGGCCCGCTGTCTTCCTCCGTCGCGCATTGCGGCGGGCCCGTTCCTGGGCGGCATCTTGTACCCAGTCTGTTGGTAGAGCTTAGCAGGTAGTCAAGGCATGGCCGAATCCGTAGGGGTGCGTCGCGTACCAATGGTGGTGAAGTCCTGCGCAGGTGAGAGACGTTAGAAGATAGATCCGACCCAGGCCATTGCAAGCAGTGATGCTGAGCGGGCGCAAAGGCGTACCTCATATCTCTTGATTTCGGCAATCTCCTCCTCGATCTGACGCTGTGCCGGCGCATGGCCGTTCCCGCCGCGCTCCGCCGTGGAGACAACGCGGGAGAGTCTCGAGGTCGCAGCGGGCCGCGGGAAGGGATCTGGACGGGAGAAGGAGACGGGGGATGATGGAGAGTTCATGGCCCTGATATGCTGGGCATTATCACTGAATTCGGAAGGGATTAGGAGGGATTAGTGGTACCAAATGCGGAGATAAGTGGTAAAGGTAGAACCCTTGTTGGAAGTCGATGCCGAGAGTCGGGTTCGTGGTCGAGAGCGGTATGGTATGGCTCTGGGACAGGTACATCTTCGTAGGTCCATGACAAGTGAGGCACCGCCTGTGCCGGGCGATGCAACGAACCATGTGGAGTTTTACACTGCCAGGTCCATCTCCAGCTACTGTACACTGGAAATAGCCTATGCGGATAGGCAGGCTAAGGTAAAACGAGCATCTCACTAACTGCATGAGGTAGCTTCTCAGCAGAAAGCTCTTTCCCTTTATGGCTAGCTTTTATAGTAGGTAGATAGTGCGTTACATAATTACGTAGCTACGTCAATTGTTCCTTTAATGGGATCGCGTCTCCTTTCCTACACACGCGCACCGCATACCTCCTACACTTAACACATGACAGCTTCATCCACACCACTAGAGCTTCGATATCACTCTTGTGGCTTGACCAAAAGTACGTAACCCCTTTCAGACTCTTCGCACACTCCACTCTCAACCACACTCTGCCGCCATTCTGGAGACACTATTCTTGTGTCATTCACATCTCGCCTCATTGGCGCATGAGGAGGAAGCAGTGAGAGTTATAATGGTAGTCGGAGTGCGCGGCAGTTCTTATCGACCTCTGAAAAATATCCGTCGACTACCATTTCAGTTCCCATGCTTACTTTACCTTAGTAGACGAGATACATATACCTAGTCACGGGGATTCTCCACGCAGCGCAGATTCCTCTGCCACTTCGTCTCCCAGCTGTCAAGTCTTCACTCCAAAGATCTTCTAGGGGCAGACAATCTCATCCAGCATGCCGTACAACACAACGGCAATCCCCCCCAGGAAGGAGGTTACCGGCCAAACTCAGCTGCCACGTGAGTCCATTGACTCCTAATGATACCAGCGACTCAGGCCAGCAGGTAATTCAACAATTCCCGGATCACTGACGAGATCAACAGTATCCAGAGTAAAGAAGATAGTCGCGCAAGATCAAGACATCAACATTTGCTCTAACAATGCCGCATTCGTCATCACACTGGCTACTGTAATTACGCTACCGTCCCGGGTTCTTATATCCCCTGCTAACGTGCCGCCCAGGAGATGTTCATCCAATATCTAGCAGGCGAAGGCCTGACCATGGCAAAGCTAGAACGGAAACCAAGACGGAATATCCAATACAAGGACCTAGGTACAATTGCCAGCGTTAACGCGCCACGGAAAGACCCAAACTAATCAATATCCCCACAGCAAACGCAGTCTCACACAAAGACAACCTAGAATTCCTGGCGGACATAATCCCCAAGACGGTGTCCTACAAGCAGATCAAAGCAAACGCAGCCGCCACGCGGGCGAATCTAAGCGGCGGCGCCAGGTCAGGAGGGGGCGGTGCCTTCGACGACCCCACGTCCCAGCAGCCGAACGGCAAGAAGCACAAGGGCCGGGGCAGCATGAACGGCAGCACCGCGGGTTTTGTCGGCGCTAGTTTCGCCCAGATCATAGGCGACGACGACGTATCCATGGATCCGGCCGATCAGCTGCAGGCCGAGATGAGACACCCCGACGGGGGCGACGATGATGTCGACATGGCTGATGATTAGGAGGCGGCTTCCGTAGTAGACTGGCGCACAGGTTATGTGCATTTACAACTTAAAACCGCAAAGACTCACACTTCTTCGCTTATCAAACCTCTCGACTGGTCTTCATGGTAGGAATGAGAATAAATGCCAAGAGACATTATCTAATACAAATGATTCGCTTCATGGTATGCGTGTTTACATCGCAAAAGCCGGGCTCATTGTGGCGGATTCTTACTTCCTGTCGTGAACGGCAGTTGAGGCAAGCCTGGCTGGCTCACAGACGGCCGATGCAACCATTTTGCCGCAAAACGAAGCATGGTGCATGCTCAAGGCTACGTGAATATGAAATCGCCAATCTAGTTCATTACCTAGGACATTCGCATTGCTGTTAGGGTTGAGGTGACAGAGCTGAGCAGTACCCGTCTGGAAGGCTTGCCAACAGGTCAAGCTGAGATTAGTTGTCGCTGGTTCCTTTGGCTCTTCCAGAGCGCGGTGCTGAAGCTGTTGACGATATACGAAGTAAACAAGATGTCCATTGTTTGTAAACGCACCGGTCTCTTGGTGACGGCAACATGCTCCTAGTTTGTCGCTAACTGTAGAAATTTACGACGATGCCTACATCCTCATCTGCAGGCATCTGTACAATTTGATTGTCGCGAGTCAAACAAATGTATTTACCTACTAGTAGGAATCTTGAAGGTCTTCCTTTCAACCCCCTCTGCAGAATCTGACCCTCTTCCTCCGTGTCGATGTTGAGGGGCTCGTATTTAGCGTCTCGATGCATCTTGATATCCCGGGCCACATATGGTGGTGGAACTTCCTATGCTTCCATGCTATGTCCGCCCAGGCAACAGCCTCTGCGGACAAACAAGAAACTACATGGGACTCGGGAGAGAGCTTAAACGTTTGGATCATCTGTCATGTGCAAAACATACCCCCGTCGTGCTGAACGCTGACAGCAGCTCGCTGCATCGGGCACCTCGAACTAACGCGCCTGCGCCTCCTGTGCCGTCTTTCCTGCGGAGGACCCACGTATGATTGACTGGCCAATACGGGCACTTTCTGCATTGTTTACAGCGATCTGAATTTGCAGGGGTATTTGGATTTCCACCCGACTTTGAGCGTGATAATGTCCTAGGGGCAGACAATGTCCTACGGGCAGATGAATCCTACAGACAGATGAATCCTGTACTTAGCACTTCGCACGGCCTTCAGGGTGCGTACACCCTTCAGAATGTCTATAAGAAGGGCTGTTTTTCCTGGAGGACTTCATAGAATCCAGTCCTCAGAGATCTTCACAAGAGCACTCTTCGATATACTCGTTTCTATCTGCCCCTACGGTGCGCGCTTCCGGCAACTTCCAAGATCAACCCGTTTCTCTCACGACCTCCGTGAGAAGAAGAGAACCGGAGACTGTGCCTTGCCAATCTGTGTTGGCCAGATTGACGTGAGCCGGAAGGCTGACTGTGATTTGCCTAAGCTGCTGCTGCACCAGGAATGTGCGTCATGTCTGCCTAGATAGAGAAGTCTGTCAAGAAAGCTCAACGCTCGATAAAGCCGTGTGGGACTCTTTACTCGTTTTTTGAAGCCTCTGCTGCGCCTCGCCCCTAGTCACGACTCGCAGGATCCACGATAAACACAGAAACTAAACCATGGCTTCTTCCAGCATGCCCTACATCCCGCGCAGCACTGAAACCCCGGTTGATATCGCCTCGGACGTGATTCGTCTCCTCCGCTCGGCCGGCGAAACCGTCGGCGTTGCGGAATCTCTCACAGCCGGGGGCGTCATGGCGGTGCTGACCTCTGTCCCCGGCGCCAGTGCCGCATTCCGCGGCGGGATAGTGTCGTATGCCACGCCACTGAAGCAGCTGCTCCTCAACGTCAACACGGAGCTCATCGCCCGCGAGGGCGTCATACACGCGGATGTGGCGGTGCAGATGGCCGAGGGCGCAAGGAGAGCAACGACGTTTGACGACACGCCGACCACCTGGGGCATCGGGACGACAGGCGTGGCTGGCCCGGACTCTCAGGATGGGAAGCCCGTCGGCACGGTCTTCATTGGCATTGCATCCGCCAGCGGGAGCCAGGCGTGGGGGCCGTTTAGCTTCCCCGGTACGAGGGAACGTGTACGAGAGGCCACAGTTGCTGAGGCTCTGTCGAGACTGCGGGATGCGTTGGTTGCAGGGGTAGGTGGTGGGGAGACGGAGTGGAATGAGGTTCAGGATGACAATGGTGGGGCACTATCTATGGCGGTGCCCGGCCCGACGTAGCATGTGGGGCCGTAGTACTGCCAGCTGTCGTCGGAGGTGAACAGCTGTCATAACCGGACGGTCAATAACAGCGTGCCTTGTTCTTGCCGTCGCAAGAGTAAACTGTAAATATAGAGTGCACTTCCAAGTTCACTGCAGTTGGGCTGCCGCCCTTTTTCAACTCCTCCGTGCCTCACTCCGGCGTTTCCGTCTGTTCGCGAGGAATCATGGAGTTGAGCCCTCGTCGTCGCCCGCCGGTGCTTTCCAACCTTCCAACTGAAATTCTTTGGCTCATCTTGCGCAATTTCTGCCTACACTGCTGCGAGCCGGATTGGGTGTCACAAGTTGAATTCCCCGGCAAGCAACAAAAAAAGGACCAGCCGTCGTGGTATTCTTTGGATCGCCAAGCGCTGTATTCCACGTGCTTGGCCTCGAGGAGACTTTGTGATATTGCCCAACCCATCCTATACCATGAGTTCATCCCCGGATATGGTGACTCTTTCCTTTCAAACCGATACGAGTGGACCGGGCGACTCACCTGCTTCCTCCGAACAGTGGCGCTGCGTCGCGACCTGGCTAACCTCGTCCAGACATTGTATATTAGCTACCAGCTGCTGCGCCGCATCATCATAGAAACTCGTCAAGTTCAGGCAGCATTGGTAGAGACGACGCGGATCCGTGGCGTCAATCTCTCCGATTTTCTTGAAGCTTTTGAGCAGCAATGGAAACATGACCGCCCTCGAGCCGACGCGCTGGTAGCCATGCTTCTATCCTGTCTGCCTAATCTCACTCGGCTCCATCTCACAGCGGAAGTAGCGGCAGTATCGTCCTCCTTCATGCCTGCGTCAGCTTTGAGGGCTGCCGGTGTTGTGTGCCTCCCTCTTCGAACTATCGAGGTCGTTGCAGGTTCAGCAGATTTCAGAAAACTTTGGGGTGGCATTTTCGAGATGTCTTTTGCCACGTTGAGGACTCTTAAGATCCACTATTATCATTCATGTCTTGGTGACAAGCTAGGATTTTCGGGTCTATTTTTCCCCAGTCTGCGAAATATCAGTCTCACTAGGAGTTGGTTGACCGCACCAGATCTCAAATTGCTACTATCTTGTTGTATGGACCTTGACACGTTTACTTACGACGCTTGTAAGTCGATGAGAATCTTGTACCACCCTCAAGCTGGAGTGGTGCTCTGCTCCACGTGGATGACTGCCACCACTAACTTCGGTTTACCCAGCTCCACCTACCTGCAACTATCACCCATCCGACATCATCAAATATCTCAGTAGACATCAGGCAACTCTCACGAAGTTGCGACTCGACCTGTGGGATGATCTAGCCATTTATCTCGAACATATTGCCGAGCCAATACCCAGCTTGAAAATCTTTCCTGTCCTTCTAGACGTGTCACTCAACACATTATTCATATACAACCATAAGAATGTTCAACAGGAAGATGACAAGATCTTATGTCAGCTACTTCCTCCGTCCATTGTCTCACTGCGGCTATATGACACTTTGCCTGCTCCAACCCTTGCACGCTTGTCGAAAGGCCTCCTCGGTCTTGCAGACGCCGCTTTGCAAGGGCAGTTTCCTAGCTTGAGAGCAGTCGAATGTCATGTTCGGGAACAATTTTACGGCCACGACCTTGTTCTGAAGTTCGCCAGTGCGGAGGTGTGTTTGGATACGATCCTTTGGGATATGCGCCATCGGCGTAGGCTGTAGCCCATAGCCTCCACTTCGTCAAGCTCCTCGATGGAGTCAGTGACTGGTTCTCGAGTGTGACGGCTAAATGGCCACGGAAGTACGGAAGTGTGATTGAAAAGTGTTGATCAAATCAGCTTAATGGTTATAGTAGGCTGACGACCTGACCTGATATACAGCTTAAATGCGACTTCCGTACTGCCTGGAACCTCCAAGTTATATCGAGCCAAGACTTTGGATTGCTCTGGGACGGCAAATAACTAAACGATATATACCTCAAGGCGAACTACACTACTGGTCAGCGCCTAAGACTTGGCATATAAAGTACGTCACAACACAAGCGACAACATACTTGACGACGACACGTCGTCCAAGATACACATTGGTTCCAAGATACACGTTGGTTCCAAGATACACGTTGGTTCCAAGATGCACGTTGGTTCCAAGATGCCAAACGAACAATAACAGCTATTACCGATAGTTTGCCCAGCGGCCCTATCTAGTACCACAAGCCAGAAGCGCCTAACTGTTGTTCCAAGCGCTCTTGTTATCGGACCTACTAGACACGATGGGAAGTTACAATTGCTCCTTGGAGGCCAGTTTACAATGTCTCAAGCAAGAGATCTAATTCATTAAAGAGAAAAGGATATAAGCGTTGCCTTTAGCTCATTATGAGTTATATGGGGAGAGGTTATGTGTTTAATCGGTGAATAGGCAGATACTGGAGGAAGTTCTAACCCGTGAAATTTAGCCTTCCGTTTCTAGAGGTATACAGAGGCCGTAATACAGGATAGCGTTTCTATTTGGTTCAGGTTTTAATTTTAATACCTTGAAATGCCCGTGCACAGAAAACGTTGGCAGTATATTTATCTATCTATCTTCATCCGTAACAGAGTCGCTGGAGGTTGAACATCACGGCGTTGTAGCTATTGCACTGGATGGATACCTTCGCCTTCCAGATAGCGCCGGGAGGCGAGACGGGACGCGGGCAGCGAAATAAGTGAGGATCAAATTCCTGGGATAGGGTATTAAGGCTTGAATCACTTAATAAGGAACTGGAACTTCATGTAATACATCAAGCGCATTATACGTGCGAATTATTCCAGTGCTGGTTGAACAACCCGCAACGCAGCAGATGCGAATCAAGCTTGATTTTCAGGGGGTATATACCAGACTCGTCAAGTCCAGGGGTCTGCTAAGATTCCAGCACACCCAATCCATAGCCTTTTGTAAAAAACCGAATCCACTCATTCCTCCATCTCGTCATTCAGCTGAATACCAGCCGGCAACCTGCCCTCTCTCAGCATGGTCTCAAGCCGCGTGATCTCGTCCAGGCTCGTCGCGCGCTTGATCATGTCCTGCAACCGCTTTCTCTCCTTCTCTGTGAGCTTGATCCTGGACATGCGCACCGATAGGTTCGATGCGCCGGTGCCGTTCTCTAGGGCGGGGATGTCGAGGATGCGGGATTTGACGTTCATTGTTGCCTTGGCTAGGTCTGTGGGTGACTCGGTTGTTCCGAATAGCTCTGTTGCGTGCTTGCGCTCCGCGTCCTTTACCTTTACGTAGTCGAGGAAGCGCACTGAGGGGCAGCGCCATAGAACCCAGTACCGGTAGTGCTGGTTCAGTAAAACTCGTTAGCCCTTTATTTTCTTCTCATGCTTTTTACTCATAATTTTCCACGTCGCGGGATGGTAATTGGACGTCCCTACCTCTTTCTTTGTCACGGGGTTATCCCGCAGTACTAAATGCGTCAACCGTCGGAATGAACCCAGGGCATCTAAATCCGCGAGCTCGGACAGATTATTCGACTCGAGCTGGAGGTTCATGAGGTTCGGGATCGAATTCGCGAGCGTCAGCTGTATGGAGGAGATGCGATTACGCGCCAGAAGCAGCGTGTGTATCCGGGGTGAGAGCGGGAAGTTGCCCAGCACTTGGATGTCGTTGTCGACTAGATCTATGGCATCTTGGGGCTAAAGAGGGTGGGCGAACGACACGTCAGTAACCAGCGTATAATAATACCAACCGTAAGGGGTGTGCTACGCCACTGCTCTCAAGTTGTATATCCAGCACGAGAGAAACCGGTCGGCGACGGAGGAATGGCGGGGGGTACCTACACCTGCGACACCCAAGTTCTCAATGGCGGGAATGCGATGTCCTATTCAGGCCGACGAGGGCTCGCTATCAACTCTGCTCATCCTTATTCCTTATTGACGGCTAGATCAAATAGGTGTGTAGTATCTGCTCTTTTCTGACGTACCTCGGAGGTTGAGCTCGCGCTCCTTCAGCGCGTTGAGCCATGATGGGGAGTTCTGCAGGAGCTCGGCGGTGAGCCTCATCTTTTACGCGTGAGGCTAGCCTGGATGCAATTTACCGCTTTGGACCTTGAGTCTATCTGGAGTCGTTTTATGGTTTATGTGCGTAGGGTGGAACGAGGTCGTTGCGCGTGTGTATGGAGTTGGGTGACTGGTGACAAGAAACAAGGCTGAAGGTTGTGGGCAAAATTTCGGGGATCCGTCTCCAGCCTTTCCTTTGAAGTGGGACCCATTTCCCCGGATTCTTGGCGCTGAAAAATATGTATTTTACGAGATATCCAATAACCCGTTTTAATACACTTATCGATGTGTACCTGAATAACAGGTACCTAGTTATTATGATTCTGAAAGTTGAAATCGACGTCGTGATGCCATTTGAAGACTACCTACCTACAGGACCTCATCAGATGGCATTCATGTTTGCGAGAAATGTAAATCTATCTCCCCTGGGATACTTACCAAGCTAGATATCTTTCTTTCACGAGGGTACATTATGAATTTATGTTTAGTGAACACAGCCTTTGTAACCAGAAAAGAACGGAAAGTTGTCAAAGGTGAATACATCAATGGTTCAAAGCTATAATCATACTCATTATCTGAATCTGAACAAGAGATCGAGAGAAAGGAACAACGAGGTAGCCGTAATTGATCACTTCTCGCGTCTGTAGACAAAGCGATTGTTTGATTGCTATTCTGGGTGTACTAGATCGCGGTATATAGCACCGCGGACATCAGCGTTCCCGAACGTATCGTCTGTCACCACAACAAAGTACACCGAATTCTTCCCGCATCTACAACTCACTTTCTTTAAAAACGCGAATCTCCCCCTCGAAGAAGAATGTTCTATTCACGAGTCACCAGCAAGGCCAGCAAGATCCTGTGCCGGATTGCCATACGAGACGACATAGATGATCGCCCTATGTCACCGGCCAGCATCCTTAGCAACGATTCCTTTGAACCAAGCAGCAGCCAGATCGAGCGCCACCGAGCTATCCCTATTTCATATTCTGCCCCCAGTTATCGCGCCAGTCGTGAGCCGATCCACTCAACTCAAGCAGGGTTGGGTCGATTTACAACATACAGCCCCCCGAGACCGACTCAACCACGCCGTTCGATCAACGCGGAATTGGTACAGCAGTGGAGGACCACGACAACGGTTCCACCCCGCCCAATTGAGCAGTCGGAAATGCAACGCCGCGAGGACCAGCAACAAGGTGGCGATTCGCCACGCAAGCCCCGAGATGTCACGGCCCATCTCAAGTATCTAGTGCGAGGATTCTTGAAGCAATTCCGCGCGGAAGCCACGGCCTCTGGAATCAAGAGGACATGCGGTAGCAAGGAATGCTTCGTGCCATCGCCCAAGATCACATTTCTGATCGATGAGCCTGAGAACCTTGTATGTCAGATTTGCCAACGGACGCCGTTGAAAATGGCCGTTACGGCAGCGACCCCAGCCCCTGAGATGACCGTCATCCTACCTTGCGGCCATATTTCATGCTGTGAATGCATGGATCTCTGGCTTAGTGACCACGACTCCTGTCCGTTCTGCCGAGCTAACTTGAATTACGCAGGCTGTCCCCATAAAGTGCAACCGCGGATCGTCGCTCAGGACACGATTCATACTTTCCCGGTAACGCTGACGAAAGGCGGCAAGCTCGGTGAGAAGTGTTTCGAGTGTGCTGAAAAGGCCCGCAGGGAGATATCCCTAGAGCGCTGGGCGCTCCTGGCGGACAAATTCAAGGCAGCGCGCCGCGAGGCTGAGACTCGTGGGACGGAGGAGGCGGAGGAACTCATGCGCAAGGCGCAAAAGGCATTTGAGCAGTTACCGGAGGATGACTATTGGGTATTGACGATGATGAAGCATCAGCAATGGTGAGTTGGGTCGTAGTGATGGTTGCGAGTTGCCTCGCTTGGGAGATTGGTACCAGTGGACGGGCTTTGGAAACTAACGATTAGACGCAGTGCGATGTTTTTATTTAGTTTCGGGTTTGGATAGACGTGCCGGGCTCCGGAAATAATATCATGTTTCCATCATATCGTCTTCGTCTTCGTGACAAGTGAAGTAGGGTATTCGTGAATGAAACGAAAAGTTATGAGCTGACAAGGGCTGAAATATCGCAGAACTTATTAATAAGTGCATAACTCGTGTAGCTGATTAGTTATTATGGGACGGGAACCTTGGAAGTTAGTGGAACCCCGTTCATTAGGCAATCGTAACTTTTCAACACGAAAGCCATAGTTACTCGTGTTGCGTACCGGTACCTATACGGACGTACAGAGTACTATTGAGTGATGCACGTTACAGTAGCCCTGTCAATGTCTTTCTTCATGTGTGAGTAAGGACTTGCACTACAGTCAACCGATTTAAAAATCATGAGCCACTAAAATTTTAGCGTCAAACCGTTAGGTGCATATTCGACTAGCGGAGTGTCTATATTTGTGCATATTTATCTAGCCGTATACACCGTAATATGAATATTTCGCTATCCATACATCTCGCATTTTGCATACAGATGTCGGCTTCAACACCAAGGTCTATACCCAGGACTACTCCTCATACACACAATCGAATGCTTCAAAGTCATGGGCATCGTGTTGATCAATAGGTAGTACATCAGATGTCGGGCAGTTTTGGTGAAATATGGTTCGAAATTGGGCTCTAACTTGCAGGTGAATAGTAGTACTTCCAATAGACGTGAAAGACCGGAAGAAAGGCTACAGTAATGGCCTGAAAGCATGGGTATAATATTGATCAAGCAACGTAAAAGTAAACCTCTAAAAGAATGAACCAGAGACTGCACAGCTGTGATGTGAAGACTGAGAGCAATCGGCAGTAGAAGCATGCACGTAGGCACTTAGGACTAGAGTCCATAACGGCAAAGGGCAACTAGGCCTTCTTCAATTGATCAACGCAGATAACTAATGATAAGGAAGCAATGAATACGTCCGTAGTTCTATACTCTATCAACGACGTTGCTTTTCCTGTTGATTCTTGTCACCTAATTGTAGCAATGGGCCGTCGCCCCTCCTAGCTCGTCGTGCTCGAACTTCTTCAGTCTCTGCATTGGCCCTGTTGACGGCCTCAACGTTAGCTTTATACCAACCCCATCCTGCCCACTCCCGTGGCATAACAGGTTGTGGTCGTTTTGCTAGGTCTAGCCACGTTTCTCCTGGCCATCTATACGGTAGTGCTACCCGGCCTTCAGCCATGTCCCTGGCCCTGTCCCTTGCATCTGCAGCCCTGAAAGTGTTTCGGCTCATGATATCAAGTACTGTTGCGCCACGTTGGTATTCCTTGATCTTTGGCGCTGGCGGAAAGCTCTTGTGATGCGACCGCTTTGCTATTTTCGGCTTGGGAAGCTGTACGATAGGCTCGTCCTCATGCACTGCCGAGTCATCAGAGTCCGTATCGGCATCTGTATCTGGATCCGTATCATGGTCCTGGGCAGGTGCTTGATCGCCGGTGTGATGCTGCTCTTCTTCTACCTCTTCCGTTTCCACGTTGGGGGCAGCTGGTTCGTCCACATCTATATCCAGGTCCATGTCATACGGTTCATCTACGTCCAGCTCAGCGGCCGGATCATCAAGCTCCATTGCGCCCTCTTGATCAACCGAACGCCCCTCAGGCGGCTGGGATGACTGGTTTTCTGGTGCCATTGACCCCGTTTCAATCTGGGACATTGACCTCAACACTCTGGTTGAGGCCGGGACTCGGGATTTTGCTTTACCTTTTGATTTCTCAATGCCTGATTTAGTATATTGAGGGGGCACTGAAAATCTCGTAATTCTGCCTGTCAAATTCAGGCCTATGAATTGGCAAAGTTGGCTTTGCAGCCAATTGAGGTCATCGCTGCCAGCGAAGTAATATTCTGTCATGGCGCGTTCAAATTTTGATGGCGATGAGAATAGCCATGCCAGGTTCATTACAGTCAATGGCCCACATTCCCAGTTAGATAATTGGCCTATAACTGGTACGGCGATGAGCCATTGAGGCATTGGTAGTGTTGGGAGCCGCATTTCATACCCTTGTCGCAAATTCGTTAAAAGGAGGCTGAGTTCAGTCTCATTAGATTCGATTGAATTTAGCACATATCCGATTCGGGTGGGATGATCCACGACGATTGAATACCAATGGTTTCCTCTGTGTACGCCGAAGACGACCAGCCTGGGTCGATTCTTCTTTACTCGCCCGTCGAAATCTGTATCATTCATAGGATAGACGTTGAAATCTCCACTCACGAACGATCCCCAGTGCCTCTCGACTTCTACCATGGGCCTATTCTGTGTTGCCCGCTGGTATGGAGTAAGCCACGCTTTGACACATGCGGCTATTTCGTCTTCGGCCCACCAGCTATGTTTGCCCATACGCAAAGCTGCGTTAGCAATATGGCGTGCGACGTCCACTGGCCAGTACTTCTCCTGCCGTTGCGTTAATGGGTTCTTCGCTCCCATGAAGAGCCCAGAAGCTGTCACTGCCGTTATGTATTCGGAATCGGCGGGTAGCTCCAGTGAGAAGCTCGCGGGCTGTACCGGTAATGTATAAGTCTGTGGACTATCACCGTGTATGCTATGAATTAGGTCCCTGAACTTCTCAGGTTGGCTAGTTCCAACCACACCAGTGGGCCCCAAGTTGATCAACTTGCTATCGCTGTGTATACTAGGTCCCGGACGCATCAGGCGGCCCTGGGAGTCCGTAGGGGCCTTGCCGACAGGGATATACGGTACTAGGGCAAGGCTGTCATCAGCGGCAGGTTCGGGCTCCGGTGCAGGTAGTAATTTCTGCTGAGGAATAGACTGCTCTACTGGCGCAGGTTTGGGTTTGGGCTCCGGTGCAGGCAGTAACTTCTGTTGAATTGGCCGGACCCTCAGTTTAGGTTTGGGTGCGATAACAGGTTTGGGCTCTGGTGCAGGTAACAACTTCTGTTGAGCAACACGCTGTGACCGTCGTGAAGCTGAGGTAGGCAGAGGGTGACGAGGTCTTCGCGAAGGAGTTTGGGGCTCTTTGGCCTGCGGTGGTTGGGGCTCTGTGGCCTGAGGCGCTTGGGGCTCTTTTGCCTGAGGCGGTTGGGGCTCTTTGGCTTGTGGTGGTTGAGCTGTATATCTATGTAGGTCATCCTCTGGTATGACCCAGTTTGGAGAGGGCTTCCATCTCGTAGCTGATGATATATATTCCAGCAATCGTACGATGTCTATGCTGTCATGGTCACGAGAGAGAAACACGTCTATTACTCTCTCAGGCCGCCAGAATAGCAGCATCATATTGACACCGCATTCCAGCCCGCAGCTCCATCCCTCCAACTGCGTGTGTAGCCTAAGTGCTTTCACAAAAATCGGTGGCGGGATATCGGGTCGAGCCTTTGTGATACTCTCGTTCCACACTTCGTATAGATGCTCAGCAGCATCTTGGTGGCTTTGTATGGGCTTATTCCCTTGTAGCGGATCCATCATATAGACAGTTCGAGTATCGATCGCCACTACTATCACGTACCAGTGGGGGGCATTCGAGCCTGCATCCCTAACTCCCCCAAACACAACCATCTTCTTCTTCTTCTCGACGACGTCGTCAACGATGGATTGGCTGAGCTTCTTATTGAAGCCCAAGATCTGGTTAAACGCATTGCCGAAGCTGCGTTCGGCTGATACAAACTGTATTGGTGCCAAAATAAGGGCAGTTAAAGACACCATTTCAGTTGTTGTGAACTCAGACTTTGCGGCAGTTCTGAGCATCGCGTTGATCAATCCGTGAAGGATGCCAGAGCGCCATGCCCGACCCGATATCTCATCTGGGCCCTCTCGGTTCGTTAAGAGCTTATCATTGGGGTCAATTGGCTCCCTGCTATCGTAATATTTCATTTTTGGAGGAAGCTTGTCGACACGCTTGAACCGCGGCATCCATAGCGGCCGCTCCACCCAGTGCTCTCGGTCTCCATGGATGAGAGTTATGAGCTCTACGAACTCGTTTTTAGACACCCGTGTGATCGGGCCAACGATGGAATCCATCTTGAGGAATATAATTACTGTTGCTGTAAGTTAGAAACAGCGTGATAAGAGTGGCCTTAATCAACGATATTCTATGACTTGGTAGGTATGTTCAGGCAATTGATGAAAAAGACAGAGGCAGAAAGATCGATGAGGCTGGCAGCTTACACTTTTCCAGTAGACACTCTTGGGCAAAGGGTTGATAATGTAGATTCCGTAACTTAATATGCGTGCAAGGAAAGGAATCGTCTAGATTCGGGGTTAAAGAGTGAAAAGCAAAGTGAGAGGTGATATTGGCAGTCGTTCACGAATAGGGCAGTATGAGGCTGGAGTACGAGGCTAGGGCAGTACGAGGTCTGGGCAAACGATTGATAATGGGATTCTCAGTAATTTCTGTGGCTTGGGACGCTGAGGTAATCGATAAAGCACTCGTGTGTTTGGGGGAAAGATGATGTTGGTGCGGAGGCAGAAGATGGATGAAGCTGGCAACTTACATTAATTTAAGGGACCGACTTGTGAAAGCAGGCAGTAGTACTTTCAGTAGGCTAGAGACGGTAAGTACGGAAGGTGGTTGGCGATCCAACGTTGTGATTTCAAGCGTGTGAGGCTGGAGTGAGAGGTAGATGGATGGAGGACTAAGAAGGCTAGCGGTGATTTATCGATTGCCAAATTTGGAAGGAATATGCTGTTCAGTGTACGAACGTAGATGGGGACGTTATGATTTCAAGCGTGTGAGGCTGGAAGAATGAGGAGAGGTAGATGGATGAAAGATCAAGGCTGGCGGTGATTTATCGACTGGCAAATTTAGAAGGAAGACTCTGTTCAGCGTAGATGGGACATACGATTGATCATGATGATCCCAGTAGTACTCACCGCTTGGAGGGTTAGGATATTGGACGGGATGGTGATAAGAGATGTGGCATTGGAAGTAGAAAGACTGACAAGGCAACTTGCGTTTTCAGCAGACCACGTCGAGAAAGTGGTTGATAGTAGTTTGCACAGATCTAGAGGCGGTAAAGTAAGTACGGAAGGTGGTTGGCGATTCGGTATTGTGATTAGAAGAGTGTGAGTAGAGCGGTGAGGGACGGATGGATTGACGAGGCTGGCTACTAGTAATTCATGGAAGGGACAATCTAGAAGCAGCACGATCTTCATTCTGGATGGGGCACTCAATTGAAAATAGCGTTCCCAGTATTACTTACCACTTGGAGGGTAGAAATACTCGACGGAATGGTGATCAGAGATAGGGCTGCGAAGCGGCAAGCAGATACGAGAGAAGCAACTTACCTTTACTAGTCGGAACGGGTTGGGCATCTACTTGATCAGTGTCGTAGGGATGGATTGGATAGATGAGAGATGTTGCTAGTGTGATGTTTGGTAGTTGGAAGAGGGAGAGATGTTGGTGGTCTGGTGTTGGTGGTTGGAAGAGTGAGGGGGTGGATGGCGATCAATAGGGAAGACTTGAAGCTAAGTGGTTGACACTTTCCTTCTGTGGGTCTTAAGGAATTCCAAAACTAGGTGACATTGATGTTAAGTCTCTTTACTCGGAATTACAACTTAAGCATCACGTTTCTCCCGAGTATTGGTACCTCATAGAGGTATCCTGACCATAGTCACAGAAGGAAGCGTACCTGCCTTGTCGAAGTGCACACCTGTAAGCCCAACATTGGAGAAGCCAAGTCACTAACTCAGCATTATCGCCTAAGTATCACGTTCATCCTGAGTATTGATACCTCACGCTGATGTTCGCCGTCTGACTCGAGTGGCAACTTCAAAGGAAGGAACGTTGTTATTTCCGCCGCGGTTTCCGGAATATAAGGACACATCTTCTTGGCCCTAGCCCACCACCCTTTTTTCCTCCGTCAACCAATTTCTTCAAGCAACCTATTGAAGTGCGCATGCAACTCCTCTTCGTCGCAGCTCCTCGTCTGAAGATATGGAACACGATCCGCAGGTTCCTCTGCACCTGCAGAAGGTTCCGCCGCCTCATACCGGCGCAGAAAGAAGACAGTGGAGCTTGGAATCAATCCAAGCTATTGACATCGCTTGGCCGGTATCTCCAGAGACGCAATGCCTCACCTTCCACTCTAAATGGCGACAGGTATGGGCATATCGTTGATCAAAGGGTTCACTATTGCTGACATGCGGCAGATCCTTAACAGCTTCCATATCGAGGTACTTGGCGGCCGTGCAGAGAACCGTTACCTCCGTTGGGCGATCTCCCCAGACTTCTAGCTCTTGATTGGAGCGGGGACGAAAGTAAGGAGCTTGATGCGTAGAGAGCGCCATACGCCTCGTCCTCTATACGTTGAAGCATTAGAAGGTGGCCCTTGGGGCGAATACCTTCTGCGTATGTTGCGAGACCAAAGACGCGTCGATGCCATATATTCAGCAGTATGGGTACCCGAATCGTGTAATGTGTGAATCCTGTGAACGGCGGTATGTTCAGTCGGACGGTATCACAGAGAAACAAGGCTTATGGCCGTTTCCGGAATGTTTTTCGATTCCAGGTTTCGCTGATGGGGTTTGTGGCAATTGTGTATACTCTCTCCAGGGTCATAAGTGCACCTGGAAAGTCGACGATCCCACAATCAACCACCTCAAGGCAAGCAAACAGACCAAGGACATTGTGCTTGCTGTCAACCCTACGACTTGCCCACCAAAATTCACAATCTCGAGCGACGATATGGTGCGATTGACTGAAGAACGAATTAGAGGGAAGGCACGCCAAAACCTGTCGAAATAGCAGTCACGTACCAAAGACCCGGGCATCCCGCTGATCAGTCCTTCCCTGTGTGCTTAGGCAGGCACATAACAGCACATCGGATGATATTTGCAGTCTAGAAAATGTCAATAAAAATAGAAAAAAAGAAATGTAAATAACGGGTTCTTATCATTTACCTGGGGGGTCAATCTTGTATCCATGAATCTGGCGGCCAACTCGACACAAAAGCATGCGGGAGAGCGATGCCATGGGGCATATGGTTGATCATAGCCATCCCAGTGTCTCTGAAGTTGCTATACTCAGCAGACACTCGATGAGGCAGTAACCACAACTTCGTCATAGGGTGGAGGAGGGACGCTTGGAACCTCCACTTCGACGTGGAGTGGATGGAAGTACGGCCTTAGGTAGTGCTTCTCAATGGGTTTGAAGATAGAACGCCCAAGGACCGACAGTATTTCGGCCATGCACCCCAATTCGTGGACGCGAGCTCGAGTTTGTAGTTCTTCGGGGGTCGCTGCCGCTTGCAGTCCAACTAAGTCACAGTTGGCAATGTTGCGGAGACCCATAGTACCTTGGGCCTTTCAGCGCGATACGATTTCTTTCACTCTGTGAGGTTCTATCGGTTCGAAGATAGAACGCCCAAGGCAGCACCGACAGTAACACCTCGCGGACGAGAGCTCGGGTTTGTAGTTCCTCGCGGGACGTTACCGCTTGCAGTCCAACTAAGTCACAGTTGGCAACGTTGCGGAGACCCATAGTACCTTGGGCCTTTCAGCGCGATACGATTTCTCTCGGCTCGTGAGGTTCTATCAAGAACGCTGAGAACCACAACGCACGCTGCTATTGACGGGTTAGCTTTGGGCTTTTCAACTCGACACGATTTCTTTCACCTCGTGGCGTTCTATCCGAACGCTTAGAACCACAACGCACGCTGCTATTGACCGGTTCGCTCTGGGGCTAGCTCGGGCAACGGTAAAATGCTCCGCTTGATTCCTTCGCTACGTGCGAAGTGAGGGTTCGAACCAGTGCCAAAGTCAATTGAAGAGGGCAATCCGACGAGCAGGGCAAATGATTCAGCCACACAAAGTAACTAGCTGAAGCCTAGGTACGTGATGAGACCCCGAACGTGTAGAGTGGCATTGATCCGTTGAAGCAGTGCAGATGAACCTGACGTGTCCTCGGCGTAATCTGGGGGGTGTCATAGATCTATCAACAACAGCGTGCGTTGTGCTTGCCGTCGCGGTGATCTCAATGAAGCCGAAGTAGCTATGCAGATAGGATTCTGCCACTCTTTGCCGCCTAACCTTAGCCAATCATAGATCAGAGACCCCTGTTGATATGACGCTTACATACAACCTTGTTTCCACGACAACTTCAAGCAGGCCCAACCTGACAGACCTGACAGACTTGCCCGACTTACCCGATCTACCAGATAACATAATATCTTGCCATTCGGTGCAGTTGCGATTCATCAGCCGATTGCCCCCATGAACGAAGTCGGTAACTGCTGTTTCCGATGGAAGGAGGATGCCCTGTTTCCTTATTCCATATTGAGATCATCGTTTCCAAGAGAGTTGCAAGTTGCATGGGCATCGAGTTGATCATGGAAGGCTCGTTGAATGACCCGGTATGCCCTGTACTTAATTGCATTTCCCGTCTCATAATAAACCCAGGAGTGCAAGGACACCCGCTACGTCCGCGTCGTCCTCGTCGTCCGTGTCCTCAAACCCGTCATCCTCGATATCCACCACGTCCGCGTCGTCCGCGTCGTCCACGTCCTTAAACCCGTCATCCTCGATATCCGCCACGAGATCAACTTTTGGCTGCTTTCTTGGCCTACCACGAGGGCGTTTTGGTCCAAAATGAGTCTTCCCTTCGATGTATTCGTTTCCACCTTCCAATTCAATAATTTTCTTGATGTGTTCCGGAATTCGTTGAATCCATTCCCGTATAGCATCTTGCGGAAGGTCACGCCATGTTCCTGTCCACCTTCCGATTGCATCTGCAAGACTCCTGGGACCGCCCATATGATGGGAGGTATCTTTCTTCATCCGAAACCAGCATGGCTCTATAGCGTTGAGATCTGGTGAGTTACCGCACCATGTCATACGCTTGACGTGAGCCAGATCGTAAAAGCGTTGTTGGATATGGTGAGCATGACATGGAGCCTTGTCTTCTTGGACAATGGTATTGGGGCGGTCTTTCATACATTCCTTAGCAAAAGGGAACAACTTGGGGTGAAGGATTTCCTTCTGGTATCGATACCAATCAATACCACCTTTTGAACCCCGTTCCAGTTTGCCGTTTTTCTTGTTCCATTTCCAAACGGGTTTTCTACCCTTCTTACTGCGTAAGCCAACCCTCTCCATAGCTGTGTTGAGCTCCCATTCGGCTCGTAAGGTTGGTTCGAGTTGGGCATTCATCTGATCAATGTCCTTCTGGGCCGCTTCCTTCTGGGCGGCTGTTTCTGGCCTCCAGCAATGGCACGGGCCTTTTCGGTCATATGTAAAACAGCCCCAGAACATGAACTCAGAGTAACCTTTCCACCGTTCCCGAATGCAAGTCTTCACAACCTTTTGATCAGCCTTGCGCCAGACACGATAGCCTCCTCTGCGGATGCACAGGAGCACAGCGGTTTCGTCAGTCCAAATGACATTTTTCCAGTCTTCTAGTGTCCAGTCCTTGTGTTCTAAACACCATGCAAGTCTCTCGGCCTTCATTTTCGCTGTTAAGCCAGGTTTCTTTGTGGTCTTTGTTTTCTTATAACCGGCTTTTCGAAGCATACGTCGAACTGTTGAAGCTGATATTTCGATCCCCTGTTCGCGAAGTTCCGCAGCAAGAGCAGCACAGGTTTTTTCGCGACCATCCCGGTCTGCCTCGATCCTTTTGATGACAAATTCGCGAGCCTCGCTTGTCTGTACAGTCGGTCGGCCTGGCCTGGACTTGTCTTGAATCCACTCGTCTTTCAGAACGATTGGATAACCGTCATCCTTAAACCCTCGTTCGATGGCCGTGGCGTATATTCGATTCACTTGAGCCTTCGATACTCCCGTGAGCGCACAGACATCATCAGTCCTCAGCTTCCCCCCGTACGCCGATTTATAGTAGACAATCAGCGCTCGGAGCGCAAGGTCAACTCGACCCATGCTGGGCAACTCGCTGATAAAAAGCCGGGAAGAATGCTGGGTGAAGGGAGCTGCAGCACAGATTGAGTTGCCGCAGGACAGGGCACTGCATTGATCATCAGCTGGGGAGAGTGTTGGTTGAAGAGGACTGACTTACCGGATGCGTGGGCACCACGTTGATCAGAGCCCGGGAAGAGGTGCTGGTCGAAATGGACTGCGGCAGAGACTGAATTACCCAACGTCAGGGCACCACGTTGATCAGAAGCCGTGAAGAGTGCAGGTGAACGAGACTAGCTACGTGATGGATTGGTGTTGCACGCGCGTGGTCTGACTCTTTAAGTATTCTGTGTTTTACGTCTTCGGGTCTGTCCATCCACCGGAAAGAAGTGGATGCCGAGATTCCAGTCTGGCTTCGTTTCTGCGCCTCCCAAGATCTTACAAAGCCTGTGCAATATGGAGGATACACTGTTGATCATGGCTCTGTGGTAGCCCTATCGCCGTCTTCAACAACCTCATTGTGCTGCATGTTGGGTGTCTAGCCGCTGCCGCGATCGCCTTGTCCGCTCACCGACGGGGACAAGCCGTTGACCATCGCTTCGTGGTTGCCCTTTGCTGTTATCAACATGCCCATTCTGCTGCAAGTCGGAGTGCTGGCCACTGGGATGATATCCCTGCATCTACGCAGCAACACGGCCTCGCCGCTGCCGACGACTGCTTTTCGCCACCGGGTTGTCTTCAACAACCTCACCGTGCTGCATGTTCGGTGTCTAGCCACTGCCGCGTTCGCCTTGTCTGCTCACCGACGAGGGCAAGCCGTTGATCATCGCTTTGTGGTTGCCCTTCGCTGTCATCAACATGCCCATTCTGCTGCAAGTCGGAGTTCTAGCCGCCGGGATGATGGGCCTGCATCCGCTCAACAACATGGCCACGTTGCTGACGACCGCGTGTTAGCTAGACCTTGGAATGCCTTTGACGATTACCTACCTCACGAGCAAGTCCGCTGGTGAGCCTTCTCTGCCCATGGTTGCCTAGATCCGGGCAGAATCTTCATCACCGCTTTCCGAATTGGGATATGAGACCGCATGTTCGTTACAATTAATTAGGTAATACCACAGACATCAGGCACCGAATTCGAAGGGTCCCTGAACGTGGCAACAAAACGATGCAACGACAACGCATAGAGGAAGGTGGTGGCTGGTTCAACTCAACCCCAGTCCCTCTTCGCTCTTTGGTCAGTCTCTTCATTACCTGCAGTTGTGCAACTTGAACTCGGCGCCTCTGCCTGATTATGGTGTTTCATTGGCTAACAAGACATCCATAGGTTGTATTCGATACACCAGTTGGGCAAGCGGCTGAGGAACTTTTGCAGAAAAGGAGGTGAGTTATCATATTCTAGGAGTCTTTTGGGTTTGTATTATCTAATTCTTATTGGAAACTTGGATCGCTGTCTCCTTTTGGAACGAGTAGGCGACTAATCATATTCTCATCAGACTTTTCGTATTCCGTATTCGCATTCGGATTCATATTGCCTACGCATTGCAACGCGTCTGCAATTGCAGGTTGGGAGGCAGTTGCTGATTTTCGTCTGGTCGATGTGGAGAAGTCCAGGCCTGGAGAGATATATATACCGCGGGTCGAGGCAACCACACTGCCATCAGGTGCTGTGCAACGTTGTTGGACCTTCCTTCTCCATTGATCAACCCAACGTCCATTGGACCTGACGATATTCAGAGTTTGCTACCATCGTCGACGGACTTCTCACACTGGTGATTCATCTCAACATCCATTGGACTTGGATATCCATACACACTGCACCATCGACGTCCACGGACTATCCCACCACTGATCAACTCAAGGCCCTTGGAGTTGGTACCCCTACGAATCAGATTGCTGCTGTTCACTAGCATGCGCGTTCCCAGGTAAGTTAGACTGCACACCTGCACTGCTTTGCACCGTGGTTGACGCATGACCTCTAACTCATTTTCATTCAGACTTAGGGAGGTTCCTTTGAGAGAAAGATTGTTGACACTCGCAATGGCTGAAAAAAGAGGGTATTTTGCTACGCCTGGCCCTACGAAGTCGAATGCAGGGAAAGCTCGCGCAATCTTACAGAGCTTGGACACCCCCCCTAGTCGTCAAATTGACCCAGATGCATCTATATACAGTGCAGTGTCAGTTTCGACCTCAATCCCAGACACGGCACTGCCAGGATCGTCGCCGTTACGCCCGGCTACAGCAGACTCTACGGTTCCGAACACAGACATGCCACCATCGCCGCAACGTCCCACTACGGCAGGCTCGGAAGTGGCATCACCACCACGCCCTGCTACAGGGGCTTCTACTGTGCCTGCTAGTTTGCCATCTTTTGTAGCCAGAGGGATCTTGAATCCCCCAGCAGAAGACTCCAGATCCCCATCCGGTATGCTTGTCAAGGTTGACCAGGAGCAAAAACGTGAAGATGATCAATCCAATGCCCCTGCCCCGCCCCCGCCGCGGCCTCATTACAATACCAAGCTCCTAAAAAAAGGCGCCAGCGCACTGCGTGTCGAGGAATGGATAAACGCTGTTCAAGAGGGTCACTGGCGAAGTCAGCAGCCGGAGCATGTTCTTGTGCAGTGGGCCTTGAACCACACCAGCCGCGAAGTCCAAGCTGACTGGCGGAACCACTATCCATGGTTAAGATACGCCAACCCGCAACTAGAGATCACGCTCGAAGATCTATGGACTTTTGTTAGGGGTCCAGAGAAAAACCCCGGCCTGTTTCAACTTATTTATCGTGATCAACTGGAAGCCCTCCGCCAGGGCCCGGATGAGAGCCCTTATGAGTTTTTCAATCGGTGGCGGGACCTGAAACGACTCATAAATCCTGGGTTAATCATAGACAACGACGTGGATCTGGCCCATCAATATTTCTGTCGCCTCCTTCCGGAAGTCCAACGAGCCCTGTTCGAGCCCAATTACCAGTCTAGGGATGTGGTCGAAATCTGCACCGCTGCACACGAGTACTGGAACAAAGCTGGTCTCGCCAAGCCAACGAAGCGGCCGCATTCCAGTTCGGATTCGAGTCAATCATTCACCATGCCTACGAATACGCGGTGTCGTTGTTGCAATCGGAAGGGGCATCCCAGCAGCCTTTGCCCCAACCAACCACCGCAACAAAGATAAGTATACGATCACGATATGTAGTGGTCTCCGTGGATGGATCCGCAGCTTTCTGTAAGCATCCACGGACACGATCGTGCTGATCCCCGAGAATGGCTCCGCAGCTTTCTGTAAACATTCAAGGGCCAAAGATGGATCCGCAGCTTTCTGTAAACATCTGAGGAGCACAACCTGTGCTGATCTTTGAGGATGAACCCGCAGCTTTCTGTAAGCATCCAAGAACACGACCGTGCTGATTTCCGAGAATGGCCCCGCAGCTTCCTGCAAACATTCAAGGACTGAGGATGGACCCGCAGCTTTCTGTAAACATCCAAGGGCTACAAATCGTGTGGTGTGCATTTATCATTCGGGATTGCAGGCGGCATAGCATATGAGGGCTTAGATGTCTACTCTACTGTAAGTACAAAGGTAAAGCCCCTATGTCATGTATCTCTGACACCTTTGGTGATTACAGATATGGATCCCGATATGGGCATTGTATTGATCAACGTCGATACTGGATGGCACCAGCACCGAGAACTACCACGCCGAGGAAACTGTAAGTACAAAGGTAAAGCCCCTATGCCATGTATCTCTGACACCTTTGGTGATTACAGATGTGGATCCCGATATGGGCATTGTATTGATCAACGTCGATACAACTGGATGGCACCAGCACCGAGAACAACCACGCCGAGGAAACGGAAGGCGGCTGAGCCGGCAGTCCGTACCAGCGTAATGCCCGTTCGGCAGAGTGCTCGGTTAGCAGGCGCAAATGCGGAATCGACAAATGAAACGCGGCCTAACTTAGGAACGGTAAATCTAGACCGAGAGAGAAAGTAAACGGACACGTAGGACGGTGCGCCTCGAGTCAACCGAGAGAAGCTAAACGGACGCGCAGAAATGGCGATCTCAACCTCTTAACCTCGAATGCGGTTGGCGGCCAAAAAAGCTTCCAACGTGCCAATTCAGTCAAGCGACAACGTCCTTCACCATCCTTCACCATGGTTCAGTCTAAGTACGAGGCGGCCAAAAAAGCTTCCAACATGCCAATCCAGTCAAGCGTCAACGTCCTTCACCATCCTTCACCATGGTTCAGTCTAAGTACGAGGGCGCTCGACAGCTTCAAGGAGGCTTCAATAAGGAGCACAGCCCGGTATCCGACGTGGGCGTCGTGCTGATCAAGGCGAACACAGTCTATCTAGAGGGTATTGTAATTATCATGAGTTACGCGGGCTTTGGAAACTGCAATAGGGAATGATAGCTGTAGGGTTCATGTATTGTTACTTGTTCTATTTGGCCCATCATCATCAGTACGTTGTCCATCCATTCCAGCGTCTCAAGCCCTTCGTCAAAAGTGCCTACTACCTACTTTAATCGACCAAATCTGCCTGAAGGCAACTGAACACTTTGAGTCCGGTCTTTGCATGAATGAACAACCACCCTGTACTTCCAGGATGTTGACGACTTACGTGCAGTGCAATGAGCAACGGTTTGCCCCTCCGTCACTTCCTAAGAAAAGCCATAGCGCCTTCCAAATGCTGACGGTAATGGCTTAACAGGTATGCAGACTTGTCTGCAAACGTATCACGAAGGCCGTATGGCTAAACTCCTGATCCATGCCGCTGCCTTCCGTTGGGGTAGGTGATGAGACCACCAACCCAAGACAGTCTCGATTATGCAGGCACCATTATAGAAAGCGATGTTGGTATGGCCATCGGGTCTGTAGAGACCTCAATGTAGCCACTCGGCGCTGTCGCCTGTGTCATGGTCTTATACAATATACTGGTAATTGGGGGGGGGCTATCTTGTAAGAATGGCGGTTATTCTGGACTGGCGTACTACTGCTTGCCGACGACCTTTCGAGCAGATCAGGCATTGAACCTTGGTCTGAAGGAAACACTAGCCCACACGGTAGATCGTCCAGGTCAGAATATGATGATCTGTCGACTCCTGAATTGGGCTAGCATTTCAAGCCGTGTTTTAGTACCTGATCTGCTCGAAAGGTCGTTGGCAAGCAGTAGTACGCCAGTCCAGAATAACCGCCATTCCTACAAGATAGACTCCCCCCCCCCTAATTACCAGTATATTGTATGAGACCATGACACGGGCAACAGCGCTGAGTGGTTACACTGAGGTCTCTACAGACTCTACCGATTAAGAATCAGAGCTTGGTTGTTCGCCAGGCCGTCTGATCAACCAAACACCCATCTACTTGTGGCTCGCTTTCTTTTCAGATGCTAGAATCCAGCTGTGCGAGGTATGCAGAATCCTGTATCGCGAGTACTTATATCAAAAGACTTAGGTGAACAGGGAACAACACGGGGTGCCGATAGATCGTCACGAGCGATATTGAGGAGTTGAATTTATGAGCAAGAGTTGGAAAAGACATCGCGTTAAATAAAGCTACTTTCACCATGCTTCCGCAT
This sequence comes from Xylariaceae sp. X802, assembly GCA_028637635.1. Lineage (NCBI taxonomy): Eukaryota > Fungi > Ascomycota > Sordariomycetes > Xylariales > Xylariaceae > Xylariaceae sp. X802. The sequence goes on along the minus strand of JAJFDH010000010.1, from coordinate 197,518 downwards.
TTGGACCTTCCTACCCCCTCGCGTATTCTCACTCTAAACTATACGTCTGTTCGCCTTTTTATCAGCTGCTTGCCCAAATCGCTTCGCTTCTCATGATTTGTTTCATTTGGTACTCACCTCCTACTTCCGCTTGCCTCGAAGAACAACCTCCCTGCCACTGATACGCTCCCTCGTCATATCGATCATATCTTGACTTGTAAATTCGAATATTGGTTGACAAGTCGTCTCGTTAACTATAGGAACGATATCTTTCGTTGCCTTGCTGGCCTTCAAGTGGTTCAACGCGGGATGGTTCGTTCTCCAGGTGCATTTATGCCCTTGTACCGAGTATACGCAGTTACCGCAAGCTCCTTCCGCATAGCCCGGGATGGAATAGCATTCCGCGAATGGCCAAAGACCTCGTTTCTCCGTCACTCCGTCTGAGTGACGGTACCGATGTTCACAGCACTCGCACGGTACCAGGTTGACGTACCCGAACCGCTGTATATAGATGGCGTCTACACGTCTGTTGTCCGCCATGAATTCCATAAGGTACTTGCCCCATGGGCCACCATCTCGGGCTTCAACATATAAGTTATTCGTCTGCCGACGTGTCGAATGTAGCAGCAGCTGTCTTAAGTGACTCGATACGCCGAGTGCCAGGCAAAAATTGGGCGAAATGACCCATCGGACGTAGCGATTTTTCGCTACACCGCCGAGGACTTGAATATCAAAATTATTCAGTACCTACTACATGTCAGCGACGAGCAGAAGAGTGATCAACAAGTTGCCCATACGCTCTGCCACTTTGAGTCAAAGATGAGGGCTTTAACTTCTGGTGGTACGGGCCAAGCGATATCAACGGTTTCAGCAGATTTGAAAACCCAGGTTCTCGGCTCGTCGGAAGTAGTATATGGAGGAGGTACCTCCCGCGCGGGAGTGGAGTCTTCATCGTCAGATTCAGAGTCTTCATCGTCAGATTCAGAGTCTTCATCGTCAGATTCAGAGTCTTCATCGTCAGATTCAGAGTCTTCATCGTCAGATTCAGAGTCTTCATCGTCAGATTCAGAGTCTTCATCGTCAGACTCAGCGTCTTCATCTTCAGACTCAGAGTCTTCTGTCGGAGAGGTGGCCTTGGGCTTGGGCTTGGGCTTGGCCGTGGCCTTGGGCTTGGGCTTGGGCTTGGGCTTGGGCTTGGGCTTTGGCTTGGGCTTGGCCGTGGCCTTGGGCTCGGCCTTGGGCTCGACCTTGGCTTTGGGCTTGACGTCGGCTTTGGGCTTGGCCTTGACGTTGGGCTTGGCCTTGGCGCTAGTCTTAGGAGGCATGGTGTAGTGATTTTCTGGAGCAGCGAGGTTTGGTCAGAAAGAGAAGATATGGAGATGAAGAGAAGGGATGGAGATGGAGAGAAGAGGAATTGGAGATGAAGAGAGGAGATGAAGATGGAGAGAAAGCGGTGAGAAAATAACCCACGTGAGATTAACGTAGGCACTCGGACCAGGCAAGAGCTATCTCCACCAGTTGTATCTGCGACGTCTGCTTGAAGTACTGATTCTCAGGATGAACAGTGGTATTTGAGTCACGATTCTGAGTACCGAGACTTGACGGCGTTGTCATTCAATACTACTGCCCCCGCATCACGTGTGGCAATTGCGTAAGCACTCGGGCCAGGCAAGAGCTTTCTTCACCCTTTGTATTATACGCTGTTAGGATGAAGCCGCTGACCCTCTGAGTGTAAGGCAACAGGTAATGTGTGAATCAGAATCTTGTGACTATATCATCCGGTCCTGCGAGGCGGAGAGAGACAACTCATGTTATGAGTCATGAGTCATGACGCTGGACATACGCACTTGGATCTACAGTCTTTCACCAGCCGTATTTATGACTGAAGGACTGAAGATGCAGGGCGCCTACTTGAGTCACGTTCCTGAGTGTCAAGACTTTATGGGAAAAATAGCTATATGCCAACAAGGCCTCTTCAACTGTATCCCCTCTACCTCTCAACGCGAATAATATCCCATACAATCCTACCGTCTAAGAAGATTACTAACCACCACTATGATCTCTTTATCAACCATTTGCCCTCCCCAGAATACTACTATACTGAAGTTAGTTAACTCCGTCCCTTGCTTTCCGTGCAGAAGAGCATGTCATCTAACCAACATACCGAATCTCTCCTATCTATGCCTAGGCTATGAGCCTGCATTTGATCATACTCTGAGGATACCAGCCAGAAACCCCTGCCAGGTTAAATGCAAAGACCAAGTGCATGAGAGTTGTGAATCTATTGAGGTCACAGCCAGGATTCTGGTCGACCGGGAAGATCTGGCACCCGCTATCAGTGATCGAACTCTGAAGCGGTCAAATTACAGTACAAAGGTTGATCTGTTACCGTCTTTCATGCGAAGAGTCTCCGGTTGGAAAGTGCTAGGTCGCAATAAGCACGAACTTGGATTGGAAAGGCCCGGGTGAAGGATCTGGAAGCCGCAAGTCTATCCTTCCGGCTGTATGACTACCTCCTTAACTGTTCCGAGGTCCGGGTGAAGGATCTGGAAGCCGCAAGTCCATCCTTCCGGCTGCATGACTGCCTCCTTAACTGTTCCGAGGTCCGGGTGAAGGATCTGGAAGCCGCAAGTCCATCCTTCCGGCTGCATGACTGCCTCCTTAACTGTTCCGAGGTCCGGGTGAAGGATCTGGAAGCCGCAAGTCCATCCTTCCGGCTGCATGACTGCCTCCTTAACTGCTCCGAGGTCCGGGTGAAGGATCTGGAAGCCGCAAGTCCATCCTTCCGGCTGCATGACTGCCTCCTTAACTGCTCCGATATCCAGGAGATAAGCTTGATCATTAGCATGCCTATCCACCACATCACCGTTTTGAACTAGACTTCTAAGCCACAATTTTCTCAGCAACTTACAACTTTTCCAGTAAGCACGGCTTTGATCAATTGCCGTCTGCCCCTCCAGACGTCTTCTGTTCTTTTTTCTACCGTTTCAGGTCCGCACAAACTCCTGCTAGTCTTAGCTGAGAAAAACCGCTATTGTGAATCTCCGTTTCCCAATTCAACATGCAATTCAATAGACTTCACGTTGATCAACACGGTGCCCATGACTTTGAAGCATTCGATTGTGTGTATGAGGAGTAGTCCTGGGTATAGACCTTGGTGTTGAAGCCGACATCTGTATGCAAAATGCGAGATGTATGGATAGCGAAATATTCATATTACGGTGTATACGGCTAGATAAATATGCACAAATATAGACACTCCGCTAGTCGAATATGCACCTAACGGTTTGACGCTAAAATTTTAGTGGCTCATGATTTTTAAATCGGTTGACTGTACTACCTGGGTGAAGTGATTAATGGCCGAGCAATGCCCAGATCCTGCCCAGATAATCCGGATAAAGACGTTAACGCCCCGGTTTCGAAGGTGGGTAATTGACGACGGGCAGTGCCCGTGCCCACGCTTCCCGTCAGCACCAATGCTCCTTCAGTCTCGAAGCGGTTAAGCGGCACATTGGCACCGATTAACCTGCAGTAGGGCACCTTACTATGTACATACGGAGGCGCTATACGGAATGGGTATTACATAAGATCGCTTAATAAACGTTGGCTCGAGGTCCGCAAACTGACGGACTTGGACGTTCCGCTCGGATAGTTTTCTCTCGTACGATGCATCGTACGAAGCGCAATTGGGAGAATCTCACCTGAGCCATGCCGCTTTTACACATCCAGATAAGCCGAGAAAGATGAGCCGGGACCACTCGGTTAGTCATCTTACGGATATTGCATAAAGTTATACCGAATCCAGCGAATGAATACCTACGGAACCAAGTGGGGACGGTAGACGGGATGCAACCCAGAAGAGTGCTTCGTACCGGTACACTATACCGGTACACCACAACGAGGCGGGCATGGCCCCTCCAAGAATCACCTGACCGACGACGACGAGCCTGTCGCACAAGCAGCGAGCACGCTACGCCCGATTCGGCCTGCGCCATGAGTGGCGGGAAGATCAAAGAAGGGGCTGCTTGCGATAGCCTGATAGGGACGGTAATCCGTAATCCGCATGCAAGTGCCGTTCTGATTACATACGTCCCGTTCATGGGGTCTTGAACCTGGTCTGGCACATCCGACACTTGCTTCTGGCTCTGGTTCTGGTTCTGCCTGCCTTCCACGGACTGCATTCCCTGTCCGGCCTCTGTTCCTTGAGCCGCGACGTGACGCCTTAGCACGTGTCTCGGGCCGCTGTGTGCCTCTTCCTCCGTGACTCGCCCCGCAAGCGGCAAGCCGTAGGATGCCGACCTATCTATGCCACGGCTTCCGCTGGCACCGAAAGAGCATCCGCTACTTCATTGCCGGGCATGACATCGAGGACGGTGCCACCGAATGGATTGTCGCGCCACGAAGCGAGGCCGCCATCATAGACCACTTCTACAGCCTGTACAGCTTCCTCCCGCCTGTCAACCCTGCCCCGTCACCAAATGCTGTGCCACCCGCCTATCAGAGACATCATCACGCTCCCTCCAATGGCTCCTCCTACGTCTCGCGCACGAGCTCCTCCGAGTGCCGCGCCTCGGAAGATCCGGCACATTCCAACGGGAGTAGCATGACAGCGGGGAGCAGGGGCACATCGCGACAGAGTAGCAAATCGCTAGGCCGGCCGCGAACCAGCGGACAGGACGGGGTTGCCCATCCAACCCCATTCGCTCCCTTTCCCTCGTTATCAACACCATCGCTTACTAACAAGAAATCCAATCGCGTCGACAAGTCGCCGACAATCAAGCTACTGGAGGAATTCGATCCCAAGGATGAGTCAATGGTCAGCGGCCCCTGGGCCTATGTGGCCGATTACGTCGTGAAAGTGAGCACCTCGGTTTCCATCGCCGATGAAATGTACCGGTATGAAACGCGCACGAAACGAGACCGCAACAGAGCCATGCACGGTCCGAGCGATGAGTATGGCAGGAAGGTCTTCGGAGCCAGCACGAAAAAGGCTGGTTGGTTGGAAAAGCTTCGGGATCAACTTCAGCGAGGGGAGAGCATACGGTGGTATGTCGTGGTTTGCGGCGACGAGGAACGGGATAACCCCACTGGCTACGAGGAAGAGGAGGAATTACTGGAGGAGGAGGAGGACGAGGAGGCATACGAGGAAGAAGAATGTGAAGGGAGCAGCGCAAGAAGTCAATGGCTGCGACAGTCGCAGTCAACGCAATCGACCGAAGTAACATCAGCGACAAACCCGTCCGTCATCGAAGGTGGCTTTGAGTACCGAATACCAGAGCTCGCCGGTCTCGCAGTGAGAACGCCGATGATGACTCCTGAACGCAAACAAAACAAACCGCCCAGCGCGCCATTACCACCGAAAGAAAATCCCGTTACGTTGCCACCACTACCTCCACTACCTCCACCACCTCCACCTCAGTCGACTCGTCCCCCGGAACCCGTCAGTAAGCTTGGCCGAGACGGCCCCGTGCGCCTGCGGGCTGCTCGGTCTACAATTGCGCTGCGGAAATTGTTTTCACGACGGAAATCGCAAGAATCGGCTTGAACGAATGATGTCCCTGATTGATTATGCGACCGAAATTCAATACGGTATTACACAGCGTCACGCCCGTCAGGACTTTTGTGCTATTTTCGGTTTTCTAAATTTTACGTCTGTCTTATCATATATTCCGACCACGATAGTGTCGGTTGTCCGGAATACTTATTTTGGTATGTACCAACTGCAGCTACACTACTAGTTCTGTTGCTGTTGGTTCTCTGGTACGCGCGCTGCGCCGCATGGACCAAACAATGCAATCCTGTCGCCGGCAAGGATGCATATTTACACAGCGGACGTACCCTTTTATTCGAAATCCGGCGCAAATGGTAGGTGTGTCTGCCACACGGTTGAGGGCGGCTTCATTTCAAAATGTAGGGAGGTGCCTAGTATGAGCGCGCCGTAATATACCCCAGTAGTGATCTGTTTTGTCTTTCTCAGTTTTGGGGGTTTAAGGCCAGCGTGCCTGGAACGGCGAGTTATAAGGGGCGGGCGTTTGGGAGAAGTCTATATACCACGAAAAGGAGACGGGTTTGGTTAGTCTGTTGTTGACTGTTAGGTGCTTGCCATGGGCCTTGGAATCATGACACTTTAATAGGTACCGGATCTTGCGGACTATGTGCTTCTCCGTGCACCCATCATTACTACCTAGTCGAAAGACTCAAATGAATTGAGGTTTCCTTGTCTAGGTAGGCAAACCACGTTCTGTCGTACGGATGCGTTTCCCTGTGTCAAGGAGGTAGGTCTACCGTCTATCATTTGAGCCTCGTGCACGAGAAAGTAAATAAGTACAGGAGATAAAAGACAGTTCAGAAATGAATTGGAGGGAACCCGATAGAAAACAACTCTTGCGGTTGTAGGCGTATTAAAAATTGTAGTCTTAATGTTAGTACAGTAACCTAGATAGATGCTATTTGTAACATTCGCGGCGTGCCGACAGGGGTTCGGCGTGGAATAGGCTATTGCCGTCTGCCGGTCTAATAGCCTATATGCCGATCTTCCGTCCGTAAAGGGCGCCTGTCCGGGGGTCCGCTTCTTTGTTTGGCAAACTTTGGTATCAGTTAACTCCGAGCTGAGGCACATACCCCTAGGTTGTCGTCAGCAGCCCGCTTTTACTGTATCCAGTGCAAGGCAGGCACTCGAAACGGTCGACGTAACCACCTGTCTGATGCCCTCGTCCAAATGCAGACATGCCTGTCCTGCGTGTTCGCATATATAGTAGATTTCTAAGCCTGCTGGGTTGGTAGCCTTGATGAGCTCGTCCGGGCACGGTCCGGGCAGTTCCATCTTCCTGGTCTCGACCTGATTGCTAAGCCGTGTGGTCGACGACACAAGTTGAACACGACAACTCGACGGCGATGTTGATGTCTGCGATGTATATATAGCACTCATGCCGTCCTCGTCTCTGTCTCTCAGCTCATCAACTCAATCGCTACGACAACTCCTGAGATTACTCCCGGATCTACTCTACTACCACCTGACCCGCGATGTCCTTCATACCAGACGCCAAGCCTCCCAAGGGCCCTCTGGCTCGCTACCGTATCCTATCTCCCACTGCGTCTCTGCGTGTGAGCCCGCTCTGCCTCGGCACTCTGACATTCGGCAATGCCTGGAGCCACGGCCTGGGTGCCTGCGACAAAGATACCACCAACGAGATCCTCGACTTCTTCTACGATAACGGAGGCAACTTCATCGACACCGCCGGCAGCTATCAGTCTGGGGAGTCCGAGGAATGGATCGGAGAGTGGTTGAAGAAGCGCGGCGTTCGCGACCAGATGGGTGCGTGGTTCATTCGCGGCGCGATTGTGGACAGCTGCTAACTAAAAGATATCAAAGTCATCGCGACCAAGTACACGTCATGCTTCCGCCCGGGGCGCGACGACGAGCTCATGATCAACTACCAGGGCAACGGCACCAAGAGCATGCGCCTCTCCGTCCAGAGCTCTCTTGACCGCCTTCAGACCGACTACATTGATCTGGTTGGCTTGCCCTCACCCCTATTCCGTATAAAACCACAAGGAAACTGACTTTTTGAACCAGCTCTATCTGCACTGGTGGGACTTCAGCACGTCTATTCCCGAGGTGATGCAGTCTCTGAACCAGCTGGTGCTTTCCGGAAAGGTCCTCTACCTGGGCGTCAGCGACACCCCGGCATGGGTAGTTTCCAAGGCCAACGAATACGCCCGGAACCACGGCCTGCGCCAATTCTCCGTCTACCAGGGCCTGTGGTCCGCCGCCAACCGCGACTTCGAGCGCGAGATCATCCCCATGGTCAAGGCCGAAGGCATGGCCCTAGCGCCATGGGGAGCCCTAGGAAGCGGGAAGTTCAAGACGGAAGAGCAGCGCAAGAACACAGACGGCCGCGCGCCGCCGCTCACTGAGTACGACGCCAAGGTCGTCGCGGCCCTTGACGCTGTGGCGAGGCGGCACGACACCGTCATCACGAGCGTGGCGCAGGCCTACGTCATGCACAAGACGCCGTACGTCTTCCCCATCGTCGGCGGGCGGTCGGTCGCGCACTTCAGGGCTAACTTCGAGGCGCTGAACCTTGCTCTTACGGACGAGGACATGCGCGAGATCGAGGGCGCTGCGCCGTTTGATTATGGGTTTCCTAGCTCTATGCTTCATGGCCAGCAGGCTCCTTCGCACCCGGGTGATGTTTGGTTGCTTAATACTGGGGGTACTACTGATTACGTGCCTGAGTCTAGGCCTATTGTGCCGGGTCGGGCGCAGTAGAGTCGATTTCGTGCTCTGATCTGGTACTATTGCGCTGGGGTGTGTCTGGGCCGAGAGGGAATTGGGGGGTTGTCGAAAGAGCCAGAGGTTGGCGATACTGAAATGAGGACTTGAACGTCCTATGTAGCAACATTTACGTACTTGAATTTACTTCCTTTGGGGTGGTTTTGCTTGCCTGGGATCGTAGACCAAACAACATCCTACATACAATGTGTTTCGGTCTCGGGTTGGGCTTACGTCGAGATTAGATCTCAATTCAGAATTCTCTTGGGAGCTATTGGAACTAGTGCCTTCCTTTCACTGATGAATACTCGACCACCCTTGCGAGAACGGCTGCTTGGTTCTTAGTAGACTACCTAGGTATGCCTATGACGGTTCTTTCGTTATAACATATGAGGCTGGGTTTATCTCCCAGTTGAGCGGTTTGGGTCGCGTAGTCGATACGATTTCCCCATCTTCTTGCGGGTCACCATATACCCCTCGAGCTAGACCGGCAGCCAAAGTATAATGGGATCTCGTCTTTTTCCAAGCTGAGAGTGCCGACTCGGCACTGCCGAGGACAAAACGAGTCTGCGTTTGGCCGTTTAGTATACTGTATATGTAAGATATTCCAGAATAGCAGAAATACAAACACGACAAGCCTAGGGAGGTGTTAGGAAAGATGCCTAGTATCGTTAACTTTCAAGTTAACGCCCTATAAACCCCTAATAAAAGGTCATAAAGGGCTACGAGCCTCGAGGTCGACTATATTATGCCAGCTGATCACAACATAGCATTACCTCCAGGTCCCGAACCTCCATGAAACGAGGGAACTGGAAGGATATGGGAGTCGCTTAACTAGTAACTACAAACGTAACGGACTCAGTTATGCCTACAAAAATGGTCGTGCGTGCGTAAACTCGACATCAGGAGGATTCTTTCACCTGTTTCCTGGGATGCGAATAGTAAATACCAGCACCCCAACCTCGGTCCTCCCATGCCAGGCCGAAATCGTGGGATGTTTCGGTAAACTGCGGTGGCCGCTACATGATTTCCAGAGAATTTTAGGGTATCGCGATGATAACTTGATAACGTCTAAGTCCTCGCGGAGCCGCCGTAATGCTCTGACCTCTTATCTCCCTGACGATGGCCAAGATCATTCATGAAAGCAACCGTGTTAGAGCTATCTAACCTAGTTACTGAGCTGGGTTCCTCGCAGCGCTACATTCTATGTATTACATAGAGTATCCGTTAACTCATCCGAAAAGGGGCTCGTGCCGGGCCGGGCCGCGACGGGACGGGAAGATGCGGGATGTACTTAATCTGGCGCGATGGGTCCGCTTAATAATAGGTATACTGGGTCTCGCAACCGGATATGTGTGCCGAGGCCCGAGTAAAATCTCATCGAACATTGTCCAAGATGAATTCCCTAGTTCCGTCAACAACTTTCCCAAAGACGATGGCTTTGTTCCGTGTATCTGAATACGAAGTACCTACTTCTATCAGGAATTGGCAGATTCTTGACTGGAATGGGTCTTTGTCTGCAATTGATTAGGGGATAATCGGATTAAGCATCGGATCATCTATGGGTCTGCCGCTATCGGCAAAGAAACACAGCTCATCTGCGCTGACGGGGTAAGTCGGTGCGAGTACGACAGCAATAATCCTGACTGAATCCCAGATGAAGTCTCAGGTTTATCGGCATCGTGCTTGGCGATGCCGAGCTTCGGCGACAGATCGAGGCACGCGACCAGTGGAAGCCCTCCTCGTATCCTGATGAGATCATCTCTCGCTGCGGGTTTCGTGTGCGCTGAATGCGTCTTGCAGCTCATGATATTCCCGGGATCGTGCCCACATGCTGGGCTTGTGCAGCGACACGAGGGCGGCATTATCTGAATTGCCAAGGTCCATGCCGCCTGTGAAGCCGGGAGTGGTCTGCGTGGTAGCCGGATGGGCACGGCATATCGCTCCATCGCAAGTACGACATGACGAAGGACCCGGTGATGCGGCCACGAGCGAAGGACTGTGCATTGACGGGCAGACGACATGGGCATGCGTCATCGGTCACCTTCCCGTCCTCAACAAGTCGAGAGATCGACATACAGGTCGCAAACGGGCGGGTATCGTCTACAAGAAGATGATCGCTATTTCGAGTGCATATTGCGGGTGATTACTCTCGCAGCGGACCGGAGGCGACGGATGATCTCGCAGCCGTTCTATTTGAGATGATCGGATCGATCATGTCCCATGCCACGGTGCCGAAGCCGCCGCGGATCAACCCATCAGCAATAACAAGGGTTCCAGCCCCTTACACAGACGCTCTCCGCGATCTCGGCGCATTCATCCACTTAGGTAATAAGGGCGAGTCGTCACGCATCCGAGCGCCCGGGGTTACCGGATCCCGCCCGCCGTATGCGCTACCTGCCGTAACCGGCGTGCTACGAACTCACAGCGAGACCGGCGAGCGGCACATCTCCGGGGGTGAATGGCGAGGAGGGTACATAGGTACTCACGCCGGCAGAAACCGGCACCGACTCCGGGTGTATATACCCAAGCAAGAGAGCGTTCTTCCGGACCCAGCAGTCCATCGGCTCGCAGGCCTTCAATGGCGTAGGGGTAGTGATTGCTGCAGCCAGTTGCTACCTTCTGTTAAACTGAAGGTCTCGGGTTCGATCCTGCTGGGAGGGGCGGAGCGGTGGTTCTCCATTTTTTTTTTTCCTTTTTGGTTTTTGGGTTTACTTCTTTTTTAATTTTGGCTGTTCTACTTAGGTTATCTGATGCTTCTTCTTTTTTTCTCGTCTTGACTTGCTTAAGTTGTTTCCTTGATATCGAAGCATATGTGCTTCCGTGGTTAGGCTTGTGATGTTGGTGATGATGCTAGACCCTCCGGATTTCAAAACCGGACAATACATTCGAGCATTTTCAACATGTCGTCGACGAGAATTTATCTTTTTTTCTGCTCTAGTAGTGATACATCTCTAAAAGCCATAATCCCCCCTCTTACGAGTATCTATCTACTTCATGCCCCGTACATCCAAAAAGATCCGGCATAGACAATCATAGAGCAAAGGCCTGAAATCCCCGTTGTAAAAATGACCTGAACGTCGCTTTATGACATTTTCAGGCATGACGAATCCCTGACCCGGAACGATTCCTCGGATTGATATTGGGCAGGAGTTTCTTTCCGGGGAAATGCGGGCGCAAGCTTATTGGCACCACGGATTTCTCCCACGCGGTGGGATATTCTATTGAAACGGGTTGTGTAAGATTAGTTTTCTTCAGCGTGTTTGCTGTTAGTTGGGCCTGACTCCTGGGGGATACATCGCCATAGAACCGAGACGGGCCAGCTGGTCGTAAGCATTGGAATTCGATTTTCCCTCCCCGTGTCGGCTGGGACGATATTCGCAAGCGCCGTGGGTGCCCAGCCTAGCTCCCGTTTCCGATGATGGATTGATACGTCTCTCATGGATAACTACAAGCAACCCGCATGTTTGTCGTAATCGAAGCCAAGAGAATTAATCTGACCAGGTGTATCTAAAGCAACAATACGCCATGCCTTCTCTGTAGCAGACAACCAAGGCAAGGATAGGTCCTTAGTCTTGGCCTTGCTATACGTCTGATAACCCGGTTATGGAGATAGGTAGAATCGACCGAGCCACCTGCTATTTAGCTATATCCCGCCGGCTTGGCGACTCAAAACGCGATATCTGAGCTTGGCATTGCAACGACGCTTCTAGAAGGGATTATTCCCTATCTGCGTACGGACTACCGTTATATGCACGCTACACGGCTGGGTAACGACGCGTCTACGTGAAACACAACGCCAGATTAGCGAACGACGTGACAGCGTTGGGGAGGCCGGTTATGTGGGCACAGGTCGGGGCTACCGGTGGAGGTAACAAGCTGGGTCTTCGAATCCGGCAGGTCGTTCTCTGTCTCGCGCTGCCTGTTCTGGCCACCTGCGTCGTGGTGGGTGTGAGTCTGCGAGGTTGATCTTGGCGACGCCTACGTCAGTGCTGGGTATGGGCTTCTTCTCACGTTCGGCAGTTCCGGTTCTTGGGAATCTTGACGAAGGGGTGTTTTCGTGCATATGCCCATGCGTGAGGCCTTCCCCACCAACAGATCGGCCGCCGCGTCTTGACCTGGACCAGGGGTGTCTGTCTGACCATCGGTCTCTCCTTTCGGGTCTCTCTCGGGGCTTTTGTTTTCGTTCATCATTCTTCCTTTTGCCGGGGAACGGGGCCTGGAAAGGGGCCCAGCACCTCTGCAATCACCGGGAGCTTATACTCGATCCACGCTATTAATATGGCCTGTTCGGCGATACATAGGTGCGTTGCGTCGTATTATTCCACGGCGATCTGACTACACTAGGCAGTCTGGTAGCTAGCCCGTGGGCGGATGGGTGTTGAACGGGGATTTGCTGTGGATAGGATGAGGCGATGGGATTGGATCATATAAACTAGCCACCTTGGCTGTAGAGTCGCGAGTTGGGGGCGACGCTGGAGCTGTGCCTCATCTAGGTAGGTCGGTCGGTTACTCTTGGCGAAAACGCGGGGGTTCATGAAAAGCGGGCAGTTTCTGGGCTTCAATTTTATTGTGGTGGACTTCATTCTGGATGCGTTTTTACTTTTCACCTTTCCTTTTCTTTTATTTTGCCTCCTTGTTTTCTTTTATCTCATCAGTAAGTTGGGCCAGGTTATATACCTAATCTACCAATCGCATTCAAGTCGATGCCTCTGCCGACGAGGGTGTCTCCGTTGGTCCAAGTAGTAGTCAGTTTTCCGTTATCATCGCATGATCATCCCGGTATAGATCGACATAGGTAGTAATCGCTACAAATGAACAGCCAAGACCGCTGAACCGCGGCGTGAATATCAAGGATTCCGTGATGGCGCCAAGGTTGTCATCCCGATATTGCCATCCTCGACTCGTGGCAATACGTGCTATCGATTCGTTTCAATACACATAATGTAGCGTTCGCGAGTGCAAGTCATAATAACTATGCCTATGTTCATGCTCTGCATTTGTCATGGTGTTCAAAGCTCGTCGGACTGAGTGAAGCCACATTTTGGCTCTCAATTGTTGTATATAAACTAGGATTCGCTAAAAATCCCAAGTCAAACCGCCGACGTCAATGAGACGGCACCGGAACGCCCGCTCCCACCGCTAGGCTATGCTACAATACTGGGTAGACGAGCACGCTGAAAGTCTGCGGCGCGGATGCAGCCAGCACCGCAGCCAGCACCGCAGGAATAGAAGTAAACCACAAAAATGGAAATAGATGTTGCCATCACGGGTATGTATATATGAGAGTCCCGGTTGATAATGTCGGCCAGTCGTAGTAAGACGAGAATTCGTGAGGGTGTAGTACCGGGATGTAGTCAGGCCGGGAGGCAAGAATTACACGCAGGATCATCCGCTAGCCAGAACTAGTTTTGTTGCGTTTCCGTTTCCGTTAACGTTTCTCTTTCTTTCTCTTCCTCTGCTTCGTATTTCTTCGCCCCCAACGAACCTCCATTTACTCTACTCCATCACCACGTGTAAGAGTTTATAGTCGCCTAATGGGAAGGGAGCGCGCAAGCAAGTTGAAGCAACACGGGCGAAAGGCGAAGATGAATGCAGTCAACGAGAATTCGACCGAGTAAACTCCGTGGTGTGCGTGACGTAGACAGCGCATATGCAATGCTGATGATTGAACGCCTGGTTCCTGCAGAGTCTGGGGTAAACTTGGGGAAAAGCGTTGCACTGCCTTCCATGCGACGCCAAGATAAATCTGTCATGGCTCAGTAAAAGGGAAGGGATTGGCAGAGCTGACGGTTCATCGGTCCGTCTAGCCTAACTGCCACTTTCACCCACAGGTTTTCCCCGCCCAAGCATCCACCATCACCTGCTCATTGAGCTGCAACTCTGATGTCTCTGGTGCAACCTAAAGGGACATGTCCCAGGATGGGATAGCTGCTTGGGATTCGGGATATCCTGTTCTTGGCAGACTGCAGTGGCCGCGTAAACAACAAGACTGACCATAGGGAGTAACGGGTGTGTCAACTGGGTTGGGTTAGGTAGTTGGTTACATGCCAAGACGAATACGGCAAGGCTGAGACGCAAAAGTAGCGAAGATGTCCCGATCTGTCATTTCTAAGACTGAGCGTCGCATCGCAACCACATCTACCTATGCGGGAGAACTCTTCGGTCGAGGGGGGCTAGATGTTCCAAGCAGCGGATTCGAACCACCTCGTGAAAAACCGCGACTGTAAAGGGTGCACGGGCCGTGCGATCTGCCAAACCCCACGCAGAGTTTATAGACATCCGACGGTTGAGTGTCCGGTTCATCCATGGACTGACGGGAGATGGTCGATAAACCCGACAGAAAGTCGTACAACAGCTCATGAACCATTCAAAAATGTGCGTCGACGTATTTCAGCTTCCTTGATAATTTCGGCCGCTAAGCTGATACTGGGTGCCAACACTGCCATCCTTTCAATGTCCATAATCACGTCATTGATGATCTGATCTAGTGCGTCCCTATGAGGGACTAACGTCAAGAGAATACTGGATAGTGTCGGCGACATGGTTGCTCCCATCACTAGCAGTGTCTGAGATACTATCGAGAGCGCTCCTTGCCATAGGTACGGCATGTGTCCGGCATGACTACGGGCAGATAATTAGATTGTGAACAAGGAACCAAAAAAAGAAAAAAAAAAAGAATCTCGAATCTCAAATAGAAACAAAAAACTGATACGGGAAACGGGAAGGGAAGTGAAGATTGGTAATGGCATTAAAGACCGACAGATATAAGCTTGCAAAACTAAATACTTACTGCGCAGATATGTGCTCCAGCTGCCGTATGGAGGCTTCGAGACACTTATGACAGCTATCCCGTACTGAAGGGTCTAGGCCAGCTTGTTCGTTGTCCAGGACTGCTAGGATGTATGGACGGTAAATGATAGTGCGGCAAGCAAAGAATCGTAATCGCAATACGGTTTGAACAGGATCCGGCAGAATTGTCCTGGTGAATGGGAACTGCAACGGACGCGGCAGATTCTCGTACCACTGAGTTAGTTGGAAGTCGAGCTCGGCTACCACGGGCTCGAGACTTGTCGTAGAAATCATAGAATCTTTAGAATAGATGAGTTGGCTAACACGATTGAGGAGCCTCCGGAGAGCAATCTCAGCCAGGAAATACCACAGGTCATCTCGGCCAACAGCTTCGGACTCTTCGCCTTGGAACCCCCCGGGCAGACCAACGTTCTCCTCGAACTGGACGACCCCCGAGTGCGGCAGATCTAGCTCCGCAAGCAAATCGCTCTCGAAGAGCAGTGAGTTCCAGTATATGCGTTCTAACAACTCTCTCTGATCGTCCGGAACGCGGGTTGGCGCCATCAATAACAATTGTAGTTTACTGCTCGTTGTGCAAAGCAAGTTCCAAGCTTCCAGGGGTCGCACGAGGTAGAACAAGTACGCTGCTGCCAAAAGGTGACACTGTGCTGCCAAGACGCTGTTAGCAGTCATCATCCCTGGCAGAAGTGACCACGCCGCTGTGAAGTATTGTAGGCCCGGGGGGTCTTCGTGTGGTATAATTCTGGAGATGCTGCCACGCAAGCTCGCCTGTCCAAGAGCCAATACCAACAAGACAATGCAGCTCTCGGGACCTTCGCGGAAACCATTCGATAGGGCCGTGCGGTAATGACTCCTCCATGTGTACGGGTTGACACATGCGTACCAGACATTCACTCTGTCGAAATATGCCTCAATGTATGCATTCGTGTTGGACAAATCGACGCAGGGTGTTTTGGCTAGGGAATGAAGAGGCTCTCGCGCCAGCTCCAACTGCAGAATTATCTGTGGATCGTATGGGCGTTGAACAAGGTCGCGTATTAGGGGCCACTGCAACAGGTGTAAGGCGGCGTTTGTGTGGACTTTGGGCATGGTGGAAATGTTCGTGCCTGGCGTGTGGCTCGTCCACGTCCCTAAACCACCATTGGGGATGATAGAAACGAACCCCCCCGCCGAATTATGTACGAGAAGATTGTCGCCGGTCAGACCTGTACCGTTGCTTATTGGTGGTGAATCGTCAGAAATCTGCATGGCGTTCGGGTTATTGTTCACTAAGCTGATCTGAAGAAGGCTTTCGATGCGGTTCAACCGCTCCAGAATAAGTTTGTCACCGGCATCGAGTTTAATTCCAGGTTCACGGTAGACGCACTCAGCGCCGAGCTCTGTGCAGAGCTTGCATTTTGGTTTTGTGCCGTCGCACCGCGACTTTCGCGAGCGACAAACTTCACACTATAGAGAAACATCAGTGTCAGGCATTGAAACCCGAAGCAGCCGCGGCGGGGGGCCTACTGCGATGGTTGCCCGCCTACGGGGATAGTCAACAGTCGCATCCGTGTTCCGCCGCTTGAGTGGATTGATCGATCCTTCATCGCTTGGCGCTTTCTGTGTCCCATTGGTGGCCGGGGCACTACCGGCCGATTGCTCATTCGCCTGTGATAGATTCCGGGCCTTTTGCGCGGAACCCAAGATGCCCTCTCGACTGAAGCTCGGGTTACGTTGAGGCTTGAGGCCTGTTGGCGACTTGAGGCTGGCGGACGATGAGCCATTGACGGGGTTCAGCTGTGGCGATGAGATATCTATCGAGAAGCTGTCTCTAGACGGCAGAGGGAACGGTCGTCCCGTGGAACTAGCAGCTCCGGCGGACAGTGGCGAATCGCCCGTCGAGGAGGGCGACATCTTTTCGTACCCAACGAGTGCTCAGAGCCCAACCTCAATAGCGACACGGCGCGCGCCTCCCTCTCTACCCTGCTTCGAGCACCAGACAACAACCAGTTTGTTCAATTTTTATGCCTGCAACGAACCAAGGACCAGACTGGGTAAGCAAAGGCGGACGGCCGGCTCCTTCAAAGCGGGCTGGCATTTAAAGCTGGGCCGAATATTTGTCGTAGGCGTGTGGGAGTGTGGCGGAGAGGAAGAGTGTGAAGGGAACATGTCATGCTGGTACCGTTCAGCCTATATGTTCTCGATGGATTTCTCGAGGGGGGGGTCTCGGTCTCAGCATGTAACGTCCTTGTCGCACTAACTAATCCCCCAGGGGCGCTTACCTGAAGGGGTAAGTGCCAGTGATCCACTACACGCATTTATCCGCGGAATATTACGTCACTCACAGCCCTGTTGTAGCAACCGCCCGGCGGCCACCCGCACACAGAACCTGCACACTGTCTAGTCTAGTGCCAGCTAGTTAAGCCTCTTCCGGCAGTTCCCCGTCTTTTCCCAGGCGGAATACGCCGGCATACCGGTAGATAGTGCGAAGTGCGGACGTACGCAGACCGGGCCAATACCTAGGGCCGCTACCGGTACTTTGTTTAGATCGGAGTAGGTAGTAGTCCGGGGTAAGTAATTTCTTCTCTCCCAGTTACCTACCATAGTACGTTCAGTCTGCTTATATTCTAGGGCTTACGTTACGTAGCAGGTTCTCAGCTGAAAAGACGTGATAGCGGGTTATATGTAAGAAGAATCACCCGTCCTGTAAGCGAGTAACCTATACGATCACCGCTGTTAGTGCACTACCTACTTCGTACCTTGGGCTCTAGCCGTCGAACTCTGTCAACCCTTCCATGAATCCACTGTCCAACTGCATTCTGTATTCTTCTGCCCGTTGCTATCATTACAACGGCCCAGGTATACTACCTACAGAGAGGGGATTCGGCCTCACTGTTTTCAAGTTTGGGTGTACTGTAGTTAATATATTCCCGACCAATGCCAGCCTAGTGCACACAAGTGAATTTTAGATTGTTGCTTGTGATTGGCGAGTTCCCTTCGGCTTTCCGTAGCGCACAGGCGGAACCGCAAATTCTGTCAACCTCACACCACCATCGGTCATCAAAGCCCGAAACAACCAATCCGCAGAGCAGGTATTTTTACGGTATGTAGGAAGTATACTAAGGTTAGGTAACTAATTTACCCGCATTGACAGTTTACAAGTAACACAATCACGAACAAGAACACGAACATTATAGGTAATCCGTAATCCGTAGGTCGAGCAAGTAGGACGCACTTTTATGGACCGTATACGGTCCGTATATGGAAAGGTAAAAAGTCTTATGATCACTGTAGTCTATTCACATACCGTAGCGGGAATAGCCAGTTTGCTACAACCGTTATTTTGACAGCAACCATGTGTCTGTATAACAATCATTCATTCAGAAACAAACGTTTGTTTCACAGCAATGGTTGTTGCTACCTATACCACTCATATGCCCGTAGATGTGCACGCCCGAGGTACCTATCTAAGGGTTTCCTTTCCTTAAAAAAAAAAGAGCCGTCCGCAGGTAGCTAGTACTTTATATGTACTTGGTTTAGGTATGCAGGCTACAATCATGATGATTACATTGAGGTACGGCTACGATTCGAACTGCTTACTTGTACGGTTTACTACTATGAAAGGTACTACACTTTTACCACTACACTACGAAGGCTACGAGTACTACTGGTGAAGGTTGTTTCCTGTAATCGTGTATAAGAGATGCAAGTGAAGGTGCAAAGTGAAGGTGCAAAATGCAGGTGCGAGCTGACTCTACCGGTAGGCGAGTGCTTGAAGGTAGGTGCGAAGTACCTAGTACCAGCAGACAACGTCCGACGGAGGTCGGAGTCCTTGATCGAAGAAGTGGAATGCCGGTAGAAGGCAGGGAACTTGTCACGTAGTGGCAGAAGATCTAGCGATGAGAGAATAGATGTCTGTAATGGCTCTGGCCTTCTTCGTATAGGAAGGGGCCCGGTTTGACGGGCTCCCTTATATATACGGAAGGCTATGAAGGTCTGTGGCACGGGCCACCTACGTAGTAAGCTAGTATGAAATGAAGCTATATACACTAAGGAGTGGAACGGGCCACATGACGTCTGGAGTGCGGTACCGTGTGGTGAGTGCCATTAGCACCTTAAGCACTGTACCTAACGTCGCACAACGCATCTTTAAGGTGATTTCCCGTTACTCCTGGACAACGGTTAATGGATGTCCCGGGGCAACAAACCCCCCATGGGCAACGAGTATTGGTTGAAATAATCGTTGTTGGAAAATACATTTTCCCGCTATGGTAGGTAGTGTATCTAGTATACGCCGTGTACACTACCTACCAACGTACACGTATAGGTGGTGACTCTCTCAGGTCAGGTGAACTGGACTCGCACTCATCATACCTACATGTAGGTAGGCAATGCAACGCGGTAATTATCCACGTAGTGCGGTCACCTAACGTGCCCTGTGGTCCCTAGGTAACTATGTGGGGAGAAACGTTAGCAGAACGATCCTCCACTCATCAACTAACGGTACTTACGACGATTCCCCAGACTCCAGGAGTCCAGACTCTAGAGCACCTACGCCCGCACTAACCACGGGTCCGTACGGAAGTCCGATTCAAATTTAGTGCTGATCGGGGAAGACCCTCGTCACTGGCATATTCAAGTATCCCGCACTTTCATTTTGGCCGCAGTTGGAAGAAAACATCCGACTTTGTGCGACCAAGAGATTATACAGGACCGACTGAGTTTTGGGCCCAAATGATCTCATGGCAAGCTGCCGGAGCCCCGGTTGGTACTATGTACACATGTGCTAAGAAAAGGGCTTCAATAACGATTTCTCAGTCTCGGCAGATCTCTTAGCCGAACGCTTTTAGATCTCGCTCCCGAATATAGACTTATACCGAGTGCTCTATGTCTAAAACTGGAACCATCTGGTATTAACCCGCTAACAACACGACTACACTACTGTCGGAATAAGCACTACTCGCTCGGTAGACTTCCTGTGGCCTAGACCTCAGGCCTAGGCACCTACCGTAGTTTACATGAAGATAATGCGGTCTTTCCATACTGACAATTGCCATCAATTGGACTTTGCACTATTCAGGGAACAACGGACGTGGGGCGCGACAATCCGCTAGATAGGTCCGGCCTAGACGCCGGCATACCATTATGTATACCAAGATTCCAACGGCGTGTGCAGCTACTAGGGGACCCACCTGTGGTGAACCCCCTTCGCTACGCTCAGGGGGCGCCAGAAATCTGGAACAGGTCAGAATGTTGGAACAGGTCCGCTTTTATTTTCTATACAAAATCTACGTTTTGTATGTGAATACACCACACTTCAACTGCGAATATCTCACCACAATTCGCTCTAATTGACTTAATGTTATGCGGGATAGCAATACGCATGTTGACGATTTAAGATTATATAATTTTTTTTTGCTATAGAGTTGGTGGTTGTAAGATCTGTAATTCGCTGCAATGTCTGGTCACTAATCGGCTGAATGGCAGCCAAAAATGCGATTTTCAAAAGTTTTTTTTTTATTTTTTTAAAAAGTCGAAATTCAAAGGGTAGTCCTTTATATTGCTAGTCCGCTTAACGGAAACTTAATTAGGCTTCGTTGTGGTGAGATATTCGTTGTTGAAATCACGCTTTTGTATGGCAACGAAGTGTTCCAGATTTGTGACCTGTTCCAGATTTCTGGCGCCCCCTGAGCGCAGCGAAGGGGGTTCACCATAGGTGGGTCCCCTAGTACTGGAGGTCCGCAACGGGTCATCCGCGGCGGTTGATACCCAACTACGAAGGAGCTACCTCCGAACTACCTCTTGGCTTGCGCAATATCTACGTTTCCCCGGCCGCAATAGTTACCAGTTCCATAATTAGGCATCGCATGTACGAAGTACGTATGCCAAGTCAGACAGTAACCTCCCTTGGAACTTGAGAATCTCTCCGGAGTAAACGAACGATCTCCTGTTACACCTAACTACACTATGCCGGAACTCTACTTACATACTTCCTATGTACATACGAAGTACGTACGTAGTGTAGTGTCTCTAAGCGCTTGAAACTACCACTAAGTAGGGCTGAAGATACACACTACACTATCTTCACTAACTACCGCTGGGTCTGTCTCTGGTGGAGTTGGATCAACCCGTTTCACAATATGGCCCATCAGGGTGGCAGACCCGGCGACTAGGTAGTGTACACTATTAAGGACTATACGGACGTAGCAGTCATAACTACTACGGAAAGTACTTCGTACCCTCGGCACTGAATGCTCATATTGATCATTAATCATAGCATAACTGCCGTCGACCGTAGACACGCGAATTAAGGTCCGGGCAGCGGACAATTTTTCGGAACCCGGTAATTATAAATCATGGTATAGACTATCTAATGTATGAAGTAAGTCAACCAAAAATTCCCACGTACCTATTATTAGGTAACTTCGGTTTCCTTGATGCCTATGTTCCAAGCCTAGTCGTGATCAGCTCCCATCACCTAGCGAGCCACCCTCCTGCCACTTCAGAGGATGAGCGACCTAGGTATTGTCAGTTAACGGAAGAGCTTGCGAAAGGGCCCTGGTAGCGGTTACCTGTCAAGAATGAAGGATGCCACCATCGAGCAAAGACAAGCGCCGAAACTGGCGCTAGAGAATGCCCGGGGGGCTTGGCATTGGAGTAGGCCGGGCGCTCCGTATGAATGTGCCCTGGGAAGCCCGCGTCTGGCATTGGTAGCGTCGAAGACTCGAACAACCGCCAGCCGTGACGGGCAAGTATCGACATGACGGTTGCAGTGTGGCCCGGTTAGTCGCTCGTCTCACGTGTTGATCGGCGTGGAGATATGCTACCTTGCTCGGAGAGATAGAAGAGGAGGTGGTATCTACGCACCCTCGTCGTATACAGTAGGTAGCATAAGTACCGGGCTAAAAGAAAATGGCCGAATGGAACGGCTAGGTAAAGGTAGGTAAGTCGCATGCATGGCTTCACGCCGCCCTGGATTGCGCATCAAACCGCTCGATCCTATCCATCAGATAAGATGGAATGGAACGCTCTGTCAGTGGTCACTAATACTGGGATTTCGCTTGTTACCGAGACGGAGTACCTAATTAGGATGTGTATAAACAGAACCTCTCGCTTGGTCACCCTACCGCCCATCAGGGCCCTTGATTCAGGGGCTTATGTCTCCATCAACTTGCTTGAAAGTGCAGTATTCGATAGCCTAAGATATAGTAACACGTCTGGCATGCAGTAGACGATGTAAGGCGTTCGCCCTGTCTTATCCTGATATTCATAATTTCATTCTAAGATATCAGTCAGATCTGATATCAGTTAATCACAACAAAACGTAGCCAATAACAAGCGTAACCGGCTCTATCACACTCCTTAGACACAAGTTGAACCTAAGAGGCTAAGATACTTTGCCTGTAACGCTACCTACGGACCACGGTTAGATATTATCATAGATAACAGGGCACACGTGCTTAATCGAAACTCAATCCCTAAATGATTTGAATTTCGGAGATATACCAATGTACTGCCGAGTCGACATGAACCTCCGCCGGAATCTCGAATGACGTTCCGGATCTCTAGTAAGATGAAAGTTAGCCGGGACTTCGTTCTATAAGTTCACCGCAACCCATACATATCCAAACGAATAACGCCAGCTCACTCGATAGTTAACGTAGAATGGAACTTCTATACACTGAGTTACCTCCGAGTAACGATCTCGGGTATCTATCTCCAGCATACACTATCACACTATCACACAACAGAAGAATCCGCCCAGAATACATATATCGCCAGATCAGTACATCGCTGAAACCAGTTGAAGTGTTGCACTTCTGCGAGTAAATGACGTAGCACAGGCAGAACAACCCCAAGGCTACCCAACAATACCTACAGTCTATAATCTATACCCGACAGGTCCAAACGACCAAAGCGCGGATAACGGTAACAATTCCACACGCAGTGATGTACACGGCATCCAATCACGACCTCAAAAGCAAGCCGTTGCATATCCACAGACCAGACGACAAGCACACGGGATAAAAGCATCCAGTCCGAAGTAAACATAAGAGCTTGGCCGCCGTCGGGCAGATATCCATCATCAACCCAACAAAAAGGAAGCATTTCCGGTAAAGTTGTTATACGTCGTATATCCACAGAAAAGGTCATCTGACAGCAAACGTCGCGGCGTAATCCGATGCAGCAGAGCCACATTCCGAACGTGCGCAGATACACTCTAAGGCATGTGTGCCCAAGTTCCATCAACCATATTTCCCACCTCGCCGACGGTAGTATGTTCCTGCCGAGTATCGGGTCCAAGGGTAGATCACTTCGGCGCGTTATGTAACCGAACGTTACAGTCGTAACTCAGTGTTGTATTCGTAATACCACGATCTCCATTCTGCAGGGTGACGGGTCACTAATAAAGCATATTCGCAATCCATTCTCCAGGGTCACTAAAGCACACCACGTAAGCTGCCGCCCATCAGTCTATAGACAAGGCCCTTTAAATTACTCGTCTCTATCTCGCGAGCATGTCGACGAGGTCCCACATAAGTCCCGGCAAGGCAGGTAACCGATTGGGAAAACATCCCGATCATGGCAGCGCATTACCGGAACCGTGACGGTCGGGTTTGGGACGATTGCTTTGGGCCTGGTGGTTCGTCGGTATAGCCTTTCCATCACCTTTGTTCGATTCCTTTCCCGGAACCGTGTTGTCGTTCTAGCGGTTCCGGTTTCAATTGGCGGTTGATCTGGGGATAGAAGAGTCGTTGCGGAATCACGTTTTTGCATCATTATTATACTATACTACCAACAAGCGTCTGGTTGCGAAGTTCTACGTGGCTGGGTTTGGTTGATGGGTAGCTTCTTGTAATGTTACCCGGGTTACTTCAGTCTTGTTTAAATACCCAGATATATCATCGGTACGTATGCACATGTGGGGAGGGGAGGTTCGCCAGAGATTACGTGTAGAGAATTAACAAGCCAAAGGAATGGCGAAGGGATCCCAAGACAATCGAACTGCCAATCTCAAACGAACCAGCAGATCTATCACCCGTACCGCGCGCTACGATGCGTGCCGTATTATAAATAGACCTCGATATAGATATAGAATGCGCAAACGAAGTGCCGAACGCATCTACAATCACCGTCGCACTGCCGGCGTGACAGCGCATTCGCGTCGATAATCGCCCGCGCGTGGGTGTTGGTCTCCTTCCCGGCGAGTCCGCGCGCAGTTATTTGCCCTGCGAGGATTATCGATGGGAATGTATCATGTCTAGGGTGTACTGAGTTATCACAGCCGTCGCTGGTCTTGCGACACTCCATGAATGCTACGTAGTACGTAGAGTTGTAGACTATAGCAAGTCAGCTATTATCACAAGCAAGACAATCTCGAAATTTCCAGCACGGATGGCAAGCGAAATCTTGCTTTCGTTGCCTCGGCCATGTCACTCGCTAGCCCCCACACAGCTTCACGGCAACGTGGACGACGGGACTGGCATGGCTTTGGAAATGGGGTTGCACCCCGCATAGCCGGCTGAAAGGTCGAGTTCCAATGAAATCCGAGGCTCGCGGCGGGGACTGTAGCGAAAGAGCTTAGGGAATCGAGCATGGTACTATAGATACAACAAAGGAACGCAGCCGGGTCAGATCCGTCGTATCGTGGACGACGTGCCTAGTTTAGCCTCCCGGGCGGGACGACCCATGTGCCATCCCATCCCATCCATCCACCAACGGCTTATTCGCGTCCGTGCCATGCCCTTGCGCTGGGACCCCGATCCTTCGGGCATCGAACGTACTCAACCCCCTGCTACGAGCCCACTCGCGGAAATCTCTGCCTCACGCGTGATGGCCCGTCCTCGTAGAAGACGGCCGAGGTCACCTCGCCTGCTACGTCGGCTGACGCTATGAAGTCCTTGAGTAGCCCGGTCTGGACGTCGCGCTCGATGATCACGACGCGTCCGTCGCCCTGCAGACCCACTGCCAGGCGGTTGCCGTCGCCGTTTACTGCCGACATAGTCCACGTAAATATGGGGTCGGTGATACCCAGCGATGTAGAGGATTTAAACCCAATGGGGGGCAGGGGATGGGGGTGGACGGGGAGAGAGTGGGTTTGAAGATCCTCGGGTGTTTCTCTCCCTGGATCGAGCCGTCGCCCACTGTTCTGAGCGAATAGGAAGGTGACAGCGCTGGCTGTCCCGCTTGCTTCTCACGCTTGTGACGGGATGCGAGGCCAATGGGATAAAGGGAAGAAAGAGAACTACGGGGCGTCTAAGTCTTGGGTTGGCTGGTACTCACTCGAGAATTGTCGCGGGCCCGACCCGCCAGCAGCAAATTCTTGGATCTTCCTCAGCGAGCCCGTGTGCTTGTCGATCTTGTAGACGATGAGCGGATCGGAGACGATCTCGGTGCTGTTGCTCGAGTCGAAGTTCGGGATGGTTAGGGAGTACTCCCAGCGCGAGGAGACGATGAGGAACTTCTCGTCGGGCTTTTTATCGCGTGATGGTGTCATGACCCATGTTAGTCAAGGGGGACGTTTGCATGCGATATAGGGGGTGTAGATAGTCTCATAAATAATAGCCCATTATAGACTTCGGGGCATGAATTGAATTCTGACTAGATTATGGCGCTGGATGGCGATACTCACCGTTACCACGATCTCACTAGCCGCTGCCGTTGATGCGAGGGTGCGGTTGTCGTCGTGTGTCGGGATGGTGAAGAGCTCGGTAAACCCGAGCGTCTTGTCCGCGTTGTACTGGACGTCGTAGCCTATGATGGTGTTACCCAGCTCCGTCACGATGTATAAGTACGTCTTGTCCCGCGCCGTCACGAAGGCGCCGTGTCGCGGGCCCGAACCCGGCGCAACCTCGATGGGGGCGATGGGCGTCAACGCCAAGCTGGTTGCGTCGGCCTGATACACCCGTACCAAGTCGGCCCCCAAGTCCGGGACCAGGATGAACTCTGCGGTGGGATCTAGTATGGCCTCATGGGGATGAGGAGCCTCCTGTCGGTCAGATACGGGCCCTGGCTCAGCGAGCGTGTAAGTCTCGTTCTGGACCAGCTCAACGCCGCCGTCCGGGCTTACGGCTACGACATTGACCCCTGAGCCGGCGCTGGGTTCATCGTCATGTGGTCAGCATATGTGATATGGCTGTGATCAATATCGCTATCCCCACTGATATGCTGCAGGGGTAGACGATAGGGGATCATGGTACGGAACAGGCGGCTCAAGATTGCGAAGTTGTGATCCTAGATGCATAGGATCACCACCGGCCACGCCTGACCGGATGGGATGGTGCGGGCTACACTCACTAGGAGGCGATGGCCAGTCCCGACCCTCCCTCGCCGAACCTAGCGATGCTGACAGGACCAGCGATCAGTTCCGCCGAGCCCAGCACCGTCAACGAACCGTCGTCGTTGGCGTGGAAGGATGTCACGGTGCCGGTCGGCTGATCCCAAGCCTCGTCCAGGCAGTACACGAACGACCTGGCGTAGTCGAGGGCGAGCCAGGACGGCTGCACCCCGCACGCCGTCGTGTTAGCGACCGCGCGTAATCCCGAAGCCGTATCCGTATTAAGGTCCAGGTCCAGGTCCAGGTCCAGCACGGTGACTGTGCCGGCATAGGAGCTCACGTAGAGTCGGGTGGCAGGCGTCGACCCAGCCACCAGCCCTGCTGCGGCCGACACGGGGATCAGAATACTTCTCCACATGGCTCTAGAGAGCAAGGAACTCGGGACACGCGGCGCAGGGAGGATGGAGAGGAAGAGGATTGCGAGATACGTTGTCCACAGGGCTGCTACTGCTACGGCTACTCTTCTTAAGCTGGCGCACCGCTCGATGGCATTGCACTCCAGGTGGCCCTTCATCTGGAGCAGAGCAATTGCTTTCCGAGACGCCTCGGACGGCGCTCTTTCGCAGCTGAGTATTTCCTACTGCGGACGCGCGGATGGGAGGGTTCGCTGCTGGACTATTCTCTTCTTGTCGAACGCGGGAGATTGGCATTTATCCGGGAGACCCCTGGTCGACGGGTAAGTAGGAGCGGCAGGAAGAAGGAAGAAGGAAGCATTATTGGGGAGTGCACAGGTACTCGATGTATTCCTTGCCATGTGTGAGTATTCCCGGCACAAGATGCGGAGAAAGACGCCCTGGCAAAGGGAAAAGTTACCCGTGGAACTTTTGTGTACGCCTTACCTACCTAAACAAGAATAGGGCCCGTGATGAAAGCCAAGTTATAAGACATTTCAAGATTGAGAATGCCGATGGATTGCAGCTGTGGTGTTGGACGCCTGTATTGAGGCCATTCCGCACAAACAAGCTCATTCTCAAGGAAATGTTATATAACTTATAAATGCAGCGAATACTATGAGATATCTATAATATATCTATATATCAAAGTCCAGAAGAATCATGCCCGGATTCTTGACCGAGACATCAGAAAGCAGCGCCAAGCAAACCTCCGCAGAGCTTAGTACGGCCGGCGGGAGCATTGCATGACAACCCGCAAAGACAGCACAGGGTATAAAGTTCATAATTGATCATTCTCTCGATATCAGAGCTAATTATCCCGTTCCGCCCTCGAAGTATCTGGTCCCTTCGCTCCGGGAGAATGCCCATGACCCTGCTGCTGCATCCGCTCGGGTCCCGCCTCGAGCCAACACAGTTATTACCGGCACTAAGCTACAGTCCGGGGTAAAAGTGATGCTTGTCCTGAAGAGGGAGCTGGCACGGTATGATCAAAGACTACCGGCCATGCTTCTGGAAGATTGGAGGCCTGGCCGAACGCGACGTCCTCGGATGGAAACGGGTGCCCGATAGCGGCGAGCCTGTGCTTCTCGGTTGAAGTGTATTGCTCAGGCTGGGCGTTAGGGAGTGGGCATATACGGTACATGTGCTGACTTGTTCGTCAGATTCCGTCTGGAGATCTAGTCGCGATGACAATGACATGATCCGGCGGCGTTGCGACCTTCACGCCATGGACTCGAGTATTGAAGTGACAACAGCGCTGTTCAATAAGTAGATATGCAGTACCATACACACCCGTCCATCACAAAAGAACCATGCCTAGAGCGGTCGATCACCGGGATCCTACGCTGCCAGGGGATTCCGAGGAGAGGACGCTCTGGAAGATGGCGTGCTTCGGAACGGGGTTGATTGACAATGATCACGACAAAAGGCGTGTTCCGAATTCAATTCGGCGAAGGGTCCCGGTCATGGCCAACTCAGTTGGCGATCGGAATCTCGATTCATCGGGACGATCACCTCGTATGGCAACAGCTAGGTAGCTTAATACCACTATAGCAGTGCCAATCAGTTTGAGGACTTACAGAAGATGGATGTCGCTTAATGTGTGATCGGTCGATGGCACGATCAACGAATCGCCAGCGTCGATCAACGGTAGGTAATTTCCGTTGCGAGGCCTACCTATTCCATTGGCCGGTCTCCTGATTCAGTTGACCCTGCTTGCTCTCCCGACATACGACTAGGAGATTCAAACAGCTGCTCACAAGTTCTTTCGAGTGATCGCCAGGATTCCTCGCCGCGATCGGCTCGAAGATTTCGATCCACGTCGGTTGAAATCTCACTAGGGACTCCTGACATTATGCTGATCACTTGTGTATATCACTAGAAGGAGAACGAGTTTCAACAAACCAGTTAACAACGCCGCAACAACTCATACAGATCACCAAAATAAATTATAATAGAACAAAGCGCATCGAAATAACACAAAAGCCATAGAATTCCATCCGGATGCTAACACCACGCTGAAACGTAAAAGACACCAAGTTCTCCCTGCCGCCATCCCCAAAGCCGGAAGGTCCTCGATTCGTATTCGATGCTTCGGGACGGATATACCAACAACACCAGAAGTCAAAGCAGAAACATACCAAGCAAAGCAAAAAAAAGCCCAAACGACATATCAACAAGTAACAGCCAAGGCATTCAACCAAAACCCCGTAGAGTCGAATCCAATAATCTACCCAGTGCCAAATAACCCCAAAGCAGATGAATCCCAGCCATACAAGCAAGGAATCCAACGATGAGTGAATCCCCAGCATAGCTCGTAATAAATCCTTAATCCCTGAGACTTGCCACTCGTCTAAACTTGCCACTCGCCTGAGTATCATAAGACTCTCACCACAAATCGTAACTAAAAAGCCCATCACGAATTCCAAACCACAACTCGCCATCATCATTTATAAATGCAAAAACCACATAATCAAACCCAAGCACCAACCTAAGAAGCCTCTACTCTTTCTACATAGTACACCAAAAGTAAGAACCACAAGAACCCCATCACAAATACCAAAATATAATTCTATTCGTATTCGTATTCCATCATCAAAAAAGAGCCCCAGGATAAAAAGTGTATATAAATACATCCCATATATACAAAGAGCTGAAAAGCTCTCCCCTTTTTCAGCAAGCCCAGGCGCCGATGAGACCATCGCGGCGGCCCTCGATCATGTATCCGTCTTTGATCCGCACGTGCTCGACGATGGCCGGCGCCCGCCCGTCTTCCGTCTCCGTGATGCCCGCGCCGCAGTCCCACTGCCGCGACTCCATCTTATCGTAGACCTTGACGACGTCCTCGCCGGCTGCGCTGACGATGCGGCGGCTGTCGAACATCATGCTCGTGACCGGGTTGTCGTACGCATAGGCGTCGAAGATCGACCCGGTGCGAAGATCCCATATCTATGACGGCAAGATGGATTAGTTATCAATCAGAAAAGGGATGTATGATTAGGGGCAAGCCTGGCTTACCCGTATGCTGCGATCCAAACTGCCCGTCACAATGTGGACGTCATCGAATTGTAGGCACGTGACAGGTCCGGTGTGGCCCACGAGGCTACGGTGGACCTGTCCGCTCCGGAGATCCCACAGGCGGACCATGCCGTCCGCCGTACCGCAGGCCAGCGCCGATTCGAATACCTGCAGGGCCCCTACGAAGTCAGCGGCTCCCGAAGCCTGCCGGGTGCCCTGCCGCCAGGCGCCATCGCCGGAGCCTAGAGATGCCGAGGCCTGCGCGGCCGCCCACATGACATCTAAGGTTTGCACGCAGCGGCCCTTTTGCAGATCCCACTGACGGAGTGTCTTGTCTGACGATCCCGAAACAAGCACGTCGCCTCGGAGGTGAAGGGCGGTAATCTCGTCGACGTGCGACTGAAGCGTGAATAAAGGACAATCCGCCATACTTCCCTCGGGCGGCTCTATGGGCTGATCGTCTGGATTCTCAAAGGCGATCCCGTCTTCATCCTCGTCCGCTCGCCCGAATCGGCTGCCCTGGGGGTCATAGTGAGCCTTACTCAAATCCCATAACCGCACGGTGGCGTCTGCGGAACCCGTAACCAGAATGTTATCCTCTACCTGCAGCGCCCTTACGGATGCCGTATGACCTTCCAGAGCACCTATACAACGCCCCGCATTGAGGTCCCATACTTTAACGGTGTCGTCGAGGGATGCAGATACCATAGTACCAAAGGGGACATCAAAATCTAATGCTGTTATTTGGTCGGCATGTGCCTTGATTTCCCTAATGTTGAAGCCAGGGACGAAATGCTCATGTAAAATAGGCATGGATTTCCGCGGAATGGTCTTGTGCCGCTTTTGACGGGATGAAGCAGATGGAATCTTCTCATAGACAGATTTCGACATGAACTCGTCCACGTCTTGATCCGTTACCAAATCATCCTCGTCGGATTTCGTCGGTGTAGCAGCTACAGAAGCTGCTTCTTCAACGAGCACTTGCACCTCTTCTATCCGGCCCTCCATGTCAAAAACTGCCACACACCGGTTAGCAACAAGGGAGTAAGGGAACAAGGGGCGTGCGTCCTACTATCGTGCTCTAACAGGGCTTCCTCCTGCTCCAGACCTGCTAACCTTTCTAAAATAATTTGCCGCATGCCTGTAAGATTCGCGATTTTTGCGTCTACTTCGCGAATCTCACAGCTAGCCATATTTTTCCGCACACTGAGCATCTCCAGCTCATGCATCAGGTTAGATCTCTCCTGTTTTAACTTATGCAGGTGTTGCGGGCTGTCGGCGGGTTCCGGAGTGTCGTCGATGAGTTTTCTGCCTCTGGAAGCTCTTCTCCTGTGTCTTTTGCCGTGTTCCGTCAGTTCGGGGAAGGTCGCTTGGAAGCCCTGGAAAAGGGAATACGAGTTGTCATCGTCAGGAATATTCCGCAGCATATCATCCGGCACATAGCACAGAGCGCGGGATTGCATCTCCGAAGGCGAGAACTTGGAGCGAACGAGCTCGGTAGGAAAAGTCTTGGCCATGGTGAACATCTTTCGCTGCATGGAAGGTCTCGTGAGCTGCTTGTGGACTTGACCCATCGCATTGTGGTAATGGCTGCCGGTGGGGTCAACGGCCTGGTTTGCGAGATGGCTTGCAGTGCTTGTTACTTTTCGAGTGAACGCCTCTAAGCCGCGTGGCTGCATGCTCAGTCAGACACAGTCGGCGCGTAGCATAAACAAGGGACAGAGGGCCACGTTACTACTGAGAGTATGGAGGAGTCGTCCACGGGGGCTTCGTCATGGAAGGCATTGTGCAAGTCTGAATCGTCCATGCGCGTGTTTCCGAGGTCTCTTCGTCCCTTGGTCTATTCTAGCAGGCGTGTGCATTCGACATGAAGCGATGCAGCTGTGGAGCTGTGGTACTGGATCCAAGGTATCGAGAGGGCTTGCAACAAGAAATTCCAGGCAAAATGAGGGCCGAGTATAAAAGGGCAACTTTGCATGTGGTTATGTGCTACGAGGTTAGCGTTGCAAGGGTCCGGATAGGGAGAGACGTTGCACGAGCCACACTCGACCCTACGGCATTACATAAGGCACCTTCTTTGCCGGCTCGTAGCAACTGGTCGGACTGTCTATGATGCAATTGACCTACGGATCTGAGATTGCAATGAGGCTGGTGAGTGCCGGTGATTCAAAGATAAGATAAGACACCTAGGTAAAACTCGCAAACCCCACGTTTCATTCCCCGCCTGCGTAGGCAAGTAGATACTTCCTAGCATGCCCATGGCATTACACAATCTGCAAGTACCGACGAGCTTCCCCTCGTGCTTCTGAAAGGAACCTAATGCTTAGCGCCAAGGGTCAGGTCAAATGCCGAGAGAATCGCTGTATTGAGGTTCTTCAGAGCCTATGCAGCTACCGGGGTCAAGCCCTATACGATTCCGATTTCGGGCTCACCAATTGGAGTCAATGCGTGCCATAATCATATGGACAGATAGGTATCCTATTCTTGGAAACGAAAACCATCCCGAGCTTCACTCGGCAACAATCACGGTGATAATTATGTCCTATGGGCCATGGTGACGGTTTCCGTGGTCGTCGCTCCGCAAAATGATGAGCGCACGGGATAGGAGAATATGTAAATACCCGGTGTCGAGTCTCTTAGCTTGCACCAAGCATCCTTTTTAATCCTAACAAAGCCGAGGCCATCAAAACACCAACTCCTACGCAAGACGCAAAGCCCAGAACTAAAAGAAGGAGAAAATCATAACATAAGAACGATGGATACTATCATTGATCTCAAGGATGCCTCCAAGGCGCTTGATCTCGCTAACATCCGCTTCCAATTGATGTAAGTAGCCTAGATAATTCATCCAGCCCAATCGCTGCCCTGCCGTGTCTCGGTTTCCTCTCCTTTATGCAGTAGCACACGCAGTCACTCACATTATGCAGTCGTCTAGAGGACACAATCATCTTCCACCTCATCGAGCGAGTCCAGTTCCCCCTGAACAAGACCGTCTACCAACCGGGGGCCGTAGACCTGGGCTCCGACCGGAACCTCAGCTTCATGGACTGGTACCTGCGCGAGCAGGAGAAGCTCCAGTCGCTGATCCGACGCTTCGAGGCCCCGGACGAGTACCCGTTCTTCCCCGATGCCCTCCAGAAGCCTCTGCTCAAGCCCCTCAACTACCCCAAGATCCTACACCCGAACACCGTCAACGTCAACAAGGAGATCAAGGACTTCTACGTCAACGAGTTCCTTCCTGGCGCGTGCCACGACTTCGGCCGAGAGGACAGCGGCGAGTCCGCTGAGAACTACGGGTCGGCCGCTACCTGCGACATCGCCTGTCTCCAGGCCCTGTCGCGGAGAATCCACTTTGGCAAGTTCGTTGCCGAATCCAAGTTCCAGTCGGAAACAGAGAAGTTCACCAAGATGATCAAGGCGGGCGATCGGGAGGGCATTGGCGCGGCTATCACCAATTCTGCCGTGGAGAAGCAGGTGCTCGCCCGGCTTCGCCTCAAGGCGCAGACGTACGGCACGGACCCGTCCTCGAAGGATGCGAATAGCCCGGCGAAGATCAACGTCGACAAAGTGGTGTCGATGTACGAGAATTTCGTCATCCCCATAACAAAAGTCGTCGAGGTCGACTATCTCATGCAGCGATTGGACTGAATATCTCAAGCACATAGACAGACAGGGTGTAGTGACCGAGTTCGACCAGATCTCATGTAACGATTAGAATTCTGAGTACATTAGACAGGGGAACCGTTCATGAGCATGGTAGAACATGGAAAACAGGCGGAAAGACTGGATCTGGGTGGATGCACGGGATGTAGAGACAAGGGACATATATCTCTTTTGTTCATTTGGCATTTCCTGTTTCCTTTCTTTCTTTCTTTTTTTCTATTTTCAACAAACTCATGACGGAGGACTCAGATACTCGCCTACTGCTTTAACAGCGTCAGCGAACTTGCTAGCCTCAATTAGAATCATAGAACCCATGGGCATGACACCCATCTCCTGAAACGCCCGCTTGCTATCGGCGATGGCGTCGTCGATCTTGGTGAACGGGTAGCTGCCAAACGCCGCGGCGTGTTTCTGCAGCACCTCGTCCTCGGGGTGGAAATAATACAACGTGGCATCCTGCTTCCCTTTCTTCTTTTTCCTCTCTCCGGCGTCCAGCGTCGATTCGATCTCGTGGTACGTCTTGGACACGATCAGGTAGTGCGTGAACTCGTAGGGCTCCTTGTCTTCGACGGCGGCCTCGATCTCGTCTATTAGCATGGTATATAGCGGCGGCGCGACCTCGGACGGCATGTTAATTAACCGCTCGGACAATACGAGTCCGACGTGCTTGCCCGAGGCTAGGAGTTCCGGTATGGGGGCCAGCGGCTCGGTGGCTTTGGCCTTGTCGCTCAGATACTCGATGAGCTGCGCCACGGGCTTCTTCTGGCGGTGCTCTTGTACGTTTAGGGCGGTTAGGAGGGCGAAGGGGTCGGCTTCTTCGCCGTCGGTCTTGACGGTGGAGCCGATGGTGGCTTGCGATAGGATCAGGTCGGCGAGGCCCGACACGTCGAATAGACTCGCGTCCACGTCGAAGAGTTGCCGTATTAATGACTTGGTGCCGTGGAAGTCGATCTTCTCGTTGAAATTGAACCATTCAAAGTCGACATTCACCATGTCGAAATCCTGGTGACTGGTCAGTTCGAAGCGCGTGGAAGCTGCTGATGTTTATTCTGGGTGATTACCGACCTCGTCATCCGAGCTATCCTCACCATCTATGGCCATCTTGTCGGACGCTTCCGCGGCGCCGTCGGCCTCTCTCGCTCGTTTTTTGGCCATTTTGTGGTGCTTATGGTAGACAGAGTAGAAGTTCTTCTGGTATGCGATGTGTGCGCGTATAGTTAACAGGTCGAGCGTGTAACATGTGTTTGCACTCGTCGGCGGGAGAAGCCATCGCGAATGGGCATGTCCAAAAAATTCTGCCGCACGCCCCTCGCTAAACCTCTTT
The DNA here is from genome assembly GCA_028637635.1 of Xylariaceae sp. X802. NCBI lineage: Eukaryota > Fungi > Ascomycota > Sordariomycetes > Xylariales > Xylariaceae > Xylariaceae sp. X802. The sequence continues at coordinate 162,737 of JAJFDH010000010.1, read as the reverse complement.
TGGCCATCCCTCCTCGGTTGGTGCCTAATGCGGTTAGTAAACTAACTATTTAAATGCACCAGTGCATTTTCTTTTGTTCCCGCGCCTGACTTGAGATAGCTCCCGGTTTTTTACCTACCAGAGCAGAGCCATGCTCAACAATCTACTTAACTACCGGTGTTAGGTATTAACATTCATCGTTATTGCGGGATCATACCATCCGGCGTGCAGGGAATTCATGCTCTCCAAGGGATCTATCACGTATGTTCGGGTTTAGGTAGGTATGTCCTAGGTAGGTAGATGCCCACCGCAAACCACACAAAGCATTGTCCCAGACATGAGGCAGGCAAATATGAATACAAAGTCCGTATCCAAGTGTAACCCAACCAGCCGTGGACTTCGCCTAAACAACGAGGGACCGGGCAGGCCGAGACCTTGGCACTATGCTACATATCCAATTGCGGCCCTCAACCAGCAAGAGGCAAACGCAGAAACCCTTACGGAGCAGATGTCTGGCAATGACGACGTCTCCACGGATAGTACCCAGACGCCCTCCTTCGAATGAAGTAAAGGCGGCGGACAGGCGTGAGGCGAGGGCCGATGTAGGGGCTCGATATCGCCATCAACCGAAACGCGCCGATTGGGATCTTTTTAGGTAACGCCATGAGATTTCGAGGTTAACCTTCCCGTTAGCTGCGCGGCTATGCATGTATGTCGATGCTGGGTCTGGCCGTTTTGGCCGGCTACATACAGGGACAAGCAATCGCAACGGTAAAGCGCGGAATTTTGGTTGTGAGCTGTCGTTGCCGGCGGGAACAGGGAACCAAGCCCCTCAAGCAACAGGTCGCGCAAAAGCAAAAAGGAGGGGTGTCGCGGGGAGCCGGGATTCGTAATATACTCTGTATAAATCCATACTTATTTTTGCTCGCGTGACCTTCCTCGGAGCGTTGGAACGACTCGCGCTGCAGAGTTCGTTTTCGATCGTGTTCCCCTCGGCAAGATTATGTCTGACTCTTGGGATTCCAGCTGGATTTGCTGTTTGATTTGTATCTTGAATGGATGTTTATTTGGGTATGTACGGCACGTATACAGCACTGCAATGCATACGCATATCGCCTCGCCGGCACGTGCACGCAAAGACGCTACGAGGGTCAGGTGGCACTACGTGCACTGGGTTCGAAGCAAGTTGCGAGAAACACACGGCTTCGGCTTCGGCTTCGGCTTCCGTGCAGCTATGACATCACCCGACCGTTGGCCATCCATTTGTATCTGGCTGTCCATTCACAGGAGCACGGGGACAAGTCGCGTAGAAGAGCGGGCGAATGAATGAAAATCGCTGTGATGCCATTATCAAAGGGTATAGAACGCAAAAAAGCACCTGATTTGTGGTTCCCTCCTCCGGCTTGAAGCGGGATGTCAAACAATCAAAGAACTCCTATTCTCCTACCGGCCAAGCCAGGCCTATATCCCGAGCTTTCAAACTCCCTCCCTCGTTTCTGGGTAAAGATCGAATCCATCCCGACCAGGAGACGCGGGTTCGAAATACCTATTATTAAGCCAACATTGCAAATGCGAGAAAATGCATCGCTGAAAAGCGGTCCCGTCGTAGGTAATGCATATGCACCAAAAGGCGAATGTAACGCCGGCCCCCCCATTCCCCCAGGTTTTATTTTGCTCCAATACAAGTGATTCCATGTCCAATTAATAAATGCGTAAATGTGACGGCGCGTGGCAGGATAAACAGATGGCATGGCGGCGTCCACTCTGGTTCTTCGCATCTGTTTTTTTTGTTCCGGTAGTCTTTATTTCCGCGTTTTCGCCCAATCAAGGGAATGCCTGCCGTGGCATGCGAGACGGCCGGCGAGCTGCATGCACGTCCCGCTGACGCCGATCGCGTCCGACACAGAAAGGAAAAAAAGCAAAAAGTCCGTCACTAGATTGGATCGATCGATGTCGCGCGTTCCGAGTGAGGCGTTGTTGCTGGTGACAGTTGGAGGCCTAGACTCATGACCGCATGACCCGAGCTCATCGATTTGAAGTGCTTCTTGCCGTCCTCACCGACGCACCCGACGCTCTCCTGGATGATCTCCCGTCGTGCCATCTCGATGTCGTGCCGAGCTTGCTTGATCAGTGCAGGATCCCACAGCGGCAGGATGCGGTAGCCAAGACTCTCCATGATACAACGCTCGGTGAAGCTGATCTGCTCGCACGTCCAGAGGTTATTTCCCCAGCCGGAAGCGAAGTCTTGTGTTGCTTCCTGCATATCCTCCACGAATTTGTCGGCGATCATTAACGAAGCGAGGATGATGATCTCGGGAAACACGGCGTTGATATGTGTGGCTTGCCCTGGTGCCGATGGGAGGGTGTGTCGTTTCTGAACTGGCTGGCCGTGACGGTTTAACGGGAAGGCCACCCGCCAACTGCGCGAGAACTTAGAATCCAATGAGTCCAGAATGCACACTGCTAGGGCAATGACGTCCATGGGCAGTTGTGCTCTTGCCAGCATTTTCTGAATGGTGGGAATGGACGGGGTGATGAATGAAGCTCCCGGGGGCAGCATCCTGGCCAGGTGGGCCGCCGGGCCTATCCGGAAGTCAGTTTATACGAGATCAAAAAAGTCAATAAGCACATGGCTGAGCAAGTCTGGACCGACCTAGGAATTGGGAATTTGGGCCCTCAGTATCGTCCAGAGATACTCTGGGACTTTGGCTGGCGGATGAGTTGCGGGTCGAAGGCGGAGGCGTGGGCAGATTGGATAACGGCTTGTAGAATTGTCTGAAGTAGCTCTCGTCAAATTCGAAATCGTCGTCCAGCGGCGCCATGGAGAGGCTCTTGGAATGACCCATTTTTTATCCTTTGCCCTTCAAGGTGCGCAAAAACAGAACTGCAGTCTATGGCGGGGATTCCTGCTCATATTCCGGAGATAGTCTCGATATGTCACGGCGAGCGGGTGACGGATTCACTGCAACAGATAGGTAGGTAACAGTGTCACGCGATCAAGGGGAGCTGATGGCGGAAAGTGAAAGCTGGGGTGCGGGTGTAAGTGAGGAGCGACACGGCACGTTTTATACAATACAGCACAGGATTGTATCGACGTGCTTCGTGGCCTATGGAATCGTAGGGTAGGATGATGGAAGAGAGCACAATGAGTTCCCAGGAAAAAAACAAAACGGATCAAAGCGAGCAATCGACAAGGACTATTTACGGTAGGTCCTGAGGCACGGCAGTACGAGGTACGGGTTATGTACCTGATCCCCTGGCCGGCGCTAGTTACATAAGGAGGTCGACGCTATAGCAGACACTATAATATGCACAGCCGTCCCAAGTAGGAGCTGCAAGCCACGAACGGTCAGACCAGGCTTGGCCGTCTCCGGCCGGGGCTGGAATGATTTGACATGTGTGGTGCCGAGGTACCTCGTAGGTGCCCGACACATTCGCATGATGTACCCGGCGGGATGTACCTGCTGTGCGGGATACTTCGGGCTCGTATGTCGGCAGCAGCCCGATAGCGCGCTAGGCCTCTTTGGGACAGTGGAGGGGCCCGGCCTAGCCCCGATGAGGTCGGATGGACCGCCATAGCGTGGTATTACCGTATTTTCCGCACTATTTAGACTAATAATAACCGAATGGGGCTGCAAGCGTCCCTCCACCATGTCGATCACCCCATGCCATGGCCTGAGCATGCTGCAATAGTTACGGGATAACACACTGATGCGCACTTCGGGTTATGGATGTAAGTCAGCGGCTCCTATCAGGACGAATTGCTCGGCAAGATGCGGCCGTCTGACATGGAGGGCTGTGCGAGTCAAGACGCGGGGTTGCCAGAAGGTTTGCTCTAGTATGTAGTACGCACTAATCCCCGGGCAAAAAAGGGGCAAGCAAAACGGTCTATGATCCCTATTCCACTTTGTTTTAGTTTGGCCTTTGCCCTACGGGCTATGTATAACTACTACCTATCGTGTTGCTCGGCTACCTGACTAGGTGCTCCAACACATCGACAGGGGTTACAGAAGGGGGGATGACGCCCTGGGCCGAGCAACACGGTAGTTAGGGCAAACACGCTATTGAGAGAGGCACAGGCTAAACTTGAAGAGTATGAATTCAAGCTGGAGAGCACGATTTCATACGGTTTATTGGCATAGGTGTAACTACGGACGTCAGGTTAAGCATTCCGTAGAACGCCTGCGCTGGAATTCTCTGGGCCCGCCCAAGAACTACTAGTGGATGCAGATTTGCCCTCACTAAGATACCTAACTATCATCTCCCGTACGGGCTTAGGTAGGTAGTCCTATTTCCGCTTGGGCTTTCAAACGACGTCCCGCAACCTTATCGCTCGGTCTACCGGCCTGCGCGGCCACCTCACTTCTCAAATGGTATGTAAAATGTACATCGTCAGGGGCAACACCGCCGGTGACAGATACTTGTAGGACGGCCAGGTAACTCGGTAGGCCTACCAACGTGGCAAACACGTTCTGTTAAGTACGGACGTAAATAGTGTGCAGTGTAGAACCTCCTAGGCCCAGCGAAGACAAAGACGTGAAAGAGGGATACGGGTCTCGGGAACATGGGGTTTGCAACAATACGAGCGACGGTCCGCACTAGAGAGATAAGGTCTGTATCCGGCTAGCCTGCTACGATTACGCGATTAATGTGGGCTCTGGACCCGGTCGATCCTTTGGCAAACGGTCGGGCTTTTTTTTCACTGCCCAGTTGGGTGATGTCTTTTTCAACTGGATACCGGTACATTATTACTTCGTACCTTGACTGCTTAACTTTTCGGAGGCATGCTGCAACTACCACCATTGCCATCATCAAGTCATAAGTTCTCTTTATTTGTTTTGGGGTAACTCATAGTTACCGTTCTGTTTTCCCGTCGCTTCGTTGCTGAGCAAACGCACGCATAGGTGGTACTTACAGGCTACATATCTAAACCCCCTTGAGGATGGATGTACTATAACTCCACCTGGCCCGCTACATATCTTGTTCGAGGCTGGGCCAACAACACCATGCAGGTCAACGCCAATCACTACCTGGCGGCAGCGAGGTATAATACGTCCGTTAAGCTGTGCGCCAGTTGTTACATTGGGTACAACTATTTCAACGAGACGGATGAAGATCAAGTCCTTTGCTCAGGTAACAATGGGCAAACGCGCAACCTTCAATAGCGTCTCTTGTTACGTGGACGTTCATAGGCGGTGAGTGAGGGTCGTCTCTTTCTAGAGAACTATCTGGACCAATACTTCATCGTTGATGTGTGAATTACAGACTATGGCCGGACGTACATGAGTTCCAGTGAGAGATATTCGAGATATTGACTTCACTGGCTCGCTCACAATAACTACCTATACCGTCTATGCCGTCTCTCTCACCGCCTCACGACTCCCGGATACCGATCGCGTGATATGTCGCACGGCATAAAATACCCGCATACATGCAATCGATGACTTGCGTTTGTTACACGGGGGAGGTCCAAACATAACAGTTTAGTCCCCAAGTCGAGCCCAGTCATCACATCCACCTGTTTGTTTGAAGTTAGTTTTCCGCGACTCTGGAGCTGCAAGGTGCTGCGTCTGGTGCGATCTAGTTACCTACCCAGAGCTTGGATGAAACGACAGCGACAGCAACAGGTCCAACTTGATAGTGGCAGTTTCGGCTTAACTATCAGAATCCATAACAATGCTTTATTATGAGCGTCAACATTATGAGACAGCAGTTATAGTAGGTAAGCATCGCTTCCTGCGCTACAGACTACGAGCGGACTTGTAGGCCAATAGGGCATTCAACTCTGCTACGCCGATCTATCGCTTACCAATGAGAGTACGGCAGTCGTCCCAATTCGGTCTTTTGCTTCGACCGATCAGCCCTTTGTTACCGACGAGGAGTATTCACGACAACGATCATACGAGCCAATCGCAGGAGCGGGGTGTTGATCGTCTGGATCGGAAAATGATCGTCAGGTACGGACGTACAGGTCAGATCATCAGCACGCCAACCAGACAATAGCCATTGAGACCACGCTGTCGATCTGGGGCAGAATATAGTGGTTTGTGCGTGTAAGTTACACTATTATAGTATCTACTTTATATTTTTAATCTTGTGGTGCAACAGAACGATGTAATGCGGCCCCGAAACTGGCTTGACACTTGTGACTGTGAGCCATGATCTCCATGACGCACGCCTGCGATTGCTCTTCTAAGATTTTAGTCTCGTGGGCGACTCATCTCAACCCAACTAATGGGAGTCAAGAGCCACATAGGTGAGATCCCCAAGAAAAGCGCCACGCTATGCATATATGTACATTTGGCATTCGGAAAGCGACATCGATGGGCCTAGATTGGCCTCACAAAGGTAGTCGCAATCCGCTGCAATCCCTAGCACGGAATCACCCACATTCCGAGCTGTGATGCCGCCTTGTAGGGCTGGTGAGCTGAGCCGAAGCTGGCGTCGGTGACCTCCTCGCGGTCGGCGCTTATGAGACATTCGCTCACCGCCATGAAGCCTTCCGGAGCTGGTGTTCGGACACATGAGAGGTATACTTTCTCAGCGGGCGCCGTGTACATGGTCTTGCTTCGACCCCGGCTCAGGGCCCTGATGAATGGAAAGGTAGAAACTTGTGCCGAACCATTTACATTTGGCTGATGGACAAAGTTCATGGTAGGCTCGATGACTCATGCCGATGATCATATGGTGAGTCGCTCGCAGTAGTCGACGCCAACTGCTCACAGGATCTGTATAATATAGTAGCATGGCGGCATGGCGGCGAGCGATGTCCAAGTGCCCCCATCGGTGAAGCCCAATTGATTCCATCCTTGTTTTCAATAAAGTAAATCCAAGCCCTAAACCAGCTATCCGGCCCCTCATTGGAGTATAAAGCGCGGACCATAGACATTTTAGGTGTTACTGAATGCCAAAGTTCTTTCTCATCGGCCGGTTGCAAACGATAAAGGGTTCGTCGAGGCTTGTTGAATACTTGGAAGACTGCAAGAACTAACCCAACGTGACAGTCCAACTTGGAAGGTTCCAAAGTTGTGGCAGCCATGGCAAAGAAGTGCATATGCTCCGTTATCGCGAACTTGGAGGCTTCGTTACCTGCAAGACAGACGTCACGCGACCTTACCGGCTGCGCTTTCCACATCTCGTCTTTAGCCGATGCCACTTCCCACCGTCTGTCCACAAAGGAGAAGATGCAGCAAGAGCTCCCCTTTGGCAGCGCCTGCCCTGAAGGACATCGAGCCGATGAGGTCGGTCTTGCCTCCTGCTCTTGGCTCTCCGACACACCCGTCTTGTCCATCCCCGGAGCAAAACCTGCTTCCTCGCTTCTCACTACCTATCGAGAGTTTATCTGCCCACCAGCGCTGAGAGTAGGCAGCTTGCGTTCACGTCTCGCGGGCAACAGATGCGCCTCTTCCAGTTGTTCATAAACCTTAACCTTTCTTGTTCAAGCCAAGACGAACCCTGATAAATAAGGGCCCTATAAATAATGGTCAGGTTGATATCTCTGGCCGATGTGCCTCCTATCCCCTCCATGGATTCTATCTATACCGGATCATCAGCCCCCCTTGCAATCGCAGCCTCGAGCATCCGAGCAATCCTCCGACGCACGAAATCAATGGGTTATCTGAACAAAATGCAGGATTCACGACACCTCCCTCTAGCAGATGAAGGAGACGGTGGAGATGGGTATGCTAGGGGTAGAGCAACCTCACCCGTGATGACCAACTCTAGACGCAGAAGGTCCGCGGCGCCGGTTGTCGGTTCAAGAACAGAAACCCGTTGTTCGAGGTATGAAAGGGAAAGAAGCCATTTGGCATTTTTAGTCCGCTTACCGTTCTTTAGCGACTCGGGGAGCGTAACTAAGTCACCCCCATTACGCCCCGGTTCTGTCGAACTGGGCTGGCCGTACCATCAACAGTTTCTGTCTGGTAGTGAAGCTGGATCTTGCACTCAATCCAGAACGACATCGGAGAGGAGTCCCTCAAGAGGCCGAGCCAGGAGACGCGATAACATTCCTACTGCCGGTCATCACAGGCGAGACAGAACCCATCAGCCTGGCCGGCAAAAGAGCATTTCAAGACGGCGACAGTCCATTCAAAGTACAGGCGTATCTTCAAGACAAGACGACTGCTCATCGTCATCTCATATTAATGGCCTCGTTAACGATGACACCTCGTATATCACGAAGGGGATATTTCGGCTCCAGAATTATCCCGAGCCGGAGAAATATCGCTTCCCGAAGTCTAAGAGTGCGCCAGAGTTTACCTTGCGGCTTGGCGATGGATTTTCAGATGATGAAGTGAGTCCTGAAGTTGCGTTCGGCTTGGCAGTCAAGCATAAACATAAGCGCAAGCGCTCGAGGTCGTTATCTACTTTGGGGAAGCTCTCCCTGGAGACTGAAGATGCCGTAAAGAGACGAGCAGTGGGAGGACCTTCTAACCAGCCATACCAGAGGTCCTCTCAGGAATGGTGGGCGGGAGTTCACCGTACAGACGCGAATGAAGTATGGCCGACGAGAGAGAATTTCACAGACAGCTCGATTGCGAATAAACCAAAATCGGTGGAGACCAAAGACCACACTGCGACCCAATACATCCCACTACTGAACGCGGAACGTAGGTCTACATCGAGACCAGCCATCAGAAATGCTTTACCACGGATGAGACGTGTTTCTGAATTCGAAAATTTCGGAATACGCAAGCGACGATCTCAAAGCCGTCGTGGTCGAGACCCATCATCATTGCCTGCGAGTGTTCAGGGACAGCATCAGGGACAGCATCAATATCAAGCCAACAGCGACTGGGATGTCATGGAGACAGACGGACTTTACGAGCACGCGGGAAACGAAATTGGGCAAATGGACATGGTAGAGGATGAGTCGAATTCTACACCCGCAATGGAATACACCTTCGAGGTCGGTGATAGTTCCTCCGGATACGCGAGTGAAGACGACTCAGGAGACGAAGATACGGAAATGATGGACGCGACACCAGATTGAAAACCGGACAGGGAGACTTCTCAAGGAGCTTTGAGACGATGAGCCCATACGATTGCTTGATGACAATGTAACATGCCTGGCGGGCATCCCCGTCGGTATCGATTTTGGCGACATTCAATATTCGTGGCACGCAGGTCATAGGAGCGAGTTTGATTTCCAGAGAGAGATAAAGGATGAATGTTGTTGTCGGACGTGATGATTTCTTGTGGGATGGAAAAGCCTTGCGACCGAATATCTGTCTAGCTTTCATGGTGCTTGGGAATAAGTATGTGATGGAAAATTCAGGTGGGATCGTCTCGAAGAAGAACGGCACATTCGTTACCCATTAAGATGCGAGTATTAGTAGATGTTATTTTGGGACAGGTGGGAAAAGTTGATAGAAATACAAGTTGAGGATTGCAAGATTGCTAGATTAGATGAGCGTTTTTTACGTTGTTTTATTTGGTTTGTTGTTTGTTTTACCCCGGAACTCGGCTCCGGGCATTGTTTTTGGAATCTCTGGTGCGTGCGTACATGTACGTCGTAGATATATCTTCTATGGTTCGTGGCTTTCTTACTGCCCCCTTTCCTGTCTTTGCGAGTCGTCTGGTGTGCTCGCCTGAGTTGATCGATCTGGGCAGCGAGTTGCATAAATGAATAATTACTCCCTTTATTTGGTGTCTCGGGGGTTCAACTGTTCTTCCCCATTCTCCCGGCCCTGCTCCCCGTCGCGCTATCTACTTCGCCTTGCCCTTGGGCAGGGCCTCGGTCTCGCCGAGCTCTCTTAGGATAATCTTGGTCCGGCCCTCGCCGTTGTAGTCCTCCATGCCGGTCTCGAAGCCGGGACACACGCCGACGGCCAGGGTGCGGCCGTCGGCGGAGAAGGCGAGCGCCGAGACGCTGTCGGGGAACTTCTGGTAGACCTTCATGCGGCGCTTCGCGTCGGCGTCCCAGAGGGCTACGGTTGCGTCGCCGCCGCCGCTGGCGAAGGTGCCGTACGCCGGGTGGAAGGCTAGCGCGTTGACGGGGTAGACTACGTCTGTGGGCCCGCCGTCGGCGGCGGGCTGCGTCTGGCGGTGGCATTTGAAGGCGTATTTCCGGGCTTGCGACTCTGCGGATGCGTCGAAGAATTCTACTGCTACTCTGCCTTCTATGCTGCTTGTGGCGTAGCCGGCGTCGGAGGGCATGGCGGCTACGGAGCGCGTGAGGAATTTCAGGGAGGACTCGCGCTGTTGCCAGGGGGTGGGGATTGTTTGGGGGGTTTGCGAGGCGGATGTCGCTAGGGTTGAGAGGTCGTAGATGTGGACTAGGCGGGAGGTCATTGCTACTATGAGCTTGGAGGGGCTGGCGGCTAGGGCGTGGGGTTTTGCTGGGAGGGGGATCTCTAGGGGGGGTTGGGAGGGGTTTGTTGGGTTGTGGATGTGTAGGGTGCTATCCCAGGAGGCGGAGATGACGAGGGCTGTGGCTTGTTAGCTGGGGGGTCTGATGGTTTGCTTTGGTCTTTGCGGGATTTCAAGGAGTGTTTGTGGTTTGAATGGGGGTGGTTATGTAGGCGCGTGGCGAATGGATTCTCGCGTGCCACTTACAGTGTTGACGGCTGTAGACGACGCTCCGGACTGGGGCGGCGTGCTTGCTGAGGACGGTCTCCTCGCCTGTGGCCAGGTTGAGCTTTAGTACGCGCCAGTCCATGCCGGCGCTGAAAGCCTCGTTGTCGTCGGCGCCGAAACACACGTCTAGCACGGGGGCGCGGTGCTCGAAGGTCCGGACCAGCGAGCCGCGCTGGTCTTCGGCGGCGCCGGGGGTCTGTGTGTCGTAGAGGTAGACATTCTTGTCCCAGGAGGAGACTAGGAGGCGGGAGGGAGATTCGGGCGCGAAGACTAGAGACGATATTGCGTCGTTGGGGGATTGCGCGAGCTCGAATTGGGCTGGCGAGGTGTTGGCTGGTTAGTTGAGTTGGGAAAGATTGGAAGAGTATGGAGGAAGATTTGTATCGCTGACCTGGCGGCATTGTGTATGCTTCGTTTTGGGCGTATTATTCTCTTCTTTTGTTTATTTTATGTGGGATTTGGACTTCTTGGTGTGGGATTGGCTCGAGGATCGATCTTTGCTGTTGAGTTGGCTGTAGCTATGGAGATGGTTGTTGATGGCTTCAGGGCGCAACTCGCATTCGCCCTGCAATCGATAAGATATAAACAAGGTCTTGACTCGTACAGTATGAATACTGTACCCCGTTAGGCACATAAGTGTGCACGCTAATATGCAACTACAGGGATGAGTGGTTTCCAGTATTATGTAATGAGCTGACTAACCACGGATGTCTAGGCCTTGAGTGTAGGTATGGCGTACCTATCGAGGGAGTTCCGTGGAGGGGTGGAGGGGCGCTAGCTCCCGTAACGTATTGCGCTTGTGACTTTACTGATCCCCTTTGAGCATCCTTTGCTAACACCTACCTTTTTTGTTTGACTCCAGCTCCTAGATAGTTAGGTCTACGATAGTCGGTGCAGTCGCGATGCCTTTCGCACAGTTGGTGCTCGGTAGCCCGGGTGCCGGGAAGAGCACGTATTGTGATGGCAGTAAGTTCGTCTTTCACTAGATTTCCGCAACTTGCTCTCGCGACCTCTTTGGCGCGCGCGTCGCTTACTCGACGGTATGTGCGCAGTGCACCAGTTTATGAGCGCTATAGGACGGGAGTGTTCCGTCGTCAACCTCGATCCCGCCAACGATAAGACGAACTACCCCTGCGCTCTCGATATTCGGGATCTCGTCACGTTAGAGGAGATCATGGCCGACGACCAGCTCGGCCCGAACGGTGGCATCCTTTACGCGTTCGAAGAGCTGGAGCACAACATGGAATGGCTAGAGAACGGCCTCAAGGAACTGGGAGATTCCTATGTGTTATTTGATTGCCCGGGCCAGGTCGAGCTATACACGCACCATAACTCTCTGCGCAACATCTTCTTCAAGCTGCAGAAATTGGGCTACCGAGTAAGATACATGCACTGCTGGGTCTGCCATGCTGGTGGCTAACGTTGGACACAGCTTGTCGTTGTCCATTTATCCGATAGCTTTTGCCTTACCCAGCCCTCGTTATACATATCGAATCTACTCCTCACCCTCCGTGCCATGCTTCAGATGGACCTCCCACATATCAACGTCCTGACCAAGATCGACAAGATCGCATCCTATGATCCCCTCCCATTCAACCTCGAGTACTACACCGAGGTCGAGGACCTGTCGTATCTCCTGCCACAGCTCGAACTAGAATCCCCAGCGATGCGAAGCGAAAAGTTCAGTCGGCTGAACCAGGCCGTCGCGAACCTGGTAGAGAGCTTCGGCCTCGTGCGTTTTGAGGCGCTTGCTGTCGAGAACAAAAAGAGCATGATGCAACTTCTCCGGGTAATCGATCGTGCGAGTGGGTACGTTTTTGGTGGCGCCGAGGGAGCCAACGATACGATTTGGCAGGTAGCGATGCGCAACGAGTCGTCTGTGATGGAGGTGCAGGATATTCAGGAGCGCTGGATCGATAGGAAGGCCGAGTACGACGCCGCGGAGCAAAAGGACTGGGAGGAACAGCAGAAGATGACGGAGAATGCTGCAGGTGCGGACACACGCACCGCCACGCCCGACCTGATTCCCGACGACGACGACGAGTTTGATGGCATGCCTCCTCCGATAGGTGATAGTGGCGTAAAGGTAGTTCGGAAAAAAGCTCCGTGATGTCTCAGCCATCGCTCATTTCCACCATGTCCACATCCACATCCACATCCATATCGCTGGCACCGTACTCCTCTCTCTCGGAAGCATCGCTTTTGGGCGCTGCTCGTCGTGGTGGATCTGTGATGTTGAAAATGTTGCTCAGGGGGTCGGATGCCTTGGTAGGCTGGCCCCCCTTTGCCTCAAAGATGAGGCTTCGTGTGCGACGGATGGCTTCTTCCTCGACCTTTCGTATGGTGCCGCTAACGTGAACAACTCGGAAAACGCAAGGTTTGCCGTGCTTCACGGGGACTGCATTCATGAAGCTTAGGGCTGTCCAGACGAAGCGGTAGGAGCCGCGAGCAATTCGCAGTATGAAGGTCGAGGTGGCTGGCGAGAGATACTTGACTACATACAACAATGTCCCTGTTAGCTGTTGGTCACTCGGGGGAGCATGGCGAGTATATGCGACATGCCTGAAAGACCGCCGCCTTCGAGGGCTCCAGATCCATAGTCGCCGAATAGGGCGGCGACCTCGGCGCGTATTGCGCGGAGAAGGGCAACGGGGGTTAGGTCGTCGCTGGTAGGCTGGTTGAGCACGACGACGTCGGGCAGATTGGCGCGGCTACCCAGCTCGGTGGGGTAGAGGATGTTGACCAGTAGATAGCGCTCCTTTAATCTGACCATGATGTCGACGAATTGAGGGTTATTGTGGTATTTCGTGTTTGTTGATTAGCATGTTATGATTGAATACAGATGGTGACGGTAGAAATTGATGATCCGGACCTCGGGAGTGGTCAACTTGGGTGGATCCCGGCTCTCCATACCGTGATCATAGCACTGTATGGATACTGCTCAGTCCGTCATCCCCGAGTCAACGCCCGAGTTCGCCCAAGTTCATTCGTCACCTCATCATATACACATAGGTACCTATAACACCCACGCAGAATGCATGAATTCATGAGTGATGAGAACGTCCATGAAGCTACGTGACGACCGTTTCTGAGCCTCGAAAGCGATATCTACAAGGTTTAGGATACACGCACTGCACATCCACTGTCCCGGTTTCGCTCCGGGTTCCCCGCCTGGGCACTTCGCAAAGCTAAACAATGGCAGGACCCCTGAGAGTGGCCTTGCTCATCGTGTCCACCACCGCGGCCAAGGATCCATCCACCGATGCCTCGCAGCTGGCGCTGAGCAAGGTCTTGGAGAATGAAGGGCCGGGGAAGTGGGAGCTTTTCGACACCAAGATCGTCGCCGACGTGGTTGCTCGTATCCAGCGGCAGATCATGCTGTGGGCTGATGGCCCGGACAGCGCCAATCTCATCGTGACCACCGGCGGCACGGGTTTCGCTACTGCTGACAACACACCTGAGGTAGGTTTCTCCGGCTCTCTCACTTGCTGCCGTGTCGCCGATTATAGTGACTTTTCATCTCTAGGCCGTCTCGGCGCTGCTGCATAAGCAAGCCCCTGGGCTTGTTCATGGCATGTTGGCCGCCTCTCTGCTTGTCACGCCCTGTGAGTGGATTGCGTTGCTGCGATATTCGTTGAGTCAATCGGGCGTTCTCTGACGGCCTTAGTTGCCATGATGTCTCGCCCTGTTGCGGGCGTGAGGAATCGGTCCGTTATCGTGACCTTGCCGGGCTCGCCGAAAGGTGCGAAGGAGAATCTGGAAGCTATCATTAAGATGCTTCCACATGCGTGTCACCAGGCTGCCGGGATGGATTCTCGGACGTTGCATGCTGGTGGTGTTAAGAAGCTGGAGGCTGAGGCTGGTGTTGCTGCTCAGCCTGGACACGCTCACTCTCATGGACATCGTGGCCACTCTCACAGCCACGGCCATGGTCATGGTCACGGTCACGGCCACGGTCATGGAAATCTAGTTAGACACACAGCTCCTAGTACTAACCCTCTGTCTAATGACCCGAGTCTCGGACCCAGTCGAAGAAATCGAGAGTCGCCTTACCCGATGCTCTCAGTCGACGAGGCCCTACAGAAGATCAGGGAAAATACGCCAGCACCGGGAATCATCACATCGAAAGTCGACACAACTCTCGCCGGCCGCGTGCTGGCTGAGAGTGTTTACGCTCGGGAACAAGTACCGGGGTTCAGGGCTAGTATCGTAGACGGGTATGCGGTCGTTGTGCCCAAGGATGGCATCATAAACGGCGTCTTTCCCGTCGTGTCCGTCTCTCACGCAGCCCCGGGTGAAGTGACAGAGCTCAAGGAAGGCGAGATTGCGCGGATCACGACTGGGGCGCCATTACCGCCCGGAGCTACTGCTGTCATAATGGTCGAAGACACGGTGCTTAAGACTATGTCTGACAACGGCAAAGAGGAGAAGGACGTCCAGATCAATATCGAGGGCGTCCGGGAAGGGGAGAATATCAGGGAAATCGGCAGCGATATTAAAGCTGGGGCTGAAATACTGGAACAGGGGGAGCTGGTCTCTGCTGTGGGAGGAGAAATCGGTCTCCTTGCTGCCGTTGGCGTTGCGGAAGTAAAAACGTATCGCCAGCCCGTTGTCGGCGTGTTATCGACAGGCGACGAAATTGTGCAGCATGATCGTCCAGGAACCCTACGCCTCGGTGAAGTCCGCGACACGAACCGCATCACGCTGATGAGCGCCGCTAGAGAGCAAGGATTCGAAGTCGTCGATCTCGGCATCGCGGCCGACGCTCCGGGTACGCTGGAAGAGGCTCTGCGCGATGCCTTCCGCCGCGTCGACGTCGTCATCACCTCCGGCGGCGTCTCCATGGGTGAGCTCGATCTACTGAAGCCAACCATTGAGCGCGCCCTCGGCGGGACTATCCACTTCGGTCGCGTGAATATGAAGCCCGGTAAGCCGACTACATTTGCCACCGTACCGGTGAAAAACGACGCCGGCGAGCGCGTCTCGAAGCCTATCTTCTCACTGCCCGGGAACCCAGCCTCGGCGCTTGTCACGTTCCATCTCTTCGTGCTGCCGTCTGTGCATCAGATGTCGGGTATCTCGCCCGTTGGACTTACTAAGGTCCCTGTTTTACTGGCTCACGAGTTTCCTCTTGATAAGTCGCGGCCTGAGTATCATCGCGCTGTTGCCGTTGTTGACCCCTCCGGCCGGCTTGTGGCTAGCAGTACGGGTGGGCAGCGCAGTTCTCGCGTTGGGAGTCTCCGGGGCGCTAATTGTTTGCTTTGTTTACCGGCTGGTGAGGTCTTGGAGAAGGGGGCTCGGGTCGATGCGCTTCTTATGGGGGGTGTTAGGCGTGAGACGTAGGCATTGGTCTTTGCTGTTTGGTGTATGAAAAATGTCTGATGTCATGCGTCTTGACTCGGTGTGGCTATAATTACCTGCTGGGTTTTCATTCTTGGCCTTGAAACCTGGAATACTTCTGGTAATTGGCGCTGGTTTATCTCTATCTGGAATGCTTAGTGATTTACTTCATGCTGTTCCTCATCGCCCCAGTCTCCAGGAGTCGCAGGATATCTATCCGCTGTGGTACTCCGACAGCGACGCAGCGTGTCATGGATTCTGTGTTGATTCAATGATTCTAGTCATTCGGACTCATTCCAATGGATCCCGCGGCTTAATCGTGGAGATCGTGGATGGTACGTACATGCCGTGCGAAATGAAGCTCGAGTACGACTCGGTGAGTTTCCTATGATGATCTATCTACGCCTCAAGCGTGCTCGTCTGTAATAATCTATGAAATTATAAGAGCTGCGTTGAGATATACAGCTCGCTGCCCCTCTCGAGGCGGGTTCACGGCGCTCACCATAACAAAACGCGACGGCTCATCGTTTGAGTATTACAAGGAGATTTCGCGCCTGGGTTACTGATGGTACTCTATCTAGAGTCTATGTGACCTGTCCTGGTCACATCGCATGCCTAAGATAAATTATAGTCCAGAATCGCCAATCCAGACGGGCATTTACTCTTGATATACTATTTCGGAATGAATTTCCGAGGCGAATAAAATTGTGGTAATTGGAAATAATGCGACGGATTGTTCAGAAATCCGGCTCCGGAGTATGTATGTACACACCCCCGATTTCTCGGCTCGGTCCGGCCCCGCCCGGGCCCGCATAGCCGGACAATCATGGTCGCGGCTAGAAGGTATACTTCGTGATGGTGAGTTACCGTTCCTTAGGTACCGTTCGCGGCGAACTCGTACTTGAGCTGCGACTGCGCCCGACGCGTCCTTTGGGCGTCAGCGCTTTGACGTTTGTCAGGAAGAAGTAGCCATCAGCCGAGTATGCGCATGGCTAGCGGTCAGTCAGACCGGAGTAAAGGGTGGGCCATTCAATGGTTCATAAGAGACTCCCAATCTTCCTGTCCTCCCACAGAGTGGGTACAACACCGTACAACAGTTACAGGGATATAGGCAAAGTTGGAGTATACCGACCACGTCTCTGTTAACACAATGTATTCACCAACCTACCACGAAGCGATGACGATCCGTTTTCGGAGCCAATTCTTGATTCCCCGTGCCGCGGGCTCGAATCTCGAATCCCGATACCAGCAGACGTGAGGATGACGTGCGTCGCCAACTTCGCAGCGGTAAATAACTTATTAACTCCTGACGGCAGCCAGTGTCAACCTTATCGGCCCGCAGGATGAGAAATTAAGCGTTCTGGTGTTCTGGAAATTCAAAAGGCAACCTCGCTGATGGTCCCTGCAAATACCAGTGCAATAGTGAGGGCAAGATAAAGTACATGAGAAGAGAAACCTTCAGCGAAGAGCGCTATGCTTGGCCTCCTGCGCGGCTGAACCAAAAAGGCTGAATATGTTTCCGGGCCAGATGCAGTGGTAAACTCGAGTCGGCCATTAAACCTCGTTGATACCTCCCTCGCACGCCCTCATGAGGTTAAAACCCAGCAATGCGTCGTTACCGCTGGCCTTGCTCTTCGACTTGCGCCCCATCGGGATATAAATAGACGGAGTCACATCAGTCATTCACTCGTTCCATCTCAGTCTTTCCATAATTAATGGAGACTTTATTCAACATCGTGGCTACCGGACTATACATCTACCGCTTTCACATCGCCTGCTCAACCCAGCCAATTATAAAGAAAAAATGGAACCCCAAGGGAACGAGATTCGGGACTTCCGGGACCTGCACAATGGCTTCCTTCCCGGTGCGCGGCACAATTTCCCGGGTTTTCCGCCCGTTAGTCCGCTCGCGGGGCCGTCTACGGCGTTTCCCGCCCGGGTTACCTCCGGGCCCGCGGCACCCGCGGCACCGGCCTTGCCTGGCGACAGCGAACCCCCTTTTTACCGGATGAGTCGTTCCATCTCTAGTGTGGTAGACCTCTGGCATGAATGGACGGTCGGGTTCGGGGGCGGGCCGCCCGTCGACTATCTCGATAGGCGATGGGGGAGCCGGTGGAGGTCGGGATGCCGGCGAGAGATACAATGGTATTCTCTCCGCTTGGAAATCATCCGGGAGATCAGACGCATCGCGCAGGCGCGGAATTGCACAGAGGATGGAGCCGTGCAGTTACTTCAGGAGCGCCAGGACCGGACTCGATGCTCGGTAGCCGCGCTGTGTAAGAAGCTGAGGGCCGAGAGGAAGCAGAGATGTGGTGCGGCCTGTGGGTGATTGTGGTGCCGGGAGTTTCTGGCGCAACTGTTACCGGAAGCACACCGACTTCGAGCGGCAACTACTGGCCGGATCAGGGCACGGCGAGTTCTTCTTCATGTCACGATCTTTCTGGGCGTGCCGCACGCAGATGCGGATAACCTATGCGAACCGGAAAAGCCCACAGCATCTTGGTCTTTTCTCCTGTCCAGGGCCGCAGGTAGGCTACGGATCAGGTTTAGACTCTGGTCGAAATCTGTGATCTCTGCGATGACATGGCATAGACCGCTGCCTCTCGGGTATCAATGGTAGCTCCAAGGGGAGATGGCCTTGGATGGGCTAGATCTGTGAAAAGGGCCAACATTTTGATTCTTGGGTCCTTCACGCTGGGAGGCGTGGTTCGCCACATGATTATCAGGGGACGACACGCACGGGTGATAGATCGATGAATCAATCTTATTATAAACACACCTTGTTAAAAACACACTTCGTGAGGATTTGTAATTCCTATGCCTAGATAATCTTGACCTGAAAGTGAGAGTGGTCCTTGGAATCGCAATGGTTAATTGTTCATGAAATCGTGCCCTGCCCTTATTTGTTCATAACGATCATGTCCTGCCCTGCCCAGCCCTGCCTACTCACCCGGCCGTCCACTTCGCCGCCGTGCGCGGGTTTCCCCGAGCCGTTTCCCCCGATTACTTCCCTTCCTGCCGAAGAGGGCTTCGGCTTGCCACGTCCTCGGCGAGCTGCTCTATGCTCGACTGCCCAATGATGTCGGAATTCGTAACGCCAACCTTGAATGCGGCGTTGATCCAGTTCCGCAGCTCCACGGCGAGCAAGGAGTCCATGCCGTATATGTTAAACGGTCTCGTGCGGTCGATAGTCCTCTGCTCGGTCGACGTAATCTTCGAGAATTTCCGAATCAGCGCATCGACGACGATGTCGGTTGCTTCGCTGCTGGACTTTGCTCGTGCAAGTTGCGCGGGCCAATCGCGGTTTCTCCCGTCGCCGGAGCTGCGGCCTCCGGCGTCCGGCCCGTTTGTATCCCCAGCCGGGGGCCGTTCGAGCGACCGTAGTAAAGGCCGTGAGCTTATCCAATCTGGAACATCCCTGCCGCGAAGCCGGTACTGAGCAGGCGTCACCAGACCAAGGATCGGTTGGGCGTCCTGCGGCTTTTCGATCTGGAAGTCGGGATGGCAGTACTTATCCAACAAAGCGAGAATTTCGCTCTCGTAGACTTGCGCCAGGCCACCGAATGACTCGTTCTCCTTCAGTCGGCGCTCGCTCTCTGCTACCAGCCCGATGTCTCCTACCCATCCTAGATAGATGGAGACCGCTTTCTCGCCTAGGGAGAGCCTGTGGTGAGCCAGTGCGGCTTGATATGTGTTTGCGGCGGCGTAGTTGGCCTGGCTCATGTACCCGACGATTGCGTTCACGGAAGAGAGCATGACGAAAAACGAGAGTCCCTTCGGCAGCTGTTGATGGAGATTCAATGAGGTATCCACCTTGGACCGGACAGTCGTTGACCACTGTTCCCACGACATGTTTTCGAACAATGAATCCTGACAGCACATGTTAGAAATTGCGATTCCATATACAAGCAAGCAAACGCTGCTGTCGCGGCATACCTGAAGTTCCACGACCGCGTGCAAACAACCCCTGATGGGAGGCATGTGGCTGCATGATTGTAGCGCTTCGGCAAGAGATGCCGAATTCGACACATCGCACTTTGGAGTCTCTATGGTCACCCCCTTTCCTCGGAGATCTGCCACAAGGGCTTGTGCTGCTGGTGAGGCTGGCCCGGATCTCGAGAGCAGTATGAGATGCCGTGCTCCCTGTCGGCACATCCATCGGGCGGCACTTCGGCCCAGTCCGCCAAGACCGCCCGCAATCACGTATGTCGCGGACGCATCAAGTTGGCATGAGTGCCTGGGCTCGCGGAGTGTCTAGCGCAAAGGTAAGCAACTCTCCTTGTAAGAGAGAATAAATGAATGACCTACTGGAACCTGGTCGGATGGCGTAAAACTCAGCACGGTCTTACCGAAGTTTTTGCCCGATTGCATCGTTCTGAAGACCGTCTCAACTTCGGATACCGGGTGAACGCATAGCGGCGAAACGACCTTTATCGCCTTCTGCGAGACGAGGTCCATGACCGCTTTCAGCGCTTTGTTTACGAAGAGAGGGTGTTGGCACATTAGAAAATCAACAGCAATGGCTTGAAACCCAACGTTTTTTCTGAAGTACGACATTGGTAGCTTCGAGTTTTGATCGATATCGGTCTTTCCTAGCTCGATGAACCGTCCCCGTGGTGCTATACACTCCCAGGACGCCAGGAGGAGGTCTCCTGCGAGTGAGTTCAGCACAACGTCCACGCCCCGACCATTGGTGGCGCGATATATATCTCTGGAAAATGATGCATCGCGGCTGTAGAAGATATGGGAGTCCGGAAGGCCGTACACCTCCCTCATCAACGCCCTTTTCTTCTCTGAGCCCACCGTCACATAGATTTCGGCTCCAATGTGCTGCGCCATCTGCACTGCCATTTGGCCAGTACCACCGGCGGCAGCGTGGATCAATATAGTCTCTCCTTTTTTCAGATCGGCGAAAGTGACGAGTGAGTAGTGCACTGTTACCCCAACTGCCGGGAGAGACGCGGCCTCCTCCACGGTCATGTCGTCAGGTATTTTCACTGCGAGTTGGTGGTTGCAGCGAAAATGCGTGCGGACACACCCCAAGGCAGCAACGCATACACGATCTCCAGGTTTGAAATCGTGGCAGTTTGTACCAACCCTTGCCACCGTTCCGGCACACTCGCAACCAAAGGCCCCGTCGAATCGTCCAAGAGCCACCAAGAGGTCACGCATATTGACCCCAACGGCGCCAACGGAAATTTCAATCTCATCCGCCGCCAAAGGATCTTTATAGCTAGCATCTTCTTCCCAGTAAAACGAATCCAGAAGCCCTTGAGTACGAATGGTGATTGCTCGCGGTGTACTGGAATCCATAGGCTGGTGCTGAATGGTCGGGTGCGTTTTGGAATGAATCTCACGGTCGAGCTTCGGCGACTCAAAGACGCGGTTGATGAGGAGGAGCCCATTTTGCTCGACGTATTCGAGCTCATTGTCGACTGGACCGTTTGGCAAAGACTCCGGAATGACTTGGGGAATGCGCTGCGCGTAGAACTCCGGCTCAAGCCCAACGCTCTTGAAGCTTAAGGTGACAAATGGCACGCTCGGTTTCTCGCTGGTTAGGACCCGGGCAAGACCCCTCACCAAGTGCAGCTCTGGGGAGTGTGTATCTGTGTCATCGGAGCAGGCGACCCAAGATATATTTCCCGCCCTCGAAATCAGGGTTTGCAGAGCCTCGTAAGACCCTTTGTTCAGGGTAGAAAGGTATGGTCTGTCCAGCTCCACAAGGAATACCAAGGTCGATCCCCGAGGGAGTGTCGCTAGAGATGGATCTGTAATGGGATAAATATTGCAAGCGCCAGCGCCAGCGCCGTGAGATGTGAATTCCCGCCGCAACAAGTCCGCGACGGTACGTTGTAGCCCTGACTCCGTGTTGTGAAGAATGGCAATGTCTCTTGAAACGGGCTTGGGTTGCGGTGTGCTTTTCTGCTGCCCGTTTGTCGCGATCAAGATGTTGCTTTCTTGGCACAGCGGACTTTCGAAGTCGGGTAAAACGATATCAACACTCTTGAAGCCGCTCTCGACAAGGAGCCCTGTCCATCGATGCGACGAGGCGCAAGGGCTCCATTCTCGCTCCTTCTCCTTGCCTAGCCACCATCCTGGAAGAGTGCCAAACACGAAGCCGCTTCGGAAAATTGTAGGCTCTGTCAGCTCTAAGAGAACAAGCTTTCCGCCCGGACGAAGTAGTCGATGAACGTTGCGTAGAGTAGCCGCAAGGTCTCGCGTAGCATGAAGGACCCAGCCGGCCACCACCAAGTCGAAGGTCGCTGGTTCGTACCCTTGACTTTCAATTTCTTTCTCAACGTCGAGCGCGGCGAATTTCATCTTCGGTTTGAATGCCGCGAACTCGTGCCGTGCCTGTTCGAAGAAATACTCTGAAATATCTGTATATACGTACTGGCCAAAGCAGATATTAACACCCTCGGAGCCATCCGGAGACCGAGGGGTGAGCGCGCGGAGAACGTGCCGAGTCAGAGAGCCAGTACCGGCGCCTATTTCGAGGACTTTCATTTGCGGCAATTTATGAGACAGGGCGTCCAAGTATTTTGTCAGCCGTCCGCAGCACGTCATTCTGTTGCAGCGATCCTGATAAGCCTTTCCAGCAAGGCCGCTTTGGAACAGGAATTGTAGTGGATCAATGGCGCCAGTAAGAATTCCACCCAGATTCTGGCCGACAGTCATGAAAAGCTTGCCCTCGTCATTTGCCTCCTCTACGCGGCCTATCAGCTGCTTCATGGATTCTACATCCCGAATGCGCGCATCCCAGGTAGGATGACTATGCGGAAGCTGACCATTCCGATGATTGCGAAGCTGTAGTTTCAGCCATTCGGCGTATTTTCTTATGTGCGGCTCCGATCCTGTCATGCTTGTCTCGGACAGTAAGCCCTCTTCTGACGCTTTGGTGATGAAGTAAACGAGAGCGAGCTCCAGCTCCTGATAGAAAGTTGTAGGGTCTTCCTCCGATGTTGAATCGATACCCGTGAGGGATTCGAGCTGAGAGCGACTCATCAAATCAACGTCCGGCTTATAGTCCATCTCAAAGCATAGTCGCCTGGGCTCGGCAATAGTCACAGATGTCTTGCTTGCGCCAAGAGCCGTTACTTCGAGGTTGGAAATGCGAAATTTGAGGTTACGGTTTGAGTCTATGGCGAAGATGGAGGAGCTTGCTCGGCGACCGCCTATGTGGTCTGCCGTGCTCACGGCTTGAAGCTGACTGTTGCCAGGGAATGACACCCCAGAACCTGCAATCCATGCGGACTTGATGCGCGTTACGGCAAAACCGTTGAACAATGCGTCGCGGGCGCCGTTGCTCAGAGCAACCCACATCAGCTGACCTGCCGCATCTAGGGTGACTGGATGTGCGACGTGCTTTTGGCGACTATGCTGAGAATGCTGGGGCGTCCATTGGAAACAATGTATATCCCCGGTGGCTCTGCCATCTCCGTCCCAGGCGAGGTTATCCAGGGTTTGGAACGACGATCCGCATTTCAACCCGTTGGACTTGAGTATGTCGTACATGTCTTTTGTATCTACCTTATGGCGACATGCTTGGAGGGCGTCATCGTACTGTCGGCAATAGAAGGCATTCTCTCGCTGTTGAATTTCCCGATCCCGGTCCGTGTCGCCCGTGCTGTATTCAGCCTGTATTAGCCCGCGGCTATTCTCGGACCAGTCTCCATTTTTGGCTCTCGAGTAGATAAAGTATTCGAAAGCAGAAATATAATCACTGGAGTGAGTCTGATCTGGTTGCAGGCTGAGCTGCACTTCCGCTCTGTCCGAATCATTGATGACAATTGGAGCGGAGAAAACTGCGTCGCGAATATGATAGCCGGTGATCTCCCGGCGGTTGTCTGCCATTTGAGTGATCCCTTCGATGGCCATTACAACCATTCCAGTTGCCGGGTAGATTATCGTGTCATTGACTTTGTGATGGCCAATCCACGGTGTCTCATTCAAATCCAAGAACTTGTGCCATCGAGGTTGTAGCGCGTTCCAGTCAGCTACCGGATTACCTAGAAGCTCCAGCTTCGCGGACTTCCGTAGGCGTGACTGCTTACTCAATGGGCTCTCATGCCAGTATCGTTTGGAGTGGTCGAAAGGGTAAGAGGGTAGATTCGTAATCGCCTGGGGTCCATCGTGACCCAAGGTGTCTGTATTGTTGACTTTGCTAACATCAACAGGGTGCCCGTGAGAGTAGAGACCTCCGCTTAGCCTCAGGATGGTCTGATTCGAGGGAATGCTTCGCTCTAATGTCGCGTGATAAGTGACTTGAGAATCCTGCTTGATGTGCTGTAGGCAGGCTTGAATGGGTCGACGGAGGGCCGCACGGGGTCCGATCTCAACTATATCTCGTATCGTCTCGGCCATCCCGCTGCCTGGTTTCCGTGTCTGAGTGGTAGCTGAGGACAGCATGGTGAGAACTGCTCTTGAGAACTGCACAGGCGAAACCAAATTGGCCGTCCAGTATTTTGCTTGACAGACATCCTCCGGATCCATATATTTTCCTGTTACCGATGAGATCATCCGCGGGCGCTTCGCCTTGGCCGGCCCGGTCACCAAGTCCGAAAGCTTCCGAGCGTTTTCAGCCGCAATCAGTTCCACTTGCGGTGAATGGTACGCCACTCCTATGTTCAACCTATGTATTCGAATCTTCTCAGATTCTAGCTCCCTACCGACTTGGTCAAGTGCGGCGGCGTCGCCGGAGATGGTGACGTTGTCGGGGCTGTTGACGCAGGCAATGCAGATCTTATCTCGTGCGAAGCCGCGCTTCGTCAAGAAAGCTTGCATGGCGTCAGCGGGAAGGTCAACCGCCATCATTCCTCCGGCGTACGGCGGTGAACTCTTCAGTGCGCTTGCGTATTTGCCCCTGTAATAAATGACCGTACACGCGGATTTGAGAGACAGCGCCCCGGCAGCATACGCGGCCGCAATTTCACCAGACGAATGGCCAATGACCACTGCCGGCGTGATTTTGAAGGACTCAAGGAGCTCGAGCATGCCAATTTGTAGGGCTGTGGTCATAGGCTGACTGTACTCTGGCTCGTCAATGCAGCTTTCTGAGCCTTTGATTTGAAGCATATCAGTGACCGACCAGGTGCACCCCATGTCGGCGAGATGTTCATCGAACTTCTTGATTGCCGATCTGAACGTTGAATAAGCCATGAGTTGAGCCCCCATGTTTTGATACTGAGCGCCTTGGCCCGTGAACACGAAGCAGATTTCTCCCTTCTTGATACCCATTTTGGGCTTTGACATCAGCCTCTCTAGGTTGCAGAGATCCAAAGACGACTGGACCACCGCCGACGACTTCCAAGTCAACGAGCTTCTCCGTGTCGCCAAAGTGGAGGCGAGGCGGTCGAGGTAGGACGGGTCTTTGGAGAGGCCTCGTATGTTTTTCTCAAAGAAGGCTTGGTACGCAGCAGAGAGCCTATTGATGCCATCCTCGTCATTTGCCGAGAAAATCAAAAGCTTGGGGGTGGCATCGTCTGGGGCATCCGCATCCGTATCGGGATGTGTGCCAGTATTACCAGCAGGATCAGCTCCGTTGGGTCCGTCGGTTGGCCCTTGGGGATGCGTCGGGTTAATAGGGCTGGGAGATGTCTCGTGGTTCCCTTCCAGTCCTCTCGAAAGTAGGTAATGATAAGCGTCATCGAGTACAACGTGAGTTTTTGATCCACCAATACCAAACGACGATACTGAGGCTCTACGCAGACCCGAGGACGGCCATCGAGTGCATTCTGTCGGGTACTGGGTCATGACTTGTAAGCGCCAAGTAAGCCAAAGGTGAGTGCGTTACTTACCTTAATATTGAGGGATCCATGATCAATGCGTCCATTTAATTTCTCGAAGTTCACATTTGGAGGAATGATACCCTTTTCAAGAACCATGATGGTTTTGATGAGGGCCGCAACGCCGCTGGCGCCCTCTAAGTGACCGATGTTGGATTTTAACGCCCCTCTTCGCAAATTGTGAGATCTCAGATCATTTAAGGCTGGAATAGGATTTCTAGATAGGAGATATGACGGGAATGACTGAGATGACTTACATAACCAGCAAGTTGTCCTGAGGCCTTGTAGACTTGAAGGCACTGACAATTGCAGTGGCCTCTGCCGTATCACCCAGCGGAGTCCCGGTTCCTGATGTACGGCGAGATCAGCAAATGGTCTTTGGGATTTACTCGTGAGAACTGACCGTGGGCCTCGATATACCGTGTTTCGCTCAATTTCAGTCCCGCCTTCTCATAGGTTTCACGAATCAACAATGCCTGGGACTCCGCGCTGGGCTGCGTCAAGACCGGTGTATAGCCATCCTGGTTTGAGCCAGTCGATCTCACAATGGCTCTGATCGTGTCGCCATCACGGATCGCATCGTTCAGTCTCTTCACCAGTACAACTCCAACTCCCTCTCCCTTTGAATATCCATTGGCGCGGTCGTCAAAAGCGAAACACAGGCCATCTCGTGAGAGCAATGACATGTTATTGAGAGCCACAACATTTTCCGCCGCAAGTGCCAAGCTACAGCCAGCCACCACAGCCTAGACACATTTAATTAGTACGGTCCGGCCCGTAGGTACCGAAAGTGAACGGGTTCTCAGTGAAAACGCACCATGTTGCAATCACCATTCCGCAGCCCCTGGCAAGCGAAATCAAAGGCCATGAGGCTGCTTGAACAAGCCGAGTCGAGAGTTACACTCGGACCAACAAAGTTGTAAAACCAACTTATACGGTTGGCAATGCTGGACATCGAATGCCCCGTTGTGGCGTATCTGGGCACATCATCCAAGTCCTTGAGCACGATGTGTTTGTAGTCGTCTCCCATCGAGCCGCCGTAAACGCCGGTTTTCGAGCCGGACACTCGCTCCATCGGCATTCCAGCTATACGCGTAAGCATCCACTAACACATACGGAATATGGAAGGACTCCAAATTACCACTCTCTAAGGCATGATATGTGACTTCCAGAAGAATGCGCTGCTGGGGATCCATTGACATTGCCTCGACAGGGCTAATCCCGAAGAACAGTGCATCGAACTCTCCCAGGTCCTGTTTGAGGAAGTGCGCCCCGCGAGGATACGTGGTCTGTTTAATGAATCAGTATTCGTGGCGATTGATGATATTGAGGTGATCTCTCGATCTCTCGAAACATGATTAAAATGAAGGTTCTCTGCCTACTTGTTCCGTACGATCCGTGCCGCAATGATAGAATGCGTCGAGCTTCATTCGGTCCTCAGGCCATTCGGTCATCAATGACCGCTTCTCTTCCAACATTCGCCAGAATCCTTCGGGGGTATCTGCATCTTGGGGGAACCTCAACGAGAACCCCACGATGGCAAGAGGCACGAACCCTGTCGAGAAACTTGGATCCATTTCTGCGTCCTTCGTCGAGCGATGCAGGTACTACTACTAGCTGGAGCGTTGCAAAACGGCGGAAATAGAAGGGTTGTGAAAAGCTACCGATTCGCTTGGACTACACAGCATACCTAAAAGCGAGGCGGAAAGGCCGCATTATATACCTGAACGTCCGAAAGTGCTGCGTTTCTTGTGCAACACGCACTCCTACCTACGATTTCGTCGTATCAGTCGGATCCTGGGAGTATTGATGGCAATGACAGGAGGATGGGGCATTGCCGCGACGCCGAGGCATGTTTGTCTCGGATGCGGCTAGCAGCGATCGATTGTTGACGATCAGATCTTGGTCTTGTGACTGCCGGCTATGTTCCAATGATGGTCGCGGTGACGGTGGTGACGATGCTGATGGTGCGAGTCTATGCGCGTCGTGACTTCCAATTGCCTAATCGAGCATACGTGCGTCGCGACTTCCAATTGCCTGTGCCGTGATTTCTGCCGCCATCGAAGTGGCCGGGCTTGGATACGACAAACCAAGTTATTCCCACCAGACTTTAACCGGTGGCTCAAGGAGATCGAACGCGCAGCATCATTAATGGCAATGACAATGGACACAGATTCGATTGATCCTGGTCCCGACTAAGCCGATCAAAATCCACCGGTTGATTGGCGTAGTTGATTGTGTAGCAACTAACTGTTTGGCTAACTAACCTACCAGTGGGTGTAATTGGTGTGAGTTGATGTTGTTGTTCCTGATGTTGTCAATGTTGTCAATGTTGTGTATTTACGTTTGTGGCGGGGGAGCTCTGCCGCAGAGCTTATAGACTATCTAGTGTAGACGGTGGCGCGTCCAAGCACGCTACAGATTGAGTGGTGAGGCCACGAAACAAATGACACAGAAAGAGATCCGCCTACCGGTACCCAAGTGTAAGTTGATGTACTGGTGTACGTCCGTACACCGGTGGGTGTATTGGTGTCGGTGACTGGTCCTGGTCCCGTTGTCAATTCAACCAACTGAGCTTCCCTAGTTGATATTCACCTCGTCAGCCAACCAACTGACACGGGAATTCACGGCCAATCAACCGACTTCTACTACCTTGGTTAATTGATTGGATCGATCGAGCCGTTGAATTTACTTTCCGATTGGACGTGGACCTTATCTCGACCGTCGACAGTCTGCCACCGTGGCAAATGGCAAACCAAACCAGAATTATTTGGACACCTTTCCAGGTTGACGATCCGGATGAAGGCGTGTGAGGATTAAGCCGGCTATGTCTGAGATTCCTGGACATGCTTGTTCATAGATAAGTTATTATCGGCCCTTTTTGCTTGCATAGGACAGAAAATGGCTGGGTATTAGGAATACATGCCGTTGCGTGAAGGAATGAGCATAATTGACCCCTGATAGTCACTCTCCAGACTGATTGCCGGGTATCTGGCA
This sequence comes from Xylariaceae sp. X802, assembly GCA_028637635.1. Classification (NCBI taxonomy): domain Eukaryota; kingdom Fungi; phylum Ascomycota; class Sordariomycetes; order Xylariales; family Xylariaceae; species Xylariaceae sp. X802. The sequence goes on along the minus strand of JAJFDH010000010.1, from coordinate 134,058 downwards.
TTTTGCTTGATCGTGCAAATGACAATCTTCTGAACCCCTTCACCTGCGAATAGTTGGTCTGAATCCCGATGATCCTGATGTGAAGGTGGAAGGGGCGAATGACGGCGGCGCCAAGGTTCTGCAGCGATCGGATAGCCGGCCGACTGCCTGCTCTATCCGCGGATCCGGCGGTTTACGGTAGCGGACGGAAAAGGCCCCTCTTGGCAGTAGGGGGTCGGATGTGGGAACCTGCCGGCGCATTGTTGTACGGACGCCAGACGGCCTATCCAGCCGCGAGCACACTCGCGTCGGTTAAGCCAGCCGTTGTACTCTGCATTAGTACTAAATACGCCGCACGACGCATACAGGCCCTGCAGGGATAGGCGCGTTGAATGACGCAGATCGCTCACGAGTCACCTGTCATCGACGGTCTCCCATGGCTCATGAGCCAGGCGACTCACGACATGGGTTGGGCCGACTGCAGCTGTGACGGGAATGTGCGTAGGGCAGATTGCCAAGAGCTTCGGCCCCGGTAGCTTCGGCCCCGGTAGCTGGATTCACGATCCCACAGCCACAGGTGAGAAATGCGCCTAATCTCAAGCACATGTTCTATACCCGAAACAGCTCACATATTATCGCCTGCGGTGGAAGCCACCCTGTATGTGTCATGCGCAACCCGAAGGCCGCAGCAGAAAAGCAGGTTACTGGCTAGATGCGTTGGTCATCCGTCTTGTGAAGGCGATAAAGCCTCAAACGTCGAGAACGCAATCGGAGTTCAGGAGAGACACGCTACTGAAGAGTTCCAGGCGAAATTGTCTCGCGTGCTGTCATCAGCGCATATTAACTTCCAAGACATGCAATCCACATCGTTATGTGTCATGGGCTTGGTATCAGGCAACTTTTGATGCGCACAGCCTGCCCTTCCTCACGAAGATCGAGCCTCCGAGCCGGTCCAAGATGAAGCCTATCTGATGCAAATACGATAGGTATGCATCTGCATGATAGACGAGTCTTGCAAGTTGACGAGCTCGCCGTAAGGGATGTGAAACAGGCAAAGACCCGCATAACCGGGCAGCGTGGTGATGATGGCGAAGCTATAGCCCGGCTGTGACCTGTCCGTGAGGCCTCAATGCATTATGCGAGTTGTTGGATAAAGGTTCGAGGTCATAGATGCTGAGCCCGACAATGATGCGAGTCGCCCTCACTACCTAGTGTTTGGCTCGACACGAGGTATTGGTACCGCAGCTTCCAGTCGTCCTGCGAAGATTCAAGACGCAAGTTCGTGCTTCCCAAGAAGGTTCTGGCTCTCAGTAACGGTCAATAGACCCTCCTGTAGCGCATAACGGCGTGTCAGGCCACATAGGTCTCACATACCGAACTCAGATCACTCGGTGCAGCTCGTCTAGAAACATCGCTCTTGACTCTTGAGAAATAAGTGATCAAACAAACCAACCAGTTCCAATCGAGTAACATGTTCGCAAAGAAAAGTGCAAACAAACCGGGAATTAAACAAAACAGGAAGATTTCACCAAGGTAAGGAGCGGTAAAATGTAATCCCACCATTAAAAAATAAATGAATCAGCAAACAAGCGTCCGCCAGGACCACCGACATAGCCAGAACAGGCCACACCCACAGCACCATCAAGCACATCAGGCACTCAGTTACGTCCTTTGCCGCTCTTCCGAGCATTCTTCCATCTCAAGTATTCTTGAAATTCATCCCGCTCCTTACCATCATTCTTCTCTATCGCCTGAGCTTTCTTGCCCGTGCGGCGCTGTGCGTTACTAGGACCATCATCACCATCGTCATCGTCGTCCCCGTCATCTTCGTCGTCGTCATCGTCGTCACTTTCGTCGTCGCTGCTCGTATTCTCGTCATCATCCGTCTCCCCGTACTTACTGCCGTAGAACCCGGTTTTCTTGCGATCATGGCTTTGCGCCACTGTCTTTCTCACCTCGGGGGTCCCGAAGTGATCGGATCTCCATTGTTCCTGACGTGCGATGTCCGCCTCAGCCGCCCCAAGCGTCGATATCAAGTATTTATCGAACTCTCTTGAGCTCTCCGCGACTATGTTGAATTGTTCCTTGCCGAGCGTTGGTCGCGGGTCTCCCTCTTCCGCTTGCTGAGCCTCATATTCCACTAAAGCCACAGCGGCTTGAAAAGCATTCCGTATTTGCCTATATCAAAAGGTTGTCAGCAGCAGCAATGTGACGCTCAAAGTGGTTCATGGCTTATACATACCGTCCGTTCCACGTCCCAACGCCATCCTTTTCGCATCGTCGGAAATGCCGCTCAGCGAACTTAAGTATCTCTTTCTCTTTAATCTTGAAGGTGGTCGACTGCAATCGTTCTTGCTCCGCCCTGGTACGCTTGATATAGGTGGAATAGAGATTGAGGGAAGTCTCAAGGTCGAACTTGGGGAAGAACAAACTAATGTGAATGCGCGATTTAAAGGCGGGATCTATACTTCCCACTCGATTAGTCGTAAGAAAAAGTATGCCGGCGTAGTACTCGAGGCAACGGAGGAACACGCTGGTCACAGCGTTTCGCCTCAAGTCTGTCTTGTTGCGTTTGGCCAGGAACACATCTGCCTCGTCGAGCAGAAGGACGCAGCCCCATTTGTGAGCCATACTGAAATTATATTGTAGTTTCTCCTCCACCTCCGTGGCCGTCTCACCGATATCGCCGCATGTGATAGGGAAAAGCGGCCGCTTCGTGTGGTCTGCGACGCATTCTGCTGTTGAGGTCTTTCCAACACCTGCTCTCGTCAGTGGGATTCGCGAATACGGGGTGTTACGCTAACCTGGTTCGCCGTGAAGCAACAGAATCAATCCTGCTCCTTTGCCGCTCACTATATCAAGTTTGCGTCCCATTGTGGCGGTGCTGTTCCCCGCTCCCGTCATCGCGCTTTCGTGGACCTGGACTAATGCTTGCACGGTGGACTTGTGTCTCGGAGGTATCATGAGGTCTTCGAAAGAGTTTTGGAACTTGACTTCTGATAGATCGACGGTCCTCATTGTTACCCACTGCCTACTCCTAAGGACAAAGCCGTGTACGGCATGGGGAAGCAACATCAGATCCTCCTCATCTAAGTCCTCGGCTTTTCGGCGATTCAGCAAGTGTAGGTTTTTCTGAATAAAGTCATTTAAGTTGTCCTCGTCCATGGAAAGATCCCGGAAGCAGATGTCACTACCGCAGCAGCCTTCGACACCCGACACGTGACCGCAATGCGGTGGGAAGTGAGTCTCACGCGGATCGGCCTTCGTAAATTGGTCCCTGTTTACGTTGTGTGACTTCGGGCGCCACTCGGGGACACGGCTTAGCGCCGTGGTCGTGTCAATAATCACTTGGCCGTCGATGTCGTGAGGTGGCTCATCCAAAGTTCTTCCCTGCAAATATTTGTGTGACTGTGGTGGTATTGTCAAGTCCAAATACAGTTCACCTTGCGCGATGAAATCTTGCCTCAGCTTCTCGTTGTCCTTATCGAATCGTAGTGGGTAGACAGGTAGTGACGTGATGGGTCGGCTTCCAAGAAAAGGGCGGATGGAAAATGTGTTGAGCTGCGGTGTATAGTTAGACCCATCGAATGTAATAGAAAGGCAGTCAATCGTGAACCCGTCCAGTACTGGTGGCGGGTCCTCGCCGTCTTGTAACCTATCAACAAAGGTCTCGCGGCCACCCGTAAAGTTCAAGACCCGGTAAGCATGCGATGTATCCGATTGAACCAGAACCATGTCCCCGCATTTAAATAAATGCCATAGATCTTGATACTCGATGTCGGTTATGGTTCCCTCCCTAATCCCCCGTCTCAACTTGAGTGTCGGCTTCAGATCCTCGTCCATGAAGTTAACAAGCAGTTTCAGATCCTGGAGAAGATCCCGGATATCAAAGGTCTCTCCCGCCTGGGACCCTGCCTTTTGTTCTGATAACAGGTCGTGAACATTTAACTCTAGATCTCGTAGACTCTGTCTGATCTCTTCTTCGTAAGTTACGAATAATTTGAAAGGCTTCAGGAAAACGATGGCGCCCTGCTCTAGGTCGTTGAGGGGAGGAGATGTGTCTCTTGAGATGGATACTCGCGTGATTTGTCGGAGATGTGCGATCAACGGGAGTGGCCTTATCCGGAGCCTCTTTGCGGCGAGATATGTACCTGGCACGCCTGTATCATTAACACCGTTTGGTGAGCCAGATTCGAAATGCGTTCCCGATTCCCCTACTAAGTGCTCGGTAACCGAAACTTCCAATGCGGGGCGGTCTTTGGTCGGAATATGCAGCGTGTCTGTTCTCACTTCGAATTTGTCTGGAGCCGAACGCCGGAGAATGTGCCAGTAGACCGGGTGACGCTTCACGGGCGTTTTGACTTCGAAGTCCTCCGGCAATTTGTATAAATCGGCTCGCACTTTTCGCAACTGCATTTCTAGCTCCTGGAGTCTGATCTCCGTAAATGCGGTGTGAATACTAGCTTGCATCGTACGCCTTTCGACGAGACCACGCGAATTCTCATCCTCAAAAATGCTCCGAGCATAGCCACTATACCGATAGATTTTATTTAATGTACTTCTGGCTTCCGCTATTTCTTCGTCCCCATTGTTCTGAGCCGCATACTCCAAATCCTGGAGAGCCAGTTTCTCTTCCATGGCTTGGGTTGTCTCAGTGTCCTCGCGGCTGGCCACGGCCAGCGGCGTATTTCCCTTTGACTCGTCTCCCGTGGGCATTCCATCAACTTTGTGAGGCGCTCGCTGGTCTTCGATGGCTCTGAGAGATGTTACGGCCTCCAGAGCCGAAGAGCTGCTGGCATCTCCTGGCGACATCTCCGTTCCACTGGTATTGAACCAGATTTTATAATCAATCAGGCTGACGGAAGCAGTTGGAGAAAATTTTCAAAGGGAGGTGGGAGGATGCACGGAGGATAAACTAGGACTGCTGCCAATGGGGCATTTCCGCCCCCACGACTACACCAATGCCCAAAAGGGGCAAGCGAAGGCTGACTGCAACCATACGTTGCAGTTCAGCTACGGCGCATGATGCATCACGCCGTAAGCTTCTATTTAGATGGAGCACTCTGGATATATCAGCACAAGCCCAGCACCCTCAAAGTATGCATGCATCGTCAGTGGTAAGAAGCATCAACGATAGAGGAGATGAATAATCCAGAGAGATCTCAATTTCTCATCTCACGGTCTCGAGTGCCGACTGACGAGGCAGCGCGATTTGTCGAGACCAGAGTTGTTCTGTCGGGCCAGAGCGATGCGGTGTACAGCGAGCGGGGTGGCAGTTTTGTCACGTTGCAGGAGGGGAAGAGGGAAGAACAGATCAGGTCAGCTTGAATCCTCCCCTAGAAGTGATGCGCGTTGTGTCTTGTTTCTAAGAGTAAAACAGTGCCGAAATGTGGAAACAGGCCGACAAGGAGAAGGAGGCATTATTTGACTTGATCGAGCAAGTGCAGATCAAATTCCAGGAAAAAGGAAGCAGTAGACTGAGCACCCTGGAGCTTCGGCGCTGCAAGTGGGACCAGGTCATGGTGCGAGTAAAGGAGACAAGCGATCGGTGGAAGAGTTCACCACGTCGAACCTCCCGAGCAATGCAATGCATCGACAAACTCGGACAGAACTCCGAAACTTTCAAAAGCTGGCTCGAATTGTTACCAGCCGGCGACTATGGGTCAATGTGGGTGCACCTTTTGTGTCGACAGTGAACAAACACACCTAACCAGCCTGTACTATGTAGCATCTCCGGTGTTTTCACAGTTGTGATTGGGGTAAGAGCCAAAGTTGGACGAGCATTCCAACCCATAGGCGCTCACACGATGAGCCCGTGTACTTGAGCCTTGTGCTAACCTGTCCTCATGACCCAGGCGGCTGACCGATACACAAAGGTTGAAGATGAGGCACTTCAAGCCCTTGTGGAGATACCAGAGATCCTCGCACACTCCCGAAGATACGTTCAGATATACGCGGATCTTGGCGACAATTCTCTGGAGTTGAGAACGTTCGAACTTTTCAGGAGTATACTAAGGACTCTTTCTCATATCATGAAGTTCTTCAAAGACAGCGCCCTCCGTAAGTACATTCTCGTCTAGCTCCCTGGTGCTTCAGCTGCCACTGTACTGTACGAAGTATTGTCAGTACAGACTTTGACGCATGTGACTGATACTAAGTTGCACAGGAAAGTTCTCTGAGTCTCTCTTAAAACAAGGATCATACAAAGAGGAACTTACCGCGAGTCTAGCAGAGGTAAGAAAGAATTCGGAAAGAATAAAAGAAGAAGCAATCCAGTGCCAGGCAAGACGACTGCAAGAGCAGGGAAGCATGATCCACCAAATTGATCAGAAAGCCGATTGGGAAATCCACATACTTCAGCGCATTTATCAATTGCTTCGCAACAGCCAGATAATAAATGCTAATGCTGAAGGTGAGTTTCATCCCAGCTCCGAGCCTTGACGAAAATATCTGAACAGTATGATAGCGCAGAGTATGGAGGGCGACGCTCTTAGGCAAACTCTTGTTTCTCAAGCCATTGCGAGCATTGCGGGTTCTCTCTCGGACCATGTAGGTGAACGGAAGGATTTGGCCCCCGACAATCTCTCTGAGACACAAGTTGCCCAATACTCAATGCAGAAAGCCCGCAAGCTACTCAGATCACTAGATTATGATCCAAGTATAACATCAGGCGATATCGACACTTGTTTAAAATTAGGCGAAGCATTCGACGAGATCAAGAAAGCCCAGTCGGTAGCTATGATACAGAACGCAAGGTTCAGAAACTTCATGACCGAGAATTTGGCGTCATCGTCTCTGCTCGTTAATGGTAGGGCCGACCTTTCTTCTACTGAAGGTCTATCGCCCCTCAGCTTTGTGGCAGCAAAATTAGTCAGGATATCCGAGGGATTAGGCTCGTCGCCAGAATCTCCGTATGTGGTCAAGTACTTCTGCAACCAGCATCCGCCATTCTTTGGCCCGTCAGCGATATCGCCTCCGTTAGAAATGATGGCGAGTCTGGTTGCTCAACTACTCGACCGTATGATCAAGTTGAACGTCAGCATGGATCCCTCAATCTTGACAAAAGACATGAAGAAGATCAAAGACTTGAATCTCAAGGCACTCTGTGATCTCTTCCGCAAGCTTACGTACCAACTTCCACGGGGAAGCGTGCTCCTTTGCGTCATTGATGACATCGCGCGGTACGAGGTTACGCCCTTTACGAGAGACACGGATATAATTCTCAGGAGATTGACGCGATTGGTGTCAAGACACGAGTCACAGAACCACATCGTCTTCAAGCTTCTAGTGACCTGCGAAGGTCGCGCATTGGATATCTCGGGATACTTCCTGGGCCAAACCGTGGATCTTGACGCTGAAGTCGAGCCCGACGAGTCGGCTTCGTGGAAGATTTCAACTATGGGTGGGCGATCTGGCGCTGCGGTTCGGGATGCGAAAGGGTAAACATGGGACTGTAGATTTCTAATTAAATGAGTTCTGCGAGTTAGTTATACTCATTTCGTTGTCTGCCGGTTAAACCGTCACCTTATAAACACGAGTGAATAGCCCTCCTAGGCGTAAATATCGCGACGTTCGAACCGGTTTTCGTGACGACTACCTACCGGTACACTATCTAGTGGGTGCCGTGAAAGGGAAAAAAGATCCATTCCGTGGGCAAAATCTGTCCTACCCCCACGGTGTGACGTATACCCAGCGTGTAGACCGTACTAAACACACTATTTACACTGTGAGCCCCGGTCATCACGTGCCTCTTGTTAGATTGAATAGTCGGGCTGGTATAATTGTATTCTAGCAATCTGATTGGTCGAGGTAACAGCCATACCTTGCCTTCTGATTGGTCGAGATAACTACTATACTTTATGCCCTGATTGGCTGCACCTTAGGAAAAGTGGGTCTACCCGACAGGGGTAGCCTACTAAGGTGCAGACCCGGCCACCCCCTAATTCTACAGACAATACAACTTACCTACACCCAACGTGAAGTCCTGACCCGACGTTTCTCACACCTCTGCTGTGGGCATACCTCCTAGTCTAGCACTCCATACGGTCCTGTAAGGAGGTTTTGCCAGGAAGACTCCTTGTTTTCCGGCGTGGCCTACTTTCATCGACGGCGATTTTGGTCAATTACAGTGTCTTCGTCACAAACTAGGCTCTCGCAATAATTAACCTGAATTCCGGTGCTTCAGTTCCGAACCCATAATTGCGTTGATTTCTATCAAGCATAGGCTAAGTTGAGTCCCTTCATCTTGCTAACCATGAAGATTTCTAGTCGGGTCTAATTCTATCACGCCCGTCTCCTGTGGGTCTGCATCTGCATCGGATCTCCGTTCACACGAAGCTCGATCAGCCCGATTCCTCCCATCTGACGTTGACAAATTAGCCATAGCTATTCCTCGACAAACTCGAAGAGATTCGAAAAATTCCGATCCGAAAGCAGTATATCGCGGTGGTCACATATGTGAATACCGCCGAACCGATTTCTCATTCAGCCCGTTTCACGGTATCCTCTGCCATGAGAATATAACTAGGATGCTGAGAGCACACAATTGGTAGAGCAGGAACTCAGTAAGATCGTTCCCAGACTAAATCTTCATGTTCTCAAACATCGTGACGGTCTCTTCAAATGCCCGTAATTTAGCCTGAACATCCCGCTTCCGGCTCTCGGCTGTCTGCAGAGCTTCAGTGACATCCTTGTCCTGTACTTTGCTCAGCTCCGCCTTGTACGAGTCGATATCCTCTTGTTCTTGTCTTGCTTCCACCAGTTTCGTCTTCAGTTTCTCAACCTCCTTTCCAGCGTCTTGTACGCGACCCTTGACGTCAAGATACACATTTGCGTCAGCGGAAACGGGGAAGACTGCACAGTCACTAGGACTGGCTTCACCAGGTTTCATAATGTTAATATCAACCGGCGTCTTTCCGCTGAGTGACTTTATTGCGGAGAGCTGAGCTGACACGGTATCATGAGCCATTTCATTCAAAGGCGCGATATAAGCCACACCTTGATCCTTGACAGCATAATCGGCTATTAGTGAACGAATACCTTTTGAGCAGCCTAGTACAAGCTCGTAAGCTGTCTCGGACTTGGGGTCAAATAGAGACTCGTCATATTCGGGATACTCCGCGATTGTGATCGAGTTTGTGCTGTCACCTGGTCTGCGTGGCAGTCGCTGCCAGAGTTCTTCAGTTAGGAAGGGCATGAATGGAGCCATGAGTCGCAAGCCTGACTCGAGTGTAGTATAGAGTGTGTCCAGGGCTGAACGAGCTTCTTCAGGTGTGCCATCGGAGACGATGAACTTGGAGTTCTCGATGTAGATATCGAACAACTCGTTATACAAATACCGGTGAATGATCTGGGTTGACTTCGCGAATTCCCGCTCTTCGAGTGCCTGGTTCATTTCTTTCGCGGCAATGTTCAGCTTTGTGAGGATCCACCTCTCTGGAAGGCTCTCTTTTCCTGTCAAAGCGCTGCTCTCGCGGGGTACAAAATCGTCACCAAGCTTGCCAAGAACATATTTCGTGGCCTGGTAGATCTTGTTGCAGAACCTTCGATAGCCGAGCATCGTCTTTACATCGAAATTGATGTCGCCACCAGATCCTTGAGTGTATTGGATGAGTGAGTATCGTAATGCATCCGCCCCCACCTCGGGAATGCCCTGGGGGAAGGCCTTCTTCTGGTACTTTTCCGCATTCTTGACCTCGCTCAGGGCCAGGTTGCCTTGAAGTAACTTTTTATGCAGATCGTCGAGGCTAATACCGTCAAGTACATCAATAGGGTCAATGACATTGCCAAGTGACTTGGACATTTTTCGACCATCGCTATCCCGAATCAAGCCATGGCAGAAGACGTCAGTGAAGGGCACTTTGCCCGTTAGTTTTAGAGAAAAGATGATCATGCGGCTGACCCAGAAAGGTAGGATATCCCAACCAGTCTCCATAGTCGTGTTCGGGAAGTAGTTTTCAAAATCCGCCGTCTTGTCCGGCCAACCGAGAGTGCTGAATGGCCAAAGTCCGGAGCTGAACCAGGTATCCAAGACGTCCTCGTCTCGCCTGAGTGTCAGTTTCTTGCCAGGAAACTTCTCTGCAGCCTTCTCTTGAGCCTCCTGCTCTGTCCTCCCACATACCCAGTAGTCATCGTTAGCATCATCCCCACCAGCTTCACCCTCGATACTGACGTAATATGCTGGTATTTGATGGCCCCACCAGAGCTGTCTCGACAGGCACCAGTCCTGGAGATTTCGCATCCACTGTAAATATTGTCGTTTCTGTAGCTCGGGTCTAATAATAAGTTCGCCGCTTTCCACCACATCGATGGCAGGTTTCGTCAATGGCTCCATTTTCATCCACCATTGAGGCTTCAGTAACGGCTCAACGATATCTCCCGATCGGCTGCATATCGGAACAACCATCTTGTTCGACTCCTGTTTCGTGTAGAGACCTAACTGCTTGAGCTCCTCAATAACGCCATATCTGGCATTGAATCGCTTCTCTCCGGCATAAGGACCAGCGTTGCTATTGAGAGTACCGTCCTCGTTCAGGATATTGATAAATGGCAGGTTGTGTTTCTTGCCTAGGTTGAAGTCATTGTGATCATGAGCAGGTGTCAGCTTGACTGCACCAGTACCGAACTCCCTCTCTACATATTCATCGGCAACGATCTTCAACTTCCTGTCAGGTATTATTGGGTGTAGTGCAGTCTTGCCAACAAGGTGCTTGTATCTATCGTCCTGAGGATGTACAGCAATGCCGGTGTCGCCAAGCATGGTCTCAGGTCTTGTCGTTGCGACTTCAATTGTCTCGTCAGAGCCTTCGATTGGGTACTTGAAATACGTAAGGGTTCCGAATTCAATCTTCTTGTCATAACCGGGCACATCAAGCTTCGTGGTCCCTTCGAGTTCCTTCTGATCGACCTCCAGTGTGGACAAAGCTGTGGAAAGACGGCATGACCAATGCACAAGCCGGTTGGCTCGATATATAAGGCCTTCCGAGTGTAGTCGTACAAAAGTCTCAGTGACCGCTTTGGACAACTGTGGATTCATGGTAAAGGCCTCCCGCGACCAGTCCACGGAGACACCTAGTCTGCGTACCGTTTTGTTTATCTCTTTATGGTAATCCTCTTTCCAGTCTTGACAAAGCTGCACAAATTCTTCTCGGGTGAAGTCCTGCCTCTTGGACTTGCCATTTTTGGGGTGTCGGGCGAGCTGCTTTTCGACAACGGCCTGGGTCGCAATGCCCGCATGATCGCAACCAGGAATGTATAGGGTTGTGAACTGCCGCATACGATGCCACCGGATAAGGGCGTCTTCGAGAGAGAGCGCCAAGGCATGTCCGATATGGAGTTTCCCGGTGACCTGCGACCAGCATTAGCAGACGGCGATGTTGTCAATACGTGAATCCATCCATACATTGGGAGGTGGTATAGCGATGACATATTTGCCTTTGGGCTTCAGGCTGCCGTCCTCCTCTACACGCGGTTTGAACAGTCCCTGGTTCTCCCAGAAGTCGTACCAGGCAGACTCGACAACATTGGGGATGTAGCCCTTGTGGAAATCGTCGTCCAGCGGTTTCAAGATCTTCTTCTGCCCAGCCGGCGTCTCTTCAACCCAATCTTTGGCCTCCACAGCAGGGGCCGCAGGCTTCTTGGCTTTCTTCTCGGAAGCGCCGCTGTTCTGTTGCTGCTGGGCCTGCTGTGCTTGCTTCTTGGCGAACTTTTCGAGCTTCAGCCGCTGCTTCTCGCTCATGGGCTTATCGGAAGGCTGGGTGGAAGCCATGCTTGACTGCGCGGACAATATGACAGGACACGAAGGATGGATCAGCCGGCGCCAGACAGGAAATCGTTTGGTGGAGAGGCTGGGAGCACGAGGGATTCTGACACTTGGATATTGGCGTGTCCGCGCGAACTGGAGCATACTCGGAGTCAGAAAAAGACGAGGCGTGTCAGGTTTGCTGCAACGGAGCCCCTCATTCCTCAACCCCACCGCAGGGTTACTTCAGGTACCGGTACCGGTAGCTAAACTGTAAAGTCTGTACGTTATTAACCGGGCACTTTGATCCAGATGGTCTTCCGGCCCGTTTCCAGCTGTCATTCGTCACTCAGCGGCCAGTGGAGATGGTATGGTGTGAAGCAGCACGTGGCAGGCAGTCGAACCTTGAATGCGACGAATTTCCGAAGCTGCTCAGATTTGATACGTGAGATCCAGATAAGATAAGTGGGGGCTGTGAGTCATGGTTACCGTACTGTACGGGTGACCAATGTGCGTACATTACGGAATTTGAACAGTATTGCCTTCTTTGTACGGTACCGCTATAGTTAACGAGCGGCCGGGTGCAACTCTCCTTACTTCCTACCGGAAGCTTTTCTCTTCCCATGATATGTTTTGATAGTTTCCAGCAGCCGATTCTTTCAAGCTTTTTGCTATGTAATCCAGGTCGATACTACCTAGCCAGACCTATGACTAGGTAGATTTCTCTACCCGAACCAAGGGACCCCGATGCGGTGAAACTGGGATTATATCAGCCATATGAGACAGGTTAACTGATGCAGTCCTTCGGTGACTTCTACCACGTTACATGGCTGGTGATTTTCGACGATCTCGGAACCATCTAGGAAACTTCCCGGGGAGTTTTGCTTTTCGCAGACAGAAAAATGTCAGCAGGAGGCACATATACACATACCAGATGTCCGTTGATGATCTCGGATACTTCCCGGGGAGTTTTATGGGCTGCGGATGACCGGGGCGAAGGGGAACGAACTATATAGAGAGAGACCAAGGTGGGGGATTCTGGCAATTCCTTCAGAAGCTCATCTCCCACATCATACTTCTCCTTATTACACAGTGGATTCTCATCAGGTACAAATATGGCGAAAAGCGTGGAAGCGCTGGGAACGATTTACCAAAGTTTCGCATCTGGCTTTGGCGACGAGCAGCTGGATCGGTTCATTGCGGACTCGGAACGGATCATGAGATCGCCGGCAGCACTCCTCCTCGAGCAAGCGGGACTCGGTGCGTCGACGGAAGCACCTTTTATCCTACTAGACCACGCTTGTGGAACTGGTCCTATTGCAGCGCACTTACAGGCGAATGTGAATGAGCGAGTGCTCGCACAGAGTGAGATATTTTGCGCGGATTTCCACAGCACTATGGTTGATATCTTGAAGAGGCGGGTTGAGAAACACAAGTGGGTTAATGTCGAAACCGCTTGTCTAGACGCCCAGGTATAGTTGTGTCACAAGCATGAGGAAATGCGGTATCTAATAGTCTTGTTAGGAGTCGGGTCTCCCAGCGCAGTCCTTCTCGCACGTCACGCTCAACTTTGCCATGCACGTAATCCCGGACCCGGAGGCTGTTCTGCGCGGTACGTAACACACCTATTGCATCGGCTCTAACGTTTCCGCCGAGAAGGGGCCATGTTGGTGTTGATAGCAGAATATCTGCGACTAACCAAATGGGCAGATGCGATGCGAGTACTGAAGCCCGGCGGCACCCTTGCGTTTTCAGTTTGGCACAAAGATAATGCGGGTTGGGTGCCGGATATGCGATCTAGCTTCGAAACGCTGCCGTTCGACGCGCCAATGGGTCTGATTCCGATGGCGCCCAATGGGAAACTGGACTTCATTGACCCCGAGCTTCTCCCGGCGCGGCTTCGGGACGCCGGGTTTGAAGACGTCACGGTGCAGACATTGGAGCACGTTGTGCCCGTGCAGGGACCTGAGGACTATCTGCAGTGCTTTGAGACGATGAAGGATTTTGTGGTCGCAACATACTGGGATGAAGATACCAAGAAGAATGGCAAGGGCGTGCTTGATGAGCACATTATCAAGCATCTTGCTGAGAAGCACGGAGGCCGTGGCTGGGATTTGACTTGGACGATGATTCTAGTCACTTGCCGCAAGCGGAATGCCAGGGAATAACTAATAAATGAATCTCAGGGGCAAGCGAGGCTAAATTTATTTCGTTCTTCGTATTCCCATACCTAGTTCGGAGTTGTCGCCATCTTTTCGGCCTTGGCACCCGGCTTCCCCTTTATACTCGGACTCGGAGATGATGCTTCAAATACGGGCGTAGGTATTCGCTCAGTAGAACAATGGCCTGGATACTTCCTGGCTGGCCGAACTAGGTAGACTCTAGCAATGAATTGGATAAACCGAGAAAAACTACGCAGGGTAAAATCTTTACCCGGGTGGTTCAATTCAATGGGCATATGCAGGTACTATGTATTGGACTGCCGCGGTGTGGAAGACACGGACAGTCTAATAATGTACAGAGAGACGGATTTTGTGACGGCGACAGAAGCATCGGAATCCGCCGGTGGATCTACCCAGTACGAGTGATAAATAACCACACCGTTCATATAAGACTGGGGAATTCAATCACTGTGGGCACGCCGTGTCCGTACAGTCAACACCGCACAGTACCTCCTGTAGTGTACACTACCCCCTGAGTTTGCCCGGTTTGTCACCAGCTCGGCCACTTTGGGGTGCGAACCCCTTATAAAGCCCCTGTGGATGTGTTTGAGTAGGCCAGATGGCCGACACATGCGGTATGCCAACCATTGCACTAGGTAGTTAACGGCGGGCCACGCTGGCCACACGGTGTTGCAATGAAGAAGTCTTGGCTGATGTCCGTTCCTTTATCGCCAACCTGAGCCTCTGTCGGTGCGGATCCGTCGTACCGGTATCAATTCACCCTTGGACGAAATCACGGGATTGCGTGCGGACGCACATATCACACCGTTCGTCTAGCATCCACGAGGGAAACATCGCCAGCCAACCGTCAATTCCACAGGATTCGAATTTCTCGGCGACTCGACATGTCCAGGTTTCCGCCATAGCATCTGTCTCTATTCTTCACCTGGCCTTCAGCAGCGTGCGCTCAGATAATAGTGTACATGCATCATCACCTGCCCCAGTCCACCCCGGTACATCCAGAACCATGCCGCCTTTTCTCTCCCGACTCGCCCTGCTCGCCGTAGTCGCCCGCCTCACCCAGCATGCCGTCGCGAAGGCGAGTCTAGAAGAGGGCGTCCTCCCCTCGTATCACTACGGCGCTCCCATCGGTGTTGAGTGCATGAACCGCAGCATGTAAGCCAGCCGGCAATCCGCCCTCTCCCCCCGTTCATTCATTCTCTCCTTCCATTGCTCACAGGCATCCCAACACAGAGAGACGGGCGAGCACATCCAGGACGCGCGGGACGAGATCCAATGGATCCCCTTCCCCATCTGCAACGAAACCGGCAAACCGCTCGAATTCCACTACGGCATCGAGACCGAGCTAAACTGCACCATCCCCCTGATCGACGACCCTTTCTTCCACCTCCTCGAGTTCTACATCCACAGCGATGCGCCCCTCGCCTGCCGCGTGCCGTCGCGCCCGCCCGCCCACGTCGAAATCGTAGGCGAGAAGCCGTTCAAGCAGGAATATGTGCCCCTCGTCTTCGCGCTCGCCGGCACGCTGCAGCTCAGCCACATGCACATCAGCACCCACATGAACGTGCTGCTCCACAGCACCCCGAAACACCACATCCACCCGCACGACAGCGGCGTGCTCGACAGCGGCGCCGTCTACAGCACCAGTCCGCTGAGCCACATGGCCGGCAGCGACACGCGCCGCCTAGTAATCGGCGATCCCCTACCGCTAAGCTTCAGCGTGCGCTGGTTCCCGACGCCGGCACTGCCAAAAACAGAAGGGAGGGTCGAGTGGCAGGGCATGGGCGGGCATATCTACGCCTCCACTGTCTTCTACGCCATCGTCTCCTTCCTCGCCGGCGTGCTGGCGTCCGGCGCGTACTTCTTCGGCATCATATTGCCCCGGCGGTTAAGGGGGCGCGGACTCGGCGGTGCCACGCCACTGGGCTACGGGCTCAACGGGAAGGGGCTGGGGAATGGATGGGGTTACTCGAAGCGGATTGATTAGAATATCCTTACTTAGATAATCGCTATTTTTGCTTTTCTGCTTTGTTTGAGATTGGTTGGGGGACGGGGTGTTGGTCGCAATTTACCATACCGGGTTTACCTGTCTCTTTTTTGTACATATAGGGATGATGAGGAAACGTGTTTATTATCTGTACGATGGTGTTGGCTTTTCTCATTTAGCTGTAGCTATAGGGGCGTTTACGGCCCGGGCCCGGGCTGGTGGTTCATAATTTACGTGGCTGCGATCTGTGATGTTGCAATTCTTTATTATAAATCAGCCTGGAAAACCGTGGTGAATCAGTATAGAGTACGAAGTATTGTCCTATCAAATAATCGAATTCCTTCGCTGTGTACGCTTGAGTGATGCCAATTCAACCACGGACGCATTACTGCGCTTTCTTCACGGCGTCCACGGCCCGGAGACGGCGTAGTACGCGTGCATACATGTCTATACAAAGCAAGACGGCTACAACTCACCAAACAGGGATCCGTCAGCGTTTATTCTTCTACCAGCCGCAAAGGAATGAAAAAAAAAGATACGAAAAAAAAAGAACGAGGTTTCTCAGTTAGTAAGAAACTCACCAAGCGCGAAATACCCCCCATACAACCCCCCAATAAGAACCTTCTTCTGCGCAAGCGTGACGACGGCCGGATCCCAATACGCAGCGTCGTACATGCAAGTAAGCGTAGTCAAGGCCGTCTCGACGCCGTAGACGAGGAGGAGGAGCTCCGCCGAGCCCGAGAGATGTTTGCTGCTGAGGACGCGGACGGCCCAGAGGGAGACGGGGAGGTGGAAGACGAGCTCCAGGTACGCGTACAGCGGGAAGAAGGACGGGATGCTTGCTGGCGGTGGTCGGAAGAATTGGTCGTTGTAGGTTTCTAGGTAGTAGGCTCTTAGGGTTGAGAGGATGTGCAGGGGGCTTTGTTCTGGTTGCCATAGGTGGGATGGATAGAAGGGGACTAGGTCCACGACTTTATGGGAGTGTTAGCTTTCGGGGGAGGTGAGGATTGTTTATGGGGGTTGTATTCCGTTATGGAGTGAGAGTTTGGTGTGTGGTGGTGATGTTCGCGTCTCATCTCATCGTGGCGTTTTTCAACACTTACGGAAGAGCACTGGGATGTGGATGAGAAAATAGACTAGGTAAACCCGGTCTAGAATAGAGCGTATTGATGCCATTGAGACTTTCGTAGCGGAATATTGTTGATATTCAGTGAGGATGTATATACTACAGTCTGTATACTATCACGTATGAAAAGTGACAGGAGATGCCCAGAGCCGTTGAGTTGAGAGTCGTGGAGACGCGTTGAGATGAGCGAGTGGATTATTTCGTGAATAATGGTACCGTGTGTTGAAGGTCTAGAAACTGTACTGAACACTGTCCTCACCCTCCCCATCACGCCCCATCATCCAGCCCTGTCACCTCGTCCACCGCACGCCTCGTTTTAGGCGCCCATTTTCTCCCTCTTGACGACTGATTCCATGTCTGAGAATGAAAATCCAAGAACAACAAGAAAGCAATCAACCATACAACACTAGGGATTCGCGGGTCGTCACGGACGTTCCATTTCACTCCACTTCAGCACGGGGTCTACCGTCGCGGCGCGTTGAAAGAGACCTGAACAGGGTTGGCCGCCAAGAATAGACAGCGAGCGTCATCTGATTATATCCCTCATGCGCAGCGCTTCGATATTCGCTGCCGCCTCGAACCCGGTATGATGTATTCAGCTAGTCAAGCTTGACCATTCTAGAGATTTGGTGATGAAGGGCGAATAGTCCTCTGTGCGGGAAGTAAGCACTGGAGTGAGGGAACAGAGTTGCAGCGGTTCTGTTTGGCCTGCAGATCCTTCTTCGCTGCCAACCGTCGCCTCTTAATAGCCTCGAAGCTAATTAGCTGTTACCTCGCCAATCCAGGAAAGACACACTCGCTAGAGTGGGCTTCTTTGCATTCTTCACAAGCGGCTTAACTCTTCAGCATGTGCCGCGAGCTCTGCGACAGGCTATCAACAGTTAGCTTCACACTTACCTCGCTGTTACCTCGCTCAGTACTTACCTGAGTGCACGCCTTTCTTTTCTTCTCACATCCTCCGGAAGGTACTCAGCTAACGTTCGGCCCGGCTCTGCACGCCGGGGTCGTGGGTGGCATCCTGGACTATTCGATCGTTTTTCAGCCTGCCTTGTCTCTTCGACAAAGGAGATAATGTTGTCAAGCAGTTTTCTTCTGGCCTCGAGGTCTAGTCTAGTCAGGAGAGCAGGACGTTTCGGTATACACTGGCTAGTCACAATCCAGTGCAACACTGAAAACCTACACGGCAATGGCATGGCAGGTTCTATGACTACGGAAGATAGTCCAAACATCGCAGTCTGGATTCTGCCGTAGTCGCGACTCACGGAGCTGTTATTACCTCTTTGGATTTAGAGATACAGGGTCGAAGGATGCGAGGAGACATCCTGTCAGCAAGGGCCGCCCAATTACTTTTTGCCTAATGTCTGGATATCGGAGCTTCTTGTTCAGAGGGTCGATGACGCTCACTGCCATGCATGATGTGGCATATGCTTTTGGGACAAGTAATCTCCGGAACCACAGATTGCACATCAAGAAGGATCTATTTCAAATCTATCCCAACTTACAACTCGCCAACCCAAGATAGGCCCTGATCCAAATCCCACCCCCTATCCCCTCCGACCAGCCTTCTTAACCCGAACATCAAGCTCATAGTCAGTGTAAACAAGACTGCTCCCAGCATCCCGCTCCCAAACAAACCCAGCCGGATCAAGCAGCTCAAAATCATAAGCCCAGAGCAACTTCGCAACAATGAGCCGAATGCTCTGCTGCGCCATGTGCCGTCCAATACAAGCCCGACTCCCAATGAGGAAAGGCCGATACGCGGCTTGGTTATCCCCTGCGAATTCTCTGGACTCGCTTTCGACCCATCGCTCGGGCCGGAATGCGCCCGCGTCGGCGAAGTATTCCGGCGATCTTTGGATCGTGTATAAGTCGGCCGAGACTACGGTTCCGGCGGGGATGTATACCCCGGCTATTGTCCCTGAGGGCGCGGTGCGTTGGGCTGTTTTGCCGTTTGCGGGGGGTAGGAGCCGTAATGTCTCGCGGATGCAGGCGTTTAGAAAGGGTAATCTGGCGAGGCGCTCCCCTGTTATATCGTCTTCGCTGCCGAGGGAGCGGACTTCGGCGCAGAGCCTGGTATACGCGTTGGGATACCGCAGGACGTGGTAGAACGTGGCGACTAGTGTTGTCGCTGTGGTCTGGTATCCGGCCAGTCTGGATCAAGTCAGTGAAAGTTCGGCTGTTGGGATAGGAGTGACACGTACGTTAGGCCCATGGCGTTACTGAAGAAGGCGTCTGAATCGAGGGTCAGGCCTTGCTTTTCGCTGCCCATTATGGCGGTTAGGAAGTCCTCTCTGCCGTCTTGTCTGTCTACGCAACTAAAGATTCGGAATGTCAGCGCAGTTCGGAAAGCCAGAGACTACGGGCGCACTCACTCGCGGAGCTTGGCCGACGGCACGAGCTTGGAGAGCTGCGAGGGGAATAATGCCGTTACTAGGTTCCTGGCTATCTCGAGGGCTTGGGCAACGCCGGGCATTGCGAGGAAGAAGCTTAAGGCTTCGACCATGGGCATGGATAATTTGCCAAGTCGTTTCAGGGACTCATACGTAGCTGAAGGAATTAGGTTTGTGTCGTTTTACGTTTGTTCTGGTGCTATCACTACTCACGGCGTTTCCCGGCCATCAGGGGCTCACCAAAAGCCAGGTCACCGATGATTTCCCAGAACATGGTCTCCAACGTGTCAGCGAGATCCATCGTGCTTCCTTTCTCGGCTAACTCGTCTGTCTTGGACATGACCATGTCGATATGGAGTTTCTGGATAGGCTCCTGCCTTGCGAGGGCTTGAGGAGTGAAGGCTCGCTCGATCACCCTGTGCAGCTTCTTGTGCAGCCCTGGATCGGGGATGGTGATGAGCGTGGGGGCGTTCAGAACAAGGTCTGAGAAAAGCGTCAGGAATGTCCCGTCTTTGGAGAAACGGGCATCCTCTTGCTTTGCGTAGATTGTGGTTTCGGCCTCTAGTGAAGCGAATGATACTTCATTGGGGCCGATTCGTACAGCAGGTCCTGGATCGAATTAGTCAAGTTTTCTTCGTAAGGTTGATGAGGATTTGCTAGAGACTTGCCGTATTTTTGGTGGAGGGCTTGTAGTTCCGAGTTGAATCTCATGCGGTGCAGGGCTCTCATGATCCATAGCTTTCTCGGTTAGGAATATAGTATGGCTTCTTTCTTATGAGGTCTTACTGGTGAGAACTTGGCTAGAAATGGTCCTGGAACGTGAGATATTGGATGAAAGTAGCATCCGTATATCACTACTGAGGCTGTTACCAGTGCAAGCTGTGGGATTTGGCTTGTTAGCGAGAGAATGGAATACAACTGGTGGGATGATGGACTTTGCTTACAATAAATGCTGCTAGGCTGATTTGTTGTCCTGAGCTCCATGCTGGTATCGGGAATGCCATGGTAGATGCAAGCTTGGGTAGATGTCGGTGATGGGTTTCGGTGAAGTTGTTTGATGGGAGATGGTTACTTGCCATCTACAGGCTGGCAGGAATAGACGCTATTGTTGATTTATTATTATTGTTTACGACCGGTGCTTGTGAGTCTACGTTGTAACTGTGAGAGAAAATAGATTATTGTACGGTACGTATATGATGACATGCATATGGGCGGAATCATTGTGGGAAGTATATGGCGGGATTAATCTGACGTGGGCCGAGCCGAGTGTTCTGGGTGTTGATAGTGCTTACTACTGGGTAATTTGGTCATCTTGGGTGCGGTTATGTCTTGGTGGTATTATATTGTCATTCTTACTTGGTGCTGTTGGTAGACTAGGTTGTCATGTCCTCCTGCTGTTATGTGATATCCAGATGGCTGAACTCGTCATATCAGTCTAGTCTACTTGATCTTGAATCCCCCAGGGAGGAGCTCTGTAAACAACCCCTCGCCGTCGAACGCTTCTCTGACTCTCTTGAGAAAGTCGACGTTGTCTGCTCCGTAACTGGTGATCGGGTCCTGGTCTTCCGCGGCGTAGTTCATGTATTTGAAGGGATGGTATACCCCTTTCTTCCTGGCTGCTGCTATTGATTCCCCTAGCACGGCTTTTATGCCAGTAGTTACGATTTTGTCGTCTGCTTTGTGGGACCACTCCCATCCGAACGAACAGACTGGGAGTATTTCGTGAATAAAACGTTTCTGTCGTGGCTGGGGGGTCACTTACTCATTAATGGACCGTCGGCCTCACTCAGACCCAGCACGTTCCCGCCGCGCTTTGCTTGCTTATTTAGCATGTTCCGCGTGAGTGGTTGGATCCCCAACATCGGCGCAAACCCTTCATCGTCGCGCAGGCCTTTTTCAAGGGCTTTCTTAACCTCATGCACGTAAATCCCTACCATTTGCTGCAGTAATTCCTGATCAACCTTGAACGTCGCCGTCGTAAATCTGCTCCGTCGCCCTGCTGGTTCGGACTGGTTAAGCTCGTCCGCGAGGGCTGATAACGTCGTCACCCGCGCGGTGGTGAGAATCTTCTTGGCACCGTAAACTTCGACGTTGTCTTTGAATTGGGATAGGATGGGAGGCTCCGTCCTGCCTAGGGCGTCGTATTGCCCGACTGCCCAGGCGAAATTCCCTTGCGTGTACCCTAGGCCTGCGAAGATTGAGACGTGCGGATCTGAGGGTGCTTCGTGGGCGAACTTTTCGAAAGAGGCCGTTATTGCTGATGTCACGGATGGTCGCAGTGGCCAGACGTGCAGCCCTCCCCATATTGGCCCTTGGGCGAACGTGTCTAGGTCAAAGCGGGTAACGACGCCGAAGCTGTTCCCGCCGCCCCTGAGGGCGCGGTAGAGGTCTGGATGGGTAGAGTGTGAGACGTCGACGACGCTGCCGTTGCCAAGAACAATCTGTAATGATCAATGTCTATCACGAATATGGTAAAGGGGGTATTGACTCCAAATACCTCGTAGTTACGAACATTATCGCAAGCCCAGCCATGCAAACCAGAGAAATGGCTAAGTCCACCGCCGAGTAGTAGTCCTCCGACCCCTACGTCTGTAAGTCTGCCACCAACGACAGTTCTGTTCGTCTTCTCGAGCTCTCTGTAGACCATTCCCCACGTCGCGCCGGCACCTACTCTAGCAACGCCGGCGCTCTCGTCGAGAACGACATCGCTCAACCCGGCCATGTTCACCGTAATGCCGCCGTCGATATTGCTGGCTCCGGGTATATCCGAGTGCCCACCGCCACGGATGGCAAAGGGGCAACGGGTAGAGCGAGCCAGCCCGATCACAGCCGCGACATCACCCGCAGACCGGGGACGGACGACACAAGCGGGCCGAGCGGACTGCTGCTGCTGCGCCCAGAAGAGGAATTCGGTATCTCCCTCTGCATCTCGCAGTCCCGCGATAGTAGGCTCCTGCTTGAAGTCTGCGATGTAGTTGTCTCCCGACTCAACCGAGAGCAGCCGGGATAGAGAGATACACTAAGAATGTTAGATGATCGTCTTTCCCCCCTTTGGTCTGGGTTGGTCACGTACCGCGCTCTCGCATCCATTGTCCGTAGCCAGGCCCTTGCAGACACACACGAGGAGAAGATACAATGATTGGCGCATTTTCATTACTGCGGCGAATACTATACTGATACAGTGAGAGCATAGCGATGGACGATCACGGCTGCTTCGGCATGATATGTCAGATGTCTGAAGCCCCTCCCACCTAGATAGACAACTTCGAACGTTTTCTCGTCTTGACTAACGACGTTTTCGAGCATAAGGCGGGCATGGCGTGCGTGAGCCTGCGCGTTGTATGTTGGGCGATAATCACTCGAATGCTAACGTAAGAGTCGTTGATCGCAATAAGACGGCTCGTCGTTAGCTCGAATGGCGCTGACGTTAGAGAGGTTCCTATCCCGTGGATGGTCAGAAGTGAGGGTTGCAGGATAGAGCTGCCTATCTCGTCTGTATTGCAGTGTAGAGGAGTGTAAGAACGGAATAGATAACGAGGCATGACATGCAATCGCTGGCACCAACACTCAGGCTTATAAGCGCAATGCCGGTGATCTTCTACAAAGTCCCAACACAACACCCTCGGACTACATAAGCCGGCCCATAGGCGCGCCGACCCGTTGTAGAGTTGTATTTAGCATCAGCATGGATTTGGCAATCCGTGTGATCACGCCAAGCCGGAATTCGGGTCTCCGTCTCTGCTTCGTGCTGAGCCCGCGCTCACTTCTGCCGCAAGTCCCCGCCGCCTATCTGACGACAATCTATGCGCGATCGCCGTCCTAACACTGCCATCGTGCATTGACAGAATTGGCAAGCAATAGATAACTTCAATAGATAACTTCATGCTAATGCCTAGATGTTCAACTATAGGTGAAGTAGCTACAAAATGAGTACCTAGATAACAATCTATTTAGTAGTATTCGTAGTACTACGCTGGGCATCACGATATGTAGTTGTGTGGTACATAGGTAGGGAGAATACAAGTTTCATTAACGAATAACATTGCGTTAATAAGAGAATCATGCCTCTGTGTCTTCCCTGTACTTCGTTAGAGACAACCAATACCCGCCTCTTCGATTTAGCCCCTGATCGATGCTATCTATACGTCGTGACTAGCGCTGAACCTCGACTGATAGATACACTCGAGTAAACGACATTCTTTCTATACCAAATAACCGCTGTTGGAGATTTCAGTTACTACCCCCCTTACGGTGCTGAGTCTGACATCTCTACCCCTGAATCTGACGCATTCGCCACAGTACACCAACAAATACTACCAAATTTGCGATCCTGCAAGCCGCCTCGACGAAACCCTCTCCATCATCCCAACCTGGCGATTCCTTTGACGCTGAGCTTCGCGAGACATAGGCGGAGCATGGGGTTAGCCTCGCCCGCCAACTGCTCTAGCCGGTCGATTTCCACTTCCAGCTCGTGTTCCAGGTCCCGCAAGCAGTCCAGTGTCTTCTCAAACGCCCCGCACTTCCTCAGGCACGCCGTTAGATGCTCCTTGCATTCCTTGGACAGCGGGACCGCCGTGCTCGTAGCAGCCGTTGGCCGCTGCCGGAACACGCCGAGGATGTGGCCCCGGTACTCCGGGTAGTTCGAGAGGCAGTAGACGATGGGATACGAGAACTTCCCTTCGTCTAGATCCTCGCAGAGGCCCTTCTGCATGGCATAGTCCCCGAAATTCATATAATCGTCGCGGATCTGGAAGAAGCGCCCGAACAGTAGCGTGAGCCTCTCAAAGTCGAGCCGCGGCATCCGTGTCTCCGCAACCGCGCTCTCGGCCTGCATCATACGCAGCAGCATCCTGAACAGGCCGCCTGTCTTGTAGTCGATCATATTGACGTACTCAGCCTCGCTGGGGCATATCAGGTTATGCTTCCAGTATAGATCCCAGCTCTGCCCCAGGTAGAGGCCTTCAAGCTCCTCGAGCACGGCCGTCAATGCCGCCGGGCTCAGGCTCTGCGCGACCTCACCCACCGCGCGGACGAACATGAAAGTGGCGCTGTTGATCGATTGGGCCTGCCCAAAGATCATATGAGCCGCTGGAAAGCCCCTGCGCAGCGGAGAGTTGTCCTGTAGATCGTCGAGGATGAGGGATGCGTTGTGCAGCGTACCCACTACCGACGTAATGGCCTTGGTCGCTGCCGGAGGAACATGGAGCCAGGAGTTGAAGGCATCGATAAGAGCGCTTCGGACGCCTTTGGAAGGCATACTTGAGATGTACTTGGCGGGCGCATCCATGGCGAGGTTGGACGGCTTGTAAAGCGGATACCTGGCCACGTCGCAAAGATCAAGCCTGTTGTTGTCGTTGCGCTCAGGTACGTCGACGCCTGAGTCCCTCCTCTTCTTCGCGAGTGCACTTTCTTCTTCGGTACCGGCCAGTGCGGAGTGTGAAAGCTGCCTCTTGATTCCATTGCCGTTGGCGAGAGTCTCGTTCTTCCACGCGTTCTGCCTTGGGCAAGCAGAGCACCAGTAGTGATTCCCTGAAACGGCCAAACCGGCGCAATCGATCCACCTTTTCAACTTCATGGGTATGTCGGGTTGCGCTATGTAGAGCTCGTCCCGGCGTTGGCAAAAGTCGCGCTCTGCGTTGATGATGCGGAATTTCACCTCATTCTTGGCGGCCTCGATCGAGAGCCCTTTTGTTCTGATAAACAGTTCAACGGCGCTTACAATCCTCTGGGAACGGCCCGACTGTAGTTCTCTGTATTCACGATCCCAGCTGAAATAGTCATTGGCCAACAGAAGTCCTTCTGTGGCGGCATTGATAATAGGCTGCACTAGGTTGTTGTCTGCTTCTGAGAGGGATATTCCAAGACTGAACTGGAGCATTGGCCAGAAAACACTTTCTATTGATTAGCCTCGCCATGAAATCAGAAAGGAGCTTAGTCTGCATACAGCATCCCACCATTATCGCTGCGGTATTGCAGGTATTCTTCTACAGTTTGCGCTTCTTTGTCGCTGTTCTTCTCGCTTATCGCAAGCCAGGCATCGCGGAACGCGGCTAGCATGTTGAGACCAAGTTCGTGGTCGAGCTTGACGCATTCAAGAATACACTGCGAGACAAGATTCTTGGTCTTCACTGCTCTCGAGTCCGGGGTCAGGGAACGAGCATCGTTTGGATCCAAAGCCGCACGAAGCTCGTCGTGCTTAGCTTGAGCCTCGTCAATGCTAAGGCCCTCGCCAGTATCTGGACACACCGTCAGCAAAAATTACGAAGGAAACCTGGATGGGAGCAGGCTACCATCATGAATCAGACCTAGGTCTGAGAGGTAGGCTAACACGCCCAGCCGCTCTGGGATAGCCTCCGGGTAGATGAGAGAAGACCAGTTCCCCACTGGCGAAAAGGAGAAATAGGTTTGTTTCTCCCGGCCGTCGCCAATTTCCCTTGCCCAATCTCCCACAAAGCGGCGACTGGCTGAATTTGCAAGGTCATCTCGCGGATGAATGCGAATGGGAAGCGTTGTGAAGCAACCCGTCCGACGGGCTTCATCAGCAGGGACAAGCCTGGATTGGTACGACAACTTCTCCATGATTGGCAATTTGCTTTCAAAACCACGAAGAGTGCTATCTGATGCTCCTGTCTAGTAATAGGAGTATCCAGAAGCAGCTTTTCTACCTCCATCCCCTCCATTCCAGACATCTGCCTGAATTCAGCCACGTTCATCTTACCAACTGCTAACTTCAATCTAGGGAGGCGGCGGAGTTAACTTGACCACGCTGACGTGAGGTGAGGGATTAATAATCCAGGTACACCACCATGCGGACGAGCAGATAGGTAACTGCTACCTCTATCATGCGAACGGGTAGAGAGGAAGCAGTGTGAGGAAGTATGCAACATGCGATGTGCCGATTCTGGAACCAACAAGCGCGACCCGCGCGGCACCGCTGACTCGGCATAGTGTATTACTCATTTGATATTGCTGATATGAGATTTGCTACCTACTTGTTGGTGTGGGGTCCCGTCGGTATGAGCCTGCTGATGTGATATTTCTGACAAGTAGTTGCAGCTATTCCTTGGTATGTCTGCTAACAAGCTGCGGTGGTCCGGCATGAGGTGGTCTGGCGTGAGGGGTTGTCTTAACTGTAGGTTCCAAAAGCCTGCCACAGCTCGCCGTTCCTCTCAGCTCTTGCTCGTCTCTCACGGTCAAGACCCAAATCTACTAACATGGCGATTTCCACGATCCTTGTCGATACGCTCGGCCGGTGGGCGACGGTCGTATCCCTTGTCGCGTTCCTAGTTTTGTATCTGCTGTACCTTACGGTGTATCGACTTATTCTCAGTCCAATCGCGCATTTTCCAGGACCGAAGCTTGCGGCATTGACATACTGGTATGAATTTTGGTACGACGTTGTTGCCGAGCCCGAGTATACCTTCAAGATTGGTCGGCTGCACAAGCAATATGGTATGTGGCGGTCCCGTCCTGAGTTAGAAGAGCTACACTAACCGCCTGTAAGGGCCCATCATCCGCATCAACCCGGATGAAATCCATATCGTTGACCCAGACTTCTACGATGTGATTTATGCCGGCAGCGGACGCAAGCGAGATAAGTGGGATTGGATTACCCGGTCCTTCGGCGTCGACGAGAGCCTGATTGGTACTCTCGGACATGACGAGCACCGCGTGCGTAGAGCTGCACTATCGCCGTACTTCTCGAAGCAGAGCGTGCGAGCTCTGCAGCCGCTTATTGACCGGAATATGGGCATTCTCCTTGAACGTATCCATGAGTTCGCCGAGTCCGGGGCCACGATGAAGCTGGACGATGCTTTTGCCGCATTGACCAACGGTAAGGCACTCCCCCCTTGAGCTTTGCAGTCAAGAACCTGCTTACTGATAAATCATAACGCAGATATTGTCGAATTTTACGCTTTTGGGAGGAGCGAGGAGCGTCTCCAGGCCAAAGATTTCGACCCGTCCTTCAGAGATGCAATGCTGCAGGGCGGCAAATCCGGACATGTGCTGAAGCACTTCCCATGGCTGATGGATATGCTGCGGAAGCTGCCAAACTCGCTGTTGCTCAGACTGAGTCCTGCTATGGGCGCCTATTCCCAGCTACAGACCAACATCAAGGGGCAGGTCGCCGAAATCCAAGCCGCGCACCAGATTCACGCGTACGAGAAGACACAACGTACCATCTTCCACGAGATACTCAACAGCAAGCTTTCAGACTATGACAAGTCAAGCGATCGCCTCTGGCAGGAGGGCGAGGTTGTCGTAGCCGCGGGGACCATCACAACGGCCTGGGCGCTGGGCGTATCGACGTACTTTACTCTCGCCACACCGGCCATCCTATCGCAGCTCAAAGCCGAGCTGGAGGCCGCAATTCCCGATCCTTCGCAGCCGCTCAGCTTGGCTGCCCTTGAACACCTGCCCTTCCTGACGGGCGTCGTACAGGAAGGCGTGCGCCTCAGCCACGCCATCTCACACCGACTGCACCGCATCTGCCCGGACGAGACACTCGTCTACCGCTCCGGGGGGCGCGAGTGGCATATCCCACCCGGTACGCCGCTCAGTATGACCAGTAACCTGGTCCACCACGACGAACGTGTCTTTGTGGACTCGCATGCCTTCAAGCCGGAGCGCTGGGTCGAAAACCCCCGCCTCGATCACTACCTGGTCTCGTTTGGCAAGGGCGGCAGGGCCTGCCTCGGTATCAACTTGGCGTACGCAGAGCTCTACCTCACACTGGCCGCGCTGTTCAGGGTGTACGGGACAGCGGAAGTCAGAGGAAAGGACGACGTCGGTAGGTTGGAGCTATTTGAGACGTCTGCTGCTGACTTGGTGATTACGAGTGACACTGTGGTTCCCGTGATGCCCGAGGACTCCAAGGGTTTGCGGGTAAAGGTGCATCCGCTGGCGAAGTGATTGCTCAAGTTTGGCTAGTTGGAGTGGCGATTGAGAAGCCATAGCGCTCTTGTTCCGTGGGTTCATGGTCAAAAGATAGAGGTTGGCTGGACTGAGGATGTCGCAGGTAGCGGCAGGCAGTTTCGTTTTAGAGAGTCGTAGACAATACACCAGGCTTTTGCAAGTCGTCACCTAAAGCAGGATTTCGTAAGCAAGGCCGTGAACCCCTGAGAATGAGATCCCTTTCTAGCGCTCCAGTACTGTGGCGTCACACTGTTGCGAGAGCGTGCAATCGTAAAACGAGATAACGAGTGTAGGCCGGGGTAGTATCGCCCCGAGTAATACCAGCAGTAGGATCGAGGTTCCAAGATCTGCTGACTGACCCAAGTCCTAGTACTAGATAGGTATAATACCGCAGACCGCCCGAGCGGCCTTTAGACCTTCGCTATGGGGAATACTGTGCGCCCGAGGCACGGTCTGCTAGACTCTTGATCATAGCTTCCACTTCTGCTTCACCTCCCTAATCCAACTCTTCCTTGCGGTAGGTACAACCCGGATATCGTTGGATCCGAGCGGCGAGTTGGCATCTGGAGTTGTGGAAGGCGGCCAAGGGAGGGAGGAGCACCCTGCAGCAGCTTGACTTTAAGCCCCTTATTCGCCATTCGCTCCTTCAAGTTCTCATGGGTCGGTTATGTAGATCGCAAGATAATCAACGAATTGTACTTCCTAATCTGCGCACCCATATGTTGGGGTCTTGGGGTTGCTGTTGAGGGAGACTGCCGCGAGGATGAACGCCTTTGGGTGAAAGATGCGCTTTCCCCTGGGATATATACTGAGACCCATAGGATTTCGACTGGGTCTTGTTGGGCAGAGCTGGCCGCCCTGTGCTTTGGGTTTGCCCACTCCTCAGATCATGATAGTTGGCAAGTAGATCGTCAAGGTGCAAAAGAATACCTGCATTCTCATTTGCACTTATCCTGACCGGCACCGGATCCTGACAACACGAAGCCTCCCAAAAGTGGGAGGTGACTGCCCTCTTGGCCGTGAGAGCAACTGCCAGCGTCGGGAGAGTCGAGACCGAGTCTACCTTGATACGTCATAACTTGCGCAGTTGCCCATTCGGCTCCGGGTGGATTACCGCATCACGATGCATGCACGGACCACAATGAGTCAATCACGGCCGGCTCTGGGCAGCGTTGCACTTCAGTTGGCCAACCGGTGATCTGCCAGGTCGGGCACCCTTTGTGTAGCCATGGGGACTATCGCGATGAGCTTCACCCCAACAGGTCGGATCTTCATTGACTAGAACCACCTGCCTCAGCCCCCAAACCCCTAAGTCGGCCCCTGAAAGTCGGCTTTTGCCGAAGGTCTTGTTTGGCAATTCGATTTGCATCGCGGTATATATATCGTGGTACCAATGGACGGTACTATGTTCATCCTTCGTCACACTTTGCACGAGCATGCAAGTCCTCATCCATGGGAACGGAATCTCTGTCACCGTCTAGCCCCGCAACGAGAGAAGAGGCAAGGCTGTCGTCAACAATCGACGAGCAGATCGCCAACACAGCCCTCATTCTCCTTCTGAACTCACTCTTAATGCTATGTGGGAGTGTGACGGGCCACTGGACGCCACAGCGACAGAGATTTACCTTGAGTGCCGGTGGCAATACCCTTTATGAAGCAAGGGTTAACGGCTGTCCTGATTGTGGTAGACAAGACCTCGAAAACGATGAAGGCGATGGTCGGAAAGGAAACCGACGCAGCGGAACAAAAACGTATATGCGGACTGGGGACTACCCGAAATCTTCGTTTCGGATATGGACGGAAAATTCTTGAGCGAACTCTGGAAGTCTCTATGCCGAGCAGCTGGGATAGACATGAAGGTTACCGCCGCCCACCGATTGCTTCGGAGGTCGCCCGTTGATCGGAACGGTTTAAAAACTTCGTTGAGAAACAACGCTAGCTACCATGCCGTGGTACAGAGAGGCAGAAAGCCACATTGATGAACTTAGGTCCGGCACGGGACAACGAGGAGGATCCCTTGATGGATCAGGATCGGGACATGGCAGTAGCCAAGGATTCCTGTGCCGAACATGGTTATTCAGATAAGACCATTCCGATTAGTCCAAGGTGACTTGATTCACCCGCCCGCCGACCTCTTTGGTGTTTTGTTTTGTTCGGGTTAGATAGTATTAGATCAGGGGTCCGGATAGTTGCATTGTCAAATTCTTCGACTGCGCCCTAGGTTTACACCAATTGAGATGGACTACTTCAATTGATTGACAGTGCCTTATTTCATGATACGGTGTTCGGCCTTAGCCTTCTATGGACCGGGTCAATAGTGAACGGCATTACACAGCACGTTCGTGATAGACCTCTATCGAGCCCATGATCACGCCTGCGTGGATCTTCCGAGTCGGGCGCTGTGAGCTGCTTCAAATAGCAGGTAGAAATCGAATATCCTTAGGTACACGGCCTTTGCTTTTCGCTGTGCCCGCGGGCCGTGGCCAGCCATCATGTCGTTGATAAGAACATGCAAGTGCCTGAATTGAGCTCTCCGACGCCAGCAGTGTGCCAGTACTCCAGCAATCTCGATACTATCGTGCTCAGACTACTTATGCAGACACTGCCAGATGAAAGATGGCGATGGCGACGCCATTTCGGAGATGACGGCTCACAATCGAGGAAAACTGTCCAAAGTGTACCAAGCCGACCCTGACAATGGCAGGATTCGCGTCAGGACAGGACCATCTCGGCGAAGCCATAGACGATCTTGATCCGGTGTCGTATTGTTATTTGAAGGAAATACAAGGCTAGACGGAATTCGGCAGTACTATTGAATTTTTGCCGTAGGTATCTTAAAGGGCGTCGTTGATTCCATCCGTCTCGTCGGCCCACCATTGCTGCATCAATCTCAGCCGATCCGTCCTTTCATTTGCCAGCTGCCGTCCTGCATCTGTCTTGATGAGACTCTCCAAACGGAGTAGCTTTTCATCGAAATGCGCCATTGTCAGCTCCATGGGCCGGCCCTTCGCACCCCCGTACGTGAAGGTCCGTCCAATGCCTACGGCGCCAATGGCATCCAGTCGATCGGCGTCTTGCACAACGGCTAGCTCTGGATGCTCTTTTATGAGCTCTGCTACGCGCGCCGGGTCTTTCACTTCGCTGGAGTAGCTTACGCCTAGGCAGATGGTCTGTACCTTGCTGGCGAGGGTAGCCGGGGCGCCGAGTGAGACGAGCACGTCGTGGACGAGGCGGGAGCCGTCCTCGCCGGGCTTGAGGTATTTCTTGTCGCCGACGTCATGTAGTAGCGCGGCGAGGACGACGACGTCGCGCGATGTGCCTGGTGTCGAGGCCTGGATGTGGCGGGCGAGGTGCACGACGCGGCGGATGTGGTTGAAGTCGTGGGACGCGTCGTAGTTGGCCATGTAGTCCTTTACGTAGTCTGTTACCTTGGCGATGAGGGTCTCGGTCACGGCGGAGTCGGCTGATGCCATTTTGCTGTTTGGCTTGTGGTTGACTTGCGCGTTCTGGGCTGGGTATGGATTACTGCAGGTGAGGTTGCTGTTTTCTCACGCGTTCTTGGCCTCGCTGATGGGCATACGTCTAGGCCTGAAGAGTCCAGCTAATCCGGTAGGGGCGGAAAACGAGAGTACTCCGTTGGGAACCAAATCTGCAGAGATGCGCGAACAAAAAGCAAAAAGGAAAAACAACGCTACTGGTCGACGTCGTATGCAGGGCAATACAAAATGAGCATCGCGTTCCGCGAAAGTGGTTGCGCCGGTAACGGAATCACCGGATAGGATCCGGACCCATTTCTATGACGGAAAAGGCACGTCAGGGAAACGCGCGACGGCCGCAGATAGCCCTAGATAGGCCAGGTAGTGCAGGCGCATGTGGTCTGTGCGTACCCGGATGATACCCGATTGGGTAGGTACGTCCGTAGACTCAAACAATCTGAAAGTGGTGAGTCGGCAAAGACCGCTAACACCCACTGTAGACTGCCTGTACTCGTGCTTTCAGGTGGGGCGTGGCACGAGTAACGGGTTTTAGAGGCTCATCACATTTATATTCGCCCGTTATTTTGTGCGGACCGTCCGAAGTAGATAGTGCAGTACCACGAAGTACGGCACGCTGCAGTGTGCTTTGGGTATACATAAAGGTTTCCCTGGCCCGACGAGTTCCACAAAGAGACGGACGGCGATCAGGGCGGGGTCCGCGCTCTTCCTCTTTATCACCACTTCTGCCATTCCACGGTCGCTTAGCGAACAGCGTCATCATGGCTCAGGAACTCCCCATCATCGACCTCGCGGCCTACTACGCCGACCCCCGGCATCCGGACGCCCAGCAGGCCGTCCAAGCCATGCACGCCGCAGCGTCGACGTGGGGCTTCTTCCTGGTCACCGGAACCCGGGTGCCGCCTCAGACACAATCCTCCCTTGTTTCTGCGTCGCGCGCCTTCTTCGACCTGCCGCTGCCTGTCAAGACCGCCCTTGATGTGCGCGCTGGCGGTGTCGCCTGGCGCGGCTACATGCCGCTCGGCGGCGAGCACACCCACGGTCGCATGGACTGGAAGGAGGGGCTGTACGTCGGCCCCGAGCACGCCGATGACCACCCGCTCGTCAACATGCCGCTGCACGGACGGAACCAGTTCCCAGACAACGAGCTTCCAGATATGAGGGGTACCGTGCTAGACTACGTCGAGCAAGTTTCCGAGCTGGGAAAGGACCTGACGGACATATTCTCATTGGGGTTGGGGTTCGAACATGGCAAGCTGCGGCAGCTTCTTCTTGAACCGGAGCCGGTTGTGCTCTTCCGGTGCTTCAAGTATATGCCCGTCGACGAGAACGTTGTCTCCGAGTCGAACAAGGGAGGTGACGACAAGAGCTTCGGCATAGGAGAGCACACCGGTTAGATTGCCTAATCAATCCTGTAGGAAATTCGGAAATTTGCTAATCGGATGCTATAGATTTCGGGTATCTCACTATTCTGAAGGTCGACTCGCCCGGACTTCAGGTCAGTAATACCACGACATCCTACCCCTGACTATCCCCAATTTCAGGAACCACAACCAACGCGCGAAATCTCGTCTAGGTCCTCTCTCCCGCCGATACGTGGGTAGACGTCCCAGTAATAGAGAACGCCTTCATAATAAACGGTAAGCCAAACCCTAGCTTTCCACGCCTGCAGTAACGCGGAAGCTTACCGTAATCATGCATTATGCAGTCGGCGACATGTTCGACCAACTGACCCATGGCCGCTACCGCTCCCGGCCCCACCGGGTCCGCCGGCCCGGTTCCGCCTCCGCCCCGCGCTTCTCCTTTCCCCTGTTCTTCGACTTCGCCTGGACCGCCAAGATGGAGCGCCTGCCGCTCGACCACCTGCCCCCACTCTCCAACGAAGAGAAAGAACTGGCCAAGCAGCGCTGGGCCAAGACCACGTTCCGGAAAGTCGATGGGACCTGGGCGCAGTATCTGGCCCGCAAAGTCCAGAAGGTATTTCCGGACCTGAACCTCCCGGATTTCGAGCCTAATAGCGCGCCTTCGACTCGGTTCACGCGCGTGGTGGATACTAAGGTTTCTGCTTGAATTCAATTTCACGGTCCATATCACGAGGTTTTCCTTGCATACTTAGTTTTTGCCATGGGGTTCTATAGGGTTATGGCTTGTATTCCCACCGGCGTCTTTTGGCCGGATCATGATCTATTGGGTCTTAAGCTTTCTGATACGAGAGCGTACATTTATGCGGGGTCGTATATCTCGGGCTATTTATATAGGGTTGGATTTACCGGAATTTCAATTGGTGCGGAAAGAGAATCACGAGGAAAAGCAGTACCTGTACATTATGACTCTGGTTGCGCAAATGATGGTGTACGGCATGAAGGAACTTGTAGTGTGTTCATTGTTGCAATTCCTACTTGACAGAGCCAAGTTGCGCCCCGAACCAGACCGCTTTCTCTCAAATTGCGTCTATGCCTCGTGCTCTGCGCTTCCTGAATGCCTTCATGCGGCAATAGCTCGGTATGATATCGATGCACCAACTTAAAAGGCTAGTAGCTGCAATCATAGCTGGCTGACGTATTCCTTAGATGATAGGTGCCTCCCTGTCCGAGTCCGAATCGTCCACCTCATGCCAGCATCAGGGCAACCGGATTTAACAACCGCTTCGCCCACCAAAGCGCCAATTGTCTCGAAGTCTGGCGCACTCTCCACCTCGTCTTCATCCAACTCCAAGAAGTTGTCCGTCCTGCCCGAGTTTCCACGAAACCCAACTTGACTGGTTGCGTTTGCGGGCGCGCGCCCCAGTACCGGTCGCCTTTCGCACCTCGGGGCGCTAGACGTTGCTGTCTTGCGCGGTCGACTCCATGTAATTCTTAGGATAGGATTCATAAATGTCCACCACACGTATCGGGCCCGCGGCCCGAAACACAAGCTTTCGTCCATGAAGCTCCGATGATGTTTCGCATCCGTGGTGCGGTCTTACGAATCTATTGATCTTCATTTTGCGATCAGGGTCGTTAACGATAACTTTATATTCCTTATTGGATATCTTTTCCAGACGCGAATGCGCTCTTCTTGATCTGCTACAGGGTTGGGGATCTCGAGACTCTAAATCCATGTCTGGGATGATGGCATCCTTAACGTGCTGGTGCAAGAACAAGCCGTTCGCGGGTGTAAATTCTGCCGGAACATCTTCTCCGAAAATGGTCTCCGTCAATTATCATCGAGTCTGGCGCCAAGGAAAGAGGTGAGCGGCATGAATCAACGTGCCATCAATCGCAAGTATAAGTTGAAAATGTTCGAGAGTTCTAGTCGGGATCTTCTGGACATTCTTCGGAGTGAGGCGGATCTCGTCATTGTCGTCAGAGTCAACCTCGACGACGTCCGGCTCTATTTAAAGTTAGTAGACGGTAGTAAACGCTTGCTACAAGTACTTACTCTGCTCTGCGTACTTGCTCCCTTTCCGTGTCTCATGAAAGACACACGACGTCGCGAGCGAAGAATATTGGCAGCATGCGCATGCTCCCTCGATCGAAGTGCTCGTTCGAAGGCCACGCGATTGCGAACCCGCGAGACGGGACACCGGCGATTATTATAATCTGGATGCTTCGGGAAACCAGGGCGAACCCCATGGTGCACGGTCCTAACGTGTCCCGGCGGCCCATAGCGGCGGAAGGATCCAGGCCGATTCTTGACGTCGCGAACAATCGGACGAAGGTTTCTCATCCTTCTAGGACTCGGCTTTGGAGGCGCCGGGCTTGCTTCCCGGTTATGCTTTCTTTGTAAATGCTTCCAGCCATGGTACTGGTCCTTCATATCACTGGCCTGGTCTACCTATACCAGTTCTTCTCTGGGGCAGCGCAGCCATGACTATATTATGCCATATCATTGCTCAAACATAGGACAGACCCTTCGTTCTCCCAAAAACTGGGCATCGCCGGGGCCAACAGGGGCGTCATAGAAATCAGTGTTGGGGGGAAGGTCTTGAGGGCCAGTTTCCAACCCAAACGGGTGAAAGGTGTCCCGATCGTGATGGGCATTCTCACCATGGATGACTTCCAGGAGGTCATTGAAGTCATGGACTGTAGCCTGGGTGCTGGTCATCTGGAAGCGAGACATGATTGCAAGAACGCGGGGATGATCAGATCGGGAATGGGTAAGTGTATGGGGACTGGACACGACGACTAGGCTCGTGATGCTTGAAGCTCTTCTGAGATCTGGCCACTCGCATTATCGGTCTTTGTGCCGCGTTCCGGCTTGCTCGGCTAGCTCGCCTAGTCCGTGACTATGTTGTTTCGTGCGAGAATGAAGTTTGGGAGCTGTTCGACGGAGAGAGGGAGCGGCGAACGCGTCTCCCAATAGATTTTATCCAATCCCGACTCCGGCGACGAACAGCAGGGGACTTAACCACCGGGTCGAGATGGAATGATCGGATTCTGGCAACATAATCGCAGTACATCCGTACAACTTCTGCCGCGTTCTTCTGTGCTTTAATGATTGCAACCGTTTCCCGCGTGTGTTCATGGTACTTGAACAACCTCATGAGTCATCGCCTCGGTGGGGTTCCAGAATACGAGCGCCATGTTGATAGCGCAACGAAGACCACAACTCTTTAGAGAGCAAGCTTCACGTCACCATTCAAGAAGGTGGGGGGCTGTTCCAGAGATACGCCAGGTATTGGCATGCATCAACATGACTTGGAATGACTGTGTCTCGGAAACGTGGAGCTTGCCATCAGGCCGACAGGGCTCGCAGCGTTCTCATCCAGAATGGATCTTTTCGTACGCCCGTAAAGCAACGGAGTGTAGAAGAGGGCCGAGGCTCTAGTTGTGTTTCGAAACGTAATTTGCCATTCGAAGCCCGTGGGTTCTGGAGGATGGGAAACGAGAAACAGCGTCTCTTTATACCTCTCGAAATGTGACGGAGGATAAAAGGTCAACGGTAATACCCTCCATTGGCACTACGCTATATATACCGCGGCATACCCCCTTGGTGAGGAGGACTTGAGTAGTCGACCTGAGTTCTTTCGGCGGTTCATGGGATTTGAGAGTCTCGTTGCTCCTGAATATTATCTCGCGTCATTGTTCGATATTACCGAAAATTGACGTGTAAAATCAAACCCGCCATATGCGTCTCGCGCAGTAATGCCTTACTGCTGGATCTAGGTAGTCTAGCTCTGGGGCTTGACGAGAGCTCTGACGGAGGTCAGGGTCGGTGAAATGGCAAAGAGCACGCGGCGAGGGGCAAAAAAGTGTGTGGGGAGAAAGACGGGAGATGAGTCCCCTCATGCAGCGAGGGAGGTGCTGGATGAGGCGCTCCCTTTGTAACCAGTATGGATAGTGTACACTAGAGAAGGAAGCGGTCCGGGCTTTCGATGGAGGAAGTCACAAAGCTCGGGCCACTCGGCGATCTTATTGGCACCCATACGGTGCGAATTATCATCATCAATGATAGCACTGTATCCAGCGCTCCAAGAACTACAGTGCTAGGTATGGACTGGACTGTACGTCCGTACGGCCACACTTCTCAATCTTGGAAGTCGAAATTGAAATTGTGTACCAACCGGTACTCTTCTTTTGTGTTTTGTTATCATCCTGAGTTTATACGACACACGAAAAACAACATGGAGGGCAAACTTTCCCTATGTAAGCGCCATCGAGCTCGCGTAACTATCCTTCAGTCTCCATGTACATTATAGACCGCCCAAATATCGATTCAATCCTCGACGTCCATGTCATCAGCCCGGATAGGCTCAAGTACTAGAGTTGCACCGGTCTCAGCACGCCATCCATCGTCAAGATCATTTTGAGAATCACACACAACGACCGTGTTAGCACTTAGACAGGGCTTCTCCTCGAAGCTCAGTCGTATCCCCCGGTCCAGCGTCGCGAACATCGCCTCAAGGAACTCGGATGTCCACGCCCTGAGCTTATCATCAACGTCTCCCCTCAGACAAACCACGTGAATCACTGAGTCTTCCCGCATCTCATCGTCTGGAGGTTTATCCAGCGGCGAGATGGCAAACAATGCCATTGTTAGTAAATACTTGTCGGTGAGTTGATCCGCGGTGTTTCCCCTAACGACCACGACGACGTCACGGGGTGACGCCGGGGATTCCCTCATTGTGAGCGCGTTCTCGACGCTGGCGGCAGTGCTTGGTGTTGGGGGATCATTAATGGTATAGATCTGTATACCTGAAGCCACGCGTTGAACTTTGGCGAATAAAACCTCTCGCTTTGGACCACGCTTTCTGGATAGCGCACGGAATTTCAGGTATGTTTCCTCGCCCTGCTCACTCTCGACGGCGAATACGTGCGTCCACGGCTTGCCGGACATGGCGAGCTCCGCGCAGTTCTGTATAGCGGCGGATCGCAGCCTCATTTCGCCGTCATCTGAGTCGCTTTCGGTTTTGCCCCTGACGAACAGGACTCGTATGTCAAGTCTGTCCTGTGGCACATCGAGCTCGTTGTAGACTGCGGCGACGAGTCGGTAGATGTTGGCCACTAGGGGGTTTACGCGCACGAGGAGGTCTTGGCGCGTGTGAGTGTTCTCGGTCAGGCGCGTTACGGGGAGGACTATCTCCAACGCAGCGGCCGTTTCACCTGCGCATCCGAGTTTGACCATCTGACGTATTGCTGACCGCAAGCTTGGATACAACGCCGTCCATACATGCAAGTAGGTGGGACGTTGCGGCGGCAACGGGAGTAGCAAAAGACCACGTGCCGAGGAACTCATTGCGCTGGTATAGCTGCTATGAGGTCGTCGAATCACCTAGATGGTATATGGGGATGCTTTCCTCGCGAGAATCGGTCGCGTGGTAATTCAGAGGAAGAGAGAGGCAAAACACCGTATATCGAGATGCTCATTGATTTTCAATCGTCGTCATTCTCATTCTGCCGATGATCTCACCCGCAACTCATTGCCGAATTAGTCGAGATCTTGAGATGGGGAGATTCTTACATTGTTCCCCAACCCCCCTTGCCTATGATCCTCCATTAACGGCTACCAATCTCCAATAGGAGCATGCGATGGCGTACCTAGTGTACCACGGAATGTCTAAACGGGTAGTAACTCGCCAAACCCGGCGTTCTTATATTCATGCATCAGCTTGTCTTACCAGTAGGCATGGCCTCAGTAGTTTCGATGCATGGGCCTCCGAGACTCTTTCTTTCTATTAGCAGCTCTCGCTATTGTCATTACGACTCATGCTACACGACGGCGAGAATACTCTACTTCAGGCCTGCTCTACGTCCGTACTTGCATGCTATCTAGTTGCTATGAATACCGTGCCGAGATCAAAGTTGTATCAATGGCGCCGAAAGACGGGGCTCTCTACCGAAGATATAGTGACCCAGAGCCGGGAAAAACGTCTACCACCCATACACATCGCTCCCTTGTTTGTCCCACACACCTGACCGAATAAACCCGAAATGAATCAACCCACCCAAAGAGTATAGAAAATGCAGGGTACTGAACGTGGCACAAGCCGTGCCGCCTGTCATGCAGCTCCATAGGTAAGGTCCTTTCGTGGGAAGTATCTTATTGTAGACCAACTATGATTTCTATCGCAAAAGCTCAAGCCAAGCAAGTCAGGTTCCCTGGCCCCCAGGTTGTCTATGTATATTACGAAGTCGTGTCTGCAAACCGCAACACGCATGAACGCTCGACTCCGAACCACCCAGGACAAATCACGCACGCGCACGAATACTTCCGCTCTACGACTCCAAATACTCCCCCCTAGCGGCCCGTTCACAAATCCCCTTTAGCGCCACAGCTCCCTTCTGGAAATCCTCCACACCGACATATACCATCCCACTCAAGCGCCACCAGAACGCGCCGCGGTAAAGGCACACCTGGAAATAGCACCCGGCGTCCTTAACACCCGTGGCTTTGATCCAAAGACAGACCCTGTCGCCGTGTGCCGCGGGAATCCCTCCCGCTCCGCCCGCCTCGAGGGGAAGCCGCACGTTGACGAAGTTGCAGTCCTTCATGCATGAGCCTGCGATGCCCATCACTTCCGTGCCGAGGATTTTGGCTGCTGCCTCTCCGCTTTGTCCGGCTACGGATTGGCAGTATTCCCGGATTGCGTCCTCGCCGCCGCAGACCTGGTTGCGGAAATCTAGGGCAGCTGGTTTTTGTTAGTCAATTGGCGGGGAAACAGGACATGCGAAGGGGGAAGTTATGGGAACGTAGAACTTTCGAAACTGAATTCTGCTGTTGAGGGGCTTCGTAGCATTCTTTTCTACTCACCTTTGACCGTCAGGAGATTCGTGTTGTCGACAGTGGCTGCGCGGGAAGTTTTGTTAGTAGTGTCATACCGCGTGAGAAGAACTATGGGAAGCGACGTGTAAACCCTCCCCATCTCTCATCCCCACCATTCTTTTTATGGTTTCTTTCTTTATTTGTTCCTCTGATCTTTTCCTTGGGTTGCTTCCACGTCTCAGATACGGACATAATCACCCTCACAAACAACCCGAAAGGCAAAAGAGGGAAAGGGCAAAAAAGAAAAGGGAATTACACACCGATAAAATCAAACAACGAAACAAACGCCGCCGGATTCCCATCATCAATTCTCCGCAACCGGGCACTCGTGGGCACACTGGCCCGAATCAACCCCTGATGGCGACGCGCAACGTACATGGCAGCAGCACCGCGAGGCACAAAAAGCCACTTATGCAAATTAGTCACGAAGAAATCGGGATCGAGCGCGGAAAGATCGATATCGATATGTCCGATCCCATGTGCGGCATCGACGAGCACAAGAGCCCCTTCGGCCTGGAGGCTAGGAACGAGGCGTTCGAAGGGCATGCGCAAGCCCGGGAGACTGATGATCGTGTCGATGATAGCGAGACGAACGCGCTCTTTTCCGGCTTGGTTTATCCGTCGCACGGCGCTTGTCATGGTCTCGACTAACTCGTCGTCCGACACGGGGAAGGCGACGGGGACTATCTCGACGCGCACGCCGGTGATTTCCTCCAGCCAGCGCAGGTTCGCGAGCACGGAGCCGTAGACGAGCTCGTGGACGACGATCACGTCGCCGGGCTTCCAGCTTAGATTCTTGGCGATGGTCTCTACGCCTGTCGTTGCGTTGGCTACGAGGACTACGTCCTCTGTCGCGCAGTGCAGGAGGTCCGCGGTTAGAGCGCGCGATTCTTTTATTCGAGCGGCCCAGTCTAGGATTACGAAGCGGTCGGGCTCTTGCTCTGCTTCGGATTGTAGGGCTGTGCGGACTTCTCGTACTGAGAGGGGGTATGTGCCGTATGAGCCGTGGTTCAGGGGGGTGCTGGGACATGGATGTTAGATTCCTTGGTCTGTTTACCTGGATATACATATTCTGCCCGATCTTGGGGGGTATTCTCTTTCAATTGGGAGACATGTAGGAGCACCTCAGCACATAGAATCATTGGTTCTCTCCTTGCTCTGATGTATAGGGGATAAACGGCACCGGAATACTCACTAGTCCGGCGAGAAGCCGAAGTGAGCATCGCGCATAGCGCGGCCAAACGGCACGCGGGGTCCTTCGGTCATGGTTATTCGTCGATTGTTAATGCAACTGACAGACAATGAATCAATATCACAATCAATCCAAACAATGAAGACGAGTATAGGTAGCGAATATATAGACGTCACGAATATATAGGCCTCATCAATATAATGTAACGAAGAACGATTCAAAGTGAAGCTCGACGGCGATACCTTATTACCCGGTCTCGGCCCGGCCATTATAGTTCGCGATCGGCTTTTATACCCTTTGTTTGGGCGTCTTAGCCTAATGGGAGCTAGATAGACTCTTAGGTAGATTACTACCGGCGTTACTTTTCGGTGCTGGGGGTTTTATGGTCGTGTATACATTGGTGGTAGGTATTAAAAGACCTGATGAGGATTTTTGGTGTTTTTCTTGTGTTGGGAGTAACTATTGAGACATATGAATGGAATATAATGTAGATTGGGTTATGTTGTTGGATATCCGTTCATGCGTAACGAAAACATAAGCGTAAGACCGGTAATAAGCGGGATTTAAACATTCTACCTACCTACTATTAGACAACTCTCTACACTACAGCAAAGAATACCTATTTACGACCTCAATTACCGGTACCTTGCGCGTGAAGTAGTCTCGATAAATAGACCCGACCTCAGCACAAGCAAAAGACCATACGCCAAGTCTAACTACCTAGATACCGGTCCCGTAAAGACAAAGTGCCGCTTCGTAAATCAGCAGTCAACTTCCAAGCAAAAGTTCACCAGAGCAAGTTACATACCAGCACTCACCAAGCCGAGGTCCAAACTAGTAAAGCCCTTCGTGTCAAAAGTCCCGACACGAAGCTGGAGTGGGGAACGATCCCATGAATCGCGCGTGGCACCACACCGCCAGCACAACGGAGCTCTACCTAGTCACCACGTAAGAAAAAAACAAAAGGACAAGCAAGGATTCTCGATTTCTTCTATCAAAGTCGAGATGTACATTTCGTAGTCGTCGTCAGGGGGCGTGATGCTAGCTAGCGAACTAGAGTGCGTCCGTACGAATTGAGGCA
Organism: Xylariaceae sp. X802; assembly: GCA_028637635.1. NCBI lineage: Eukaryota > Fungi > Ascomycota > Sordariomycetes > Xylariales > Xylariaceae > Xylariaceae sp. X802. The sequence continues at coordinate 91,726 of JAJFDH010000010.1, read as the reverse complement.
AAAGGCAAAGAAACAAAAGAAAAAGGTATCCTAGACGCTCCCTGAAATGATTCATTGCCCCCCGGTTCTCAACCAACGCCTTTCTGATGCGAAACCGGCTATTACATGGGGAATACCGCCTAACTCCGTCATAGCAGTGCCCCCCCTTTAGCTTTTGGCAACTTGGTTGTCGTCTACTGCTGTATATACGTAGCAACCCCTGCGCTACTATGTAACTTGCTGTCCCGTGATCACCAGTCGACGGCCCAGCCGTTCTCGTCGAGGAACTGCTCACATGCCTTTCGGAGCGCGATGTTCGGGCGCAGATCCTCCGGGTGAAGGGGCTCTCGTGTAAGAGGATCCAGCGGCTGTCTCCGGAGAGCCTCCAAGATCGAGGCCCGCTCGTACGACTGGCCGGTTTTGGTCTGTCGCACGCGTGAGCTCATCGTCACAGTTTCACAGGGGATCAGGTGCACCTACCATGACGGGGTCGATGAGTACATCGAACGTGATGTCGTCGAGGAGCCAGTCGGGGACTTCTCGCTTCTTCTCGGTCGCAGTCCGCGCCTTTTCGAACACGGTTTCGAGCAGTTTGGCCTTGTCTCGCCATTCCTCGGCGACCTCTGCTTTGTCCGCCTCGTTGTCGCAGATATTCTGGTTGTCGTACTGTTCCCGCCGCATGAGGCCGAGCAGCTGCCGCTCGAGCTCCTGGCCTTGGCGGCGCCGCTGCTTCTCGGCCGCATCCCAGCGCAATCTTCTGCATTCACGCACGAGCGCTGTCAGCTGGCTGAGCGATTTATCGTTCCTCGCAGCGCCCAAGTCGAGGGCTAATCTAGCATTGGTCAGAGCGCCTTCATAGTCCTTCAAGGCCAGCAGACACTGGGCGTGGATGAAATGAGCCTTCATGTTCGGGCCGACGAGCTCGACGGCGGCATTACAATCAGCGATGGCGGCACCGTGGAGTCCTAGCCGCAGTCTCGCCATAGCGCGGTTCGTGAACAAGGCTTGATTCGTGCTATCTGCGATTATGCTGCCGAGAAGGGAAAAAGAGAGACAAAAGAGTTAGTTACGTGGGCTGGGAATAGAGACAGTGGCAGACCTGAACATGGCATGTCTTTCTGGGTACACACTAACGCTTTGGAATACAAGCCTTCGGCGGCGATGTAGTTCTCCGAGGTGAACTGGCGGTTGCCCTCCTCTTTGAGCTTATTCGCTTTCTCGGGATCGGTGGCCATGGTGACAGTGGATGTGGATGGCTTCTTGAGCGGGCGATGTCACTGGCGCCGAGAGCCTGGTATGCAAGGCGTAGTCGCGATAGTGCGCAATGGAGGCGATGCCAATATAGATGGGTTGACGAGTGGATGCGGGTGATGCGATCGTGTGCGCGGTAGTCTAGGCTGCGATCTGTAAAGGCTTCGCGGAGAAAGCGAGGGCTCAATGCAGGTGGCTCATCGGGGCCGGAATCGTCGGCAGGGAATCAATCGCGCGGCAGAGGATGGTCGACGGGTATCTAGCAAATGGCTGCGTAGCGAGCGTGGTGATTCACGGTCGATGCAAAAGCACGAGATGTTATTCCGCAGTTCCGAGCTGGCAGCAGAAGTGGATTGCGCAGGACTGCCGGTGAATGTGCCTGATGAATGAATGAATGAATGAATGAATGTGTAGGTAGGTAGAGAAGGGTCGGTGGGCAGTGAATGGAAGCGCGGGGCCCAGGACGATGGATCGCGCGATTATCTAACAGGAAGGACCCCAGCTAGTTCGCACCTGCCCTACCGATGCTCAGCAGCTCAGGTCCGCTTTGTAACGTCAACGGAAACTTCGAGAAGTCGCAGCTGCCCTGCACCGGCCCCAGCCCAACTCCGTGTTACAGTGCCCGGTACGTATAAGACCCGCTGTTCCCGTCCGGCGGAAACGGAGCAGTGCCGTGTGAATCCAATGCAACTAGGTGCACTACTTCTGTACAGGAATTCCTTGCGAAGCATACAATATTTGTTTCGTTTAGACCGAGGTATATGAGCAGCAGCACTTGATATCAGCGTCGTTGAGACGTTTCTAATGTCGGGTCAATTCCGTAAGCGAGGTTGCTGGTTTGCATCAGCCGGGTCATGAACCATTCATTCCCCCTTGTCAGTAAGCAGAACTTACTCGAAATCATTTCGTTTTATTATTCATGTTCAATATTGCCACTTCATCGTTTTCATACTTATAGTCGTTCATACACCAATCGGGTCACGAACATACGTGATCCTGTCATCCAAGCCACAAGCCCAGAGGGGAATACGCCAGGTTTCCCATGTATATTCTACCGAGTATAGTATAACCAGTCAAATACAAGTCAACAAAAGGATATTTACAACAACTTAAACTCCCAACGAGAGCGTCCTTCAGACCATGAGATGAACCAACACCGGATGTTAACGGGGTAAATATTAGGTCTCCACCCGTGAGTTGATTGATTTGGGTATTAATGCGACACGCGAATCTCGGTTCTTGGCTCCCTTCCTACATTCATTCGTAAACTACCGTCAACTATCATTGCTTCCTTATATGAGGTAGGCGACGCTGCAGGCTAGCAGCATGGCGGCGAGACCTGCGCCGATACCGGCCTGAGCAGTGCGAGAGCCGGCACCCGTCGGCGTGGCTGACGCGGTGGAGCCCGGAGCACCAGAGCCGGTAGTAGTGATAGAACCAGAACCCGAGCCGGAGCCGGAGCCTGAGCCTGATCCTGATCCTGATCCTGATCCTGAGCCGGAACCAGATCCAGATCCAGATCCTGAGCCTGAGCCTGAACCAGGGCTAGCAGTAGCGGAGGCGGAAGCGGAAGCAGTGGGCGCTGAAGAACTGCCAGATGCCAAGGTACTGTTGGACGCCGAGATGGTGCCAGGAGCCGAACTGGTGCTGGCAGTAGCGGTAGACGAGCTAAGCGGCGCCGACGTCGGGTATCCGCCAGATGAGCTCGAGGAGCCACTTCCGGACGCCGACGCAGTGCTGCTCGAAGCCCCGGACGACGACGCGCTGGTGGGATCGGTAGACGTAGCGGTAGATGTGCCTGTGGGGTAGTCAGTGGGAGTCTGCGAGGGACTCTCCGTGGTCGTAGGAGCGCTGGTCGGAGAAGTCTGACTGGTGGTAGAAGAAGTGGTGACTGAGGTGCTCGAGCCGCTACCCCCACTGGCGACGGCGGCACAGAACTTGTCAATGCCCGTCTGGACGTTGCCTGTACTTCTGTTAGCAGGCTGTTGTCTCTCACGTGCCTCACACGCTGCCGGGTTTGTGTCGTTGCCATACCGTAGTCGGCCGTGCTGCAGGCGCTACGCAGGCAGGTCTCGCCGTCTCGCCGGACGGTGTAGATCATCGAGCAGATGCAGCTGTTGTCGTTGGCGGCACAGGTCGTGTGTTGGGACACGGCGTCGCTGATGCATGCGGGCGCGCACGATGGGATGTAGTCATCGATGCTGAGGGCGACGGCCAGCGCGGCGAAGAGCGGCAGTGCGAAGACACGAATAGGAGCCATTGTGATCTGAGCAATTGCCAATTGGTATGTGTAGGTAGTAGGCAGTAGGTGGTTTAGGTAGGTAGTTAGCTCGTGGACTGGAGACGGCACTGGTCCGGGCAAGTCTGTGTTTGCCGAAGAAATGGAAAACACAAGCAAGCAGAGGCTTCGGTACAAGTGATAAAGGGACGCAGTGGACAAGTAAGGAAGGGGGGCCCTTTTATGTGAGACCAAGGTTGTTTCCGGTAGAGACGCCGATCGGAATATCAATGTGCAGCACGGCTGATTTTAAGCAGCCTCTGCCGAGTCTATTCGAAACCGTCCGGTAGTATCAGCGACCCGACCTCAGCTCAGCGTGCCCCGAGAGGAAGGACAAGCAGGACAGGCAGGTATATGTAATGGTGTGACCGAGGGACCGTACCTGGTATGTAATGCTGATGGCGAGGGCGACGCAGGAGGAGGCAAGGCAGGTCCTACTGCGCCCTCGAAAGGGGCCGAGGTTACAGCGCGCCTCCCGCTGTCATGCCCCATTGCCTCCCCCCATCGTGCCCCGTCAGACCGCGGCTGGCCTTCGTGTGCCGTGCCGTCACCCAGATTCCCCGCGCCGAGCCAATCACCAGCCATGCGCCCCTACTAGGGACTGTCTCACTACCGGATTAGGGAGGAGGGGCGGCTGAAACGAAGGAAGCCAGTTAGCCCGCCATCCTGAATCAGCGCACGATGCCGTCGAAGTAACCGCTATGGCATGCATCTCTGGTCAAGCTGCATGTTTGTTGTATTCGGAATCGTGATAATAGCATCCCGTCTGTCTGGTGTTGTTTCTCCACACGCCAAAATTAGCAGGGTTGGTAATGGCCCATATATTGCATATAGGGGGTGTGCCCTTATAGAGATGCAGAGATGCGACCTCAGCATTTACGAGCAGGTATAGTTACCTGCTTCCCCATGGAGATTTGGTGTGCTTTGAAGTATCGAACTACGACTCTCGTCCCGCTGCTAAGCATTCCCGCTCCACCAATAACTTCACGAGTGGTGAGTCGTGTCAGTCAGGTCCCAACACCGGGCAGTGCCGGGGTAACACGCCATCGCCGAGACCAAGCAGAAACCCGCAGGCCATTGGACTGTGCCCGTCTAATGCCGGGAGGCTAGCATATTCGTATCGCTGCGGGTAGCTAGTGTAGCTCGACCAACGGCTGCTGATCACGAGCGCGCCACGACACACAGCATGACGTCGCGATGTTGGTAGATGTCGGGCATCGTCACATGACAGATCTGTACCGTTCTTCTTCCAGATACCCGACACCCATTCTTCGAAGCTGAGGAACCGACACGACACATGTTCCTCGGACATAGGTTGGTATTTGCTGCCAGCATTTGTCTAACCTACCTGTTGTGTAGATGATCTGCATGTGAATGTTTATTTTTAGAATCCCTGCGGATCCGCTCGGTTCATCAGGATGCGAAGTGCATCAGCTTCGCCGCTCTCGTACCTAACCTACCTACTTATTATAATGGTATTGTCAGGACATCCACGGAGGCATACACTTACGGCCGTCCGATCCCCAGCTGCCGACACCTGTCCCCGATTGGCACAGCTGTCAACAGCTGCCACACAGACTAGCTCATATATACCTAGCCTTAGGACATCCAGTAGCTAGCTACTATCCTCTTGGAAGGACATCCATGAATACAACACACATTGCACTGCTTCTGCAGATAGATGTCATTACAGATTGGTAGCTAGTGACCAAGATCATTTCGACAGCTCCCGAGTCTAGACATCACCATCCTGGAAGTTTTCCAGCCACCCCTTACCCATACCCACCCGTGCACGCATCGCACCAGGTCTTGACATCCCCCCAGGCACTGGAGGCGTCCATCCTCCAAGGCCGCCGACATCTTTCATGTCCGGACATCCCTGTCCGAGGGACCGCCTTCAAGCCAGACAATTGCTCCGATTTGCCACATCAGGGTCAACTATAGCCGAGGAGATCACAGAGCCAGACCTCGTCCTAGCACAGCTCCTCAGCCCAGACCCAACCCACACGGACGACCAGTTTGAGGACGTCTTCCCCATACGTTGGGCAGAGTCCCCCGCCATCTTCAGAGCGTTCCTGTACCGCTGGAGACGACTACACCTCCATTTCCAGCAGAACAATTACTTCCAGCCTGACTCGTCCACCACCAACGAGGACGGCGGCACCCAGTCATCCCAAAACCCCCTCCACTCGTCCTCACAACAGGACGACGGGCTCCTGCCGAATCCAATACTCCCTGCACCGGACCCAGCCCCAACTACGTCGGCCTCGCTCCTGCCAACCTTACTAGCTCATTTAGGACTCGTCGACCCCGTACCAGGTCCTGACGTCATCACAGGAAGGTCAGACGACCACGACTCACGTGACAACGATCGCCACTCACGTGACCATTCGGCACCCGGAGATTACCCATCCACCCAATCCCAGGATTCCGAGCCACACCAGGACAGCCACTCGGACAGCCACACCATGGGTGACCACCCGCTGACGGCCGAGGCCGCCAGACGTATGATTGATGATGCCTTGCGCGCTCAATCGGAACAGCAAATCAGGGATATGGCTCAGCTCCTGGCTGCAGCCAGGGCACAAACCAACGGTGACAATCACCCTGCACCGGGACAGTCATCGCTGCGGGCACCGGACGTCGGATATTTCGACCCGTCCGCAAAGGACCCCGCCTTCATTGGGATGGTCACAGACGGCGAAGTCAGTAAATACACGGACGTCTATGCGTTCTGCACCCGGTTGGAGCACTTAGCCGCCCAACACGGCGAACCCGCGGTCAAGTCTGTGTGGACGCAGTGCTTGCTGGGGCCGGCACTGCTCTGGCATTCCCAAGCCCTTACGGATGCCGACAGGAGACTACTGCAGGACGGTTCCATCGCGGCAGTCACGGCCAAACTCATCGAACGTTTCAAACCTTCATGGAGCGACTCGATGGCGAGGTTACAACATCACAGGTTTACCCTTGACGACGTCTATGAGGGCAACGACATATTCGCCCACTTACAGCGCGTCATTCGCGACGCCAAAGGGTGTAACCTGGACAGCGCCAACCAAATCAGGATGGCCTTCGAATCCTTGGACGCCTCAATCCAAGCTCAGCTAGACATACCGCACGACAAGACATCCTTGGACGACTTGATAGCAGACATCCGTACGCACCTAGGCGTTATAAAGAACTTGGCAAAGAATACGCCCCCATATATCAGAAACTACCAAAGCCAGGCCCACACAAGCACACGGCCCAACTTCAACGCAACACCGTCCCGCTTCCCATACCAAAACCGTCCCAACTTTGGCCAGACGTCGTACAGAGGTGGCAATCAAGGACAACAAAGGTTCCTCAATCAGCAGCGTCCATTTACACAACAGCCAGCCTTCAGGAACCAGCAGGCACCTGGTCGTCCACAGGACCGTCCCCGTCAATACCAAAACCAGCAGGATCGCCCACAGTTCCGCGGACAGGAGCATCAGGCCAGCCAAGGTCAATATAACCAAGGCAACCAAGGCCAATATCGTCCACGTCCGGACCAGGGTCGCCAGCCCGAACAGTTCCGCCGACAACCCGAACGACAGGACGACCGGAAGCCGTTCCTCAGGAACAATATGTGGTCAAGACAGGCTGGACAGCGAGCCTACCACGAGGACTACAACTACAGTCATGACGATGACCAGGGCCAGATGGGCGACTGGACCGGGCCTCACGACGTCCAATTCCAGCATGACACCGACGAACAGACGGATCTAAACGCTGAGGACGTCACTGACCACACAAATACCGATGACCCGGCGACCGCAGAAGAGCCGCAGGACGACGCCAACTTCGCCACAATCTTTCATTCCACCCACTCCAGAACCATTAGCTGCCGCGATTGTGGAGAGACGTTCCCGAGCAAGAACAAACTTCACGGTCATCTCCAATCCACGCACGGCAAGGCCAGGAAAACCAAGCGCGAACGAGCCCGTCCCCAGCCTGACATCGACGCCGGCAGAGACCAGCCAGCGACGTCATGGGCCCAGCACGTCTTAGACTACGTCCCCAATATCCACCAGGCTCCCCCAGATACGTCTCCGCCATACAGATTCCGGTCCTATAGTTACCTGAAATTTTTCATTACAACTGACCCCAAGGACCCATCGTCGGAGACAGATGTCTGCACCGACACCGGATGTTCAAAGACCGTCGCCGACGGCGACTGGGTATCCAAGGCTTTCCCCAACCTACAACGTCAAAAGAGACACGTCCCAGTCCGACTACGGGGTATCGGATCCACCTACCATACCAGCACCGAATTTGTCATGATGGACATATTTTTCCAAGGCAAGGACGCGGACGGCCAACCCGCGACGGCCCACCTGACCAAAGAGGTGTCACTAGTCCACGACCTTAAAGCACATATGCTCATTGGCACAGACATCCTCCAGCCCGAACGTTTCGACATCCTAATGTCTCAGAACGCTGCGATCATCCAATCCTGCGGTGTCACGATCCAGATGGATACAGTACCCCGGGGACAACCCAGACGCGTCTCGGTGAAGGTCAAAAAAACCACGGCTATCCCGGCGCGCTCATACAGCACTATTCAAGTCCATCATAAGGCGCCGCATGACGGCCAGGACCTGTTATTCCAGCCATCTACAAAGCACATAAGCGCATTCACGCTGATGGCAAACGCGGACATTCGGGACATTATAGTCCGGAATGACACTAACTCCCCCATCACCATGGTAAAGGGACAATTTGTCGGCCATCTGATGTCAGCTGATCCCGAATACGTCGCGTTTCAAGTGTCCGAAGAACACGCAGCATCCGCAGCAGAATTCGCCGTCACCAAGCCTGACGCAGAGACATCCCCAAAAACGACGCCAAACCCATTCGTCACCAACTCGATTAAACACCCGATGACAGGCGTCAACGTTTACAATGACCCCGAAGGCGATCCTCAATAACTTGATATCCTCTTCGCCCTCCTCGATGAATTTGAGAAGGTATTTCGAGACACCGGATTCGCGGACATCCCGGTGGAGGATTGGCTGAAGGTCGAACTGAAGAAAGACTGGCAAAAGTTACTACCGAAGCACTGTCGGATTTACCCTCTAAACTATAAGGGCCAACAAATCGTCGATGAGGCAATAGACGATTACCATAAACGCGGGAAGTGCTATCGGACAACACGCCAGGTTCCATTCTCGTTCCCGGTCTTCGTAGTCTACAAAGTCATCCAAGCGAAAATTGAGCAGGCGATGACTAAAGCAAAGGCTGATGACCCGTTGATCAAGGGACGCATGGTGTTAGACGTCCGACCGTTCAATCGGATCGCACTAACCGATTCTTATCCTATCCGGACTCAGGATGACATACTACAGCACGTCGCCAGTAAGAGGTACCAAACAGTCTTCGACGCAATAAGCTTCTACCACCAGTGGCGTGTGCACCCATCCTGTCAGTGGATGTTTACCGTATCTACCCATAGAGGTCAGTACACGTTCAACTGTGCCGTCCTAGGATACAAAAATAGCAACGCGTACGTGCAGCGCCAGATGGACGTGATGTTGCACGAGACGGTGGCGAGGTCCTATTGTGATGACATTGTCATCCCGTCCCCAACGTTCGAGACCCACGTCGAAGATCTACGCCAAGTCCTCACCATATTTCTGGACAAGAACATTAGCTTAGGACCGTCAAAAAGCTACGTCGCCTACCCCAGCGCGATCGTCCTAGGGCACCTAGTCGACTCATTCGGGCTCACCACGACAGCTGAAAGGTTGGAGGCGATCCGACGCATCAAATTCCCAGAGACGTTAAAGGACCTTGAGACATTTATAGGTCTGACGACCTGGTTGAGAAAATCCTGTCCACTATACGGGATACTCATCAAGCCCCTCCAGGATCGGAAGACAATGCTATTAAAGCAGGCACGCTCAGGCCAATCAAAGACTGGCCGCCGGAGATGGACATCATCAGTCTCGGTGACGTCCCCATCTGCTGCAGAGTTACTCAGCTTCGACAAGGTGAAACAGTCACTACTAGCCAATATCAAGCTCGCTTTCTGTTCGCCTAACCGCCAACTATTTGCCGATTTCGACGCATCAGCGGACGGCATCGGCATCGAAGTATATCATGTGAAGGACGACGCCCTGGCCAAGATGAGAAACGACTAAGGTGTCATCACCGAGTATCCTCCACGGTCGGCGATAGAGACAATCGCATTCCTGAGTCGTCCGCTCACCTCACCCGAATCACGATATTGGCCAACCGAGATGGAGCTCTGTGGCTTTGTCTGGCTTCTGAGAAAATGCCGGCACTGGCTGAATGCCACGAAGGTTGTCCCTCCGATCGTATTTACCGACTGCAAAGGCCTCATCAGGCTGTATAACAGATCATTAGACATCGCGAACACTGCTGCCCTGAGCGCCACCAATAAACGGATCATCAGAGCCATGGAATTCGTCAGCCAGTTTGACGTCCGGCTCTTGCACAAAGCAGGTCGTTTTCACGTTGTCCCTGATGCATTAAGTCGTCTACCACGAGCAGCATCCGCACGTGATCCCCCACCGGACGCCCCCGGCGGTTTGGACGTCTTACCTGATGATAGGGAAGAGCATTGGGCCATGCATTGGGTAGACCAATTGGCGAACGCCCATCCGCTCACACCATTGCCCCCTATACAGCCACCACAAGAACACGTCCCTGCCAATGACGAGACCATGGGCACCCAAGTGACATCCAGCGTCTCGTTGGTGCAGATCAGCCCAGAATTTAAAGCCCGACTGCAGCAAGGATATCGAGAGGACCCTCACTTCAAACGCACATTGGACATAATCCAGCGCGAATCTGCGAAACGACCGGAGGACAGGACTCGCATCCCATTCACATTACGCGAGGGTGTCCTATGGAACACTCCGCAGGATAACCCCAACAGGTTATGCATCCCACGCTCCTGCCTCCCTGACCTCTGGGAGATCATCCATGGTCCTAACCACATAAGCTACGGCAAACTCGTCCACATCACGAGACAATTCTGCATCCATAAAGGTCTCAAGCGCCTGAAGGAATTCATTGACGGATGTCCACAGTGTCAAATACTACAACCTCGCCGACACAAGCCTTACGGCAGTCTCCAGCCGATACTGTCCTCACCACCTTGTCCTTATTACCATATAACCATGGACTTTATCCTCGCATTACCAATGTCTTACAACGGACTCAATTGCGCACTCATACTCGTCTGCAAACTGTCCAAAGAGATCCAGGTCGTCCCCGGCAATAACAAATATACAGCCAAACAGTGGGCGGACGTCCTCCTAGATCGCCTACTAACGATGAACTGGGGAATCCCAAGCGTGGCGCTCTCGGACCGAGATCGTAAATTCCTATCAGCTATCTGGCGGGCCATTTGGGCGAAGCTCAAAACCAAACTACTCTACAGGACAGCCTACTACCATCCGCAAACGGATGGCCAATCTGAGATTACCGTACAGATTGTGCAGTCAGCCCTGCGATATTACATCCACTCAATGGATGACCCCCAATTCTGGCCTGATGTCATGCCTCGATTGCAATTCGAGCACAACAACACAACAAATGCTTCCACTGGACGTAGCCCGAACGAAATCACGCGAGGCTTCAGACCAGCCGGCCTATCTGACCTCTTCACCAAGACGGACACCACGTCGAATGAGGACCGACTCACACTCCTTCCGGCCATCAGAATAGAGGCTGCTGACGCCATAGCATTGGCATCAATGACAATGAAATTCTACTACGACCGCAGACGTCAGCCAATGTACTTCAGCGTGGGAGACAAGGTTCTGCTCCGACTACATAAGGGTTACAGTATCCCAGCAACAGCCGCCACTGGTCTCAAGATGTCCCAGCATTATGCAGGGCCATTCGAGGTTGTCGAACGCATCGGTCCCTTAGCATATAGACTCAACCTTAAGGATTTCAACGCACATATACACGACGTCATCTCCATTGATCACCTCGAGCCGGCCAAGTTCGACAAATACGGACGGGCCTTACCCCCCATCGGACCCATCCGGACATCCGACCACGCGCGTGAACGCATTGTCGCCGAGAGAATAGTCAGAGGACATCCCCAATACCTCACCAAGTACGATGGGCTAGGCCACGAGTATGACGAATGGCTGTCCGCAGAACAGCACGCCAGTGACCTCAACCTCATCGACCAATGGAAGCGACGTCACGCTTAAAGATCCACGACCACCAGGGACGTCGATAAACTCAGCCTTCTGGTGACCTGGGACGTCCTCAAACTCAACCACTGATGACCTGGGAGGTCAATAAAAGCAACCACTAACGACCTGGGAAGTCATTAAACTCAACCCCTATCGACCTGGGATGTCTTTAAAAGCAACCGTTAGCGACCTGGGAAGTCAGTAAACTCAACCCCTACCGACCTGGGATGTCAATAAAAGCAACCATTAGTGACCTGGGACGTCAACAAACTCAACCACCGCCGGCCACAAGGACGTCGCCAGACCCAACCGCGACACGCGCAGCCCCAACCGCGACACGCGCAGCCCCAACGCGCTCCCATGCTACACGCGTCTTGACGCGTACCAACAACTTCAGGTGCACGCGCAATGTCCTTTCGCGCACTCACCGCCCGCCGCTTCACCGCCCGGCAATATTACTGACAACAAATATCCACCCCACCTCAACTTCGCCAACTCTTCAACCCTCTCACCCCCCCGCCACCCCCACACCTTCACAACCACCCTTCTTCACGAACCCACCACCACCCGCACCAAGACCACCACAAACTACCGCAACCATGGCAGAACTTTCTGCATTTCCGAACCCGCTGTTTGACTTCGGTGGTAACCCCGACGTCACCAAGGACCAGAACACCGCGCTTCGCATCAAGCTAGGTGACGTCTCCGAGATCGTCCGTCAAAACATAGCATGGGACACCACCATCCCCACCCGTGACAAACGCCGGTTCCTCATCGACTCCAACCGGCTCGAGATCAACGAAACCATCCTTCGTGACCACGATGACGTCGCCAAGCACTGGACCAAGGTTCTGCAGCTCTTCCCTCCCCGCGAGTAGACCGACAAGATGGCCATCTTGCAGCATCTAGCCACGATCAAGCCCCTTGAAAAGCCGTCCAATACGAAACCCTGGAAGATTGCCAACACCTGGCTCATGAACGTCACAAAGCACGGCCATCAATACAACTGGATGGATAACATGGACCCTCCCAATCTGACGATCGACGAGAATCTTTGGGAATGTCTACGCATCGTTGGTGACGCCACGGCCGGCTTCGGCACTTTCCCCGTCAACATGAAGAGCAAGATGGTGGCCGCAGGCGTCCTTTGGATCACCGTCGACCCGGCTACACGCAGAATCCCAGTGTGCTGGCGCAAGTTTGCTCAGGCCCAAAAGGTCGGCTACGCCACAATCGCCCCAACCATGTCCATCCCGGAGCGCACTGATCAACCAATCACTTTTGTCATGCCCTTCAAACGCAAGCGCCCATCTATGGACGGTCCGCAGAAGACCAAACAGAGCCGCAAAGACGATGACAAGGACGACGCCGACGCGGACGTCGACGTGACGCACTTTGTGCCCGACAATGAGGACGCTACCAAGTCACTCTTGGCTCTCAACGACATGCAGAAGCCTACATACGAAGACTTCAGCGCCGAACCTCAAGCTAACCCTTTCCACAACTTGGATGTCCTAGCCAACAACCTGATGAAAGACATACAATTCATCATCAGAAACGCTATTTCAGATGGCCCAATCGAAGCCAAAATCAGAGAGATCATTCGAGACGTCTTCAACAATGCAGCACCAACCGTTTTTCCGCTCCGTACCTGGCTATCCCGGACGACCCACCAGCCCTCTATAGCCGAGTCCCCAAGAACAAGAAGGTCACGACCATCATCAGCACGGACGATGACGACGACATTGAGGTCCTTGACGGTGAATGTGATACCCCCGTCAGACTGCACACCCCCACAGCCAAGGATGGCATCACCCAGGACATCCAGCAAGAGGCTCAAGTCACCACGGCAGGCCCCAGCTCCCAGGCACCACGACATGACGACCAGACGGCGACCGTCCCACAGACACCCAAACAGCCGCGCAGCCTCAACTTCTGGTCGTCGTAGTTTGGTCATGATACGATGGAGGACAGAGGACAGAACGAGTGGAAGCAGGGGACAGAAGGACACAGGACGGTATGAAACACAGATATCTGACACCAACGCCTGCAAAGACAGGACGTAATTAGCTTAGCTCCGGGACGTAGCATTTTTTCTAGGGGTGGCAGACTGTCAGGACATCCACGGAGGCATACACTTACGGCCGTCCGATCCCCAGCTGCCGACACCTGTCCCCGATTGGCACAGCTGTCAACAGCTGCCACACAGACTAGCTCATATATACCTAGCCTTAGGACATCCAGTAGCTAGCTACTATCCTCTTGGAAGGACATCCATGAATACAACACACATTGCACTGCTTCTGCAGATAGATGTCATTACAGGTATGCTTACATACTGCGCTACTTAGGTTTACACTATTGATATCAAGTGCCGATGATCTGACCCAGTTTACGGGAAGCATCTGTTCATGTCATGGTACACTAGTAGGCCAATCTCACTGTTGTCCGACTGCAACTATATAAGGAGTTCAATGGTATTGGTATATTCCGACACGCTACCGATCATTCTCTCTTGGAAACCAAGTTTACATGTGTCTATGTACCTCGCACGTCCGTCCCGAGAGGACGCCTGCGCGAGAATGCCGGCTGAAAGATGGCGCCATGCTCATTTTCAGGCCCCGTTTAACGACCTGACATTTATTTTGTTCTTTTTAAAAGAAGCCGATACTCCGGCCCCCTATCACTACCTCGACTAGTCCCTCTACCGCCCGCCTCACGCTCTTCACCTCCCTCGCGAGATCTCGTGGATCTGCGCCGCCTTCATTGGGCCCCCGCAGTTCTGCTGACACCCAGGTGTCGCATTCGGCCATAAGGTCGCCTACCCAGGACTCTAGCCTGGCGTCCGGTCGCCCGTGTCTGCCGAGCTCGCGAACCCACTGACCAACAGCATGGCAGATCCACTCGACCAGTCTACTCCGCGCGCCGCCTTTAAACGGCACCTCTTGCGCCTCGAACATTCTTTCGAGTACTCGGACGACCAGGTCATGGCTAATGCCCAGATGGAGGAAGAGATTGATAGGCCAGTTGACATCGGCACCTATACGGCCATCTTGCGCATTGACCAGCGCGTAGCGGCAGATCTCGGGCAGAAGAGTGGTCACCGGGAAGACGAAGGACGAGTTGCTGCAACGATGGCAAATCTGTTCGATCTGCGTGATCAGGGTTTCGTAGGGTTGCGGTGGGGGGTCGCCCGGAGCGGCATCGGGGGCGCGACGTTGTGCGTCGTATGCCGCCCGTTGTTCCTGGACTTCGTCGTGCGTCTGTTGAATCAGGCTTGTCCATGTCTGAGCAATCGTGGTGGGGTTTCGAAAGTCTGCAACGTGAAAAATGACCAGGCACAAATCGTAGTACCCCAGCCTATCAGCGAATTGGTTAAATAACTGCTTACGAGTTAGTGCCTGCGGATTCCAACACGGAAAAGACTTGAAACTGGAACCAGCTGATATGCGTGACTTACGTCTGACAAAGACTGTATCTTCCCATCTAGGACACTTTGAACCTCCGCGTGCCACGCAGGAGCAATCCTAGAATCAGACTTCAACCGTTCGAGCACATCGTCTTGGATATTCGCAACATCCAGAAGATCCGTAACAGAATGATTGAGCAGTTGTTGGGCCTGGCGGCTGACACCCGCGGTCATAACACTGGCATTCGTCTTCGCCCTGCTGAGTAGATGGAGACGTTGTTTGATGGAGATAGGGAAATCAGAGTTAGCAAGCTCGAATTGAACATTGGCGGCGTTGTAATATAGGCTGCGCATCGTATAGAAGCGGCAGAGAAGCTCGGCGTGCGCAACATCCTGAGAGGCGAGCCGGCGGAGGAAGGTGGTGACATAGGGAGACTCGATGCTTAGCAAGCGATCCGTCCACCCCTGTTCTATATACCATTCATAGAGATCGAGGTGGAAGACTTCGTCTGTGGAACTGCTCACGACGTCATAAGCTTCAGAACGCTTGGTGGCAATAAGAGTTGGCTTGCCGTCGACCGTTTCCGGCTCTCTGGCAGACGCAGCGTCCAGGTCGAGAAGTACAAGGCGAATGAGGTTGTAACAGACTTTGCGTTGTTCGAATGCCCTCGCTCTAGGGTCTCCAGCGGGTTTCCCGTCATTGACCCAGTACAGCGCTGACTTGCTTCGATCTTTGGCGTCAGCAACCATCAGACATAACTGAATAGCACCCGCGTAATATCGAAGTTGTATGTATTGTTGTATTGCGGAATCAAGGTTGGCCTGCGTGAGACTACCGGCCACCTTTTGGAAATGCTTCAGACTGTCATGCAGAAGCGTCCGTGATAAGTTGGCATTTAAGGTCGGCTCAGCCGCTTTCTTAAGCTGCTCTTGAGCTTTGAATATAACCACGTCGTCAGCGCTGCAAAAGCTGCCACACTTTCGCCGTAATGCGTCTGCAACCGTCTCAACATTCGAACCGTTTTCGATATTTCGATTGACAATAGCCTTGACAAGAACCTTTGCCAGTTCCTTGCCTGGTGTCTGGGAAAAGAGGCGCTCATATGTGAGATCTTTGAGTCCTTGCTGAGATGCCTCGTCCAGCCTGGTGTAGATATCGCTAACTCGCTCCTCAAAAAGAGTCGAAACGAACGAGATACCCTCTGCGATATCCGTCATAAGAAGTTCCACGGCATGCATAGCTTGGTGTTCTCCCTGGAATGCAAGTTCTTCCTGCTTGGTGGCCGCTCGGCGCAAATCGGCGGAACCCGAAAGACCTTGGATAAACGAACGATTGTCGTTCAGAAAACTACTTAAAGCGATGACGCTATCCTGTACTTCTCTCAGCTTGGATAGGGGGATAGTACTATTCACGGCCAACGCTCCTGTACCATTAGCGCTGACCGAAACGACCTTTGACTTCCATAAGGACCGAATCAATCGACTGAGATAGAGTGTAATAGCACTATGACGTGAGGACGGCCGAACCATTTCAACCGTCGCAGGCTGTCCATCTTGCTCAGGTAACATAGGGTTACCGCCGAAATGAATGAATACTTGCTTTGCCCGGTCCAATGTATTCTGGTCGATAGCACTGCGTCCAATACCAAACTTGCCGCTGTCTCCCTGGCGACAAACGACAGCCAGTGCGGCCGTGAGGGTCTCGACGCGACCGTATGCGCTCTGGAACTTGCTAACCTCCGTCTTTAACCCTTCGTCGCCAGAGGTAACTTTAAGCACGGAAGCGAAGATGTCCGTCAGCCTTCTGCGTCGCATGATATACACGCCCGTGTTGGTAAGGACGGCGAACTCGCTACCATTGGAATCATCGAATTGGACAGCGAGCTCGTTTCCAAACCCCATCGGTTGGTTCGTGGCAGCGAACGGTTTCGTAATGAGGCCAACGTCTTCCGCCCGACTCTCCAGATCCATCCATGTAGCCTGTTCATAAAACCGCAGCGTTTGCGTACGGGTGCTATTTTTGATCCGACCGCTGTCTGGAGCAGATAGGAACATCACATCCACATCGGGCCGACCAGGCTTGGGAACAATGTCCAAGAAGTAGCCAGGCGGGAAACGAACGCCCCGGCTACTGCCCTCGAGTGACCTTGACTGAACATTAGTAGGCTCGCCAGGACCATTAAATTGGTCTGCTCTGGCTCGTCGCTGGCCGATCTCAGGCGGAGGGAACTTGATCGATTGTAATTGCATGCTCTGGGGCGCTTGGCTCGACGAACCCAGCATGTAGGAGGATGCACTGGTAGCGCTCATGAACAAGCGGCAACCCGTGTCTGTCATCGCCATGAGATGCACTTTATTGTCTTCTGTTGCGGATATAGCGCTGATAGATACAATCTGCATGCGCTCGCCGAGCAGAGGGGATACGACACTCAATGCGTGGGCAATATCACGTAAGAAGTCACTCTTGGTCTTTTGAATAACCTCAGTCAACTTGTTCGGTGGCTCGATGTGATAAGTGCGCACGGTTGACGTATTGGAAAGAGAATAGAGGAGGTTTCTGCTCTCGTCCAGGGCAAGGTCCACGATGTGTTCATTAGTAGCCTTGCTCCAGAACATCTGGGCTGGATGAGGCACTATGGCGTTCCATCCTGGATACGTGTGATTTATCCTGCCAGTCCTACTGGAAAACCATTTTTCCTCCTGCTGGTAGTACAATTCGTGTATATCGCTGTCGGCCGCGCCTGCAAAGAAGATACGGCCAGTTGCGGTGCCCACGATATGATGCGCCTCCCTCGCGCGCAACTGCAGTGACATCTTGGTGCCGTAAAGCTCTACACTTTTGGAGCCGTTGCCAGTTTCTCCGACAGCAACGCCAAGAAGTGTTATGTCTTCGCTCGTTGCAACGACAAGAACATGGCGGATGACATTGTTGAAAACGCCAGGTTTTGGTGGCACAAGTTTCACGGCACTGATGGGATGCTGGCCATCCTCGTAACCGATAAGGTCGGGATTTGGATGCGTATAGTCCCATAGATATAGGCAATTATCGATGACAACCCAAGCGTAGTTAAGTTCGGCGAACAATCCCATCATAGTCGAAACTTCGGCCTGGTTATATTGTTGGAAGACCATTTGAGGGATTTCGAAGTGCTGCGTTTTGTGGAAGGGTGTCCATGGGGAATCAATACTCGTTACATCGTAGTCGGAGGATATTTCTGGGAGTCAGTTAGCATGTGGATCTACCTAGGGTACCTCAAATAGAGAACGAGCAACGGCTGCGAAACTCCGTTCTAATAGCCACGACGTCGTTCATGGAGGGAATCTCACGTCTGCAATAGGAATCCAGTTCGGGATAGTGCTCATCCCTCGCGAGCGCATTGTTGATAAACGACGCGGCTTTGGCGACTGGAGGTTGGGGGGCTGCGGGCGCCGGTAACGCCCGTCTCGCGGCGTCGTCGTTAGCGACGTTGGCTGGCTGGGCGGCGGGCGTCGCGGGTTGGTTGAAGAGACGACGACGGACTGGATCCTCCTGGACGTTGAAACGTGATGCAACGGCGGGTGTATTTAAAAAGGCACCCGGCACCGCGTGCGCCGGGGTCTGAGGAAAGGACATGGCGCGTGATGGTGGTCGGATCGGCGACGATGGCAGTGACAAACCCGGACTCCGAGAGACACCGCACCAGGCCTATTGCATCAACGGCTTCGCCAGAGTAATGGCGGTGGTTCGGTCAACGGTATGGATGGAGCAGACCAGAGCGGCAGCCGATCTACCTAGAGCGCGATACCGGCCCAATCATCAATGGCGGTAAAGACGATAGGTTGGCCTGGGATTAGAGGAAGAGGAATGGAGCAGGGACGGTGGATTAGATAGGCAGGCAGAGCAAGACGACACGTCGAGATATAGCGTTATAGTTGGTCTTGAGTGGCCATAGAAAGACACGAAGGACAGATTGATAAAAGGCTGGAAATGAGAAGAAAAGAAGGTCGAGTGGCAGGACCTGCGCGGCTTTGCAGAAGCTTTCGGGGCGCGCGCAGGTTGTTGTGCTACTATTTTGTAGGAGCGTTGCCTGTGTGACAAGTGGATGCGAAGAGGCTGGAATTTTTTTGGTCTTCGACTGGCAGTGGCAGGTAGGTACCTAGGTACTTTGGCGTCTGAGGTGCAGTGAGAGACAAGGCATGTTAGGGGGATTATCTCTCTGTTTTTTCTGTCTATAAACTATAGCATAGTGTAGGTAGGCGCCTTGGAGCTAAAAGGCGCTAGTTCTATTCGGGCAAATAGCCAACTCGGCGTAGATACCAGCATTTCGTACCTAGCTCCATCACCATCTCGTTCACAATCTTCCCGAAGCATCTCAGCATCCCCTCGGGGTAGGTAGTAGATATATATGTCTATTGAGCTTGGAAACTAAACAGCTACCGGATATATAATAATACCTGTTGCTCAGGTATAACCCAGTTGCCCCAATATAATATATGCATACCGGCTTCTCGTCCACTCGTTCATCCCCGTTCTTCATCCCTTGGCTCCATCTCAGCCCTTCAGTTCTTCTTAGCCTCCCGGGCAGCCTTCCTCAGGGCTCGATTTCGGATGTCGACATGCATGGAGCGGTTGACCTTGAGACCAATGGAGCTACCAATGCCGATTGTGTTCTCGATACACCACGCCATAAGGGCATGGCTCCAATGTGGTGTGTACGTGTAGGCAGTGTTTTGCCAGCCACCGGCGCCCACCTTTCCCAGGGCAGCGCGGACAAATGGCTTCGGGCTAGGAATCAAAAGGCTGGGGCGACGCACTTTACTCATCGCTGTCGTGACAAGGTAGCTCAGAACCAACTGCACATCCACATTGTCAGGCTTGAGCTCAGCTGCCAGTGCTGTCGACCAGAATTGTAGAAATGCCTTGCTGCCGGAATAGGTGGCCAGGAGTGGTGTGGGCATCCAGCCTCCAAAGCTACCCATGGTGAGAATGAGTCCCTTTCGGCGACTTTGCATCCCAGGGGCCACGATGCGCGTCACCTTCAGCGTTCCCCGGCAGTTGATATTGATGATGCTCTGCATCTCGGCTTCGTCGGTGAGTGTGAAGGGAACAGGAATACTGTGGCTCTGGCCGACGTTGTTGATGAGAATACCCACGTCGAGGCCATCGACGCGCTTAGCCAGACGCGCATAATCGGCATCGTTATCAACCGCCGCAAAGTCCATGGCGAGAATATCAGTCTGCAGACCTGGGTATTTGGCTTCGAGCTCCTTCTGTAGGGCTTCAAGCTTCGACAGGGTTCGAGACACTAGAAGAAGGTTGAAACCCTTGGCGGCAAGCTGGGTAGCAAATTCTTTGCCCAAGCCGTCGGACGCACCCGTGACAACGGCCCATGTGCCCTTTCCACCGTATTTTCGGAGCTGTAGGCATGGGCATAGTAGTTAGTACTAGCTGCGCCAGTTCCGGTCGCATACTACTCACATTAGTACCGCTGAGCACAAACACACTGAGTGCCAGATGAAGGAAGCTCAAAGCTTTGGAGCCTAGCCACAAAGCACCCAGACCTGCCAGTGCCAGCTGGGCAGCTCGTGGCACGGCGGCAATGGCATCGTGAATGGTGTCCATTATGACTTTTCGACAGTGCGTCTATGCGACGCGGCTTATGGACTACTCAGTTGGCACAGACTGAAAGCAGATGTGACATGGACGAAGGGGAATAACCCCAGTACTAGGTACCAGACAGAAAACCCCAACACGGCCTGATGCTTTACGGTGGACTGTTCTCAATTGGTGGGCGTCCAGAACGGCTGCAGGAAGATAGGCGAAAGTTTGAGGACCTGACCTGACGTAGGTCCTACGAGCTACGAGTGCTGTTATCGATAAGATAACTCCCCCCTGGGCTAGGCGCCTATCTACCGGTAGTTACCCCTAACTTCGGAGTAAGCAGCTCAGGTACAATCACAACCCCGTGAGACCGGCTGGCCTTTTCCCTCTTCAATGCAGCCTCACTCTAGATCAACCTGTTACTAGATAGGTATCACATCCAATCCATCAAAGATGGATGCTGCAATCGACACCCTCAAATCCTACCTGCCTGGCGGCCAAGGCTATCTGCCCTACTACATGTTCGGGGTAAGCTAGATAGTTTCCCAGCACCAGCGCGTGATCACCGCGTTAACACGAGCTCCAGCTTTCCGTCATGGCAGTCGGCAACTCCGTGCAAAACTACCTGACCCTGCACTACTCGCGCCGTCTCTACAACGGCCAATTCGTGCCCAATCCCTCGCTACCGCCCAGATCCCCCGGCTTCGAGCCCGATGACTCGACCCGTAAACTGGCCCCCGCCTCCGCTGTCAACGCCAAGGACGGCCGCACCACTGACCAGGTCACGCCCCTCGCTGCGCGGCTCTTCGGCACCTATACTTTCATTTCAGCCATTGTGCGCATCTACGCGAGCTACAACCTCCACCTTGCCCCCATTTACAACATCGCCTTGTGGACGTACATTGTTGCCCTGTTCCACTTTGGATCCGAATGGCTTGTGTTTCGCTCGGCGTACATTGGCCCTCCCATCCTGCTTCCCTTTTTCTTCGCTTCTGTTGGCATTGTTTGGATGGTTTCCCAGTATGATTTCTACGTCCAGGCGTAGAGCTAGCTAGGGCTCTTACCCAGAACTCAGACGTGGTCGAGACATAGGTACAGTGACAATTTGCATTTATGGGGGATTCATGCCATTGTGTTTGTTTCCGGCGAGGAGTTGGATCTTAATCGCGGGGATACCTACCAAATCGTAAAGGGGACCGCGGTCACGTAACGTAAGGTCGCAGTGATCGGTCACCTCATCAATTCGCTAAATCTATAACTAATTCTATCACCAATCAGTTGCAACCGGTTGCAACGACCCTCCAATTCCTATTCTCATTGCGTCCGAATACAGTTCCCTTATTGCAGCTTGTTTCTATACAACTCGGCCCCGCAGTCCCTCAGCCGGGCCGCGGCTTGTTCGGGAGTGATGTCCCTCTGCGGCTCGGCCATTAGTTCAAATCCAACGAGAAACTTGCGCACCGTGGCCGACCGTAGTAGCGGGGGGTAGAAGTGCATGTGAAAGTAGCTGTTCTCGACCTCCTCGTCGGTCCCAGCAAGCGGCGCCTGGTGAATCCCCGAGCTGTAGGGAAAACTCGTCTCGAAGAGATTATCATATCGCCTCGTAACCTCCTGAATCGCCTCGGCATAGTGGAGGCGTTCCTGCTCGGTCAGGTCGACGAGGGCCCGAATATGGCGCTTGGCGATGATCATGACCTCGAACGGCCAGACAGCCCACCAGGGACAGACCACGATGAAGGAGGCGTTCTGATACACTATGCGTTCCTTCTTCTCCATTTCGAGCTTCACGTAATCGTGCAGAAGATGACGACCGCCGTGCTCGGCCCGGTACTTGGCCATCTGAACTGCTTCCGCCGCCGGCTCCTCTGGTAGAGCACTGGTTGTCCAGATCTGACAATGCGGGTGGGGATTCGAGCATCCCATAGCGGCTCCTTTGTTCTCGAAAATCTGCATGTACCGTAGTTGCTGCGACGGCGCAGACACCGAGCTCTCGGGCGGCGCTGCACGACTCATCAAACTCATTTTGGCTGCAACAGCAGCAAGGGGGTTTGTCGGCGCGAGGTGCGTGGCATAGATGCGGGTCCACGTCTCGATGATGGGCAGGGTTTCCTTTGCCGGCATATCAGCGAGGGTGAGGTGGTGCTTCGGCGAAAAGGTGACAACGAAGCATTTTCCCTTGACCCCCTCAGCGCGAAGCAGCAAGGAAGAGAGCTCTATCAACGGTCAGAACTATCGCATGTCGTACTAATAATCAGCGCTGTTTGTTCACCGTCACCCGGGTTCGCAGCCTCGGGCTCGTAGTCCTCCTGCGCCTCCTTTACGGCGCTGTAATCATTCACAAAGACGAAAGTCTCTTTATAATCCGGATTGCTGTCGCCCTGTGCTCGTGGGTTTCGCGGGCATAGATAACACTTGCAAGGTTCAGTTAATCACAAGAGATAGAGCGGCATTTATAATGAAGCCTACTTTGGGATCGTATTCTGGTAGCTTATTGACTCCAGGCGCCTCTTGCTGACCTCTATTCAGGACGGCGTCAGTCAGAAGCGACATGATTGTTCCATATGAGATAAGCTTGACCTACTGCCAGGGCCGCTTGGTTCGGTGAGGCGACACAAGCAGCCATGAGCCTCTGAGGGGATTGTAGCGGCGATGAGAAATGTCGTCGAGAATCTTGTCGGGCATTCTGAGAAAAGGGGGAAATCGTCTTGCGCTTTGTATAATACGATTAGTTGCAAGGAAAAAGACAAGATGTTCAAGGGACGGTATTACGCGAAGCAAAGGTGTAGGGTGGGTCGACAAAGCCGACGACTTCATGTTATATAAGGCAATTCGGCCATCCCTTGAGTCCTGAGCGCCGCTCCTCTGCTCGGCGCTTCTTTTCTGAGGTGTGTAAGCTGTACAACTGCCCCTCCATGGACCCCGCGTACGAGAACTCAACCATGTGATTTCCGGGTTCCTGGTTCTTGTGCCATCATCCCCGCCATCCTTCGCTCCTTTTTTGGCCGGGAGATTCGCACCGTGCTTGGAGTGGCCACTCGAGCCACGCCCAGCCGTGCCTCTTTCCGGTTTGGCTGGGGCCCCACTGAAGTTGGGATCCACCCACTGTCTCTCAACGCCCCCGCCTGAGCTTCCCACCTAAACTTCCCCGGACTCCCCCCAACTCCCCCCAGGTTGCCCACAAGTCTGTTCCATCAAACTTGTCATTTCGTCCCATCTGGACATCCCATCTGGATATCCCATCCAGCCCGTCGAGTTCGTCTGCTTTCCACCATCATGATTTGACCGCTGCATACAGTATGGTCGTAGTCTTTGAGATTGGAACTCCTTCCTGGGGGACTATCTCTCCGCCCTCCGCCATGGCAGTACAAGCCTCCGTCCGCATCATTGGTATTCGACAAAATGCGGTTTGGCGTGAGACTGAAGAATCCTATGGTGCTGCCAGTAGTACTGCACTGCTAGGGCCCTCTCCATGAGCGTCCCATCAGCCATCCAGCCTTCGACTAAGGTTGTGGTTTGGAGTCGCGGCATATAGGTACAGCGTAGCACCAATGGAGGGTACTGCGGTCTTTTTACCCTCGTCACATTAGGGGTAACGTCTCATTGACTGTTTCCTCAAGGTTAGTCAGGTTGAAACTCCGTTGTTGCCGAACTCTATGGTGGTCGGTGTTCGGGACCAAATTGCTTCCCATCCTTACGCGTACAACATAAATTATGGGCTTTCCCCAGCACCTCCTTGCACTCCTTCATCGACAACATCTCGAGTCTCTATTCCAATGATACATGCTAACCAAATCTAAAGGTGCTCTCTCAAAGCAAAGGTTCATCATCTCGATTACCTCGAAGATATGAACAAGTGCGAGGACTCGCTGAAGGGCAGCCCTGCCGGTTTGGCCCTGGCTATTGCCGTAGCTGAGTGCGATAAAGAGCGGCGCATATCAGCCGAGTTGCGAATGGCAATTGAAGCCATGTCACGGGGGGTAAAACCCGACCTGGATCCAGGGGAGGAGAGGGCAGAGCCAGACCCTAAGGCAGTCTCCAATTAGCATTGCTTGGATCGAGCTAGTAACCTCTGAGGAAAAGGAGGTCATTCGATTGGAGCGAGACATTGTACTCGAAGCCCAAGATGCAGGTATCTTGCCCGCCAGGGAGGCAGCAAGTGCTTTAAGGCTCTGAACCACCGATATTTGTCTGCCGGAGATGCACCATAGGAAAAGAGTACGATACAGTTACTAGATCCACGTTCCTATGGGGTCTCAGAGTGCCTCTTACCACTGTATAGGAAAGGCAACGGCCAGGAGAAGACATCACGTCCTTCACGTCGGCGTGAGGACGCCCTGAGTGACCCAGAGTGGCCCATTGGTCGGTCAATCCGGCGATCTACCGGTCGACCACACTTCTTTTCTGACAGACGGTCAACCGGTCACAATACCGCTTTATCCGCTAGCGCTCTGATCCCAATGGGCTAAAACCGCTATCTGTCGGATGAAGATGTCTGGCCGACCGCCGAGGCCGATGGTTATTTATCTGTCAATATTCCTCGGGTAGGAACCGTGCCGGCGCATTCACTGATCACTCTACAATTCGATCATTTTTCAATTTGCATGTTCTGTTTCCGAACCGTCGGTTGGTCGGCCGGTTGCACCACCACAAGTCTGCCGGTCTATCTGCCAGTACCTCTTGGCCGACCGATAGCCATCAGCCGACTATACTCATAGCTAGCGGTCAGTCGGTCAGGAGGTACTGACCGACAGGACCAACCGATGGGCCACTCTTGCCCTGACTTACTATGCCGAGAAAAGCTCTAATATCCTCAGCCGGCTGAACGCCGACGACGACGAGGACGTGGCGCTCATCGACCCGCGCGGTGTCCCGCTCCTCGGCGCCGATGCGGCCACGGCTGGTTTAATCGTATGATCGAGACGGACCCAATTGATTTGGATGCGTTCCCCATGCAAAAATTAGGGACGATTTGGGATCAACACCCTTACACCATGCTGCCAAACAGGGGCATTATGAAATAGTAGAACTACTACTTGATCACCCGTCAGATCGCAACGCCGTAAACAACTATGGTTCAACGCCCTTGCACTACGCAGTGCGAAACGAACACGACCTTGTTGTATCGTTGCTTCTGGAGTATCGGGTGAAAACAGATATCCAAGATGGGACTGGTAAAACACCACTCGATTACGCAATGCAGAGTAAGAACACAATCTTGAAGAGAGCTTTTCTCGAATATGTGTCTGGATCGGAAGCTGAGGAATCGATCCGAATGATCCGAATGATAGCGCTGGAAGACCAGGTTCAGCAACAGGTGATTCTCAGATGCTCTGAGCCATCTTGGTGTCAAGCTAACATCTTTTCACAAAGCAACGCACAACGCCCGCGTTCCGCATCCAAATCAATGGGGTCCGTCTCGATCCTACGATTAAACCAGCCGTGGTCGCATCGGAGACCAACTATATTCTCATCCAGACTCGATCCAAGAGTCGCGGACCGGGTTTACCTTGGTTCTCTCCAAGGCATCAAGGGCTTTTGTCCGTGCTATGAACAACAAGTATCGGGTGCCGCAATGACAACCCTTTACCCGAATCACTTGACGGGGGTTGCGGCCGCGAACAATCGGGCCAATATCACCGAAGCGCGCACGTCGCGCAAAAAAGAGAAAAAGAACACAGGGCATCGCAACGCCTTCATCATTTTCCGCTGCTACTACGGAAAACTACTTAGGGCTACCAGGGAGAGCTGGACAAAGACGTGTGGTGCCATGTAAGTGGCGAATGGCAGCCAAGCTGCAACGTAAAGGCAGCACATATTGTGCCATTTTCTTCAATAATGAGGACATTGACGAGCTTTTTTTCGGCAGCCGCGCAGAATCTCTCTCGTGGGCAGGAAACTCGTTGCTGCTTACGAACCGCATTAAGAGTTGGTTCGACAGCTATCACATCCTCATCGTGCCGGTGGATGCCGCCGAAACACCTATCAGACGATGGCGAACCGATGTCATTTCCTCCGCCATCCGAAATACGAACTACGCCTGTGGACACCCGGGATCGGACATCGACGGGAAGGAACTTGTATTCCTGAACGAAAAACGCCCGGTGTCACGGTTCATGTATTTTCATTTCGTTATGGCACTCGTCCGCATAAAGGACTGAAACGCCATGGATGGCAAGATGTTTGGGCGAGATATTACGAACAACGGCCATTCCCAACACCAGGGAATTACATGCGAAAAAGCATGTTGCTTGCGCTCGCCACGCATTTCGGAACCGCCGAAATGCGTGTTGTTGAATCATGGATTTCCCAGAACGGCTTCGACTCGCTACTGAAGCTAACCGAAGCTGAGTCCATGGAAGCGGCCCGGCGCGTCCACGAGGCCATAGAGGCTTCCGTGTCCCGCGCGGACTAGTCGCTCGACGAAGACGACCCTGACGACCCTGACAGTGACGACAGTTCTGAGAGCGATGCCGACGGCGATGACGACCTCTAGGAAGATGTTATGTCGGACAAGTCATAGATCCTTTTTATCTTTGCTATTCACTATTTGCTTTTTCTCATTTCTCGGTCTCCGTACCACGATACATGCCCGCCCGGTCTAATATCGACACAGACGTAGCGGGAGCGGAAGCGGGACCGAGCTGTATCTCAGCCCGTGGCAATCTCTCTCAAAGGGAAAGAGAAGGACGGAAAGGAGAAAAAGCGCAAAAAGCGCGGACGAGGTCGTCGCGTTGGTGCTTGCGAAAGCACCAAAGGGTTGTATCCTAGCGATGGTTGTGTAATTTGCTTCTTCTTTACCGCAAGTAAGGTACCTACGTCGTAGTGTATTTTATGTAAGAGGGTCTCTTTTGCTAAATTGGGGATGTTGGCGGCCTTGAGTTCTCATGCTGGGAGCCATTGGATACGGCTGCGATTCGCAAGATCCCTAAGCACGGGTATCTAGTAGTGCAGGCGTCGGTCTGTCGTCTGTATTTTCGACTACGAGGGGTCCATCCTGCTTCCGGAAGTATGTTTCACTTTTGTGGGTTGCTGTTCAAGGCAATATGATCGCCATTTAGCTACTTTAGGAGTTCTACATAGGGGGCAGAGGCAATAGCCATGAATTGACGTGGATCATTGCATTGGCGATCTTGTTTCTTGAGATGTGGTCTTTGAATTGGTAACACAGCTTTCTGGTCCCGTCATGTCGGTCGACTTGCTTTGGTTGAATTGTTGTAGGGTAGATAGCTAAAACCGTCAACTTCGAGAACGTCGGTGAGAATCTTCAGTGGCGTGCCATCATGGATCCCAGGGACTTGGTTGGTTCGGTGACTTGTGATCGACATCGCTTGGAGTAACATAGCTACAAGTAGACGTCGATACGTCCGCTGCCAGACAAGTTTGAGTGTAGTTAAGTGATTTTGCGTTCATGATGATAACGGTGGTTGAACTGATGGTCTAATAGGTAGTCTATCTACATAGTAGGACACCTACACATTCACGTGGCTCCGAGCCGAACCGGAAGCACACGGAACCTACCTGTGGGATCCGTACGTTACGGATCCGTAGACAGGTTAAAGGAGTCCGTGAGAGCTCCGAAGTAATCCGTAATACGGACTACTTCGCCGTCTATAATACGGACTACTTCGCCGTCTACTATTCCGGACTCCGGTGGCGCTGCAAAGCCACTGATTGGCTACAATACACTAGACCGGCTCCGTACGAGGTACAGGCGCAGTGAGTCTGTACCGGTATTCACTGTATGGGCCCATTTTCGGTGTGGTAAAAAATAGATAAATGATTGCACCGTCTCCAATTATAAAGATTTGCGCTAGTGCGTACCTAGTCCCAATATAGCTAAAGCTCAGCTGAAACTACCTAGTGTAGTTAGCGCTGATCCCTGAGGCACAGCGCGACTGCTAGGCGGACCCCTAACTGCATTCAGATTAGCGTATCACAACCCCATCCGTTTTGACAGCTCCTCCTCGCGGGACCGCCGACGTCGACCGAGTTCATGATCCAACGTCAATAATCTAAATCCATCGAATTAGCCTTGCTACACCCTGATATCCATCAAAGCTGCACTGGCTACGCCCTCTTGAGTGCATGGCCCTGTGCTCCCCACCGGTTCCACGCCTCGAAAGATCCTCCTTTCGACTCGTGCCCTTGGCATTCGCGCTCTTGCCTCCAGCAGCCTACCGGAGTGGACCGAGGAGACATGGGTGTTATCCGCAAGAAGACTGCCACCAGGGGCGGCGAGGGCGGCGTGAAATATGTTTGTGATGTGTGCTCTGCCGACATCACGTCGACGGTACGTCATTGCCCTGTCCCGAGCCCCTTGCCTCTTACTTTTTCCCTTGCATGTACGCCGTTGCCTCTCGTTGCGTCTAACACCCGCTCGCTCGTAGGTTCGGATAAGATGCGCCCATAGTATCTGTAATGAGTACGACTTATGTGTGCAATGCTTCTCAAGCGGTGCCTCAAGTGGCTCGCATCAGCCAGCTACCCATCCCTACCGAGTCATCGAGCAGAACTCCATTCCCATATTCGACCGCGATTGGGGTGCCGACGAAGAATTGCTTCTCCTAGAAGGCTGCGAGATTTATGGCCTTGGCTCGTGGGCCGACATAGCCGACCACATTGGCGGCTACCGCCACAAGGATGAAGTCCGGGACCACTACCTCAAGGTCTATGTAGACTCGCCCTATTTTCCACTACCGAAGCGCTGTCGGCCCGACAATATGGAATTGGCACAGGAGATATCCCGTGACCAGTTCCAAGCACGCAAGAAGCGAAGGATAGAAGAGCGGCGAGAGGCGCAGAAGAATGCCCCTCCCATGCCACCCAAAACCAAACCCACTGCTAGTGTACCGTCCTGTCATGAGATTCAAGGGTATATGCCGGGTCGCTTAGAATTCGAAACGGAGTATGCGAATGAGGCCGAGGAGGCTGTCCAGCTGATGCAGTTCGATCCCGGGGACGGAGTTAATCCTCGAACCGGGGAACTTGAGCCGGAAATGGAGCTCAAGCTTACCGTGATGGACATTTATAATTGCCGGCTGACACAGCGTGTAGACCGCAAGAAAGTGATATTTGAGCACAACCTCCTCGAATATAGAGAAAACACAAGGATCGAGAAAAAACGGACCAAGGAAGAGCGAGACCTGCTGAACAAGGCCAAGCCTTTCGCGCGCCTTATGAACCACAATGACTTTGAAGATTTATGCCAAGGATTACTGGATGAGCTCAACCTACGTCAGGCAATCAGTCAGCTCCAGGAATGGAGAACTCTCAAGATTGGCGACCTCCGGACTGGCGAGAAATATGAGCAGGAGAAAGCCCAGCGTATCCAGAAGACCATACCGATGGGCTCCATGGACCGCGAACGACTGGCCTCGGCGCAGCGTTCCAAGCAGACCGTGCAGCCCGAGCCGCCGAGCGGAGCAGCCCTCCTCGTCGCGCCGGATCTTGTGTTACGACCGGGGATGAGCATTCATGCTCTAACAGCGCCAGGAATGGCAGCGGACTTGCCAGCGCATAGTGAGGCCAGGTCGTTTACAGACGGCTACACTAACGAGCCAACAACGAACGGCGTTGCCACGAACGGTTCGTTGGTACATGGACGAGCCAGATTCATCTCTCAGCCCATCTCGGGGGTGCAGCCGCTCGCGCTCAGCGAAGACAACACACCGGATATTCACCTTCTGACGCCGGAAGAGGTGGAGCTATGCAAAGTGTCGCGTATCCAGCCGAAGCCGTATCTCATGATCAAGGAACAAATCCTCAAAGAGGCGCTCAAAGGCAATGGCTGTCTCAAGAAGAAGCAGGTGAAGGAAATCTCTCGGCTGGATTCGCAAAAAGGGGGTAGGATCTTTGACTTTTTTATCAATTCAGGCTGGATCGCGAAGGCTTAATCGAGGGTTGCTAGGGACCAACATACTCGTGTTAGAGATTCATCGGAAGGAGTCAGATTCCCGTGGGGATGGGATGTTCTGATCAGATGGCTCCTTAGCACGCAGTGGGAGTAGTGTATAGCGCCTTGCTGGAATATAAATGAGCAGGCAGATAATGAAGATCATGGCTGGTAATTTCACCACTCCATTCGGTCCCATTTAGTCCCATTTAGTCTTATGTAAGGTACCTACCTAGGTATGTATTATGTGTGCTACCAACTAAAAGGACTTGACATACGGATGTATTCCTACGTTTCAATGACTTGACACGTTCATAGTATGACGAAAAAGCAAACGTGAGGGCGGTCCTGCATAACTGCGTCGGCTGGTGATGTGCATTGTATGACACGACACGGCACGGTAACTCACCGGTGCACAAGCACCGGGTATTCACTGGCTGTCACCGTAGTCCCCATGGGTTCCGGTGTCCGTTCTCCACTTGCCTCTTCTTCGTATTCCTTCCACGCGACGAGTGCAAGAGCAAACCGACACGAGAGCAACCGCAACCGGGTCGAAACTGTTAGCGTGCCTACCCTGTCGAGGCACTGTGGGGCCGTCCCGAGCTAATCCCGAAATCGACTCCTGCGCCGGCGCCACGCAGTCCCCGTCCTTGGCATCCCGCTACCCGCCCATTTTAACCTAGTGCTGCTGCTTTATATACCCTTTCTCGTTCCTTTCGTGATGGCCCATAATCATGGCCTTCACAATCTCCTCCTAGGCTTCATGCCTCGACGCAACATCCTCCTCCCGGCGCTTTGCATCGTCCTTCTGATCGCGGTATGGACCTTTCGACTACCTAGCTCCAGTTCCTATTCCTACCCTTCCGTCGACTGGTTCGAGGTGAAGTCGTCGGAATCATCCTCATCCTCCGCGTCACCGCCATTCTCATCTTCCTCGACGTCGGCCGCACAACCGCCGCCTGTGCTGCTGGACCAGCAGGCTCTGTCATCCCCGCCGAACCTGCGCTCGATCCCTGGAAATGAAGTCGATTTGTCTCAGCCCGACGCGCCCTTTGTCGGTTGGCCCTTGAAACGTGTCTGTGATGAAGCTACGTGGGTCAACGGCTTGGTCTACATCTGTGACAATAATTCAGGGGGCATTGGCAACATAAGAAACTACATCCAGACATGTCTGCGCTATGCACTGGAGGCGGGCGCTACGGGTCTTGTCATGCCGAGGATCCGCAAGCGCAGCGAGAAAGACCTGGCCGATCTCTTCACGAGCTATCTTCCTTTCTCCTACATGTTTAACGAACAGCACTTCCGCGATGCCTTCAAAACCAATTGCCCTCAGATTACAATCTACGATACCATCAGCGATATCCCAGGTGTTGGCGACCCTCCCAAGATTGATTCCATCACGCCCAAGGACTTTGGGAACCGCGATGGCTGTGATCGTGCCGACCAGAACAGACATACCGATCGCTTTGGCCAAACGTTTCGCACTTGGCTCCACAATGAGAAGCATGGCCACGCACCCTCCAAGGAAAATCCGCGCCTCATCCGTTTCAATTGGGGCGTGCTTTGGGATTGGCAGATATATCGCGACGGTCCCGAGTTCGCCGCCACGTTTGGCAGCGTTCTCAGGCTGAACGACAAGTTCTTGCGGCTGGGGAAGAAGACGCTGGAGAAGATGTGTGCATTCGCTCGCGCCGACGGATCTAAGGACGGCGCTTTTCTTGGCATCCACTTGCGAACCGAGAGTGACGCTTTGGGCTTTTGGCCTTCGTACAGTACCCAGTCGGAGGCGTACCTCAAGCAGGCCAAAGCCCGAGGTTACCGGACGGCCTATCTTGCGACGGGGAACCTCACAGAAGCTGACAAATTTATTGACGCGGCTATAGAAATGGCACAGCTTAAGGTGGTAACTAAGGCGGATCTGCTGTCTGATGAGGACCTGGACGAGCTTGAGGCCCTCAGCTGGGATCAGCAGGGCCTCATCGATTTGGTGGTGTTGCTGGACAGCGAGTTTTTTGTGGGCGCGATGCCCAGTAGCTTCTCGGTGCACATAGCCATGAAGCGCCATCTCAAGACGGGCGGGCTCTACACCCGGCCGTACAAGACGGGCACGGAAGGCGATGGGCTGTCGTATCTTGTGGGCAATTACGACAAGTACTGGGCGGGCTGGCTCTTCATGTGGGATGGCATGTGGCCCTGATCGAGTGCGGCATGAGGTGCTGGGTCATACCTATTCTATTGTCTTGGAGCAGTCGGGCTGTACTGGTGTTGCTGTACTCTGTAATTGTATCGTTAGAATCTAGATGGGTTTGTGGCTGTCATCGCGCGAGATTTAGAGGCTACGTAATTGCTTTCATTCTTGGTATTTTGACGATGTTCTGGCTCTTGAGGTTTCTTCCCTTATAATTCGTATTGCGCATGATTTCTGGTGTTTTTCTCGGACGTGTTATGCTAGTATCGGGTGGATGGATGATTATTCATTTAACCCGGTTTTCTGTTTAGTTAACTAACGGGACTTGATGGTTATCGGGTGGAGACGGACCGTACCTACCTAGGTAACCTTGGTTGCTCTTTGGACGTGAATGACTGCGCGCCATTCACTCATCAATCAATCCTATCCTGAGATCTTTTGGTGCCTTTTTCCGCTTATCTCATCACTTTATCGCATCAGAGCGAGTATATCGACGCGAGGCGAAAACAAAGGATCTTGATTGAGCCTTGTTTCTGTGACCTGCCTGCGGTTTTTTGACGCGGGGGGTGTTTTGAAGGATACTGCCCGGACTTCGAGGAGGAGGAATTTTTTACCTTTTGAGGAAGAGGGACGTCATGTCGGGTATTACGCTCTCTGGCTTGAAATTTGTTAGTGCTGAGGCGCTGGCTAAGATCTTGCTTGGTTCTTCGGCGGGTGGTGCTGTTGCTGGAGGGGCGCGTGAGCGGGAGCGGGAGGTTGGGCGGGTTGCTGTTGTTGATGTTCGGGATGATGGTGGGTTTTTTCTTTTATTTCTTCTCTTCTCCCTGTTTTTTTTTTTTTTTTTTTCAATTTGTTTGCTTGTCTACCTATCTTTCTGTTCCTGTCCTTGTCGATCCAGACTAAACGCTTGGGTATCGCGATGCTGGCCACGTTTTACGAAATTGGGAAATCGAGGCTGTCCTAACTTTGCGGAATTACTTGCTGCAGATCACATAGGCGGCCACATCCGCGGCTCGCTCCATTTTCCTAGCCGCAGTCTTGATGCTACTATGCCGACGCTGCTGCGCAAGCTGGATGATGCCGAGACGGTTGTGTTTCATTGCGCTTTGAGTCAGCAGCGTGGCCCTGGGGCTGCTTTGCGGTATTTGCGCGAGAAAGAGGCTGCTGCTGCTACGACGAAGACGACGACGACCGGGGGTGAAGAAAAGAAGGCGCAGACTGTTCTTGTGCTTGATCGGGGCTTTGTCGGGTGGCAGGAATTGTACGGTTCTGATGAACGGTTGACGGAGGGGTATCGGAAAGATATTTGGGAGAATGGGTATTAGGTGTATTTGGTGTTTGTCTCCCTTTCCTTGTTAAGGGCTTAGATGGTGTATGGGGAGTTGGAGGGCTTGAGGCTTAACATGGGTGATGTACCCTTCATGGTGTACCCTTCATACGTACATTTATGTTTGAAGAGCGATGAGGACTACGGCATGACTTGATCTGCATCCGTCAGTTGCCACTATCTGCACATCTCTTTTCGAGTCGAGGTTCTTGATAAATGGAGGCCGATCATGGCAACTGGAAGGCTTTGCGACAGGTATGCTAGGACCCAGCCCTATTTTACGATGTCTTTCTTCTGTATGCTGACATTTTTTCCATTGACTCTTGTATACTGCCTACTTTGTTGATTCGGCGGTTCGGTGGTTCCTGGGATAATAGGTCCTTCGTAAGTGTCCACAACCCCTGCACCCTCCCCACTTGAGATCTGTCGACTGGATGCCTGAACTTCCCAGACGGGTATGCCCTAATTTCTTACGGAATGGACACGTTTTGCGGCCCCTCCCTGCTACTGCCCGAATGATCATTGGCTCCGCCCTCGCGATGCTGATGCTTACCTGTATAGCCCAGGCCGAGAGCTGCCCTTCGCCTCAGCGGCAGCCTCCAGCAGTGAAGTGCCAACATATCTTGCTTTGCCTGACATTCTCTAGCCTAGAGATAATTTCCCTTCGCGGATGCAGTGCGTTCCTCAAGGTATTCGAATACACAAATGCCTACCTAGGTAGATATTCATCATTGGAAGACGCCTCGGCTTCGGAAACAAGGCAGCACGACCGGATCTTACTATCAGAACCAGGCACCTGAAGATGGAGACGGATTTTGAAAAGGATTCTGAGCTGAAACGGCTTTGGGAAGAAGCAGTGGATGAATATTTGAACAGGTCGGAGAGTGGAGCTATCACGGCGAAATGGAAAAATTTGGTAGGCACAGGCGTCGATCTGGACGGGTTGATTGAGCAGCATGAGTCTGAATTTTCGCGATTTCGAAACCATCGCAAAAAGTTCTGGGATGTGTTCATGGCCACGATGACCCAGCTGCAGAGGCTCGGAAAAGTCGCACAGGCAGGTATCGGTTCGACGTCGTTTGCGCCTGCATCCATCATCGTCGAAGCTGGCCTTTTCCTCATCAATGCTGGCTCGGCAGTGACAGATACATACGACTCACTCGAAGACTTATTCAAAAGGATCCGAGATATCACTGATCGTCTGGACGAATATGTCAAGGGGAACATCGACCGCAAGCTTCGCAAGGTTGTGGTCAAACTTCTCTGCTCACTCCTCGATGTATTCTGTGAAGCTAGAGCAGCCGTCAGGCGTGGGCGTGGAAAGGAGATGATGCGACGTGTGGTTGGCAAAGAAAACAATATACAGAAGACCTTAGACAAACTCGACGAAATGGTGAGAGACGAAATCAACCTCATCACGGCAAAGACATACGCTACAACACAACATATAGATGAGAAAGCAGAGGCTGATAGGAACCGAGAACTGCTTCGGCAAACCCTCTACACTGATGCAGCCCGGGATAATGAAGCATTCCACGCCGGCATCGAGAGCTCGAGGATCAGTCTGTCAGGGAATTGGCTTTTGAAGGAGAAACTTTTTGATAAGTGGGTTCGCAGAGAATTCCCTGTGCTCTGGATTATGGGGTCGCCAGGAACGGGAAAGACATATCTAGCGTCCCGAGTCGTCTCACACCTACAACAGAACCCAAGTTCTGGCCTCACAAGCTACTTTTACATCAGGGAGGGTATGAATACGCAACATACGCCAGAAGTCATTCTGAAAACAATGGCCAACCAAATCACCCGGGTTCACGAGGCGTACCGCGACATGGCTATCGCGGCCTGCAGAGACGAGAACTTTTTCAGTCCAGATTCGATATGGAATAGTCTGTTTGTCAAACCATTCAAGTCCGACATTGGGACATCCAGACCTCTGTTCATCATCATCGATGGGGTCGACGAGGCCGTTCCAGAGAACCAAGAGCTTCTGGTAAAAGTGGCCAAGAGTCTGTCAGACTCATGGTCTAATAAACGCAAGGCTCCTGCTATTCAACTCCTATTGCTAGGGCGACCCGACCTCGACTACAACGTGTCCAATGCGTGGAGAGGAGAGAAAAGACGACCGAAAATCATATATATAAAGCCTGCCTTGTCGAAGGCAGATATCGAGAAATTCATCAAGAAAGGAGTCGACGAGGGTATCCCCCTCCTGAAAAAGCTGTCTCCAGCCGCTTCCAAGAAACTGAGAAGAGAAATCATCAGGACACTCGCCGACAGCTCCAAGGGCATGTTCATGATCGCCAAACTCATGCTTACGGAAATAAAGAATATGAACAAGGAGAAGCTCATCCGGGACGCCCTTGCGCAGCCTCCCCGGGGCCTGGAAGACATGTTCAAGCGTGTGATCACGAGGCTCACAGTTATGGGGGGTTTTGACAAAGAAGATCTAAACGAGATGATCATGTGGGTTGCCTGTGCCAAGCGCGATTTGCTCCTTGGTGAGCTGGACCTTGTGCTGAAGTTGAGGGATCTCGGCCAAAACGGCATCATAGGGTTAGATGATGAGCTAAGAACGAGATTTGGATCCTTCTTCAGCATTATTAATCCCGAGGGCGATGTTGATGACGAGGGAGATGAGGAAGACGAGGTGTCTGTCATTGGCAGTGAATTCAAGGGACAGTCGGCGTCGTCTGTGTCGGGCTACAGTGCGGAGCTACAAGCTGAGGTCGATACAGACTCAAATCTCTCAGTCGATATCGAGGGCGAGGATGAAGACAATGACGACGGCGAAGATACAATACCAGATAGGTATTTCGTCGCGACCGTCAACTTCAGTCATGCAAGCGTTGGCCAGCATTTTCGTGCGGCCCCGTTCCACGAGGGTATAGGAATGAATATCAACCTTGCGCAAGCCCATATTGCCACGACCTGCCTACTATTCCTGACTGGAAATGTCCCGAAAAGAAACGAAAGACTGTGGCGTCAGCCTGATCTCTTCCACTACTCCGCGGACCACTTCTTAGACCATCTCGCCGAGGTCCAACCCGAAATCCTTGAGTCACTCTGCCCTATTCAGTTGAAACAACTGTCAGAAGAGATCTTAGTCCTGTTTAGGGACCCGTCTTCCCTCCGTCGGTGGCTCTACTATGTCTCAGACAAGCACAAGTTCATTTGCCAACTCTTCAGCCTCACCACTCGTTCTCGTCTTCGGGCGTGCATCCCTGAACCAAGCGACAATAATGCCAACTTAGACGCTCAGGCGGCGCCAAGAGCGAAGGATTCATTCGAGTTTCTGTTTGAGCCATTCGCAAGGACCGTTGCAGAGGATTGGTTTTTACTGAAATCGTGCGATAGAATCTTGGCAGTACTCTTTTTGCGCGCATATGTGTCTACAGTGAGCGATCTTAACTACCCGCCACATTACCCTCGAGCCTCAACTTAAAATTGGAATCTTTGAGCTGACTGTTTATGCAGCTGAGTGACTCTCCTGGGCAATGGAAGCTGCCTCCTAACCGACCCTTCGAGCACATAGCAGAGGACATAACCCCGGAGGAGATCCGGCAAATGGCATCGCTTGGGAAATTGGACAAAACCCATGACTGGCATATGACTCTTGGCTTCACGTTGCGGGGCATCAAAACGCCCCGTCACCGTCTTGCATCTTTAGAAGAGTTTCGGAACGCCATTCAAAAGGAAAGTAACTCGTTGAGAGCGCGCTCTTGGGAAGTCGATGCACTTTTCGAACTGGGAGAATACAGAGAAACAATTGCTGCAGCAGCAAATCTCCTGGAGGACATTCCCTCAGACAGTCTCCATGCAAGGCTTCGCATGTTCCATCTTATCCAAGACGCGAATCTACGGCTGGGAAACCAGGAAGCCGCCCTCGCAATGGCCGAAAAGGCATGGGAGTCTTCCCCAACTTCGCTCAACGTGGGCTTTAACATGATATATGCATCTCACAAAACTGGTCATTTCCACGATACTGTCAGGGTTGTCGAGTCTCTTTTGAGCCCCGAGCTCGCATTGGGAGCCGAGGTTCTTGGTGAGATGATGAGAGTGAGACCAGATGTCGGCGATTATATATCAATTGCTTGCCAGGAGACTGGCCAGCTGGGGCTAGCCCGGGACGCTTTCATAGCGGTAGCCAATCAAGCCATCACGTCTAGGAACAGCCCGAGGCGTGCAAGAGCAGATGCTGAACTCGCCAAATGGTATTATCGGTTTCACCAAGATGACCAAACGGCGATCAGTATGTGGGAGAAGGTTATAAAAGAGTATCCTGAAAGCGTTGTCGCTGTCGATGCTTCGTTTGAGTTGGCACAGTTGTACTTCATGAATGCAATGGATTCGGGGACACCGGACCAGGACTCGTGGATTTTGAAGTTGAGGCGGCTTGTATGGCAATGGGAGACACAAACGAATCCGGACATTAGGAAGCCTGCGGAGCAGATATCAGCGCTGATTGGGCGTTGGTTCGCCCAACGGGGAGACGTGGACCTGGCGCGGTCGGAGATTTTGCCTCTGGTGAAGCTGGCGATCTGCGATTTAACCGACACAACTGACATGAATGACTATAATGCTTATTGGAATCTCGGGAGGGCGCTGGTTTGTTTCGGGGATCGCACGAACGCGCAGATTGCATACGCGTTCATAAGGCCGCTTGAGAAATCCAAGGAGCTCTTGGATTTAGAGGCCAACATCAATGACAGCGGGCCTAGTGAATCGAAACTGTCTATACATGAAAAGAATACTGATCCTAACATGCCTTTCAACATGAAGGCCAGCTGTGATGGCGGATGCAACCGCCGAGAGGTCGACTTCAGATCTTTCAGCACATGCGAAGTATGCATGGACATAGACTTTTGCGACGAATGTCTCCAAAAGCTTAAGGACGGCCGTCTTTCATTCCGAGTCTGCAATCCGAAGCATTCTCATCTCGAAACATACCCGCCGAGGGGGCTGGTTACGAAAGGAGCACGGGGCTACATGGCCCGGATCAGTGATGAGCGGGTGGTTACCGCTGACGAATGGATTGGTATGATCCGTCGAGA
The DNA here is from genome assembly GCA_028637635.1 of Xylariaceae sp. X802. Lineage (NCBI taxonomy): Eukaryota > Fungi > Ascomycota > Sordariomycetes > Xylariales > Xylariaceae > Xylariaceae sp. X802. The sequence goes on along the minus strand of JAJFDH010000010.1, from coordinate 52,566 downwards.
ATGGCTAGGCGCATAGTGCCATAGTGGGACTATAGAAATCCTCGGATTCCGATCGGCCTTGAGTTGGCGGATGTCTCTCCCCGTAAGCCTGTGATTATATGTTTATATCAGCAATGCCCTTCCCACGTCATGCCCGGTTCTAACCCACGCCCTCGCGCATCGGTTTTGCATCGTCGCGCAGAAGATGCGGTTTACACATGCGTGCCCTCAGTGCCCGACGCTTCCTGTTCGCGTGCCCGTACATTCCAGGCTGATCTCGACCATGGGTTGCATGCAGCTACTAGACGAGTTTTATTTCGGCAAGATGCGCGGCTATGTTGGTGTGGTGCTTTTCTTTCAATCAGACATTAGCATATTGTTGGGATCGATCTCGGAAATCTAGTTGGCCGTCGAACCTTTCAAAGAAGTTCGCAATTATGGGCTGTCAAACAGGAGTGTGGCGGCCGAAGAGGGAGGGTTCAAAGAGGCAGGGCAAAGAGATGTTAGCTTGGTGCCAGTAGAGGTTTGATATACAGCAACAATAAGAGAACTTTTCGGTTTGATATTGGGTCGTCTGGTTGTCAGGCCCTTCAGAACCGATATTGCGACGTCTTATTAGCCTGTTTGCCATTATCGATGGGGTTGCCAAGGCGATAGGTTGGAGGGAAAGACCAGATTATACCTAACGGAGTGTATATATCATGCTATCATGGTGACGGTGAACAGGATATTTTCGTCCAGGTGGTCTTCCCAACCTGGCTGTTAACCTAGTATATAAAAACCTGATCCCCCTTGGGCCTACCTATCTAGGCCAAGACCCTACCTATGCTGCACTGTTCATGCTAGTCCCTGTCAGCGTATACATTTCTCTATGCCCTATGCCCATGAGGCATGTACCACTTCAATAGTCTTATCAGGGAGTTTGGCTACCGGAGTGAGGAAGACAGACGACCGCTATGTATCAATGGGCTAGAAGACATGGCAAGAAGACAATGGCATTGGCTCCTGGGTTCCCTCCCCTTCACGGCATGGGCGGAGGGACCTCTATATAGTCGCTACTTAGTCGGTAGCACTAGCACGTCGTCGCTAAACCGTAGACGACGACCTTCGACCCCATAGCCATCTGAATAGCTAATGTCGTCTATTACATAACCTACTCCCTGTATCCTAGGTCACGTAACTCATCGACCTATCGGGATACGTAGTCACTTACGTCCGCAACGAAATTGAACGAATTTATCTCGGTCGCTCAGACCAGCTGCGTGGAAATAACCGGGGCCATAAAGCGACACCCCAAGATGATCCCCGTATATAGAGAAGAGAGGACCCGACCTGGGTGCACACCCGGGAGACTGGGTTGGTTACCAGCACGTCCCGGGGTTTGAATTGACGAAGACGACGAAAACGGGAGCTGAGATGACTTTCTATGGGGGCAACCAACAGATCGTGAAGGTCTGAATACAGTATCTAGAATAGAAATTGACTGGAAAAACGAGTGTATGAAGTTGGTCAAAAACGAGCATACGGATTGAAGTCCTTGATTATGTTGTGTACGTTTTCGACTGACGAACGAACGAACGAACGAACGACGAATATGTACACGATTTCCCGTCCCTATTCCTGCTATCCCTTACGTCGCAACGTATATCCCTTAATACACCCCCTTGCGTTCCGATCGACCGAAACAATAAATAAAACATCGCCGACCGACGAAACAACAAAAAGGACGTGTGAGACCTTGGAAATAGGGGGTAGATTCCAGATCGGGCCAAAGACAACAAGGTGGGATATGTCTCTGGTTGCCGGAATGCCCCGCTTGCAATAGGTAACTACATCAGCGGTTCCACCGTCGCTCGACTCGCTCTAGATCCATGTATCTTGAATAGATCATACGAATTGGGCAGCCGCTGAAGGTTGGTGAGTTAAGCTCATATCGAGTCCTGCAGGATTAGAGCAGGTAGAGGGATGTTACGTTATGAAAAATCGAGATCATCGAAGCGGCGCGCGGGGAAGTGAAGCTAGTAATTTATTATGGGCTCCCCCATCTCAGTATTCGGCACCCTGGTACTTCCGAACGCACCAAGATTTGCCGGGAAACTAAGTAATCCAGAGCGTAGAATCTTAACGACGTCAAACGGACAAAACGGGATATAATCGTTCATAATCTACCTACCTAGGTACCGTAGCGGGAACAGGTGGTTTCAGAGAATCATTGTTTTCTGCGGAGAATGATGGTCCCCTATAAGAACCATCGTTTCGCAAACAAACGTTTCTTTTCGACCCCTGAAAACAATGATTCTCTATGAAGATTCTTTGCAAAAGTGCTATATTATCACTCTACCAAGCCTAAAAAATGCATACGTGCAGTATCCAGGCTCTACCTAAGGGGTTTAAAAAGAAAAAAAAGGCGTCAATCATAGGTACTATATACTTTGCATATACTTATTTCAGTAGAGACATACGGGTCACATTGATGGCGAGATGTTGGGCTTCGGTCATGGTTCGAACTACGGTATACGGACTACAATTTACGAAGGACTACAGCTTAACCACTACACCACGGAGGCTACGAATACTACTGGCAATGGTGGTTTAATCATGTATATAAGGCACAAGGCAGGTGCAAGCCGATTCCAGGAGGTAGGTGCGAAGTACTCAGTACTGGCAAGCAACGCATCTTTTTTTCCTCTTGAAAGAACAACTCTTTTCTGGGCAACAAGCTATACAAGACGTGTAAGGCAACGAATTACCTGAAAGGAACCGTTCTCACCCCAAAAGCAAGCATTGTTCGCCCAAAACAATCATTCTCTGAATCCATATTTTCCCGCTACGGTAGGTAGGTAGTAGGAAGGACATTTTGCAAGAAGCGAAGCCAAGTTCGCAATTACCGGTATTCAGTCAACGCAGTATTGCTTCCATGTTGTTGGCTGCGCTTGCTCGAAAAGTGATGGGCAATTCTCCGGTGCTAAATCCACTGAAAATCGCTCGTGACTTTTCGGGATGGCGCGCTTTGGGAGTACTTAGTTTCCCGGCAAATCTTGGTGCGATCGGAAGTACCAGGGTGCCGAATACTGAGATGGGGGTGCCGAATAAGGGAGCCTATTATTTATAGAGTTGCCCGGGGTCGGAGGGGGGAGTCGCAAGCGACTTAATTCGGAGGGGGGCGGCGGGGTGTACAGTCGCGAGCGACTCAAGTCGGGGCCCTCCGGGGAATAAAAATCTCGAACAGCCTCCGGAAATGCGGGAACCATCTTGTCCACAACTGGATGATAGCGCCGCCGGTTGCCGCCATTATCAAAATCCGGGTCAAGAGGAATACTTAGGTCGTTGTAATCGCCACCAAGTTCCAGAAGGGTACGCGGACTGGGAATCGTCTGACGTGGACTGTGAATCTCGGGACGCCGATCTTTGAAAGGCCGAATTGCGGCGTGAGCATGATCCAGAGGCTGGAGATGACTAGCTTCGGTTAATGGATCCCCGGCATCAACTCGCAAGTCCTTAGTGTTTATCCTCTTCGGTATCGCCTTTGGCTCTTCCGTTGTATGAAATTTCCTTTTGTGGCTCTTGAGGCTCCCTAGCGTTGTAAAGCCAACGTCATTGTAGGCACAGTCTTTCTCATAGCACTTAAGACTTTTGGAATGGCGATAGACATGGTCACGAAGCTGCGCTTCAGATGAAAAGCCAACGAGCGAGCGATCACAGTCAAACTCCTGACAAACAAACGCGGTCGGTCCGTAGTCTTCTTTGAAGTTGATTAGGTCTGATGGCGATACACCGGGCAGGCAGCTTTGCTTGACAATGTGCTGTACCATGCTGTGATATTTGGATAGTATTTGTGTTATAATATTAGTGCCGCCGGTTGGTTCTAGTAAGAGATGTCCATTGTCAGCTGTTACACGTTTTTGTCTTCGCAAAGATTTCAAATGATTACCGTTTGATGTTTTCCCGTCAGCTCTGGTTCGAGCCAAGCGACTGAAGAACTCCTGTGCCTCCGGATATGGCTTGAGCCACACGAACAATGGCTCCTTTGCTTCAGAATTATTGAGTTTGTATGGTTGTTTACCCTCCGGGCTCGTGAGCTTCCGGTAAAGTGCGTAGAGCTGTTGAGCTAGTTCATCGTAGGCTCTCTGCTGTTCATGTCCCTGGATATCTGTGCAATCGGCCAAGTGACTTATCCAATACTCGCTGGCATACGGTAAGAGACCACATATTCCTAGGGATAGTTCCAGATATTGATCTGAGAACGAGATTCCTTCTGAAAACAGGTCAAGCGCTTGGTTTAGCTGAGCAACACAAGCAAAGGCTATTGTGCGCTGTGAATCGGGGAGATATATGAAGGGCGTTTGGCTTTGCTCCAGGAGGAATCTGAAAACTTTTATGAATAATTCCTATCCCTTGAACGTTGTATTTCGATACTTACTGAGGTACAGTAGAGTGAATGAAGACGAGCGAGCCATTTGGGCCATCCTAAGATCGCATTCATTAGCGAGCTTCCAAAATTCCGTGGGAGCAATGCTGCTTACTTCTATAAATGGCTTGCAAATATCAGTCGCGTTTGCGAATGGCCTTGTTTCTTTCGTGACGATATGGCAGCCGGGATAGATGCCCATTCCAAGTCGGACCTGGTGTTTTCGAAGTGGATATTTTCCTCGCTGGCATAAGAGCCACGAGAAAACCCTTCGCATCTGCATAATGCCAGCATCCGAACACCTATTGCGCATGTTGGCAAGAATCTTCTCGTATCTGCTGTGGTGTCAGTCCCCTAATTATTTGAGTCAAGCTGATCCCAGAATATATCATAGTACTCACGCCTCGATCAAATCCTTTGGGAAGCTGTCGAGTTGCGAGCGCAGGTCTTGTACGCTCATGGCAGTCTCGAGGAGGTCGAGCACGAGGCGTACCCAGAGGAACATACCTGTGACAGAAGTTAGTAGCCGTGGAATTCAAGTACAGATCAAATTCCTTGCTGCTAACCATTGGCCTTCTCCAGAATATTGCGCTTGAGGTCTTGAAGTACACGCTCTTCAACGGCCCCGTCGTGCATGTTGCTTATTTCGGTCAAGGAATGATCGACAATGATGTCCATGTCCTGTCGTATGCAATCTGCCTCTTCCGAAATGCACATCTTCTGCTTCTTCGACAAAGATGACGCGATACTAGGGATATCCTGACTGACAATCAAAGTCCTACAGGCTGGCGTCGAGTCTGTAACTTCGCAGATTGTCTTGATTAATGTTCTATGTTCTCTTTCTGGTAATTCATCAATGCCGTCAAAAACGAGACGTACGTCCTCGAAACGAGCCAGTAACTGCGTTAGGAGCTCCTTCAGGGTACTCGTCACTCCCTTTCGGCCTTTACTTACATACTCGTCGTAGACGAACGGGACGAGTTCGGACGACATTCTGACGAGTTGAGAGCATATCGACTTGAATATATAAGCAGCGACGCCCATTGCGGGAGTGTGGAAATCGCAGAAGAAGAAAAGGACATGGCGTGCTGGATCGGACCGCAAAAAGTAGATGATTTGAGAACTCAGCACAGATTTGCCTAGACTTTATTAGCTGATTGAGGGCGAGCATGCTCAACATGAGCCTCATATTACGAGGCCGTACCTGAGCCCGGTTTGCCATGAAGCCACAACAAATTGGCCCCCCTAAACCCGTGTTAGTGACTCGAGCCTATATTGCCTATTATTTCTCGGGAGGTCGGAGTTTCAACATCTGAAGTTTGAACTAATAAACGTACCGCCCCCGCTGCAACCATGACCTAAGCTTCGTCGATTTGGTGATCCATTGTGAAGTGCCTTTATAGCATCGGTCGCGGAGCCACTCCAGTTTCAATTCTGGGTCGCTTTCTCCCGTCTCAAACCAGCTTAACACACTCTGAAGTTGGTTGGCTTTCCATTGAGCTTCGCGAGATATAGAAGCGTCCAGATATTTTTGTCGCTGTTCAGCTGCTTGGATAATATCCAACGACACAGCTTCCTTGTCGATAAGCTCACTGGTATGAGCTATGTTCTTGAGTAAATCATCGAATCGGTGCTCAAATAAACCCCATAAGGATGAGAAGTAGATCCTCCAGCCTGAGAGATTCAACAACGGTCAACCTGGCGCGTTCCTCGAGTAGAGCCGGAACGTCATACCTGGTTTGCATATCATAGAGTATGCTTTCCTGTGAAACTCCATGATGTCCTCGAATAGGAATGCGACGAGCTGTTGGAAATCCTGGTGTTGTGGAAATGCATTTGCGTATCGGGTCAGACGGGGCATATTGCTGCCAATGTGCCCGTACGCGACCAGGATTTTATCGAGGGCGTGTGTGCAGTCATAAACTCCCTGAGTACATCAGCTTGAAGCCATCGAAATCGTGAAGCCTCGACAAAGGAATTGTCGTTACCTGCAAAATGATCTTGAGAGGTGCCTTGATGCGGTGTGTGGTCAGTCTCGCGATAATCGATATAAGTCATACCTAATAACCACACTTCGCGCACTGAGACATACCCATAACCACGGAAGATACGGAGTTCCATTGGAAGCGACCTCGATTGCCTTTGAGTAGCGGTCAATGGCATCGACAAATGGTGTTATGCGCTGAAAGTTTCTCAGGCTTTGTCTAGCAGCCAGTTCGCGCTCAACTTGGCGAATGGCGACTCTGACGTCGCCCAAGCTGATTGCCGACTGAATCAACTTGGCGTCTTGGGGCAACAACTCCTTCTTGAAGCGCTCGCAGGCTCTCTGTATCAGGCGGTCAGCCATAATACTGGTGGCTTCTGCAGTCGCAGTTGTCCCTGTGCCTTGTGAAGTAAAAACAAAGCTCTCCAATTACGGATGACAATGAATGAGATAAGTACGAAGTACGGACGTAGGCAGAAGGGAGTCGGGACCGCGTTAGAAATAAGGGCGCAATATGCAACTATCCAGAATATAGATACGGTGCGTACGGATTCATGAATTGGGCGGCTATGCCATGATCTGGAGGTAATAAAACCCCCTGAAATGTGACGTTGTTCCATTTAGGTAGGTATGCACCAAGGTAGGTAGGTACCTGCACGCCATCCGTGGCCGACCCTACCTAGAATTAACCGTCTACTTATATTCTGCATGTTGGGGTTCACGCTCCCCACCGCCTCCTAAACATGATGTTTTCATCTCTTTGGCTGCCCGAAGACACCAACTCGGTCACTTGCTTTACATTACCACTCCGCCAGTTACCGAGTTGGTGTCTTCGGGCAGCCAAAGAGATAGGTCGGTCGGGCAAACAATTCATAGCGTAGGTACATGGCGTCGGGCGAGCCGAACGGACCCCAAGTCCTCAATGCCAGCGCATAGAGAGGCTGTGCCTTGGTCTGTCTGCCTGGCTGACCGCCTGGCTGACTGCCCAGCATTTGCAATGGGCAGTGCACTGCCCATCTCGGCCATCTCAAGCATAAGGCTCGAAGCCTATGGAGAATGGGCGAGACTTTTGATTCTTAAGACGGGTCCGTATCTGTTTATCACGGGGCGGAATCATGGATGGGCTTTCAGGTTCCAGCTTTAAACAGCGGCTTCCAGTCGTCTGCCTCGGGTCGGCCCTCGCGTCATAGCAAGTCGCCCTTTATATCTCTGATCTTGCATCGTTTCGATCCCACTCAGTCACTTCGCAGTCGGATTGCCCGATTCGGAATTTGTCGTTTCGCCAAGTCATGGAACCGCCTGCTGAAAAAAGGCGAAAGATGTCCATTGGATTTCTTCTTCAGGAAGAAACTCAAACACTTCAATATAAAGTCAGACCTCCATTAGACCTTACCCCGGTCCGCGAGAGTTGGGACACACGCGCTTCCGAAGAAACAAAGTCTGAGAACACGGCGAATTATGCTGTTAACACATCCACTCTGATAAGAGAGGAACATGAACTTACTTGTTTTGGGACGGTAAAGATTACGATGATTGACGTTCTGTTGTATTCACGTACGTGCTGATTTCGGTTTAGATATGCCTCACTCCCGAGAGTGTACAAGTGCTTGCGAAGGAGGGGAGTGCGCCCGTTGAAGCCGACGTCTGTGAAGCACGCCTTCTAGCACGTAAATCTAGATGCCACTTAGCAACACTGACCACAAGAGACGCCGACATCATTGGCCTGTTCACCCGAGAGGGCGTGGAAACTGAGGTCCTCTTGATTCCCGCCCCTTCCTATCCGGACCCTAAACTTCCTCTTCTACCCAGGGTCATGGTGACATTGTTCAGAAAGCAGAGACTGGAGGAAGCATGGAATGATTTGTTGGAAGAGCAAATGCTCTATCTGCAAGATCCCATTTACACGAAACGAAGCCTCCCATTGGAACCCTCAGCGGTTCCATAACGAGGCTAACGCTTATACATCGACGTTCAGGCAGACGTGGGAAGCTGGAAAGAGTCGCCAAGAAGAAGTATCACCAGTCGACTTCCTCGCTGCATTCACTTCCGACGGTATCTTGACCGAGACGGAAGGATCTAGATTGCTACGAACTCCTTTACAGATGTAAGTGTGACTACACGAACACAGATCCCCTGGCCGGCGCTTCTGATACATTTCAAGTCACCAAAAGAAAGCTCTCACTTTCATGATCCGCCGAGAACGCGGTTGGAACCTCACGCAGGATGGAAGCGATATCTGGTCATTGAAATGGGACCAAGACAACGAATATAAGTAAGGTTTCTGTGAAATCGTGCTGCGCCGTTTGTTGATAACTTTGATAGGTATTTTGTGAATAACGTCGACTTAACGGAGTCTCCTAATGCTCCGCCTCCGTTCAAGGGAGGTATCCTCGCCGATGGGATGGGTTCTGGCAAATCTCTCAGTATGATCTCGCTCATCGCCCATGATCGAAGTGACGGGCCAAAAACGGCCGCCGCAAGTTCTGATACTCTTCAATCTCCATGTACACTCGTTGTCATGCCACCCCACGGTACGTTCTCACTTCTCAGTCGGATCCAATCTAGATACAAGCTGAGTGTAATCGCAGTATTGGAAACTTGGGACACGGAACTATCTAAGTAAGCATTTTAATCACGTCTGTGTCATAACCGCGCTCTCATGGTCGGATCTGGTAAGTTGCTTACTGTCTTAGACATCTCTCGAAAGAGCACTTCTCCTGGCGGTGCCATCATGGTTCTACAAAAGTAAAGAATGAGTCGGAAATCGCAGCTGCCGATGTAGTCCTGGTCACTTACCCGACCCTAGCCAGTGAATGGCGACACAGATCTTCAAGCGCCATATTCCAGCATAGTTGGCATCGTGTGATCTTAGACGAAGGTTTGTGACCGTTTGTCTACAGTCTACCTACTACCCGAACCCATGCCTCGCAGTGCGCAGTGTCGAGATGGCTCATCTGATTCCCGCAGCACATAGCATCAAAAACTCTACGACGATGGCTGCAAAGGCGGTCTTTGCCCTGACAAGTGAACGGCGATGGGTTGTCACGGGAACGCCTATACAAAATCGACTTTCAGAACTTGCCAGTTTATTTCAGTTTCTTCAGGTTTTCCCCTACTCAGACCGGAAGACATTTGATCAACGTATAACGCGTTTGTGGTCTTCCGGTCAAGCGCAGCAGGCCACTGACCGACTGAAGCGTCTTCTCAAATTCACGATGCTCCGTAGGTCTCAAACTGGCTTGAATATACCTGGACGGACTGATCTCAAAGCCTTCCTCGATTTCGACGATCACGAGCGAGCTGTCTATGATGCTGCTAGGAATAAGGCAATGAGGAGTATTGACGACTACATGGTCTCTCATCAGTCGAATGAAAGCTATCTCAATGCTCTTGAAAAGATCAACTCACTGCGCCTCATCTGCAACTTAGGCACATCTATGATCGAGAACTCTCGACGGCGGCCACGCCCGCATTTCCCTTCGGACAAGACGGTGTGGGACGAAGGCAGGGCGCGGCAGGCACTTGATTCACTGCAAGTCGCAGGCATCCCTCTAAGCTGTGTTAGTTGTGCGATCGCCATCGATACCTTAGTCGAGCCTGAGGATCTAGTCACGCTGCAAGTTACCGAATGTCTCCGAATCCGATGCTCTTCGTGCCACCATACCGTCGAATCCAACGAAACCAGTTCGTGTGCTTGCGGCTCTAGTTGCTCGTTCATCGCTGTCACCCTTGGAACACCCCCAACTTCGCCCATCAATGCACAACAACTCTTGGTAAATAGAAACTTTCCGACAAAGATCTGCCATCTGATTCGCGATTTAGAGAAACACTCCTTTGATGAGAAATGGTAACTAGGTAAAGTAAGAGTACGTGTTGACGCACGCACTGATATTTCTTAGCATCGTCTTTTCGTATTGGCCCACCACGTTAGATCTTGCATTCGCTGCCCTCGGACAAGCTAGAATTAGCTGCGTTCAGGTTGATGGTCGCGTGAAACTCAAAGAGCGCCAAAAGATCTTCCATGATTTCACTCATGTAGACTCTATTCGGGTACTGCTTCTGTCGCTTTCTTGCGGCTCGTCCGGGTAAGAGACCCTGACGAATTTGATGCCTATTGTGAAATTGACGGGTTATCCAAGCTTAACGTTGACTGCGGCTTCGCGGGTGTATCTCATGGAGCCGCAATGGAACCCTTCTACGGAGGAGCAAGCCTTGAGTCGAGTTTACCGCATCGGCCAGACGCGGGAGGTCACGACTGTTCGATATATTATGGAAAATTCTATAGAGAAGGTTGGCATGCCTTGCTTTTGCTCCTGGTAATCGGCTAATCGAAGTGGATGCAGCATGTCATAGCAGTACAAGACGGAAAGAAAGATCTCATAACTCTTCTGATATCGTCTTCTGGTGCTGCGTCGACGAAAATGACGAAGCAACGGTTGATGGTGAGCTATTATCTACTTACTATATCTCTTGAATATCAAAACTAAACTGGCTTAGGAATTGAAGGAGCTGCTATAATAGTAACTGACGGCAACAATGATATCGCCGCGGCACTCGGGGGTTGGCGTTGTGCTTGGCTCTAATATGTGATGGCTAACTATCAGCGCAACGAAGGGGTCCTGCTGCAATACACGGGTATCACAACTAGCGATTAACTTACTGTAATAGTTGGAAATAGGCTGTATGATACTAATTTCTATATATTGGATAGATCATAGATGTTCTGATGGTTTACTCGCTCGCGTTTGTGGAGGCTTGTTATTACCTTCATCCTTACACGACACGCGGCTCTGAGCAAAGATAGTAGAGGTTCAAGACATGAATGCCATGAGCCTCGTTCCACTCGTTTCTACATTGCTATATTTATTCTCATTCAGTTGCGTGCTTACGACTTCCGAATCTCGTCCTGAGCTTTCGTCCTCGATATGCTGAGAATCGCAATAAGTCGACTAAGAGGAAGTTATATATTTGACGCCCTCATAATACACGATCTCCGATATCACCGTGAACCACCAGAGATCAATTCAAGTCCAACTTCAGTCTACGCGAGCGCAAATACTCATAGTCAGGCATCGCCTCCCGAACCCACCGCTCCAGTCTCGCAGCACTCTCTCCGAATTCATCTCGCCACTTCGCAGCCTCCGTGTCAATGTCGATGTCTCCGGCTACCTTCCCCATATCCACGCCAGTGCTAGAGTTTATAGTGCTCAGCATGATCCGCTGCGCAGGGAATAAGCCGTCTTCCGCTTCCTTGGTCGCTTTCTCCCAGGAGAACTTGAGTTTGCTGGCGTCTAGCTCTACGAGGCGGGCGTACTTTTTTACTAGCGCTGGAGACGTCATTATGTCGTCGGCGTCTAGAACTAGGGGCCACTGGCTGTCTGGCCCGAAGTGATTGACGTAGAAATCGTAGAGTGATCGCGTGAATTTCGGTGTCCCTTCGATCTCGAACGGTTCGGCCTGTTCGCGCCCGCCGTCGCCGGCTTCTGCGTGGCTCTTGGCTGTGCGGTAGAGAGACGGAAACACGGCGGCGGGGTGGCGGATTAGAAATGTCGGGTGCCAGGTCTTGAGGAATTCGTCTGGTAGGCAGGTTAGGTTGAGACGGGATTGCGTTGTGTGCGTGTGGCCGCGCATGGGCTGTATAGCGTTTGCTGGGCGTTGGACCTTGGCGTTGCGCAGATGCTCGGCTTCTGCGTAGAGGCTGTTGATGAAGAACACGTGCTCTTTTACGAAGATCTTCTGCCCGGACTTGGTGGATGCGTCTATGTGGTCTTGCAGGGCGTTGAAGCATTTCTTTGCGGTTTCGTCTATTTTGGCGTAGTCTTCTTTTGTCCATTCTTGTGGTGGCTTGCGGTATAGCGCTGCTTGGCTTGCTACTTTGGTGTAGAAGAAGTAGCCTCCTGTGTGTGTTGGTTGTGTGTCTTGCTCGTCTAGATTTAGGATGCGGATTAGTAGGTTGGAGGCGGTGCGTGGTGATGTGAGCAGCCAGTAGCGGCGCTTTGGAGAGATGTTGGTTGTCATGCTGAAAGCCGGAGTGTCTGAGTTGGTTGGTTGTGATTTTCGATTTGATGTGCAGAAATTGGGGTGGTGTTATTTGGGGTGTAGGTTGTAACGTAACGTTGAACTACATCTGAGCAGCTGGGTTATATATAGGACGCGGTAGGGGCAGCTGAGCTGAACAGCTTCGCTCCGAGTTCAAGACAGTTTCAGGCGAGACAGCCGATGTAACGGTGTAATGCATCGGGTGCTTATTCCGGCCGATCCTGCTCTGTCATCTTCGCGACTGTGAGGCTTGATAGTCGGTGAATAGTAAGCAGGCCTTTTAATCTGCCGATTCAATTGTTAACTTCGAATTCTCTGGACATGGCAACAAAGAGAGGTCACTTACACCGTGATCCTCTCCAGAGACACCAGGTTGAGGCCATGCTCCGATGTCACCTTAGATGCACTGCAGCGAGAAGATTGCTCAGGCGCATGGCTGGTCGATGATATGATGGTACATGTTTACTATAAAGAGGTATGTACAACTAAACTCAACGCTGCTTGACTTCGTGGTTGCCATACATACATATCAATCCCAGATCTAACGGTATTCGAGAAACACCAAGTACCACCCAACAACCGTGTATTAATACATAGTAAGTCCATTAGGGGGTTTGTCTTGTTGGCGACGCAAGAAGAGCAAAAATCACAATTCCAATGAAGTGACTCCGGCCTCGGCCCTGGCCTGAGCAGCTCCCGGTCCGAAGTCCGGCTCGCCGCCGAGACTGCCCAATATGTCACCGATGTAGTTGTCGGGCTTCACGCCGGGCCCAAATACATCGTCCCAGTTGTTTAGAACTCCGTTGACCACCTCGATTCCTGCATTGTAGATATTGTCGAGCGCGATGTCGAACCCGCCCTGGTTGACAGTCGTCAGGTGGTCCAGCGCGTCTACTGACGGTGGCTGGCGGTCAAAGTCCGATCCAGTGCGCATGACCATGACGCGAGAGAAGTCGACCAGCTGGGCAATGTGGCCCCGGAGAAGGACCTCGACGGTGGCGCTGTCCTCCTGAACCGTGCTGCAGTACTCGGCTGACCCGTTGGTGAACAGCTTGCTGGTGTTGAAGAAGGTCTCGCCCAAGACGTTTCCGCTGAAGAAGTTGTCTGAGGTTGCATCGTCGCACTCGACGACCGACGGGGGCAGGGTCGCCGCCGTGAACTGGTCGCCGGCGGCTTTGTACAGAGCGCGGTAGGCTTGGGCGTCGGGCGAGTCCTCGAGCGTGGCCTTGCGGGCATACCCGACGGCGAGCTCGCGCAGGTTTGCGTTGAGTTCTAGCCCCTCGGTTCCGTAAAGCGTGGTAGGGAACTGGTTGGGGAATTTCGTGCCCTGCGGGAAATAGCCCGTCGTGAAGTTGGGCGGCAGCTCCGACCTGTCGATCTCGAACTGCAGGGCGACTTCCACTATGAATCTCGCAAAGGTCACGCTGCCCGTGGTGGCGAGCTGAGGGTTGACGCCGGAAATGCCGGCTACCATGATGTAGCTCTTCCTCAGGTCGAAGCGGGGCGACAAGACGAAGGCCATCATTGTGGCCGCCGCATTGATCTCTGCCTCGCCCGTGATCACCTGGCAGACCTCTCCGTCTGCGGTGCAGTGCACATGGGAGAAGAGGGGGGAGAGGCCCGGCACGCTGATGTTTTGAGCAAGCAGGTTGATCCCGGGCCTATTATACCATGTCTCGGCTTCGGGTGGGAACTAGAGAAACACAGCGGCGTGAGCAACCAGAAATGATCCAAGCCATGGGGGGTGGAAGACTGACCATGGAGACGATGACGAATTTCGGCGTGATCACATTGTCATTGCCGTTGCCGTTGCCGTTGCCATTGCCGTTACCATTGCCATTGCCGTTACCATTGCCGTTACCATTGCCGTTACCATTGCCATTGCCATAGCCATAGCCATTGCCATAGCCATAGCCATAGCCCTGCGAAACACTTAGGTTCGAAGCAGCGGTCGACGTGTTAACTGCTACACTGAAGTTGCTAATCGGGGTGCTCAGCACCCCGGTGGCCGCAGCCACGGCGAGGTATGCGTTGCGCAAATACATATTATGCAGCCCTGTATTATGGTAACGAGCGTGGGCCAGAACACAAGCAAGAAGGAATGAGATGCTCGGGAAAGGAGCAATGCAAGCACTCGGGAGGCTACACCCGTATATATTATATCCGGCATTCCGGTCCAGAAGGACGCAGAAACGATTATAGTAGCACGATGCCTTGCTTTCTCGGTTCTGATGGCATCATGACCGCACCGTGCCTTGCATGTCCTGCTATCATTGATTAGCCTGGGCCAGACTCTGAAGCCCGACCGGCGTCGAACGCCTCGGCCCTCGACATCTCATCACGATTCACGGCAGCGACGGCAGCGACGGCACCAGTCGCGTCTCCAAGATCGCCCCCCGACATTTGTCAGCCGGCGTTGCGAGAGAGCAAGAATCAGCAGCGAGCACGTGTAGAAGAACTCGTTCCCTATGGCACAGCAGAGTCGGGCGGCCACGATGCGGCGAATCGTATTGGAATCTTGCGCTCGCCGCTCTGGAGTCAGAGTCAGACTCCCGAGAGTTTCTATGTGGATCCTCCTGGGTAGATAGCCTACTAGATACTAGATAGGTAGGCAAACGCTATACTTACGTCGCGTAGGCTAACGTCGCGGATTCTAGCGGGCTAATTAGAGTTGCGGCCGCCGCACGTGTCCTGACTAAGTCATCGATGTTCAACAGTTCTTCACCTGTAAGTAGTACTTACTACTATCGTACGTGTCAAGAGCATTGCATCATATACAGACCTCGTTCTCCTGTTCAGGCTGTTCTTATTAAAGTGGATGCGACCGCCGAAGGTCCATGTTGAATCCCGACTCCCGGATTTGGTTACAGGCGGCGGGCACACGCAGGCCGGATGCCCGGATTCCGAGACAGAATCCGAGATACCCGACTGGGCGATCTAAGCCTGATAGGGCTAGCCTTGCGCTGATCCGGCCCTAATGCAATGTGTGGAATCTACGTCCGTACCTGCCCCGGGCAAGAGTGGGCCTGCCAAAAACAACCACACACTTTGCGTGCTGCTCTCAGTGCTGGCTCTCAGTGGTTTCCATTTTTTTGGCGGCCCCACTCCCGCCCGGTCGCCACGGCGCTCCTATTCCGCACTGTGCAGTTATGGGAATAACCCCGAACCGTCCGAGTCGACGTTGAATGACCTGCGTGTCGGAAATAGCTGCACAGTGTGGAGGGTGCGAACATCACCCGGCACACTGTACGCTAGCGTCGGAATGGCCATGGACTCTGGAGCACGCCGAGGATTCTCAAGCGGTGTTCTGACGGCATTCATTGAAGATACGAACGAGGAACGACTTTCAGTTTAACCTTTTCGAGAAATGAAACCGACAAATGCCTGTCTGCACTGGTTCCCAGTACCGAGACGGGTGGCGGCACGGCAAAAGAGTCGACAAGGTCGTTACGACGTAAGGGGTTATGATGAATCGACAAGACTTGAAGAAGGCAGCGAGAAGTTTGCCGCAAGCGGCGAAAGCTATTAACAGCCAAGCCACAGAGGCTTGGTAGGACTAGCAGGGATACGCGACTGCGAAAAGTGGCGGCGTGGGTACAGTCTTATACAAATCCGAGTCGTGCGACAGCATCCAATGCGATGGCTCCCGCATGTCCACCGTTGCCCGCCCGGCCAACCCGTGTCTTCCAGTCGGAGTCGGCTGCGTTCTCTGCACTGTACAAGCCAATGACGGCATGGCCACTACCGGGTCTCTTTCGGAAAAACACGCTATGATTCACGACTATCTATAGACTACTAGGGGATCCACCCGTAGAAACCCCCTTCGCTGCGCTCAGGGGGCCCCAAAACCCGCGGACAAGTCAATACCTGTGGACAGGTCCACTATTATTTTCTATACAAAATCGTCGATTTGTATGGGAAAATGCTTCACTTTGACCGTGCATAGCTAGCCACAACGTGTTCAAATTGACTTATTGCTTTATGAATTAATCATAAGGTAGTTAGGCATTTTAAGCCATATAGTTAACTAGAGATTATAACTTACGATGTTGCTAAAAAAAGCAGCGAAGAGGGTTTCCGCGGGTGGATCCTCTAGTATGGCTATTGGAGCTGTTTCGGTTCATATCGGTTCCCAACTTCCCTCCTCCCTCACATTCCCTCGTCAATGGTGTCCCCAAAGCTCCCGAAAGTGTTTGTCTTGAGCTTCCGATTTTGGGGATATGGTAAACGTATTGTCGCTCCTGCCCGGGGGAATAACCGAGTCTTCCCAGTTACCTGCGTATGGCCTAAATCTCCCGAAGCATTATTCGCCTCGGAATACGTGGTAAGCGTCCTATCCGATCCCCTTGGCCGTGGTGCTTTTGTGCTAGGGAGGTTTTTAGACGGTAGGCAGGGCCTCATACTTACAGGACATATTGGTTCTGCTTTCATTACATTCCGAAGGGTCAAAAAGACTGTTTGATTCCTTAACAGAACTGGTTCGCGACAGCGATGATTTCTATACATAGTGCAGTCGGGTGACCGTTGTCGATGTTGGCAGCTGGCCATCGGACAGACTACCCCGACACTCAGAGGGGTCCAAGAAACGCTCTTCTGAGTTTCCAAGAGTGCAGATGCAGATTCGTGAAATGGGTCTTTTGCTTGTGCTGTTCCTCTGCTCGCAGCCAACTCACTCGGCTACGGCACAGCCCTGATCGCAACTCGGCGAAAGCAGTTAGGAAATGGGAATACCTACCCTGAATCGATGCGGGCTCAGACATTCCTCACCTGTTCAATTCTTCATTATCTTGGAGTTTCCTGTCTGGGAATGCGTTTTTGAGCCTGCGACGCCAGCAGCGTGCCTTCGCGTTAGATATTTACCGGCGAGTTGCTGCTCAGGACGCGGCGATTCCCGCCACGAGTCTGATTTATCTTGCTGCAGAAGGAGCTTTAAGTCTTTGTAGGCTGCTTGGCTACCTCTGGGGCTATGAGACCTTCGCCCAAGGCCTTTCAGAAATTTGGGAATTGCTTATAAGTAACTTCCCTCAAAGTGCGTCAGAGACTCAGACTGGCTGCCGGAAGCGGTGTACAACTCAGTTGGGGTCGGCATCATTCCCTGCGGCCGCTGACCTATCGTCAGCTGTAGCCCCTGGTGGCATGGCGGCAGTTTGGATGACGGCTCTGGGTGCCCTGTGCTCACCGGCAGTAGCGATGGCCGAGCGTTTCTGCCTTCCTCCCATCTTGCTTTGTGGCGTGGCTACTGCTGGGCCACATCTACAGTCAGCCGAGTGTTCAATTCATCTTCGACGGGCGACAATAGTAGAATGCCGAACTAGAATGACTTTCAGCAGTGAACATTCGGAATATCGAGGTTCATATCTACTCATTACCCCTCGGCACTCGGCTGCACAAATATTCCTGTAGATAATTGATGAGGACAAAGCCTTCAAACCGTTCCTTTCTCCTGTTGGATCCTCTATATATCCGACAAGGGTTCTTCGTTATTTCATATTTGCGTCATTCTATCTGCCCCTCTTCGTCTCAAGCTTGCCCAGCATCATGTATAGGTATCTGTTACTGGCCGACATATCATCGGCGGAAAACGCCTTGATTGTGTACAGAGTCAACTTGGGTAACTGTGCCAGGGGATGGGAAGGACCCCGACAATTTAGGAAGATGTCGACTGTGTATACCTAGAAGTCACACTCGACTTGCCAAAACAGCAAGCGTTGTTTTCGTCTTGGATGTGTTATTGTCGTTGCCTTTTTGATCATTACTTTACAACGAAGAAACATGGCGCTCAAATGCTGCACCTCGTAGTCAGAGGAGATTCCGCGTATCGTACATGAAGTCCGGCCACCCGCGAAACAGTTACCTAACTCATCTGAACCTCCGTGCATGCAGGTATTCATAGTCAGGCATCGCCTCCCGAACCCACCGCTCCAGTTTCCTACCGCCCTCCTCGCCGAATTCGCTCCGCCACTTCTCGGCTTCGGCGTCGATATCGATATCGCCAGCGAGCTTGGATTTGTCGACCCCGGTGCTGGCGTTGATGGAGCTGAGCATGATCTTCTCGTCGGCGCGCAGCCCTTCCACCGTTTCCTTGCTTGCCTTCTCCCATGAGAACCGAAGCTTGTCGGTCTCCAGGCCTATGAGTCTGGCGTATTTGATCACCGTCTCCGGCGACCCCATGACATCGTCGGCGTCGAGCACGATGGGCCATTGGCTATCTCTGCCGAAGTGGTCGAGGTAGAAGTCGTGCAGTGAGCGGACGAACCTCGTCGATGCCTCGATGTCGTACGGCTCGGGCTGGGCACGCCCCATGGTCTTCGCCTCGCTGCCCTTCTGGGCGGTGCGGTAAAGCGATGGCAGCGCCATGGCTGGGTGCCGGATCAGAATGGTTGGGTGCCAGGTCTTGAGGAACTCGTCGGGCAGACAGGTCAAGTTCTTCGCCGTGCGGGTCGCATGCGTGAGTCCTCGCATTGGTTCTACGGTAGTGTGTAGAGGTGGAATCTCGACGGCGGCGCCATGCAAGTGTTCTGCGTCGGTGTACACGCTGGTGAGGAAGATGATATGTTCCTTGACGAACACCTTCTCTCCCGCTTCCTCGGCTGCCTCTATGTGGTCCTGGAGGGCGTTGAAGCTCTCGCTGCCGCCCTTGTTCGCTTCGGCGCACACCTTCGGCGTCCACTCTTCGGCTGGCTTGTCGAATAGCGACATCCGTGCCCTCACGTTGGGGAAGAAAAAGTACCCGCCGTGGCGAGCGAGCCGGACGTGCTGGGCATCGAGATTCAGAATGCGAACTAACATGTTGGAACCGGTGCGTGGCGAGGTGAGCAGCCAATGACGCCGCTTCGGATAGGGGCCGTCCACTGTCATCTTGTAGAAGAGGTTGTCCTAGCTGGTATCGACTGGTGCTTTGATGAGGCGTTGAAGGGCGATGCGTGTCCGACCAGGGAACGAGGATGATGGATAGAAGCAGAGAAGTTGCTTCTCTGGCCAAGTGGCCGGCTTATATACATGATGATGAATACGGGTCCCTCATAGTTGCCAGCTTGCCTGTGCGCAATCTCACCAGGAGATACCTGGTGCCCCATCACGGATGTTGACCCGGCTGCGTTGGCAGTTGAAAGTCACTGCTCCATGCAGTTAGCATTGGGTCTCTAGGGATCACACTAATGCCGTCGCGGTGGACAGGTCAGCACCGGCTGTGACGCACTTATCGTGAGTGTACGGAATACACGGTTGCTCATCGTCGGTGCAAGTGTAGGGACGACGGGTGTGACATGAGAACTTACCCGCTCCAGAGATGTCGGGATGCGACCATCCGATCTGCAACCAACGAGGGCAACCCACAAGTGGAGTTTCCCGTCCCGCCACGATCAAGATGGCAGGTCGAATGCGCGTTGGCATGGCATGGCTAGTAAAGGGCGTGAGGGTCCTACGATCCTGGCAATGTTCGTACGGCCGATGTTGCGATCCCTGAACCAGATGTTGTCATCCGAAGCCCCACCCCGACCAATGTGACTTTGTACAGCTGACGGGCCCTTCGCAGGCTATAGACCTTACAAGACATAGATATTTCCCAAATACGTTG
The DNA here is from genome assembly GCA_028637635.1 of Xylariaceae sp. X802. Lineage (NCBI taxonomy): Eukaryota > Fungi > Ascomycota > Sordariomycetes > Xylariales > Xylariaceae > Xylariaceae sp. X802. The sequence goes on along the minus strand of JAJFDH010000010.1, from coordinate 32,580 downwards.
AGCAGAATTAGCAAAGCAATGCTGGGAGCCTGAGTTCCAATAGGAGCCATCGCGAGCGCACCGACGATGTACAGGCGTACACTATAGTCGTTGCACAGGCACAAATACCGGCACAGGCAGAGGCACAGGCATCACAGGGGTTCGATCCAAAGGGAACCTTGACAAGATAGCGGCATTTCGGGAACTCGTGGTTAAACTGGTTATCCGAGGCCGAGGCCGAGGCGCCGTGGGTTGTCGGCGATAAGAATTACAAGGAATTGCGTACCGTATCCCCGTTTGGAGTTGGGGACGCAACGGTTCCGGGCTACTTGGGCAGTGGCAAACCAGAAGAACCTGATGCTCTCGCAGATCTGTGCTCTCGTGTAGCCCTTGCGAGATCCGTAAGCTGGCGCGGATCTCTACGGCCGTAGACTCCGTCGTGATCAATGATCGATCGCGGATTTAGTCTTAGACTTAGGGACTTGTCGTGCACCGGACAAGGAACATGGGCCTCCCCACTTCAACCATTACACCATGCTCATCCTGAAGTCTCCCGGACTTGATTCCGTATTACCTAGAATCGTGTAAGCAATCATGGGATGTGAAGTCAGCAAACCGCGGTAATAGCGGTGGGACCGAGATAGTGTTCTCGACGACCGGCAGGTTCTTGATTGGCGTACCTTACGGACTCGAGTCCACAGTCACGTGAATCTGTGGTTGTGTAGATCGGGCTTGCGGGAGAATCCGTGATGGAGAATCTGTTTCAACCGAGCCAACTGATTTGCATGGTCCGTAGCACTCGTGATCCCGCTGTTGGAGTGAATTTTGGATGGTGAGGACCGTACGCGGTACTGTAATACTAAGTTATCAACCTATCACTGCTTATTCTGGGTACATTCGTAGGTAGTTGTGCCGTTCGGTAACTCATCTGTTGGTCAACGGTCTTTGTACCGACCAACTGGCTGAGTGAGGCTTCTTGAGGTTTTATTTATTTCGCTACGATGTTCTTGCGGTTTGCCCCCTGCGGCACTACCATATCTTGCCACGGTATCTAGACGGTAGCATTCGATATTAGAGATAACATTGGGAGAATAAGCGCTCTGTTTCCCCGGTGTCTCCATGTATAATATCTCATGTGCAAGTCGCATGCCCTCTAGAATTGGTATCTAGCCTATAAACTATTCCAGTCCCTGTAGTGTGATAAACGAGTTTAACGCCTTACTATCGGCAAGTCAGTATGCCAGCAATGATTTCGATACGTCCCGCCCTTGTGCAATCGCCTAGAGACAGCCAAACGTGTGACCTCAGGGTTTAGACTCATAAAACCGTGTAATACCGGGGTCAAGATGCGGGTGGCATGTAGGTGGCCTTCCCGGCGCGCTTCTTTCTTAAAAACTCGGCCTCCTTGTCTTGCCGCCACTGGCAGGCCTCGGCAAACTCGCACCACCCGCATTTATATGTTTCTTCTATCGCGACGCCGCTAGGTCTCCGTCTGCCGCGCCACCATTGCAAATTCTCCTTCACATAGGCGTCTAACGCGTTCGGGTCGTTGGGAAAAGAATTGTTTCCGATGATGTGTCCGTCATCGCGGTGGCGGTACTGAACGGCGAGCAAGTTACCGACAGAAGCGGCCCCATGAGGAAATGTTTCTTTTAATTCAGCCCTGAGCAGTGGTATGATTTGCGAGATAGACCCGTAGCTCATGAGATCCGACGAGTGTGTTTCGACCGACATATCCTCCATCTCTGAGTCGGCATCGTAAAATATCTCGTCGTGGAGAACGCCGATCTGGGCCATGAAGGCGTCCGAGAACGGCGTCTCAGGTTCGATACCGTAGCGCTCAAGAATGGCCGAGTAATCTAACATATCGGCGGCCATATCGGAGAGGAGTCGATGGTATAGAAACAGCTGCACTCGTGCGGGCCGCAGGGCTATACCGGTGGGCAGCCGGTGTGAGCCTCGCGTCTTCACGTCTGTTAGATATACTATTTTGTGACTTGGCCCAAAGTAATCCGTGATGGAGGAAGATTGTGTCGAACCATTGGAACTAGCCAAGTTCAACTCAGCCTCAAAGCTGGGGTCCGGGCTGTCGTGACTAAGCTGGTCGATGACGCCGTTGATGATTTCTCCGTCGACTGTGCCCCAGACCTCCAGTTCCCTCGTAAGGCCCTTGTCCCTCAGCGTGCGTAGCCCCTGTATGATATTCCACAGTCGCAAGGCGAATGCCTCTTCCTTGGAGCCAATCTTCACCTGAACTGTTGAATGGACCTCGTCCTCTAACGTTTGATGCACGCGTGAGCCACCCCTCATAGCGGGCGTCTTGGTCTTCCGGCCGCCAGGAAGCATAGTGAGGGTGTACCAGTGTTGCAACTCGCACCAGGCGCCGGCGGCCAGGTCAGAGACGGTCAGAGGTCGTTTAGGGGATGTTCGAAATCGCTGGAGGGGGGAACGAGTATCTATTTCCTGCTCGACTGAAGGAAGAGGAGCGTGGTTTTGAGTGGGTGTGGTCTCGGCCTCCAAACTGGAGAGCGCCCGGCTCACTAGATCCTTCTTGTCAGTCAGATATATTTTCCACAGATGGCCATATCCATACACGGCAGACATACAATCCGGGTACTGGACCGGACCCAGTGGCACGGCGTGCTGTTCCTGACGCGGCATCTTCGCGACGCGGTCCTCGGGTAACACGCGCCGAGAGGACCCGGAAACAGGGACTTTTGAGGGAGAGGGCGAGGCGAGAGCAGGAGCTAGAATAGGAGTATGCGACGCGCCATTGCGGCCCTGCGTCGTGGTTGTCGTCGCCCCCGTTGTTACAGCAGGTCCTGTGGCGGTACTGGTAGCTTTACTGCTGCTGGGTACGAGGTCTGCCAGGAGCCTGTCAACCAACAGCTCTTCGCCTGCCGAAAAGTCCGACCCGTAATCGCTATCGCCCGCGTCGTCCAGCCTGCCGACGGCGGTATTGCTTGGTATGGAGACAGACATGGCACATTCTAGGACAGGACAGGACGTGTGAAGCAGTAGGCGCTGGTAAGTGGCGAGTGCGTGTACCTGGTGAATAGCCCTGGTTAGTGGGAGGCCTGGTTGGGTTGGTGACCTCACGGTCTCCGGAATAGCAACACCGCAACCAAAGGTAGGACTCGAGTTCAACCACCGGCCTGGCCGCAACAGCCTGGCACTGCCTACCTTTTACATACCGGCCCACCGCTGCAATTCCGCGTCCGGGGAAGGTTTGGTCGCGAACGTCACTGATGAAGTGTGGATGTTGTTGCGGAATGAACCGATGAGCAACGTACTATGTACATAATGTACGTCCGTATGTACGTATCGAATATACAAATCTTGGATAGTACAATATCTGGCTAACCGATAGTTATACTCTATATGCATAGCTGCATAACGATAGGTACCACTCCGTAAACAACGCGTTGGTACGCCAACAGGTGAAGAGGAAAATCACCGACCGAGGACCGTCGGCCTCAGCCCCTGAAACGCAGCATGTATCTAATAATGTAAAGGCATAAATACTCATTTTTCTTGATTGTTGCCGCGCGATTTTCAAATCAAACATCTACTATCACTATAAGACCAAATACGGCGTAGTAGGCAATCTGGGTGGCCGTGCAGCTGATCCTTCAGCTCACCAGTTATTTGGATGCCTGATGTAACTATAGTTTACTTCGTAATACAAATGGCGACGAGCTTACACTGCCACCACTGAATGTCCCATCTACGTAGCAAGGTAGCTCGTGTATGGATATGAGGCGGAAAGGGAGCGACGATAAGGCAGCAGCTGGATACATGAGGGCTTTAATATCACTGAGGCCATTTCCATTGCAGCTTGCTCCGCGTCAGGTCACAATTCGCGAGCCAACATCGCCAGTTAATCGCTCTCGTCATGCTATCTTTACTCTCCCAAACACCAACCTCGGGTCATAGTGTGAGTCCCGAAGAGACTCTCCACCTGTTGAAGCGAACTCCAAACGCGTCCTTTGCTACTCTGCCAACCGAGCTTCACCTGCTCATCGCGAAACACCTCACTTACCCCGATGCCCTCTCCCTCAAGTTCACGTCGCGCCACTTCTTCTATCTCGTGGACACGGGCGTCGCACTCAAGGTCGATTGGATCGTCGAGCGCCGAAGCCTGGATCTGGAGTTTCCAAACAATCAAGGTTGCGACCTAAGGAGCGACTCGAGATTCTGCAGGGGCAGCGTCAGGTATGTCACTACGGCTTGCCGTTCCTGTGCCCTCATGGTCCCAGGGACATTGCTTAGCTGACCAAGCATCCAGGTTGCTCATGCAGCGACGGCGAGAACATCTGGAATGCGAATCACGACCCGGCCTCGGCTGTCTGGTCTTCGGGACAACGGTCTGCGTTCACCGCCGGAGTGTGGGCCAGCGGTGTCGGAGATGGTTACGGTCTCGTCTCACCGTCGAGATGTGGTGGTTCTTCTGGCTCGCCTTGTTTCCTGTCTTCCTAGGGTGTCTCTGGATGGCAGAACTAGCAACCTCGCAGTGCTGATCAACTGCCACACCCAGTGAGGTATCTAGGTGCTTGTATGCCGGTTTCTCTTGCGGACTGAAGAGCCCCAGCCCCGCCCTTGAAGCTCTATGCTAGTCAATTGTGAGACGTTCGCCGAAGGCAAGGGAGGAGTTTGAATCTCGCTATGTATCATCAAGGAGCTGAGGCAGGCATCCAATGGGGAATATTCGATGCGTCCCAGTCGCTCAAGGATTCGGTCATAATGTTCTTCGTAGAGACCGTGATGTTATTCTGTACGGTAATGGGTTAGGTAGGTACCGGTATAATGCCCGATCGGACCTCGGTGTTATCCGGGCAGGCTACCTATTGTGATGTTACCCCAGGAATTATTGGCCCGGCGTCAGGTACACAGTATTTAACGTCTCGGCGATGTGCCGAATGCCAGCGTAAAATAACGCGTGGTCGTCAAGATGCACTGTATCCGTACGGTAAAGGATACATGACTGTTCCTAACAATGCCTCCAGGCACTACCTACACTAATCACCCATAGTCATAGCGCTAGATCAGGGGAACCACTAACTAACCCGGCAACCATTACATTGGAATTATGTAGTTGCCTATGATCCGTTCATATTGTGCTAGAGGCATACTAGACTATCCAGGAGGCAGCCAGGAAAAGGACCTCAAACTCTCGTTGTAGAACCAAGGCACAACACGCACTACCTACACAGAGGCAAGTTGGCAACTGGATGGACGGCCTATATGCCGTGGTGGCAGGCACGGTACCTAGACACGGGCTGCGTAAAGCCCGTGCCTTCCAAGCTTAGCCCCAATCGTGAAGTACCGAACCTTACGGTACTGGCTTACGTAGCCAGGCTAGGCAAGCCCCCGTTACTGAGAGTTACCGCAAGTTAGGTGCTGTACGGGAGAGCAACGGGGCCTACCGAATGGCTACAGGTCCCTCCCTAGCGTAATTACTGCTTCTTCCACCGTTAATGAGCCGTTAATGAGCCCTGTCCGACCGGCTACTAGCACTGACTTAGGTAATTTCTATATCTTCCTCCACCTCTCTCTCCTTTCTTTCATCCATAAGCCCACAGCCGCTCTCACCCCTGTGCTCCATCCATCGAGCACCATCCATCCGCCTCCCTCTTCCTCATTCCCTCCCCTTTCATTTTATACCGTCGTTCGTCCCGACATTCATTCACGTCGTCGGAATCTCCAGTCTTGTGCCTGGTCCTTCAACCTCTCCGACGCCCCAGTCATTGAGTCTCCGCCGCCTTTATCCTCTCGCAGGGCTCGCATCCAGACCAGAAGGGCAGGCCGTAAGGAGAGCGTCATCTCCCAATCAATTGCCTGCGACCCGTCTGACGTCCCCTGCACCCCACGAAACACGCGGCCATTCGCTTACTGCAGTGTACAACCCTACGATCCTACGGAAAGACCTTACAAATCCATCGCCCTACGACCTTAGCACCGCTGCCGATCACTTTGACAGTCGGCGGCAGCAGAACTATCATATGCTGCCCGTTGGAGTATGACAGTATTCCTAGTGCACATCGACAATCGACCTTTTATTCGCCATCTTTAGCACGTCATTGAGACGACAAGATGTCGTGGAAGCTCACCAAGAGTACGTATGCATCCAGACGTCCTTTGTGTCGCCGCCGTGCCTCGCACCGGCCATGCCATCTCTCAGCTTATCCCTTGGACAACTTCATTGCCCTCGCTATTGACCACTTCTGTGGAGCCCCATGAAACTGGACCGCAAGCCAACTAACGCGTCTTTATCTCGAACAGAGTTGAAAGAAACCCATCTGGGTCCTCTTACAAGCACTTTCTCCCGCAACACCTCGACATCTACCATCACAGAAAAAGATGACAAGAGCCTGATGCCTACCTCGGCCACGCCAACCCCTGGTGACAATGCTATCGGTGCGTACTCATCGTATTGTCTCCGTCTTATTCTACGTACAACTATGCTCACAGTACTCGCAGCGGCCTCAGAAGCCTTGGTGCAGGAACCAGTCACCAAGGTTCCCAAACCTGGTATCCTCGTCGTCACCCTCCACGAGGGTCATAACTTTGCTCTCCCTGATCAGCATCGCAATGCCCTCTCCTCGCAGCACCAGTCGGGGTCTATGTCCACGGGCACTGCCCTAGCTGGATCAACCCGACCTGGCTCGTCCCAACGGCCTTCCCATATGAACGGCTCTACCCGCCCGCAAACCTCGGCCGGTGGTTTTCCCGGTATTCCCTCTAACCACGGTAGAATATCTAGTAAATACCTGCCGTATGCCATGATCGACTTCGACAAAGTTCAGGTTTTCGTGAACGCGGTGTCGGGTACCCCTGAAAACCCGTTGTGGGCTGGCGACAACATCCAATTCAAGTTCGATGTATCTCGTGTGACCGACCTCAACGTACATCTCTACATACGGAACCCCAATGCTACACCTGGCTCGGGCCGAAGTCAAGATATCTTCATGGGCGTTGTTCGCATAAACCCGCGCTTTGAAGAGAAGCGCACTTTTGTGGAGGATGCCAAAGCAAGCAAGAAAGATCGTGAGAAGGCCGCCGCCGAGTTCTCAAACCGAGAGCGCGAGCTTGGACACAGCGGCGTGGAATGGGTTGATGTCCAGTACGGTTGTGGCAAGTTGAAGATCGGTGTCGAGTACGTTGAGAACCGCCAAGGCAAGCTCACCATGGAGGATTTCGAGTTGCTCAAAGTCGTCGGAAAGGGTAGTTTTGGCAAGGTCATGCAAGTGCGGAAGAAAGATACGAATCGAATCTATGCCCTCAAGACGATCCGCAAGGCACACATCATCTCTCGATCCGAAGTGGCCCATACGCTTGCGGAGAGATCCGTCCTCGCCCAGATCAACAACCCATTTATTGTGCCCCTGAAGTTCACGTTTCAGTCTCCTGAGAAACTATACTTCGTCCTGGCCTTTGTCAACGGTGGCGAGCTGTTCCACCATCTGCAGAAGGAGCAACGATTCGATGTCAACAGAGCGCGTTTCTACACAGCCGAGCTTCTTTGCGCCCTCGAGTGTTTGCATGGGTTCAATGTCATCTATCGTGACCTCAAGCCCGAGAACATCCTGCTCGACTATCAAGGTCACATCGCGCTATGCGACTTTGGACTCTGCAAGCTCGACATGAAGGATGAGGATCAGACGAACACGTTTTGCGGAACGCCCGAATATCTAGCACCCGAGCTGCTCATGGGTCAAGGATACAATAAGACGGTAGACTGGTGGACGCTTGGCGTCCTCCTCTACGAGATGTTGGCGGGCTTACCGCCCTTTTACGACGACAACACGAATGAGATGTACCGCAAGATCCTCTCGGAGCCTCTAGACTTCCCTTCGTCGGATATAGTGCCCCCCGCTGCCAAGGACCTACTCACCAAGCTACTGAACCGGAAGCCCGAGGAGCGATTGGGAGCCGGCGGCAGCGCGGAGATCAAGGCTCACCCTTTCTTTCACGCCATAGACTGGCGCAAGCTCTTGCAGCGAAAGTACGAGCCAACGTTCAAACCCAAAGTGGTAAGTTGTCTTGTTCCCACGCCATGGCTATCATTTATCATTTACCAGTGCTAACGATGTTGTCCCTACAGGTGGACGCCACCGACGTGGAAAACTTTGACCAGATTTTCACGGGAGAAGTACCAATGGATTCGTATGTGGAGGGCACGGCGCTATCGCAGACAGCGCAGGATCAGTTTTTGGGCTTCAGCTACAATCGGCCGATCGCGGGCCTCGGAGACGGAGGTGGAAGTATTAAGGACCCTTCATTCGTTAGCAGTGTTCAGGATCGGTATCGATAGGTGCGCTCTATGTTGGGGTTGGAATAGCATGAGATGGGTGGCTGTGGACAGCTGCATCTCTCACCCGTGGCCGTGGCCCGGTGTGTGGCTTTGGAAAGCTAGACTGGCAATCACAGAGACAGTGCTGGCACGGGGCTTCATGGCTTTTCTTTGGCTTTGGTCAAACCAGCATCACAAGAAGACAGCCGAAAGAGAAAGAAGAAGAAAGGAAAGAAATGCAGGCAGGCAAGCAGGCAGGCGACTGAAGTACCAGTATGAAAGGGGGAGGTAACAACTGCGGGGGTGCAGACACTTGAGAATCTGGCATTTTCATCAAGATAGACGCTGGCTTCTCGTATGCTGTCGTAGCTAGGGGCAGACTTGGCATGTAGCTCTCATGGCCAACAGGTCGTTTAGCAGACGAGGCTCGCATTAGGTTCTAAAGGTAGCATTGGCAGCCGTAGCTCAATAGTAAGCTGTGAAGGCATTCGATCAATCTTCATTTATAAGTAATATTCCAGTTTCCGAGACAAGCACAGAGATATCGCAGGTATGATCACAGGTATGATCAGCACATCAGGAGATATCGGTGGCAGAAAGGGTCAAACGCGTTGAACGCCTCGGGAGTCGGAACACGCCTCGGGACACACCTCGGAACACGCACGCATGGATACCTAACCGGATAGGCTATTAGCAATTGACAAAAGCAACGTTGGAAGCAATAAGCAGGTGCCCCGGCATAGATACCCAGGGAGGTTAGCCGATGCCTTACCTATCCAGGTGCATGATTTGTAACGGTGATAGTAAGCTTGCTATCGGTTAGTGTAATATCTCGTCGACGTCACTGGAAGCAGGACAGGCTCTGTAGTCTAGGTACCTAATAAGCGGCGTGCGGTTGGTTAGGTACTTGTATGTTTTACATAGAGCATTGCTAGGGGGGCACCCCCCAGATTGCTGCGTGGGCACTCTTCGGCCAGATTCAAGCCGACAAGATTTGACGGCCCGACACATAACTACCAGTTCCCTATACTGGTATATTTCCGTACTTCCATCTTCACCATACCGTCGTACACTACACCAACTATCAACAATGCAGTAGGCCGGCGACACGTCCTCGGACAGTCGATAATGCTGTAATATATGGGTGGAGTATCATCATAGGTAGTCGAAACGAAACCGAGCTGATATGCAAACAATCAATCAAGAGGTACGGATGTATCTAGAGACTCGAAAACTTGCCCTGCCAGTATGTATCCTGGCAGCTAAAGAAATAAACAGAAGAGAAGCCTGATTAACAAAGTTGCACCGCTGACCACTGCCAATTGCGACAACGAAATGAATAGTTACATCCAGACTAAAAAACAAAGCACCGCGATGTTGTCTGTTGTGCGGTTGTATCTATCCAACGTCTGTAAGTGGCCTTGGTCTGCCGGAAATCGGTCGGACCGTCTCTGGCCGAAGAGTGCCCCCGTAGCAATCTGGGGGGTGCCCCCCTAGCAATGCTCTTTACATAACGCACCGACTATCTCATACAGCTGCCTATAAGTCAGCGCGGGGGCGCGGGGTAGCACATGGTTTATAACCCCTCCAGCGACTCCCTGCTAGACTAGCACCACTTTTGTTCCTAGGTAATCGTCATGTCACCCTCCAAATTCCCTTCCCACTCCCTATACTGATCTGCACACGCTACGCACGCTATATCGAGCAGCCAGCCTTTCTCTGGCTCGTCCTTGCAAACCACTTCCTTCCCCTGCCTCAGGCCCGGACAAGTAGGGAATTAACAAACCACTCACAACATGCCTCAAGCTTCGTCCCTTTCGGCTTGGGTTGCTCTGGAGGAGCACCACCGGACGGTCGGCAAGACTTTTGTCTTAAAGGATGCCTTTGCCTCGGACCCAGCCCGATTCAGCAAGCTGAGCAAGACCTTCCATGATGCCCCCTCCAAGACAGACATCCTATTCGACTTCAGCAAGAATCTGGTCACCGAAGAGACCATCAACTTGCTAGTCAAGCTGGCCGAGGAGGCCGGCGTCGAGAAGAAGCGCGACGCCATGTTTGCCGGTGACAAGATCAACTTCACCGAGGAGCGTGCCGTCTACCACACCGCCTTGCGCAATGTGGGCGGCTGGGACATGAAGGTCGATGGCAAGGATGTCATGAACGGCCCTGGCGGCGTCAACGACGTGCTCAAGCACATGAAGGAGTTTTCTGAGCAGGTCCGCAGTGGCCAGTGGAAGGGATACACCGGCAAGAAGCTGACTACCATCGTCAACATCGGAATCGGTGGTTCCGATCTGTAAGCTGGCCCCCCCTTCTAGCACGGGACAGATGTGTAGCTGACCACCGGACGACAGCGGCCCCGTCATGGTGACCGAGGCCCTCAAGCACTACGGCGCAAAAGACATGACGCTCCATTTCGTCTCCAACATTGACGGTACTCACATGGCCGAGGCACTGGCCAACTCGAACCCCGAGACGACCCTTTTCCTGGTTGCCTCCAAGACCTTCACCACAGCCGAGACCACGACTAATGCCAACACGGCCAAGTCATGGTTCCTCGAAAAGACGGGCGGCAGGGGCGAAATCGCGAAGCACTTCGTTGCCCTTTCGACCAACGAGCCTGAGGTTACCAAGTTTGGCATCGATAGCAAGAACATGTTCGGCTTCGAGAGCTGGGTTGGCGGCCGGTACTCTGTCTGGAGTGCCATCGGCTTGAGCGTGGCCCTCTATGTCGGCTACGACAACTTTGAAAAGTTCCTGGCCGGTGCCCACGAGATGGACAAGCACTTCCGCGAGACGCCCCTCAAGGACAACATCCCCGTCCTCGGTGGCCTTCTAAGTGTCTGGTACAGTGACTTCTTCGGTGCCCAGACGCACCTCGTTGCTCCGTAAGTCCCCAGCCGCTCCTCTCGTTTTTGCTGACCTCGTTCTTATTCGGGTGTTGCCCAGGTTCGACCAGTACCTTCACCGTTTCCCGGCCTACCTACAGCAATTGTCGATGGAGTCCAACGGCAAGACTATCACATCCGATGGCTCTCCGGCCAAGTACACGACGGGCCCCATCCTCTTCGGCGAGCCTTGCACCAACGCACAGCACTCCTTCTTCCAGCTCGTTCACCAAGGCACGAAGCTCATCCCTACCGACTTCATTCTTGCCGCCAAGTCTCACAACCCTATCTCCAACAACCTGCACCAGAAAATGTTGGCGTCCAATTACTTTGCCCAGGCCGAGGCCCTAATGATTGGCAAGACACCGGAGCAAGTCAAGAGCGAAGGCACGCCGGACAACCTGGTCCCGCACAAGGTGTTCCTCGGCAACCGACCCACGACCAGCATCCTCGTGGGCGGTGTCATCGGCCCGGCCGAGCTGGGTGCGCTCATCGTGTACTACGAGCACCTCACCTTCACCGAGGGCGCCATCTGGGACATCAACTCGTTCGACCAGTGGGGCGTCGAGTTGGGCAAGGTCCTGGCCAAGAAGATCCTCAAGGAGCTGGACGAGCCCGGCAACGGCGAAGGTCACGATGTCAGCACGGGTAGCCTGATCGGGGCATTCAAGAAATACGCGGGCAATTGAAGGATGGACAGGAATGTCAGCAGGCGGGAGCGATCATGGCGACTCTGATATGGACTTTGCAGGTTACCGGCCGCAGGCTTTGGCAGCACGGAAAAAAAAGGGGCTCTCCCCTCCCTCCCCAAAATGGATTTCTATTTCTACATAAGCCAAAAGGGCTTGTCGCGGGCATCTGAAAACCTGTTGTCTAATAGTTACGCGTCTCGTAGTTGAATGAGGCATCGCCCGCAGTGTCCCGTACAAGTGCCCATGTCCGTGCTGGGATATACATATATGCTTACAGCTAGCTAGCATGGCGCCTACTCATGCCTACGTTCGTCGGGCTGCATCGCGGCGGCGTTGGAGTTTATGTTAAGTTTGAATCTTGAACAAAGTGGGCCTCTAATACATGGATCTCCGTGACGCGCATGCTGTGTACTTCGTAGATGGCCCATTTACTCTCCTGGATCTAACTATCTCGTGCCGCTATGGAAGGGGACGATCGCGTCGCTTTAGCATTCAAACCTTTACGATTTGTTTTGTGTACGTTTGCGCAAGGGTGAATCGTGTAGTTCCTCCCACGGAGTCACGACCGGATTGGCGGTCCACCGCTTGCTGGTCGGCCGGGCGTGGGGTGTAGGGTGCATAGTAAGTGCGAAATTGTGTGGTAATAGTTTTACGCGTGTAAGCGTGCATTTGCTTTGCGTCTTGCAGGATTGGCGGGATATACTGGGTTACCTGGTATTCCGTGGATCGGGGGTGGAATCTTTGATAGTGGGCTTGGCGGTTGTTTGTTTGTTACTGTGGCTGTGACTCTGCGTGTTAGATGGGATGGCGCGGGTGAGCCCGTATCGCAATGATGGCGGCGCTGAGTGGTTGGGTAGTCAATCGGGCCGTCCGGCCTAGAAGAGTTCACGATGGTGGTTTGCAGGAGGGCTTGGGTTCTGGCTTGGGCAAACATCTGCTTGATAACTCCCGTCGCGTCATCGGCCCACGTGCTTTTGCGGTAATTAATGTTGCTTGTGAGACGGGCCGGGATTTGGGCTGTGGTTACATAATGGTGGTCGTATATTGTTGATAATGGAGGTACGGCTGGTGATAGGTGCATTATCTATCTGGGCGTCGTCTAGACTGTCACTACCTATGGTAGGATGCGATGTTCTGTCTGGGTCAATCCGCTGGAATGTTGATCTGGAGCGGACGATAGATAATCTATGAGGCTATCGGGGTGGGTTGGTATGATGAAATCGGGGTGGTTTGATATGATGGAATTAGCAGCCGATCGGGAGAACGGCGGCTACCATATTACCTAGCTCACCGCCAGGCTCCGCCGCTCCGGAAGAAAGCGCAACGAGCAGACGTTAGAACTGCTGATGAGTTGCCTCACTGCCCGAGTCATTTTGTCGCTACGGCATAGTTACGTTATAACAAATCGGACCAGCCCGGACGATATCTTGATCGACGTTTTAGTGCCAGCTGCGGTTGGAGGCACAGCCCATGGTGGAGCTGACTAACCTAAAATAGGACCATTCCCATGGGGTCCGTACGGTGCGGGGGGTGACCGGTCGGTGCAGACTCACGGGTTTGAACTGTGTACTTCCTTCGAAGTACCGTTTGCACTGCTGCTTCGCGCCACGCTAGCCACCTACAGGAGGCACCGGACGCTAATGTCTCAAGTGAGCATGCCCTATGAACCAACTAGCTCGGACCACCGCATTGCTCGGCCGCACACTGGACTCAACCCCGTCGAGAGGCATTTCAGGCGAGAGACGCGCCTGCATGGCCGAGGACTGCGTTAGCCCCAGCACACTTACGGCGCTTCACGGTAGCACTTGTAGGTTGTAGATAGTTAGCACTGCAGTATCTCGTCAATGTTGCCTTCACCTTCACCCTTCTCTCCAACATACCGCTAATGTAGCTACGTAGCGCACTTCTACCTGGCTGTTCCATTACGAGATGGCGGCCGGGTTCGGCGAGAAGAACGGCCGCATCTGGCGTCTCGGGATTCCGTGGGTGCGGTGCAAATGGACAAACGTAGGTACATGATGTAGGTGTGTTGTACATGGTGTATTCACAAACAGCGCATAGAGAGACTTGACGGGGCTCTCGCACAGTCGCTGCACCATCTGTCAGACGGCGTTTCGAGATTGGCCCGCAGATGCGATGCTGCATGGCTGCATGAGGGAATTGCATCAGGCCGCAAGCACTCGACGAGCTGGCGTCCTACCACATAATGTACCACAGAATATGCCTGTGTCTGTGTTCTGAGCGGGGGAGGCCATGGTTCTATAATATACCGCTTTCCCTCTGCGCATGGCCAATGGCAGAGCTTGGCTCCCTGACGAGCTCCGGCCAAAACACCTAGTGCTCTCTTTAGATGCGGTATCTGTATTCCGTGGTTGCCACGGACGTCGGTTTAGATAATTCACTCTACCTAATTGGTGTCCAATGCCGCGTTCTATAACTGTGGGTACTGAACCTATGTTAACCCGAAGCGTTACATTAGTTCAACTAAAGTTCTCGGCACGTATCTGCCCCATTGCTACGTAGGAAGGTGATGCATCGTGGAGTTCGAGATGCTTGTCGTATCTGGAGCACAAAGGGAGCGCGTGCGGTTGAACATCTGGAGGTGGAGGTTTATTATACAGACGCAGGGAGTGACGTAAATACATAGTGTCGCTACCGTGGCACACTGTACCCAGGCTGTGCTTCGTGCCTGCCAATTTACCCACGACTGCCTGACGGGACTCCTGGGGTGAAGTCAAGGAAGGTGGATTCCAAAAGGTACGTACCGAGGTCCTAGCGCAATTGCAACGGGTACCCCTCCACCCCTCCACCTCCCTCCGCCTACCTCATCCGCCCATCCATCTTCCCTCCCCCCCACTTGGATTCCCTCGTTGCCCTCTTCCTGTCTCTACCTTGACAACAATCCTTGAGGTCGTATAAAAGCTCCCTTCTTCCCCGTCTCATCCCGTCTCCCTTCCTATTTCCTACTGTACCTCCTCTGCTTCCTTGCAGGCCCCGATCCGAACACATTCAATTGCGCTGTCCTAGTGACGCTCTCTCTGCACTCACCAGCACATCACACTACCTTTCTGCCAGGTCGTTTGCATTGTCCAACATGACCAAGAAAGCTGTTCACTTCGGCGCCGGCAACATCGGCCGCGGCTTCGTTGCCTGCTTCCTTCACGAGGCTGGCTACCGCGTCGTCTTCGCTGATGTCGTTGACAAGCTTGTCGACAGCCTCAACGCTCAGCCTTCGTACAACGTCATCGAGCTTGGCACTCACGGCACCACCCAGAAGACCATCACCAACTACGTTGCCATTAACTCTCGCATCGATGAGGCCAAGCTGATCGATGAGATCGCTACGGCTGATGTCCTGACCTGCTCTGTCGGTCCCCGTATTCTTCAATTCATTGCCCCCGTCATCGCCAAAGGCCTCGCCAAGCGCTCGCTCGATCTCGCGCCCCTCGCCATCATCGCCTGCGAGAACATGATCAACAACACCGCCAACCTGGCTGGTTACATCCGGGATCCCAAGAACACCCCCGTCGAGAGTCTAGCCGACCAGGACAAGAAGGCTATCTACGCCAACTCGGCTGTTGACCGCATTGTTCCTGACAAGAAGGGCGAGCCCACCCTCGACGTCCAGCTCGAGCTCTTCTACGAGTGGGTCGTTGAGAGCGCCCCATTCACCAAGGTCAACGTGGCCCCCCCCGAGATTCCGGCTATTCACTGGGTCGACAACCTCGACCCCTACATCGAGCGCAAGCTGTACACCGTCAACACCTCGCACGCTACCGCCGCTTACTACGGTTACAATCGAGGCAAGGCCTCCATTCACGACGCCATGGCCGATGCCAGTATCAAGCAGGCTGTTGCCGCCGCTATTAGCGAGACTGCCGCCTTCATTGTCAAGAAGCACGGTGTCTCCAAGGACGAGCAGGATGCCTACAAGAACAAGATCATTGACCGAATCAGCAACCCCAACCTTGACGACTCGGTCAAGCGAGTTGGCCGCGAGCCGCTCCGAAAGCTCGGCCGTCACGAGCGCCTCATTGGACCTGCGGCCGCGCTAGCCGAGGAAGGCATGGAGACTTCTGCGCTTTTGGCCGCTGCTGAGATGGCTTTCCGTTTCCAGGGCGTCGAAGGCGACAAGGAGAGTGTGGAGCTGGCCAAGATCATGGCGGAGAAGACCGCCGATGCTGTGGTCCAGGAGGTCTGCGGTCTTGACGCTGGCCACCCTCTCTACGCCAAGGTCAAAGCTGTCGTGGAGAAGGTGCAGGCGGACGGTCACGAGTGATTCCCGCGCTGTCACGTCAGTCCGGAATCGGGCTCATGGTTTCCACGAAGTTATGACATGTCAGCAAGCGTTCGCGTTGTTTTTAAGGGACTGATATTAGGGTCACAAAAGGCGTTCAGAAGAGATGATACCGGAATGGCATAATGGGCGCAACGGACGCTCGGAAACTCGTAGGCAGCAATTGATGGCATGAGCCAGGTCGGTCACATGGTAGATAGACTGCTCACTCGATGCTATGCCCCTTATTCACGCCAGTACACTACGCTACAGGTGATAGGGAGCCAGGTTCATTTAGAAAAAAATGAAGAATGCCTAGACACGGGTAACATGATAATTGTTTGACTGCGTTCATCCGTGAAAACAAGTGGTACCTAGCTGGAGAGGTTTTATTGGGGGTGATGGTAATCAATAGGTAAGGTGACTGTTGTCGGAAGATCGTGCGCGATGAGGCCTTTTAATTGTGTGCTTCGTACGTCCGTACACACACAGCCGCCTTAGTAATGGCCCCGGTAACTAAATGGGAATCATTAGAAGCCATTAATGCACAGCCACAGCTCCTTTACATGCATATATGAGTCGATAAGCCGGATTGATAAAGGAATGAAGTGACCACATAAGTTGTGATGGTGCAAATAGGGTCCACCGCCTGGCTCCAGCCAATACCAACGCTCACTAGGCTGGCACTCAACTCACCAGTGCCCTTATTCGGACCTAGACTGATGGCAAACACGACACCTCTACCAACCGGCCAACCGCTACCACTGCCGCTCCCGCTCCAGCTCCTGTTCCGGTTCTAGACGACGACGCCGACGTCCACGAAGCCCGCTTGCGCGCCCGTTAACTCACGGACGGAAACGTGTATCACCTACCGTATTGCGTTCATAGGTTCAGTTCAGAGAACGCGATATCTCTCCGCTAGCAGCTTACACGGCCGGGAGCTCGCACTCCCCATGCGATCCCGATCTACCAACGCCTCTCTGCGCCCAATTGAACTACCGCGGCCCCTTTTCGCCCCCGGACGCAAGCCTCGACACATACTCGTCCCGCTGCCGTAAAGATGAGGTTAGACGTAAAGGTGTGTGCGCGCAAGGACTCCAGGCTTGGATGCTAGGGGCTACTTTCTCTGGAGGCTGTGTCGCTCGGGCATGTGAGATAAGCCTGGACGTTATTATGCTATGGCTCTGCAACCTGCTTGGGCTTTCTCCGGCTCCGGCTCCGGCTCTCTTACCTCGACCCATGTTGGGACCTGATGGAGACAAGATAGCCATCCCATACGATCCCATGCTAATGTGGTTTTCTATATATAGCGTCAGCTCTTTGCGCGCAGCGAGCGTGTCAAGTCGGTTGATTTCCACCCCCAAGAACCCTGGATCTTGACCACACTATATAGCGGCATGTTCTGCCCTTCTGCCCTTCTCCCCTACCAGTCAGCACGACAAGCTGCTAACATGGCCCAGGCCATGTCTATATATGGTCTTACGAAACGCAACAGGTCGTAAAGACCTTCGAGGTCAGCCTTGTGGACGCCGAGTACTTATGGCCTACGACTAACATCCAAACCAGCTAACCGATGTTCCTGTTCGTGCCGGCCGCTTCGTTGCGAGGAAGAATTGGATCGTTTGCGGATCTGACGACTTCCAACTCCGAGTTTATAACTACAACACCTCCGAGAAGGTCACTTCCTTCGAAGCCCACCCAGATTACATTCGAGCCATCGTCGTACACCCCACGCAGCCGTTTGTTTTAACCGCCAGCGATGACGTGAGTATACGGCACCCCTATTCTTCCGCGCGCCGTGGCAATGTCTAACTAATGTGCCCCCAGATGACCATTAAGCTTGTATGTTGCGCATATCTCTACATTGCCATCTTCCATTTCTTCACCCCTCCTCTGTATTCCGTTACTAAATGCCACGCAGTGGGATTGGGAGCGTCAATGTAGGTTCCTGCTATCCTCTTTCCCTTCTGTCCTGCCGTATTTTCAAAAGGTATGAAGACTAACCAGTAACTGTACAGGGAAGTGTACCCAGGTCTTCGAAGGGCATAGCCACTATGTGATGAGCCTGGCTATTAACCCGAAGGACACGAATACCTTCGCCTCAGCCTGCTTAGACCGGTGCGTTTTTCATAATCTCATGGCACTCGGTTAACCTTGCTAACGTAGTGGTCGCGCAGGACTGTCAAGATTTGGAGCCTAGGTTCTCCCTCGCCAAATTTCACACTGGAAGCGCACGAAACCAAAGGCGTCAACCACGTGGATGTAAGTAGTAAAAGTAGTTTCTAGCACGCGCCGTTGAAAAGGGGCTGACGGTGTTATAGTATTATCCCCACAGTGACAAACCCTATTTATTGACCACGTCCGATGACCGGACGGTCAAGTAAGTTCCCCATGCTCGACTTGGTCTGATGCGTTGTGCTCACCATCGTAATAGGGTGTGGGACTACACAACCAAGTCGCTCATAGCCAGTCTTGAAGGTCACACCAGCAATGTATCATTCGCGGTTTACCATCCGGAGCTGCCCATCATCATCTCCGGCTCCGAAGATGGAACAATTCGCATGTGGCATGCTAATAGTGAGTATTTCGATCGCCGGTCAGGGGAGGAATAAAAACGACGCATCTTCACATCTAACGCAATTCGTTGTAGCCTACAGATTTGAACAGTCTCTCAACTACGGTTTAGAGAGATGCTGGTGTGTTGCTTACCAGCGTGGCAAGCAGGGCATCGCCGTTGGCTACGACGACGGTGCCGTAGTGGTCAAGCTCGGCCGAGAAGAACCCGCAGTGTCCATGGATAGCAGTGGAAAGCTCATCTGGGCTCGGCACAACGAAATCGTTTCATCTATCATCAAGGGGGGCGGTATGTACATCATCGACACACGGGTCCGTGTGGCTAGGCTAACCTGAGAATAGATGCTTCAATCAAAGATAACATGCCCATTACCCTGGCCACCAAAGATTTGGGCACTTGCGAGATTTACCCTCAAACCTTGATTCACTCTCCAAACGGCCGGTTCGTCGCGGTTTGTGGAGATGGCGAATGTATGTGGCTATACCTGCAACACTTGAATGTCCGACCGAGTGGCTATGTTCTAACAATTTGATCAGATATTATCTATACGGCGTTGGCCTGGCGGAACAAGTCTTTCGGTTCGGCCCTCGACTTCGTGTGGGCTTCTAAAGAGAACAGCAACGACTACGCCATAAGGGAATCTAGCACTGGTGAGTAACGCCTTTTTACTTTATTTTCTAGTTATTTTATGGGCGTTGATGCCTTGCTACATCAGCTTGCATATACTGATTCTGTGTCCATGTAGTTGTCAAGGTATACAAAAACTTCGTCGAGAAACCGGGCAGTTTAGACATTCCATTCCAAGCCGATGGCTTAACTGGCGGTGTCCTCCTCGGTGTCAAGGGCCAGGGTGGAATTTCTTTCTACGACTGGGCCACCGGCGGCCTTGTCCGGCGAATTGAAGTTGAACCGAGGGAAGTCTACTGGTCAGACAGCGGTGAACTGGTGACTCTGGCTTGCGAGGATACCTTCTACGTCTTGAGGTACTCCCGTGAGAACTACGTCGAAGCTGTTCGGGCCGGTCTGGTTGATGAGGATGGCGTAGAAGCCGCGTTTGAAGTCATCACAGATATTGCCGAGAGGTGAGCTGCATTCGTCGCATCTGGAACCATTTTCATACTGAATCTATCATAGCGTGCGGACCGGCGTGTGGGTAGGTGATTCATTCATCTACACCAATGGCACCAACCGATTGAACAGCTTGGTCGGTGACCAGACCTACACCATCACTCATTTCGACCAACCCATGTACTCCCTGGGTTTCATCCAGAGAGATTCAAGGATCTATCTCGCCGACAAAGATGTCAACATCACGTCTTTCACCCTCTCGCTCCCGGTCCTCGAGTATCAAACTCTGGTATTGCGAGGCGACATGGAAACGGCTACGGAATTGCTGCCTAGCATTCCTTCCGATCAGCTCAACAAAATTGCCAGGTTTCTCGAAGGCCAGGGTCACAAGGAGCTGGCACTTGAGGTGGCTACTGACCCCGAGCATAAATTCGATCTCGCACTTGCTCTGAATCAATTGAACATTGCTCTAGATCTGGCACGCCAAGCGAATGTCGAGCACAAGTGGAAGACGGTGGGTGATGCGGCCCTTGCTGCCTGGGATGTAACCCTCGCCACGGAGTGCTTCACTCATGCACGCGACCTGGGCTCCTTACTCTTGATCTACTCGAGCACATCGGACCAAGAAGGCCTGAAGACACTGGCCACGCAAGCTGAAGAATCAGGGGCTCAGAACGTTGCGTTTACTTGTAGATGGCTGCTCGGCGACACGGGTAACTGTGTCGATATTCTCATGAAAACGAATCGATGGGCAGAAGCGGTCATGTTCTCCCAGACGTATAAGCCGAGCTCGACGGTCGAGGCTGTTAAGGGATGGAAGGAAGGCCTGGAGAAATCGAAAAAGGGACGCGTTGCCAAGGTGATCGGCGTCCCCACAGAAGATGAAGAGCTGTTTCCGGAATGGGACGAGTGGCTGCGGTTAGAAACGGAGGGCGCTGCTGCAGGCGCCACTACCAATGGTAAAGCGTCGGATGAGAGCAAGGATGACTCGGAAGCCGGGGGTGAAGATGCGGATGAGAACGGGGATGAGGATGAAGATGAAGAGTAGCATTCTCCATTGTTGTCCGCCCGTGATGGCTAAGATGGGCTAATAAACTGTTTTTATTCGTATTCGGTCTTGTCGTGTACTTCCGGGACCGAAGGGGAACGAAACCCTCTTCTAATTGTGCGGTGCTGCTGTATTACTAAAATCCGACGTATCGTTGAATAGGTCGTTTGAAAGACATTTGAAGACCCTTTCATCGTGACCGTCTCTTCGACTAGTACCCCTTCCGACTTCATAACGGCTCTGCGGTTGCGTATAGTTAGGTGGAACTTTGCGATGGTGTCGGGTGGATACTGGGGATAAGCGGGTGATGGCTTGACAATTACGTCCTGTTTCTTTTCTTTTTATTCCCTTTTTTTTTGGCTGTTTTTGTTTTGTTGTTTTTCTTACCTTTTCTTCTGATTATGGCTATAACTCAGGACCAAGATTGATAATCCCGCGGTGAATTCTATACTGGTACTCAGTACGGTTTATGTCTCCGTCGCGTAGAATTTTTAAAGTTTTGCAATTACCTTGTTGGACTGCGATGTCCTTGCCAAACGGGATTCAAAGCATGGGTTAGGTGAGTTTTCCTTGGTTTTATGCCTTGTTTTGTGCTTAGGTTCTTGCTACACTACATATTTGTCTATCTAGTTTAAAGTCTAATGTTACTTGCCTGGTCGTGAACCATGAGTGTTTTATGCTTGTTCAGTCCGTGACTTACGGACTTCTATAGTTCTACTCCCTGCCTTTTCTTGAAATTCTTTGTTTTGCTATTGATTATTTCTAGCCTGCTATCCCTGCAACTTCAAAGCCTCATGGCTGTTTCTTGTTCGTTTCGGCATCTGTACCTCCCGTTACGCGTCTAATTAAACCGTAGCTATGATGGTAACGATGATGGATTTTTGCTTCAGCGACCTGGTATTAACTCTTTCTGATAATGGACGCGAAACGAACAATACCCACACGATAATTATGCCCTGTATTTCCACTACAACTCGAGATAGCTAGCCACTTAGCTGTTACTATTACTGCGTACCTGGACGGCGTTGTCAGGCGTCTATCCGGCAATACATACAGTTTTTTGTTAGCACAAAAGGGAATCTACCTTTTGTTGTTCACACCGAAAGGCTAGAATAGAGGCTAAAGTGGTATCATTTGCAACATGAGCCAGCTTGGTGGCAAGACCGGCAATCTCATAATCCGGGGGCGTGTGCTCCGTCTCCAGGCGGATGGGTTGAGGCGTCTAGAATTCATCGTCATAAAGTTCCATCAACTCTTCGGAGAGAAGTGCGCCAGGATGAGCGCTACCGCAATTTTCACACACCGAGGGTTCCTCCTCATCGTCCATGAAATCAAAAAGAGTGGCCTCTTCTTCAATCACTTCCCACGGCATACCGCTGACACGGTCGAACAATTCCCACGTCCGTTCTTCGTCTCCGTCAAGTTTTACCGGTATTTTCTTCCAGATCGTGCGACACGAGTGGAAGGGAGAATAGGGCGGCTCTCCCTCGTCTGCTGGCGCTGGTGGGAAATCGGTTGAATCGTGCTCGTGGTGATCGGCATTGAACAGGTGGTGCTCATGGAAGTTACGCATGGCCCGAACGACCTTGGACGAGTAGTGGCATACATGGTCGCCGCACTGCAGCAGACGAACGCCATTTTTGACGGCCACCATAGTTGGGGCATGATCGATCAGGAGGCCCTCATCTTTCAGGAGACCGGAGAGCTCCGTACTCACTCGAAGTCCACACTCATCCGTGGGGACACCAGTTAGGACAATTTCGTTGAGCATGCAACCAAGCTGGTGTGAGGCTAGATCGTGTAGTTGCGGCGGCGGATACTGAAGGATATCATCGGTGAAGTTGACAAAATCGATTCGAAGACTCTCGAGGGAGGGTAGCAGTCTCGGGCGAGGTTGAAGCGGCCACGAGCTGGTACCAGCGGCGCCGGGCTCGTGAGGTGGCAGCAGAGCCTCGAGAAAATCGATCAATTGATACCAAGCATAGGCGCGGAAGCCACCGCGGGCCAACGTCTTCTCCTTGGGGCGACGCTGCACGACTAGCTTGACCGAGGACTTGAGGTCGGGGTGATACGAGCGTGGTAGTCGGTGCACCCGGTCTTCATCATCGTAGAACTTGGCGATGAGACGGAATGTGACATGTTTGATCTGCTGGCGGTATCTGAAATCAAGCTCTGAGAAATGCGCTAGGCTGACTGGGCTCGTAAACACAAAGGTGTTGCTCGTCCACAGGAATTGGGTGCCCTCGTAATGGTAGGCTCGGCACGTAGCCAAGAAGTGGATCGCAATGTTGTGCTTGGCCTTTTCGCGGACCAGCATGCGCTCGGGCCTGCTCTTATAGAGCGGATCGACGATCGGGTGCGGGCTGGTCATGGCATATGAGAGCACCCTGAGGAGTAACTCCACTGGCAAACGGGGGAGAGACGCATTCTGGCTTCTACCAGATCGAGTGACACGAGACGATTTTGCGGGCGCAGGCTTGGGCTGCCATGCGATATCATTGTCGCGGAGTAGCCGCTTCAATGCCATATTCTCAGCCTCCAGGCGGCGATTCTTGGTGCGAAGCGGGTGGTTGTAGTACAGCTCCGCTTGGTCGGCCTGGTCTCGGCACTCCCAGGCTGGCCATGATGGATTCTATGGAAGAGATAAGCGGCCGCGTTTCTGATATCACGGCTTGAGCGGAACGAATGCGGATATATATAGAGTTGAGAAAGGAAAGGGGGCGCATTACCCTTACCATTTTGAACCGGGACGATTGTCAGTTTATGATATGGGATATGGGAGAGATCGTCAACGAAGGGAACGAGGTGCTGGGGGTGGGGAGGGGAGCTGGGAGGCCGAAAATCGGTTAATTTATCTTCCACGGAAAACAAAGAGATGACAGTCCCGAATAGAAGACGACGGAGCAGGCCGTCTGTAACCATGAACGAATGAGCCGGAATCAGACAGCGCAGCTGGAACAGACAAGATGAACCGTGATCCACCCTTTCAAACCAGGTATCTAGGCTGAAGTTAGCAGGGAGGAACCCAAAAGAGAACGGATCGGGAGGCGGAAGAGTTCACTCGCAAGGAGGGGATCAGAAAGGAAGACAGTGAGATGAGCGATTGTTCAAGGGCAGAGACGGAGGGATGAGAGAGGGATACGTGAAGTGCAATTGAAGCTCGATTGTGGTGGGTGGATTAGAGGCGTGGGTGAATATAAAGATACCAAACGCGGAGGGGATACACGGACAGACAGGAAGACAGAATCGCATCTCAAGCGTTGGACTTGCCCGAGCAGCAGGAATTGAGTGCTCGGGGAGGCCATGATGGACGGCGGGATGGAGGGATGGATGGATAGAATGGATGAACAATGAACAGACGGGGTCGAAGGAGCGAGCGGAGACAAGACCAGGTTGAGCAGACGGGAAGATGGATGAGAGAGCGGTGTTTACCTCGTGCGCATCGACGATGGGATGCGGTGTCCGGGGGAGGCGCCGAGACGCCGGGATCCAGCTAGCAGTTGGCCGGGCTGCTGGACGGCGCTGGCGATGGGATGTGTGGTTTGAAGCCGGGTTGGATGCCGGTTGTGGTATCGGTTGGGGATGGAGGGAGAAGAGTCGGGCGTGACTTGCCTCATTGGTAGGAAGTGCCTCGTGGGGGAAGACGCTAACGCGCACTGCAAATCCACACCTTATTGCGACTTTTGTGGGGCGGTGGAGCCCGGCTTATGCGCGGTGGGGCTTCTTGCAGCGCCTGGCCCGGCCTGATTACCTAATGCACGAAGGTGGGTTCGGGGCAGCTGAGCTCGGGCCGTGTATAAGCCGACGGGCCGGAACTGCCCGAATCGATAAAGCGCGCTGGCTTTAACCATCTCGCTAGGGTCTTTTAGCAACTTACAGGGGGTTTAATCCCTACCAGGTCACCCTAATTAGCGAAATAAAGGTTACGAAGAACGTCTTCAAAAGGTGCCCGACGTCGACAGCGCTGCCGTCGACATTCTTAGAATTGAGTGTTATTTGACCCATCGCACTGCTTGGCCACCCTAACTAATCAAAATCAAAAGAATTTCTAAGCGAATGTGCCCCTGGAAGTTCGAGCAATATGGTATCTAGGTTGACAAACGCGGCAGCACGGACCTCGGGCGCGTGCTGGCCAGACGTCGGGACTGGTGAGAACGACCTAGCATTTACGTGTGCCTATAAACTGATATTGGAGAATGCCCGGGCTGTAAACAGTATCTATCGTGTATGCAATATCTCTACCTATTGTTCATCACGTTGTGCTCATCTGGCACACCTGTTTGAAGCCAGCCAATTCCTGACGGCTTCGCATGCGGCATCACGGTCTCGACCTAATTGAGAATTGGTTGTTTAGCTGTTGGCCAATCTCCATCAATACTTGCTCGAGAACGGATTACCTATGCGGTCACCTCTTTAGAGACTGTGGGCTGATATGGGGATGTGCGTGCTGCTAACCGGCGTCGGTATGCGAATCTCTCTACGTATCTCACCGTCGACGCGTACGATGTACATACTAGGGTCACAACGGTACAGACGTACAATCGCTTTCAATGCCAATCTATAACCCCAACCTGAGCACAACTGAGCAGTTGACCGAGTCCTCCTTTGCTCCTCTCTATTGACGTCATGACGTAGACGCCACGCCGTGACCCTTATTGCAGCAGTAAATATGATGAAATCAATCCTCCTCGCGCTTTATCCTTGGCTACGCTAGCCTCGATCCCCTCGTCATTGAGCCCCGTGCGCCCGGGCATGCTTCGACTGGTTGCTGCCGGCTTTCCCCTATGAAGTCACAAGGAGTAGGTCATTACGCATCGCCCGGCTATGTCGTAAGGAGGGGACGAGACATATAAGATGCGGTGTTGTCTGTTGTCGCCACTTTTCCTTTGATTTATGTACCTCGCTGTAACGCTGGGCAACACCGCAATCGACGATCCAGTACAACGTCCAAGACCGAACCCGACAACGACGATCCACGATCCACGAGCCACCATGTCCTTTTCTAACACTGACACCGGCGGCAAGCCCGCCGACCCCTACACACGCACCAATAAGGAGAACAACATCCCGACTCAGCAGAAGATCGAGGCGCTGGACAAATTTGTCAGCACCTGTAAATTCGGCATGATGACCACGCGCGACCGGCCCTCGGGGAGGCTTGTCTCGCGCTGCATGGCCATCGCTGCTAAGGTAAGGATCTCTCCCGTTCCTCGCGGATTTGCCGCGACCGCACGGTTCATGCCTAATCCCTATCTCGCCAGGAGAGCGGCAGCATTGATTACCTCTTCTTCACGAATACCGAATCGCACAAGACGGACGAGCTGAAGAATGACCCCCACGTCAACATCGCCTTTCTCGATAGCTCCGGCCAGTGGGCTTCCATCTCGGGAACCGCCAACATCGAGACGAATCGCGAGCTGATTACAAAGTACTACACCCCTACTCTGAAAGCTTGGATGGGCGATCTACGCGATGGTAAACACGACGGGTCCAAAGACGATCCGAGGATTGGGATTATTCGGGTCAAGATGGCGACGGCTACGTACGCCATCACCGATCGCACCGTTCTGGGTCGCATGGTGGAAATCGCTAGAGGCATGGTGACGGGGGCGGCGGCTAACGTGAACAAGATCAGAGAGATCACGGATGCCGAGGTCAAGTCGCGACGAGCTTCTCATTAGGTGGATATCGGGGGCAGGCGTTGTCTTTTTTTTCCGTCCGAACAGGGAATGTAACAGGTCAAACGAGCTTCACCACAGAGATTCACCACACAGATAGGCATAAGAGCAATTATTTAATGCTGACCATACTGCTCGGACCATGTCTTATCCCAGAGGTCTTTGTCTATGGCGAAATCGCGCGCATAGTCCCTTTCCAGCTCATGCGCCCGCGACCCCAACAGCACGAGGCTGTGGAGCGGCGGGCCGAGCAGCCCATCGGCGTCGCAGAGCTGTCTGAGGGTGCCGGCGACGAATTTCTCCGTCCTGCCACCCACGCGTGCCGCGCCGATGGCCAGGCTGTTAGGCCCGTAGACACCCTCCTTCTTGTCCTCCTCGACCTCGAGCATCTGCTGCGCGCACTGGCCCACGGTCATGTAGCGCGGCGGCTCGTATATCCGCCTCCCGCGCGCCATATTCTCGAGGCTCTGCTCTTTGACCTTGATGTCGAGAAGCACGAGCGTGTGGAGCCCGATGGCACGATTCTCCTTGATCCGGTCGTAGAACGATGCCGGCCGCCAGTTGTCTAGAAAGAATACCATCGACACCGTTTGACCGAAGTTGTAGAGCTGGAGCCCGCACCCGCCGATGGCTGACATGATGGAAGCATTGGGGACCGTCTGGATGGGAATTGAAAGCTCGCGTGCCCTCAAGACCAGGTCTGTGTGTGTTGTGGCACTGGAACAATGGGCCGGTAGGTTAGTGAGCTGGTTCGTGTGGATTAATCTGAAGATGCGTGGCACTGCCTACCCGAACGGATCCCCAACTACGAGGAACGCGACGTCATCGGATTGGGCATCGCGGAGAATCTCGTCGCTGTTCGACTCGACCATCTCGCGGTCGGCGATTACGATGGATCGGCCATAGTACGCCTCCTACTGTGCCATTAGCGTTAGCCGTCTGGAGGCGTGGAGGAGAGGCGGCCGTGAAAAGGCCGGCGGAGGTAGGCGGATTAAATAGATGCTCACCAGCACGGATTGATCTACGAGAAGGATGCTGGTGTAGGCTTCTAGATAGACCCTGGATGCCCGCTTTACTACCTCGAGACCTCGGACAGTGATGTCGGTTTCATCGGAGAGGCCTAGGCCTACTAGGTAGAGCATCTTAAGCGAGAGAGGTGAGGCGAGGAGCCTGAGCTGCCCAGATAGCGATCTGAATGGAAGAAAGGATTGGCTTTGTCGCAAAGAAATTTCCGCGATGCGGAGGGCGAGGGGGTAAAGGGTGTCCAGTATGCTCGGTTATGACGATATAGGTGGCCAATAACTGCATAAATCGCGGGGTAATCTCCTTCGATAGATGAATGAACGCATTACATAAGCATGAAAGCACTCGTTATAACGAAAGAGCATCGGCTGGGCACTTCGTCCCGTCAACTATCTACCAACTACCAACATGTTGATATTCTTCATTTCTCAATTAAAGACCTGAGAATTTACGATCCATCTCGCATGACCGCACGCCCGATCCAAATTCCAATTCCGCTCCCTCTCATGCGCAGGTCCGTCTTGCAACAGGACGCCTAATTACATTGCACGTTTCTCGACGCGATCGTACCCGCCTACCGCGTGTCCACATCAGTCCAGCATCGAGACAGTTTCGCCCCTGCCCGCCCCGCTAGCGAACCCAGCGTAGCCAAGATGTCCGGCAAGGGCTCAGCCTACGGCACGCCGGCAACGGACACGTCCTTCCGGCGGACCTACGACTTGGACGAATATGCCGAGAAGGCGCGCGTGCGCGAAGGCGCCGAGCGCGAGGAGGCAAAGGCGCGCTACGAGGCGAAGCTGGCGGGCAAGAAATACTACAAGCCGATGACGGGCGATGAGTCGCACACGCGCGCGCGCCGCGACGTGCTCGATCTCGAGGCCAATGTCGGCAAGACGATGCTCGTGCCGGCGGGCGCGGGACAGGGGAAGCGCGGGCGCGGGGCCGGGTTCTACTGCGCGGCCTGCGACCTCACGTTTAAGGACAATATCCAGTGGGTTGAGCACATCAATAGCATGCAGCATCTGCGGAATATCGGAGAGACGGGCGAGGTGAAGAGAGCAGATGCCGAGGAGGTGAGGAGACGCGTTGACGAGGTCTGGGAGCGCCTCTTGGAAGAGAAGCGCGCGGCTACGACTACGCTCAAGGAACGCCTTGAGATTAGAGGGGAGGAGGAGGCTCGGGAGAGGGAGGCTCGGCGACTGAAGAGACAGGCGGATCTACAGAGGAAAAGGGCGGAGAAAGACGCGGCGGAGAAGGTCAAGGTCGAATATGGCGATGACGTGAGGATTGAGGGCGAGCATGACGAGGACGACATGATGGCGGCTATGGGGATTACGGGCTTTGGGACATCGAAGCGGAAATGAGATTACTATTTCCGACGGAGGTCGGAGTCCTTGATCGAAGATGTGGAATGCCGGTAGAAGGCAGGGAACTTGTCACGTAGTGGCAGAAGATCTAGCGATGAGAGAATAGATGTCTGTAATGGCTCTGGCCTTCTTCGTATAGGAAGGGGCCCGGTTTGACGGGCTCCCTTATATATACGGAAGGCTATGAAGGTCTGTGGCACGGGCCACCTACGTAGTAAGCTAGTATGAAATGAAGCTATATACACTAAGGAGTGGAACGGGCCACATGACGTCTGGAGTGCGGTACCGTGTGGTGAGTGCCATTAGCACCTTAAGCACTGTACCTAACGTCGCACACCCCCCAGGTCCTTCGGAGAAGGCTTTTTCCGATCCGAAGGAGCTGCTGAATCGACGACATGGTTGAAGATACCCTGTAAACGCCTCTCGAGAGGCTCCAAAACAAAGGAAAAAAGCGCTCGTCGGTTGATCCGAACGTGCGGTTGATGATGAGGGGCTCCACTAGCCCCGTTTCATGTTGTGGTGGTCGCTGTTGTTGAGGTGGAAATGGAGGAAGGCGCGTACGCGGCTCCTTCCCTTTTCCAGTCGCGTATCGACGAAGTGCCTAAGGTGAATTTCCACCCCGCGTTTCTGGCGATCCTTTTCTTCCCCTCTTCTTCTTCAGACCACACACTATCGCCACCTTGCGTGGCAGTCTTCTTTCTGCGCCTTCGTCGTAAGTCTGCTTGGAGCATATGGATGGATGCAAAGGAGTCTTAGGAGCTTATTGACACCGTTTTCAGCAGTTTTCAAAGCACGCGCCCTCATGGGTGGCAACGTTCCGTCTCGCGGCGGTCGTGGCAAGGATCGCAGTGGGGTTGGTCGCCCACTGCGATCAATCGAAGTCGAGCTCCCTCGTGTCGTGGACCTTACCTCGCCCTCGCCTGCGCAGTCGCGTGCTCCGTCTGGCTCGCCTGGTCCTGCTGCCGCTGGTGCCGCTGTTTCTGGTGCTGGTCCTGCCCGTCGCCCGTTGCCTGCGCTGCCGTTTCGTCCCTCGCCTGGCTCCGGTGCGTTTCCTGGTGTGCCGCCTGCTCCCGCGCGTGCGCCTGGTCCGCGTCCCGCTTGGCCCTGGCTTGCTGCTCCGTCTGGCGCGCCTCGCGCGTCCATGCCGCCTGCTCTGTCTTCTCGCCCTGCGCCTCCGCCTGTGCCCGTGTCCTGTCCGCTGCCTGCGCTTGTGCCCGTGCCGTCGTCCCGTCCGGTTCCTGCTGCTCCTCCTGCGACCCCCCGGCACCACGAGCGCTCGCCGTCCCGTCTCTCTGGCCGCTCACGTGGCTCACGTCCTGAAGGCGTGAAGAAGAGCGGTGGATCGTCAAAGGCGACCCCGCGACGTGAGCCCGTGGCGGTCGGAGAGCGGGTGCCTCCTTGTCTGGCTTGCACTCGTGCAGCCTTGCGTGGCAAGCCTCCGTATGCTTGTCAATGGGAGAAGTGGTCGTCTCGGTGTGTCCGGTGTTTCGGAGGGCACCGTTGTATTCAGCTGTGAGTATCTTCCTTACCTGGTAATACGTCACAGTTGCTGACAGGTTCCATAGGCCGGCTTCGTGCCAGCGCTCTGCGGAGCACCTCTTAGAGGTGCTCAATCGGGACTCTCCCCGGGCCTCTGAGGCCGTAAGTTACCAGTTCCATCGTTGGTTTCTTGACTAATGTCGGGTTAGGAGAAGAAAAACGCTCGTGCCGCCGCTCGTGTCGCCCTTGAGTGCGCCGAGGAGGACAAGGAGGCCCCGGCTGCCACCCCGGAGCGCCCCGATTTCTCTTCCCCGTCTCCCGTTCGCGCGCCCCGTTCCCGCCGCCGTGCTCGCTCTCGTGGCCGTGCCCCTGCTTCTCGCCGGTCTTCGCGTGCTCCGGCGTCTCCTGGTGGTGCTGCCCCGGTTTCCGGTGGTGCCGCCTCGGCGGCTGAAGGAGATGGGGCGTGTTCCCTGGGTTCCCTGGTGCTCCCCCGGGGTTCGATCCGAACCAGTTCTTTCGGGGACTGGCGGATGTTATGGCCAGCTTCGGCGGCCCGGCCGCTCGACCGGTATACGGCGAGCGTGTCAACTTGGCGGACATAGTCCGCAGTCGTGGCGGTGGTGGCCCTCCTGGCGGTGGAGGAGCCGGTGGTTCGGGTTCTGGCGGGTCTGGTGGCGCACAAGGCGCCGGTGATGGAAGATCTGGTGGTTCGGGTCGGTCTGGTGGCGCTCGCGGCGCCGATAAGGAGGAGAAAGGACGTCGCCGTCGCCATTAAGGCGCTCTCTTTGCTTCCCTTTGCTTTGCTTAGCTATGACTTACGTCGAATTGACGCTTAATTTTTCTTTGGCACCCCTCCGGGCACCATGTGACGCACATCCTGTAGGTTGATGAGCACCCTAAAATGCTCGAATTTGGCGCGGGAAAGATTCTTGGTGAGCCCGTCAGCTGGCATCTGGTCGGTCGGTAGATATTCGACCTTGAATGAGCCTTTGTTGTGCTCCTGACGGACCCAGAGGCTCTGGATATCGACGTGGCGGAGCTTCGTACTGATTCTATCGCTCTCACCAACGACTAAACGGATCGCCTGGGTGTTGTCTGAGTAGATCTTCCAGTCTTCCTGGATATCCAGCTCTAGGTTTCGGAAGAGCCTTTTTAAACCCATGGCTTCGCGGCCCGTCACACCTATCGTGGTGACCTCCGCTTCCGTTGTCGACGTCGTTACCGTGCTCTGCCTCGTGGCTTTCCACACGATTGGTCCACCGAACATGGAGATTATGAATCCATGTGATGAGCGCCTTGTTTCCTTGTCGTCTCCAAATGACGCATCTCCAGCTATAATAAGAGCTTGAGCCGTCGGGTCCTGGCCTCCGTACACAATTGATAAGTGCCGGGTGCCGTACAAGTATCGGATAACTTGGTTGGCGGCCTTGAAGTGTTCCGGACCCGGATTGGTCAAGTACTTGGAGAGTTGCGATACGGCGAACGCCACGTCAGGGCGTATCATGATTGCCGTGTATAGGATAGACCCGATGCGTTCCTGGAATTCTTTGATCTGTGCCTTGGAGGCTTGCCCGGAATACTTCTCAAGTTCCATCATCGGGAGCGGGTTGTGAGGTGTCCAGCTCTTGTCAGCCAAGTTGAAGCGCTCCGCGACCTTCTCGATATACTGGTCGTGGACTAAGGCTATGGTGCGTGCTTCCTTGTTTCTCACAATCCGTACTCCCAGGAACCATTCTGCCTCGCCCTGTTCCTTGATCTCATACGCGCTCTTGATGCCATCCATGATCGCCGTGGCTCTCTTCGCGTCCTCCGGCCGGTGAAGGAGCAGGAAATCGTCCACGTAGAATACAACAAAGATGGCACGGTCCGACGTGTAGAATAGGCATGGTTCTTCCGGGGACTGGATCATGCCGCACTTCCTGAGGGTTGACGAGAACTCACGAAACCACAAGAGAGGCGAGTCCTTGAGACCGTACAAAGCACGATCGAGGATCATCACCATGTCCGGCAGCTTATAACCCTCAGGCAACTTGCAGATGACCTGTTCCCGGCCCTCACGGGATGCGTTGAGGAATGCCTTGACTACATCGGCTTGCTTGATGATCAGACCGAATTGTGCCGCGATGGCCATGACCAATCTGAAGGTCTTGGCGGCCAGCGTGGCGGCGTATGTGGATTGGAGCGAGTTAAATTTCTGGAGATCTCCGCGTGCTA